>JAXUIB010000028.1:0-605000 GCA_036784905.1 Acrossocheilus fasciatus
CTACAAAAGTGGGGTAAAAGAGATGTAAATTACACCCCAGACTGGAGTCCTGAGTCAACCCCGGCATCACCCCTCACTGCTGACGCACTCATCCAGACGGGCCATGACTGCTGTTGGAGTGGCCGAGCGGAGGGGGTCACTAACAGGGAGTGATGAGCTTGATAGTTCCTGATGACTCAGAATTATCTTTTCGCTGTCAGCTTAAAAAAGCACCACAGAATCCTGAATGTGAATGTCAATAATACAAGAGAGGGATGTGTGAATGAACTTGAGCATGTGGAGAGTTACTCACCAGTGTATCGGTAACTTTATTACGAACTGTAACCTAATACATTGATTAAATCAGTCTGTAAGAACAATATTTGACTCGCGCAGATGAAAAGTATGCAAGTGAATCAAATCAAACATGTAGAAAGCACTGACTGCGGAAAATATCTGACGTCTTGCCAAAACCAAACTTTTTGGTTTAACTTGAAAAAAATTGGATAGTTGACCCAAAATTGAAAATCATTTTCTCACCCTCATGTCCTTCCAAGTCTGTTAGATTTTGTTACTGCTGAGGAACATAAAAAAGCTATTTTTAAAAGACATTATTCAAAATATCTTCTTTTGTGTTTCACTGAAGAAAAAGTCAGGTTTGGGGGTGAACAGATTAGCTGTTTGCAACAAACCTTTGTGAAAACTCTTGCGCGATACATATAATTAAGGGTTTTCTTAGCTTAAGGAGTTTGTTGCAACCGGGTCCTGAGCTTTAGCAATCTAACACATGAATTTGATGACGTAACAGACAGGAGGCCAAATATTCACTAAATAGAGGCCAAATAGTCCAAGTTTTTGAACTGCAGTTGAGTGTGTCAAGGGGAACATTCTCAAAAACAATGACATCATATGACCAAAAAATTGACAAATTGCTTAGGTCAAAGCTCATCAACAGGGACAGACCATAACTGATAAACAGAGAAACCGAGCCTCAACAAAAACAAATAATGTATGTCGGGGAAACCATTTGGAGATGTCTTGTATCACAAATACAAGCAAAACCTTCCACTAATCAACCAACTCAACCAATTAACCAGTCTAATTTTCACACACAATCAAACTAGTGTGACTCAGCATGGTTGTGCACATTTCTAATGAAGTAGTTGAATTTTTATACAAATAGAATCTATATAAATGTATATAAAAATAAAAAATGTATGAAAGGAGTTCTGTTGTGCTTATATGAGTCCATTATGCAGATCCATATACTGTAATAGTGTGCAATCTGCATGATTTTCATTGCAGCCCTGGGCAACAATAACGTCCTGAACACGTGGGCACAGAGGCGAGGAAAACCAACAGCACCTGTTCCCTATATGGGATAATTAAGGTAGAGAATAACAGAAAAGCATCCTAACAGCATCCCGTTAGGATGAGCATGCACATCGCTTCTGTCCATTACCATCTGTCTGGAGTTATTCTTTCACACTACTTTGTGTCTGTACATCACCTTCCATCAAAACACACACAGCAATTAGGCATGTGACAATGTGTTTGTGTGGGTGGACCTCCCTGTGCGTAAGCTTTTATCTGCCTACAGTAGCCTTTGGTTCATATGGCAGGTCTTTTAGGCCCAGTTGCCACTGATTGGATGGCTCATGGAGATCATTCCAGAAGAGAAGCCCTGCATTACGAGGGAGTCCACGTGGCACTGCCTGTTTGTGCACGGATCTCCACAATTATGATCATTAGAAGCAAAAAAAAAAAAAAAACAAATCCCTGAAGTTGCCTGCTCATCCACCTCCCAGTTACTGTACCCACACACGACCACAACAGAGCATCACATATTGCAGAGAGCACAGAAAACACAGATTTTTTACAGTCTAAAAGTCTCACACACCATACTCACAGACCTCCCACAGTTCAGTCAATAAATACTGCGCACAAAACTGGAAAGCAATTTCTGGATCTAAGGAGGGCCAGCTTGATGCAGCAGCAACAACAAAATCTAAACATCCTTCAAAGTTACATTTACTTAACAGACTAAACAAAACAGCATTATTATACAAGTAAAATATTAAGACTAGCAGGGAATGAGAGAAAAATTATAAAACATATACATTTATAAATTACATATATAATAAATCATTATATCTAAAAATATCAAAATTCTATTTTTTTTTTTTTCTCTGGTTGTTAATATTTAATGAAATACAAACTGTATACATACTGTATATAACATATTAAGACTACCAGGGAACCAGGAATAAAATATGTCTGTCTGTCTACATATATATAATATGCAACATATACTGTATACAGCATAACATAAGTGAAAGTGAAGTGACGTGTGGCCAAGAATGGTGATCCATACTTGGAATTTGTGATCTGCATTTAACCCATCCAAGTATACACACACACAGCAGTAAACACGCACACACACCGTGAACACACACCCGGAGCAGTGGGCAGCCAATACTGCGGCTCCCGGGGAGCATTTGGGGGGTTCAGTGCCTTGCTCAAGGGTCTCACCTCAGTCGTGGTATTGAAGGTGGAGTGCTGGTTATTCACTCCCCCCACTGACAATTCCTGCAGGACCTGAGACTTGAGCCTTATCCTTCGGGTTACAAGTCTGACTCTCTATCTCCACGACTGCCACGACTGCCCCTTGATAAGACTACCAGAGAAAAGTTGAATATATAAATACACTCTTTAGTCAAAGGTCTGTCTAAGCGAGACTACATGGCAGGAACTGCAGCCATGCTGAGCGAACCTGTTGATCAGAAAATGGTAGAATAAAAAGTCTTCATCTTGCTTTATGTGTAGATCAAAAGGCAGATGAGCTCAGCGAGTGTCTGCTATGATGTTTTATCTATATGAAAGTCCTTTCTACTGATCAGAGGAAAACTTCACCCCTGCAGACACACTCCTCATTGCTATTGCTAAGACAATGCTTATTTGAGGAGGAAAACTCAGTGTATTTAACCATCTGAATAGCGTCTTATGGGGATTTAATAACAAGGGTTGCCCAGTATTTCCTGTCTAATGAAGGTTGTATTTAGCCTTGTTTCTCAGCTATGTTGAGGTAGTTTACCGGGTGTCACCATCTGCGTGGGAGGATCTTTGCCTTGAGCGTTGTGTAATACTTACAAATGATAATGCTTCCAGTAACTCACAGGTGCATCATAGTTAACATGACTGATTGCACACTGTATACAGTATGTGCAGACCAATAATGGTTGTTAAGCCTCCAGCGCAAATTTTTATTCCTTACCATGTCTCTCTGTTTCTTCTAAGTCACATCGCCATGGCAACTAAACCCCAAGGGAAGAGAGTTGGGGACAACCACACAAAAGAAAAGCTGTCAGAGAGACACGTTACGGGCATCGACTGACATATGCATACAGCACACACACGTCTGAAAGTTCACTTTATACAGTCAGCTTGTTATCACTCACGTCAAAGACACGCTCGAGCCAATCACTGTCATGTTCAGCACAAGAGATTGACTGACTGTGAAAATGCCAACTAGGCATCATCAAACGAGTGAAGGACTGGTGTCAGGAGCATCAGCATTTGGTTACAGGAGGAAATCTTTCTTTCTTTTTTTTCATTCTTTATTTATCTTACAATCAAAGTCATCAATTATTAATATATATATCAGTGTTTCATGGTTTTACCATCTGCTATCAGATCACAGGAACATGGTACCTCTCCAGTACTTTTTGTAAGGGTTCTTTCGTTCTTCCCCAAGAAATAATAAGGTATTAACACATTTTTGGACAGGAAGCTAATATCATGTTTTTGCATATACCTTACAAAAAAGTACTAGGTGCCACGGTGGATTTGCATCAAATGGTAATACGCTATCATAGTACTGAAAATACTACAATAGTACCCCATAGTAAGTGTTGTTTATTTTCTTTCAAGCGGAAGGAACTACTGTAAATCCTATCTATCTATCTATCTATCTATCTATCTATCTATCTATCTATCATCTATCTATCTATCTATCTATCTATCTATCTATCTATCTATCTATCTATCTATCTATCTATCTATCTATCTGTCTATCATATTGGACCACAGATGGCATCTCTACAGTACTTTTTCGTAAGGTTTCTCTTCATTTTTTCTTTCTTTCATAAAATACCATGGTTTTAACATGTTTATACATGGCAGCATGCTAATAACATGTTATTGAACATGCACTATGATATTACTATTAATTTATTTTTACCATAATAAATACAATGACATGTAAAAGTTAAATCATCAGCTATCACTGGAACATGGTACATCTCACCATAAGAGCTATTTCTCACTTTCCTCCTTTTTCTAATTAAACCAGCATTTGGCCCCATATGGCACTTAGATCAGCAGTTTGAAAACTACAGGAGTGACTTAACTAACAAAGCTTGATGCTGAAGCAGCACACTTTCTGATCTAAGAACAAAGCACATAATGTCCGCTTAAAAAAACGTTGTCTGCTACACGTATTTCATTTCCGCCCAAGGTCAGAAGTAACTGTATACAGACATGCGTTTCTTAGTAAGTCACTGGCTTGTTGCATAAGCGGATAACACGCTGGATTTCATAAACAAGCTATTATTCTCATGCTCGCTCTGAGCCTTAGCAAGGAGCATCTGTCCTTTTTTTGTATTCTGTGTACACGGAGTCAAGCTGCTGTTGGTCCAAGAGGTTAAAGAACTGTTTCTACTCCACCACAATTTGTTTGTTCACTACAAGAAAATATGTCTACCGTTGCTGTCCATGAAGTACCCTCGAGGGAATACAACTTCAAGAGACTGCCAACAGTGACAGAAAGACCTTTGTGTTGAAAAACACAATTCAATAATGTGCCACTAAAATACACATCAAAAGTAAATGAAAACACTCCTCTCACCACCAAGATAAACACCAGAAGCGTGTGGCTCATTCTGGCATTCGTAATGTTGTGAATCACATTCAGAGTAGAGATGATGTTCAAGGAGCAGCAGAATGTGGAATTCAGAAGAACGATGTCCTCCCTCTTTCTTTTTTTCTAAACAAGGCATGGAATGCACTCCTGCATCTAATAACTTGTTCCCTCATTCTTTTCATCCTTACACTGATGCATACAGCAAACACAATCTGATTACATTTAATTAGCCAAATGGCATTTACAGTGTCTAGAGATCTAAGATCTCATGAGCAAAGATGGCAGATTTTAAATCACACATTTCCGGTGGCGCCAACTGAGCAGCGGCCTTTGAGATTAATTGAAATGCTAACGGATGATTTTCTTCACATATCCTCCTTGGGGAGTTCAGGGTCAGAGACAGAAAGAGAGAGAGGGAAACGCTGAGGAAAAGCAAAGGTGAATATAGTTGAGGAGGTTATTGCGTCCAGCTGTGGACAGAAGTTTAATTTAGTCTGGTTCAGGGGGAGAGAGACAAAGAGAGAGAATCAGAAAGTGAGATTTGCCCCTGGAATGATCTTAATGCTTCACTTGATGTTCACATTCCTCATAGGCATATCATACAACTTTCTGCCCAATATTCAGCTGGGGCTATTTCTTCATTTTGCTGGAGGGGCTGACTGAGTAAGAGATGGAAAGAGTGAGGGATGGAAGGAAAATATATCAGGGAGATTTACAGTGATAGAAAGAGAGAGAGAGAGCAAAGGAGGGAAGGAAAGAAAGACAGAGAGAAGGAAGGGGGGATGGGGTGTTGTGTTAAAAATATATCCTACTACTGAGCGAAGAGCAGTCTCAAGTACCTCAGCTTGCTTTCGGTTTTTGCTATTTTTGCAGCTTTTTCCATAATGCATGGAGGAACGAGACCTTATAAGTGGATGACAAAAAAAGATGTCTGCAAATTCAAAAAGACTTCAGCTAGTGGGATGTGAACATAAATCATACCCATCTACTATACATAACATCTATCAGTGTCTCTATTTATAGATCTATTCTATGCACACACAGAAACGAAATAGTCAGTTTTGATCTTATGTAAAAGCAGGTCTGTTGCCACAAAGGTTGCAGGTTTAGTGCTGGAGAGCTCGTTCCAGTTGGCTTTAGTACCACTGCACCCTTGAGATTGGCACTTAAACCCAGTTTGTTCCAAGCATACACGCCATAGTAAGTGGCCTTGCATGAAAAACGACTGCTAAATAGCAGCTAATAACCCGTCCAATCAGACAGCCCCTTGAAGAGCCACTTATCAGCGTTCATGTGCAATGGGAGCAGATCAGTCTTTTTTGTATGAGATAATTATTATTGCTGTAGTTGTGAAGCCCTCTCTCCTTCTCTGGGTTGAGTAGCTGCCAAGCATTGTGAGTGCCAGCTCATTACGAGGCTGAGTCAAGATTGTTCAGAGACACTGGGCTCAGGTGGGCTCATGGTGGCCTGGACGTGTGTGTGTGTGTGTGTGACAAATCCTGCATAAACCTGGGAATACTGATACCAAGAGAAAGCAAATCAGGGAAGCTCACCTCAGATTTCTCTAACAAACCACATTAAAATGAAGAAAAATAATGTAGGCTAAAGTTGAAATGGACCCTAGGTTGGAAGTTGATGCTGCTATGTCTCAAAATGTCTGTATGAAGTTGCGCACTACAAGACTGGAGTGTTTCTTGTTTTCAGTCATGCTGATGCACGCTGACCCAGTGTTTTATAGATACATATAGACAGACAAATCTATAAATAGGATTTATGGATAAAAATGTCTATCCATCCATCCATCCATCCATCCACCCCCCCCCCCCCCCCCCAAAAATAGCAATGAATGTACAATCAACTTCTTTCCAAATTTTCTCACTCGTTCAATCCTTTTCTTTAAAGTAGTTCATTCCAGGATGAAAATTTCCTGATAATTTACTCACCCCCATGTCATCCAAGATGTTCATGTCTGTCTGTCTTCAGTTGGAAAGAAAATAAGGTTTTTGAGGAAAACATTCCAGGTTTTTTGAGGAAAACGTTCCAGGATTTTTATAGTGGACTTCAATGGTGGCCAATGGTTTGAAGGTTCAAATTGCAGTTTCAATGGAGCTTCAAAGGGCTCTACACAAAACCAGCCGAGGAATAATCCTAAACGATCAGTTACCTTTTAACCACAAATGCACGTCTTGCACTAGCTCTACAATGCACATGTGTAATCACGTTGGAAAGGTCACGCATGGTTAGATCTTCATCTGTGTACTTTGGTTAAAAAAGGAAGAGTAGGGCAAAAAAAATCCATCTCATTTTCTCCTCAATCTTCAAATATCCTCCATTGTCCAATATCTTTGTTTATCTTTTTTTGTACAGGACGTTTGACTTTCTTTGCATGTTTGTTTTGTAAACACTGGGTTGGTACTTCTGCCTACGTCATGCGTGTGCGATTACATAATGCGTGAGGTTGAGCATGTGCAAGACAAGACTTTGTGGTTAAAAGTATATACATTTTAATTTTTTAAGAAAATGATCAATCATTTCGCTAGATAAGACCCTTATTCATCGGCTGGGATTGTGTAGAGCCCTTTGAAGCTGCATTGAAACTGCAATTTTGACCTTCAGCCCGTTGGCCACCACTGAAGTCCGCTATATGGAGGAAAAACTTAAGACATGAACATCTTGGTTGACATGGGGGTAATTCAATTATCAAGAAATTTTCATTCTGGATGTGAACTACTCCTTTAAGTGGACTACATTGTTGGGAATAGTTGGGAATAGCGAATTAGGGTATAGGGTGCAATTTGAGCTACAGCCAATATGTCAACAAACAATATAGAGAACGCGTTTGCTCCCGTTTTCCCAAAAAAATCTGCACAGAACAGGAAAAAATGTAAACATCATTGAGCAACAAGTTTCTGAGTTGTGGTTTGCACTTTTCAGAGACACATAGAGAGAGCGAGACAAACAATTGTGATATATTGCACTATATCGCGTCTCTCAGGCATCACCACAGTCGGCTTTGAAATTGGTTCAGGGTGAAAATGAGAAAGAAAACCTGCAGGTGAAAATGAAGGAAAGCGTGGAGCCATTGGTTTTAATATACGCCACGGCCAAAGAAAACAGAGGCTTGGAAAGGAGACCATCCTCTTGGCAGAGCAACGGCGCTGAGATCCTACTCGATTTGTTCACTTCTTTCTTGCCACTGGAGTCTGTCTGATATCCTCACATGTGTTATGCCTGCCTGTACTCTGGAAAAGTATATATAAAAGCAAGATTACCTGTGGGTTTGTGACATACCACTGGAGGTGTAGAGGGCTTTGCAGTGGTAGAAACGCAATATAGCAGCAGATGTTGTGACTTACTGCAGAGTGGTACTGTCTCCCTCTTAATCACTACCATGACGGGAAGCACATGCTCATACCCGGGCTTCATTAAAGGATCGTTCTTCACCAGCCGCCTAAAGCACATGGGTTAAGAATCTTTACATGCCTCTGAAGATCATGTAAAGTAATAAACATGATATTGATGATGAAACAAAGAGATAAAGTAATCATCTATACATTGACAATGTAACAACACATTAAAAGTGAAGATTGTAAGATTTTTTTTTTCTCTTAACCCAGTTTATTGTTCACTAACTAGCCTACCATGCCATTTGTTAAAGATCCATCCATCTTTTTCGAGTTCAACCCATAGTGGGAGTTTGGGGAGTGAGCAAGCAAAAATTCGAAGACTTTCCCAAATAAGCAGAGACAGATAATGGGGTAAAACAAGGGAAACATTAGCGGTGCTTTTACAAGAAGGAATTTGATGGAATGTTTGGGTTTCATTTGAGACACTGAACTTGTTCATGTTAGCTCTTTACTGCCAAGTCTCAGATAAATAGTAAGAATAAAAATAATCATAATGTCAATCAAACGGTTTTTTGAAATTATGCTTTATTTCTGTAATTCTGTTAAGTGACACAGGCGCAGAAACTGCATACTTCACATTTAAAGAGAGCAGACGCTTTTTAAAATCTTAGCAGGTATAGGCTCTCTTAAATTTACTAAACAGCTGTGTTACTTTACTATTTGAGGCAAAAGAAATGTCTTATTCACTACCTAATCCAGTTTAACCAGGAAATATCCATGCAGGACTTGGTATTTCTAGTAAATTGCATGCTAAAACAAGTGCATGCTAAAAAAAATAACGCAACTATGCTAATCAGTGGGCGCAATTCCTTTTTTACTGAAATGGTTCCCGGCCTGTATGGCAATGTTCTTCTCAATGAACACAGCTGCAAAATCTACAACAAGCTCCTTTGTCCAGCTCATTTTAAGCAAAGATGTGTTTTTTCCTGAGGTAAAAACTCAGCTTCCTGTTTCTGTCAGAGCCAAGCAAGTTTCAGAAGATAACACAAAGTCTTAGCTCGGCTCAGACACAATTCTTGAGTTATGTCTCTTCAGACTGTTTGCATCCGTCCTTTACTTCCTCCCTTTCTCCTTTCTTATTTTCTAACTCATAACATTATTGTCTTTCTAGCTGCAAGTTCAATGTGATGCTAATAGCAATTACTTTGAAATGTGCTGTCTCAGCTGTAAGCTTTGCTGATGCTTGATTTCATAAAGTCAATGCATGGTGCCATTATGTCCAAGATTTCTGTTCCAAGTTTATTGATTCTCTAAGTGGGTCTATGAATGATACATAGACACACATGCAGACACCCTGTTTGCAACCAAATGTTTTCATTCAGATATCAGTGGGGAACTGTCTCAGCTACATAGTCATGGTCACCTTAATAGTGTCTGAGCAGATGATTGTCATGCAACTTGGTGCTCATTAGGATGGAGAGAAGAGACGTCATATGGTGGATTCCTGCTGGGCTTGTAAATAATGGCCATCTACAGCTGCAGTGTGGAAAAGAAACAGCTTTCACTGCTCTGCAATTACTAGAACGATGGTTTGGCTAAAAAAGCTATGTGATTGCATTCTCCTGGTCTTTGGAAAGACGGCTACACCACTAGGGAACTGATGGAAGAGGTTGAGTTTTTGAATACTGATGCATAAAAGAGTTTTAAAAAAAAATCAAGCTTATGGTTTGTGCATGAGGGAATGGCATATAGGGACCAGGCTTTTTGACATTGGCAAGTAAGCAGAACATCACCCTACAAAGAAATTTGTTAAAAACAGAGCATGCATTATATTGATCAAAAGGGACAGCAATGACATATATAATGTTACAAAAGATTTTGATCTCAAATAAAGAAAAATACATTTTCTATTTAGCAAAGAACCCTGAAAAAAATGTATAAAGTTTTTCATGAAAATATTAGGCAGCTGTATTCTACACTGGAACTGTTTCTTGAACACCAAATCAGCATATTAAAATGATTTCTGAATTAAAATAGAATATTAAAATTAAAAAACTGTTATAGTAAACTGTAATAATATTTCACTAAATTACTATTTTACTGTATTTTTGATCAAATAAATGGAGCCTTAAGCATAAGAGACTTCTTTCAAAAAATCTTACTGACACTAAACTTTTAAATGGTAGCATGACACATGTAAAATACATACAAATATACTGTTAGCATATTTAGAAAACACTCCATAACTTAAAATTCAATAAACAAAAATATAATTAGAATTTAATGAAACAAAAGAAATTGAAACAAAAAAAGCACCAAAATATGACAGTATTAGGTAATAATTCAGAACCATGGTGTGTACTGTATATCAAAGTTCTGTGGTACTGCCATGTGGTACCATAGTACTTTTTAAGAGGGGTTACTACAGGTTGTGGAAGTTGCTTCCTGGAAGCGCGAGTTCTGGACTTTTCCATCCATTACACCCTCACAGACAGGAAAAACCATTGAAGAAGAACTGATATGTGAGGATAATTATCTTTGCACAATCTAGATTGTTTTTCCTACAAACATCAAAACAAAGAGGGTGTATGCAAGTGTTTGCATTGCACTCTTAGTAAGGAATATGCATTTCAGACATCTGTAGGATCTCGAAAGGGATGTGCGTGACACTGAACCAGACCGATAGCTCGCCCCGAACATGCAATCACATCTGCCCCTTTAACCATGCAGAAAACAGCACGTCGACAGCCCTCCTGCTCCGGGCGCATTCAGGTTGTGTACTTTATTCCCAGGGCTGAATAAACATTTAGCCCTCATCCAAGCGTGATTAAACGCTCTTACATAAACCAGCCATTTATACTCCATTCTATCATAGAGAATAGAGCTTAGGTGTCAGAAAGAGGCATATAATCTCCAAGGCAGGAGAGTCAGGCTGGTAAAGTGAAAGAGGGAGAGGGTGGGAGGAAGTCACATATGGGTTTAAGCATCTCCATCTGCCTACAGCTTTCTCCTAATGTGATTTATATTTAAGGAGGAGAGCCCGATGCTAATGCCCAACATTAAAATTATATTTGCTGACTTAGAGTAGCATTCGAAATCAGCTACACATAACCACAGGGTACTGTCACTTCGAGACGGTCATCTTTGCTGGTGAAAGTACGTGCATTGCCATTTTTCACTTAAAAGGTCTTTTATTCTCTTTCCATGGATTTTTAAAGGTGCACTTAGCAATTTTTGTTTGACTGACGCTGCAGTCGTTTTGGAGTTATAGTTATGTAGTATTATGCAAAGTAATAGTTTTCTACACTGTATACATACACTATTCAGTCAGACATGATTCATTTATTCTGTGAGAAATAATAGTTGGGTTTCTATGATAAAATGAATAGTTATAATTCTTGTCATTTGATCTAAACATGATGGCCGCATGAGGCTAACCACTCTATAGGGTTAAAACTGTTTTAATACAGAAATAAAGTCAATTCAAAGTTATAATTCTTTCTTTCTTTGACATTTCTTCAGGGAATATGGATTATTCAAATGGCAACATCCATAACTAACGGCTATTACAGAAACTTTGCAGCCCTTACATGGCTTGCACGGTTTGGCACGACTTCAGAATGATGTCTGAGATGATGTCTGAGGTTAACTTAAATGATCCTAAGTGAAGGTAGAACACATACTCTGGCTCAGAGGAAGAATATCCATTACATAAGCACTGGAGATTAAACTAGAGGCATCTGAACTATGCCAGAGCCCTGCAGAGTCAAAACGATGATAAAAGAGCACACGAAGAAAGCTTTAAAGCATTGCACTTTACATAAATTACACAATTTTAGACTGAAAACAGATGGGGTATAGAAAGAACCAATTGTGTAGATGCAATCGAAAATGATCTTCCTTTGTAGCTACCATTTAACATATCATATTTTACTTAAAGTTGAACTCACTACTGCAACTTTAAAGAAGGAATTCACACAAATATCAAAATTGTGTTATTATTTACTTACCTTTATGTCGTTCCAAACCTGTACGACTTTATTTCTTCTGTGTACCAGAAGAGAAGATATTTTGAATAACAGTACTTGTCCCTACAATGAAAGTCACTGGGATCCAAAACAACACTGCCCCACTGACATTCATGGTATAGACAAAAAAAGAGAAAGGTTCGGATTGACATTGGACTGTGGATAAGTAAATGATGACAAAATTTTCATTTTTGGGTGAACTATCCCTTTATTAGCAGACACTTCCATGACTGGCTTAAAATGCTGAAAGACAAACCAAAAAGGAAGGTAGAGAGACACATGGTGTGTTTAGTCAAAGTCTCACTGTTGAACAGAGGAAGGAATGTTTCTGTGCAGCCCCTAGTGTTTCATCCACCCACGTGCTGCACCAAAAACCCCCCCTGAACACATGGCACCCTGTCCTACACGTAAACACGTTCCATCTAATGCATACATGCCGTTTCTCGCTGCTTGATAATCGCATGAGAGGGGGAGTGAGATGAAAAGTGTGAGGGGAAGCCGTAACCAGGACAAGTGACAGACATCTGTTGCTCCAGCTGAGCGCGAGCAGAAGAAAAAGAAGCGAATCCCCCTGACGCGCATGCAATGCAATACACTGACACTCAATAATCACTTCAGAGACTAGGTGGGTGAGCAGATTTGGAATGCGAGAAGCACTGTAGACTAAATAACAAAATTTAGAACACCAGTGTAGGAGAAAAACACTAAGAATAGCATTCAAACAAGGTGCAAACTCAAAGCATAGTAGTAGTTTTCTTATCCTTCATCTCTGTAATCAAGTCCACCGTGACAGTGTTAAAGTCACTGACCTCTGACCCGGGCATAACAGCAGCCGCACTTTGCCAGGACTTTCCGAAACAAGTGGTGGCAGGCGCAGCCCCGGTGGTGGTGGCCCCCCTTCATGGTCTACCCCAGTCGCTGACCACAAGATTAGCAGGCATGGGCATGGCACATCACACGCACGTTCACGCCGGGGATATCCCTGCAGCAGTAATTCCAAAGAGGTGTGGGGGAGAACCTCAAAACAAATCCCAAGAGGAGTGAAAGTTCTGATAGTCAGTTAGGGAATCATACACCGTCCGGATATCCAGTCTCGGGTTGTCACTGCACAAGACGAGTCAACGGCAGGCAAAAGCACAGCTCAGTCTCCCTGTTTTTCCTCCCTCCTGCTCTCAGTGTCTGCTCAAATGACAGACTGTAAGACTGCCAGAGAGAGAGAGAGTGAGAGCGAGCGAGGGAAAGAGGGGGATGAGTGGGCGGAGTTAGCAGCTTGACTTGCTGGCTATTCCAGGATACAGCTCCCACTCCCCCTTTTATCCCCTTCATCTTGCATTTACTCTTCTCATAATTCTCTCTCTGCTCTCCATTCTATTCAACCATCTGTCTTAGACTTTTTTAGCACATAATTTTAGAAGATCTCAAACGGCTGGTTCTAATTCAAACCCTCATGAGTCATATCCAAGGTAAACAAGGTGGAGAATAAAATCTGAATGTGAGCTTGATTGCATGTGGTAATTATTTCAGGAATACCGGGCTAATAGAGTATTTCTACAACTACCTCCACTCAGAGAGGCGTTCACAGACCTGCTGGGATGAGGAACGGGTGTGCTGTGTTTACTGTAAACAGGGTTACAGAATACGAGGGCGTCGAGATAAAGATAGCTGCCGTTTGATTAGTTCTGAAAGTAACAGACCTGGGAAGACACACAGAGTTGGGTGTATTGAATGTAGATATCACGTTTCAAATAGTAATGTTTATAGGTTTTGCTCATATGTTTTTTGTTTATGCATCTTGGAGGCTTTGATACAAGGTGGTGAGTGTGAGTTTGTGTTTGTGTGCTTGTCACCTCTGATTGAATGTTGTGTTGCGGCACTGGTGACTTACAATGTCATTTCAACACAACCAATGTGGGATTGTCATTGAGGTAAAGCTGACCTAAGGGCTTTCCCTACCAGTTGTTAAGGTCAGTTTTATTAGCCATAATAATTAGGACCGCTGTAAGATTAAGAGTTGTTTACCAATCCTAAACTACCCGAATACCCAAACTTTCACAAACTGTTAAATTTTAGCATATGAGAGAATAGTTCAAACTGTTGAATGACAAAATATGTAAACTGAACACTTGTGACTACAAGAAAGGATCTTCGTAATGACATTTCCTCAGATGAACTAGCAGTTTTTAAAGTTGATGATGTACTGCTTTGTCTAGTCAATAGCTGGTTTCCATCCAAGTTTATGTAAAATAAAAAAATGACTTGTGAATTATTTCCATCCCATATGTTCAAGAAAAAAGCACAACTGCCACAAAAATGCATAAATATATTTTACAGAAAATTAAAATAATAATCCTGATAAATCCATAAAAGATGGATTCAACCTGGTTACTTACATTCTAAAAAATGCTGAGTTAAAGCAACCCAAGTTAGGTTCAATATGGACAAACCCAGTGGCTGGGTTGTTTTGACCCAGCAGTTGGGTTAAATGTTTGACCAACATGCTGTGCAGTTTTATTTAACTCAGCTATTGTTTAAAAATTACTATATGGCTGGCTTAAAATAAACCCAAGATAGGTTGGAAATTGCAGACACATAATTACTAGAGGCATTACAAATAATCAAACGGTGAACATTTATTAATAAGCAGTTTAATAAATGTTCATTATTTAATAATTATTTATTAAACCTATTAATAAATGTTGATTTCCAACCTATTCTGGGTTCATTTTAATCAAGAATTTTTTTAACAATAGTTTTTTTTTTTTTTTAAGTATTGTTTACTTGCCCTTATTTCATTCCAAACATCTATGAAATATTTTGAGAAATGTCTCAGTGTTTTTTTTTTTTTGTTTTTTTTTTGTCCATACAATGGAGTCAATGGTCACCAAAACTGTTTAATTACTTACATTCTTCAAAATATCTTCTTCTGTGTTCAGCAGAAGAGAGAAAGTTGAAAAATGACGAAGTGCTGACAGAATTTTCATTTTTCTGTGAACTATGCCTTAAACAGTGTCAAGTGTAGAAAGCTCTTTAAAGAGACAAGGCGCGTGTAAGCAAAATGTGTGTTGGAATGTGATGCTAATGGTGAAGAGGAGCAGGAAATGGAGTGCAGGCCTCTTCTAGAGTACATGAGCAGCTGGGGATTTTGCTGAGATTGTGTATGTGTGTGTGTGTGTGTGTGTGTGTGTGTGTGTGTGTGTGTGTGTGTGTGTGTGTGTGTGTGTGTATGTGTGTGTGTGTGTGTTGATGGAATTAGTCCCTCTCCAGAGCCCAATTACCCGGTGTCTATTGCAGAAAAGCAGAGAGGCTCCTTATAAGTGCGATACAGCCAATGAGAATGGAGAATTCACTAAAGAAGCCAACAAACATTTCCCCCACCAGGAAGATTGAACATCAGGACTGAGATGACCACATGCAGAATACACACACTGCATCAAAGTCAAACACCCTGTTTTGTATATAAAATCATTTACAGTTGAAGATGTCATTACAGGCACAAAATATCTTACATGTAAGACAGTAAGTGCGTTCGCATGCTATTTAACAATTTGGCTTCAGTCAGCTTAAAGCAATAACTCATATTTTTTGGACACTTCAGTCAGACGCCAGCAATCGTTCCAGTTCAAAGCCAGACTATCAGACCTACACAATGTGACTGTAGATTGGCTTTGTTCAGCATTATACATATTAATCAGACTACCATTGGCCTCAGCATTGTGTGCTTGCTCTGAAAGACAGAGATGACGTGTGACATACATTATTAATCCTTCAGTATTTGTTAACGCATAATGTCATATTTGAACAGGCAGATGGAAACTGTAGCTTGACCATTCAAAACCTGCTGTGGCTCCATTATAAACCTGCATGTAAACAACTTAGTCGGCCCATCATTGTCACCTCAAATCGCCAACTCTCATTGCAAATGAATGACGTTACTTTGTTACCGCAAAATTGCTGTCAGCCCCTTAACACCTCCACCAGGTTGCAGTGTTGTAAACCGCAACACATCACGCTGTTGTCTGCCTGTGACGTGAATGGCAGAGGATTTTACTCGCAAGAACAAAGCTGCATTTTCTCTCTTATAATCTATAATCCAACTACAAACAGAACAAACAGTATTTTGATTTGGTTAAAAGGAAGACAAATTAAATTGAAACTGAAAAAAGCCATTTCAAAGGCACACCGTAGGATGCAAAGACTAATGCCACACATCAAACAAGCAGTCCTTTCCTGTTTTTGTTCTTTCTCACTTCAAGTGTACACTGCTTACCACAGCAAGAAAAAGAGAGTTGCATGGCTATGACAACAAGTAGCTTGCATCGTGATGTTTGTATACGATCACGAGTCAGGTTTTCGCTCTTCCTCGCTAACAAGTTTGCTTTCTCTCTTTGCAATACTTGAGGAAATTAACCATGACAGGAGTGCAAATTTGGTTAAGCTGTTCTGAGCGCTTGTTGTGTTTGCTCTTCCAGATGAGGTACAGCATGTTGTTTCTTTAAAGGCATGCAAGTGAATCATTTCAGAGGCAGATACCTCCCTCAAAACCAACACAGTGTACAGTGCCTAAACTGGTACAGGGAAGAATGTAATCACCAAATGAACATCTGTTGCAGTGTATTTACTTTGTAAAAAAAAATCTCATTTAAATCTCAACCATGTGATCTTATGATAAATAACCGGGCTCACACTAAAGGCTTATGCTGTCAGTATGGATTGCATTAACATCTCTGATCAGTAGAGGGAGTGTATACTATGTGCCTGGGCAAGGCACCAGTATCCTTTACCCCTCTAAAGAATCTTTCTCTGTGATTTGTGGCACTGAGGCATGAGAAACAGGCTTTTCATTGGTCTTTCTAAGAGCGTCTAATCAAAATATGCACTGTTAAATGCACTACACTTTTATACTGTATTTTATGCATTTTTACAGCAAAATACAATAATTTTATTATTAATATATCTTAATTACTATACTAATTATAATATATAAATAATTATACATACACATATAGTTTTCTAATTATATATATTATATATAAGAGTAATATTTGAGTAAGAAAGAAATTACTAAAATAATGCAATAAACATTAACTTCAATGTACATAACTGACAAGTATTTTAAAAAAAATTTGTTATTTAAAAATACTGACAAAATAAAATGCAAATACAACCCAGTGTAATAAATAAGACAGGGACATCCAGAAACTACTAAGGTAAGCTGCCTACTCACAATTTTTTTTTTGATTGAAAAAATTTCTGATTGAAAATATAATAATGTAATGTCTGGTTAAACAATAGGCTGGTTTATACAGTATCTTATTTTTCTGTTAAACTTACAAGAATGTGCAGAGTCTGAAAGGCACTTTCCAATGCTGAACAAGACTACACAATTTTAAGGTTGTAATATATAATGTCTTGCATTTGAATATTGTAATCCATCAGCACAGATACATCTTAGAATTCCATGGTAATAGGGTACGAGATGAAAAGTGCATTAAAACCCATACAAGTCTTTTTTATCTTCCTTTTCCTCTGTTCTTCCCTCACCCTTTCCTCTTTCTATTTATTTATTCATTCTCCCCAGTTCATTGCCTCCATTTATGAGTCTGCCCCGGCACGCGCATACTGTATTCAAACACACATATAAACTCATCCACACTCATCATCATACATACTGCATTCAAACATGAGAATATATACACAATACAAAACCGCAAATGTAATTAATTTTCAAACAGGTTTCCCATCAATAATTCATCAGCCAAACAGATAGTCCTACCTCAAACTCACGCAAATGACATTATTATGATGGGAGGCTCAAAAATTATTTTGTCAAAGACTACGCTTATCAATGTCCACTCACATTTAAGTACATGAAATGAAAAAATGGATTGACAAATAGCTTAAAGTAGTGTTGGCTCTGCTTGCCCACTCTCCTCCAAATTGTTTTTACACATACTGATGATGATGGATTCTGGCGTTGCTCACTGCATGCTAATTACACAAACAATGGTTCAAGACACAGCTTTGACAGTGACGGGAACAGTGAAAATGTTAGTAGTAGAGTGTTCAAGGTCAACAAGCTTAAATATGTAATTATGCAATCATGCAATGACCAATACAGCTGTCCCAAGTTAATTTACATCAACATGTATAAATGAAAATGAAGTAAAGTGACTAAGTCTTCTCATTGCCCTTCTCCAACCCATTCTAAATCATACTGTGCACTGCCTTCACCATACAGTGTTTTTATTGGGATGTTTAGACCTCTCATTCTTTCTCTTTCTAAAAGCAGGAGCTCCAATTAAGGCCTGCATGAATAGGCAGCAGTGTGGGAGAACAGAGACACAGCTGGCAGAAAGCCGGCTGGCTGCAGTGAGCTGGTGTTGTACGCTCTGCACTTTGTTTGCTGGTCTGTCTCCCAACCCCAGCCAAGAGATTGGCCAGGACTCTCACAAAAATATATACAAAAATGTGAACACACAGTCACATATTCAGATACAAGGGATATGCACCATTTAGAACTGAATCGAGAATTTAAATTTGAAATTAGGCGGCAAATGAGATACAGATTTTAATACAAAGTGGAATTTAAAAGTAACAATATTCAAAAATTAATTCATATAACTGTTGAAAGTGTTTTTCAGTTCAGTTCACTTTTTTTAGTTTTATTATTACTACCCATAAACATGTTATCATACACATTCCATTTAGGGTATATTCAGAAACATTAGATTATATCAATAATAAACCTTTGACTGATAAATTACTATGTTTGTATAAATTGGCATATATATTCCGTTAAATATTATTCAATTAATAAATAAATTAAATAAAAAATTTATACAGAATAAAGTTTTCCAGTAAGATCTATTTTAAATAAAAAGATGCGCTATATAATTTTACAATAGATTCTGTTTCAAATAAGTGCTGTTCTTTTGAACATACTATTTATAAAATAATCTTGAATTCTTTGCCATCACAGGAATAGATTACATTGTAAAATATATGCACATTTTAAATGGTAATAATATTTCACAATATTACTGTTTTTACAATATTTTTGATCAAATAAATGCAATCTTGATGAGAATAAGAGATATCTTTAAAAAAAATCTATCCATCTACCTATCTATCTATCTATCTATCTATCTACCTTCAAAATGGCTTAATTAAACAAATTTAATTTGTTTAATTAAGCCAATCCCTCTCATTAGAACTCCCCATCCTTTGCATACTGTACTTAAACATACGCACCTCAGCTGAATACTCTCCTCCAGATCCTATAAATCTAACCGCTAAGATGTCCTGAGGAGGATTTTCAGGATTTTCAAAGATTAGTGATGAGATGTTTAAACATATAGGTTTATCCAATGTAAACACAATCCTTCTTACCATCTAGACATGCAACAAATTAATGCAGAGATTATGTAAGGCATATCTGTTTTAAATTATACTATACACAGACTCCAACCTACTTCTGCTACCATTTCCATATAAAGTCTCCTCTTACATCTTATTCTGACGACTAGAACAGCATGCATTTCCTCTCGGTCCTTTATCTCATCCTGGGATTTCTGTTCATAAAACATCACAGTGTGGAAATGCCATCTGTGGACCAGTTTTGTTCCCTGATACATAAAGAAGTAGATCATTAGATCTGATCTCTGTAGACCGCTGTCTCTGTCTGCATGAATGTTGTTCTCTCAACCCTGTAGCCAAAAAGACAATGACTCAACAATGTCAGGCTACCCTTTTCTCATCTTCAGATCAAAGACGATCTCCCCAGAGCGCTGTTCATCATGAGGACTTGGCTAAGGCATTTGGAGGAAGGTGTAGCAACCTCGGCTCTGATTAATGACCAACAAAGCAACAGTTAGCACCAAAGAGGCAAAACAAAACAGACCAACGTCCACCACATGACCCATCTGATTCCCAAACTCTATCCTAAACCACAGATCTTTCAACAACGGGATACATCTCACCCAACAGTAACCATATATCAACATCCAGTGGAAAAACACAATGCCAAGAAATATACAAACAGCCCTAGAGCTTTACGATGTTCCTGACACAGGTTTAAACTGTTCTAGGAGCTGATTGAGAGGATGGTGGCTGATGGTTACTGGGTGTGAAGGTTTGGCTTCTGGCCTAGAGGCCAGCAGTTTATCAATGTGTCTCCCGCTCTGGAGCATTAACTCGAGAGAATATCGGTGATCCTTAACAACTCTTGTTTGTTTTTTTTAAATAATATTTGACCTAAATTAGATTTTGTTGTAAATTAGATCTATTCTTTCTACACTGTAAAGAATGACCGTGATTTTAACTGTGAAAAATCTACAGTAAAAACCTGTGAAATGGTTAACAGCATGTTCCCCTAATATATATACGGTGAAAAACTGTAATAGACATTTCAGACAATTTTACGGTGAAATACAGTTTTTTGGAAGTTAAAAAGAATGTAAAATTTATAGGGAAAAACCATAAATTGACGTTCCCAGAATTCCTTGCGCTGCATTTCAAATTTGAAATAACTATGTTTCTTCTTAGTTTTTTCTTATCATTTATGTTTATTAGGGATGTATGTTACATCTAATGTTGTTAAATTAAAGTTTATTGCATATTTCAGTTCAATGAGTCTCACCATGATGGTGTTTAGTGTTTGTGTGAATGACAATGTGCACCTTCTATATATATTATTATTTAAAAGCTGCTTGTGATGGGTTTTGGTTCATCATGTGACTTTCTCATCACCACCTGCATTTGGTGGTCATCAGTGTATTTCAAAGGTACAAAACAGATTTCAGTACTTCAATAGGTTGATATATTAACATTATGTCAGTTAATGAAATTACGGTATTTACCTGTAAATTTAAGTTAAAACCATAAAACCTAAAGTGTTGCTACCTTTTTTTTTTACCATAAATTTTACAGAATTTTTTTTACAGTGTATATAGACTGTTTCTCTGTTTTATTTTGTGGCTGTGATGTACAAAGCTTAGTGCCACATATTTTTACAATTTAGAATTGAATTGAGAATTCATTTTAAATACAATAGTATTTCTAAATTTGAACTGAGGTCACAAAATGATGAAGATTTGCAATTCAAATGTCAATGTAATTAAGTAGAATTTAACTGAAAATTATATTAAATAGCGAAATTCATTAAAATCATTGAACTAGAAAGGCAAAGTTTGACTAGATAAACATTGAATGTTGGCTTGACAAAGCCAAATAAAATGGTTTAAAATTCTTGAAGTTCCTAGGCTTTAAGGGCAGAGAACAGTAGCACAATAGAAGAACAGAAGACAAGTATGCAGATAGAATGACAGAAATATAGAGAGAATGACAGCTAACAGGATTAAAAGATTTTAATATTCTAAATTGTAATTTGTCCATGTGATGACAAAGCTGAATTTTCAGCAGCCACTCCAGTCTTCAGTGTCACATGATGCTTCAGAAATCATTCTAATATGCTGATTTGGTGCTCAAGAGACATTTCTTATTATTATCAGTGTTGAAAACACTTGTGCTGCTTAATATGTTTGTGGAAACTGTGTTTGAGTTTGTGTTTTTTCAGGATTCTTTGACGTATTTAATGTTCAAAAGGACAGCATTTAATTGAAATAGAAATCAACGGAAAAGTCTTTGTTGTCACTTTAGATTAATGGATTCCTGATAAATAAAAGTATCAATTTCCTTTAAGAAAAAAAACTGACCCCAAACTTTTATATTGTAGTGTATATAAAACAATAAATGGACAAAATGATCAAATAATAGATAGAATGATAGACAAACAACAGAATTATACACATGACAAATAGACAGAATGACAGTATGCTATTAGACAGAATGATTGAATGAGAGATAAAACAACCAAATGACATACAGATAGATACTCTATAAGTTTTTTTGGATCAAGGTGGAAGGACTTACCACTTCCCAAAATGCATTACCTCTGACATATTGCAATTCAGTAAATGTCTAATCCTTTCATTTCTACTCAATTTTATGTGGGGTGTGGTCAATTCTTTCTCATGACTTTAAAGGACGCAGCTACTTCAGTTCTGAATTCTGGAAGTTAGGTAGGATAACAGACACACTGTAGCAATAAATGTCAATGTTTATGTTCTAATAAAGGTCTTACATGCATTAAACATGCTCAATAAAACATATAGACGTGAAAACACACACACACACTGGGAAAGCCTGAGGCAACCACCACCAATTTCCCCCAGTGTGGCAGTGCAGCTTCAAAGCTGTGGTAACAAAGGCCCTTTTAAGGTTGGGACTCGCTTAGCCTATGGGTCTCTTGGGAATTCTGACTCCACATTCCCCCAGCAGTGTGTTGTTGTTTTTTTTAGTCTAAGGAATATGTGGAAAGGGGGTCTTTATAATGGGCCAACTTATGAATGGATGAACATTTCTTGCAGAACAAACCATATATAGATGATTTTTGAGATACGCCACTACATAATGTTTTATGTCAAATATCAGCACCCAAAAAAATCTTTGTTTGCACAGCAGGCATCCTCTACTGTAGTGATGAAAGCATGATTATTTTCTGAATGCAAGAGAAAAATACATCAGCAACACATGACAGAGCCAAACAGCTTTCCTGTAACTAAATAATGAATGAAGAATAATGAATAAAATAATTATGAACAAAAAATACTGCGCTAGAGTTATGAGACTCAGCCTTGAACGCACATGAACCACTAAAATGAATAATACAAAAATTATAAACAATAAATAATTCTCAGTGCCCTGCAATATTAAAAGGTGAAATATTTCTTCACATAAAATATTTAAAGCAAATACATCTCAGCACAGGGATCTGATTATGTCACTCTCGCTATCTGAGGTCATAGGCCCAGGAAACTGTACATGTATGAGCCATTCACCTTGTAAAAATCTGCTCTTGCGGCCTCCTTTTGTTATGGTTTTCCAGCATTCAACCAGACAAAAGAAAAGAATTGAAGGGCATACATATCGCTTTGAACACTTGTGTCATCATCCACAGTCAACCCTGTTATGAAAGAGCTACATGACGTGCAAAGTGAAGCTTGAGGATATAATGAAGACTTGAGGGCTTCTATCCAATGAAATGTCCTGAATGGACTGCAGGACATAAGCTTTTGGTAAGGAAGAGAAGAAAATGGAGTAAAAAAAGAGGGTGAATGTGTGCAAGCTACACGTCTGCATGTGATTTAGTGAATGCTGGCACTGTCCCGTGATTCCACTGAAGCTGCTAAACGGCATCTTGTTTCTAATCTTTAACAGATGGGTGATCTCCTGTGCCTCTAGCTCTTCTAGTACTGCAGGGGCCTTTTTAGCCATAGACAAAGCAAGGAATGGAAACTTCACTTTGAGCCCTTCAGATCTTATTGATTGGGGAACTGAAAAGTATTAACTTGAAGAGACGGCATCTTACAAAATGGCTAAAGCTCTTTTGAGAACTTACTTGGCTAAACAGGTTGCTATTAAAGCAACAGTTGACCCAAAAATAAAAATTGTGTCATTGTTAACCCACCTTCATGTTGTTCCAAATCTACTAGACTTTCTTCTGTGAAACACAAAAGGAGACAAATGAACTATGTTTTCCATTCGCTATTTTCAACAGGATTCAATTGCATGTTCTGAAGCCTTGAATGAATATCTTTGAATGAGAAACATTTGATTTAAATGTGTGAGTGTGTGTGTATTATATATACACTGTAAAAAAAATCCAATTAACAAAATGTTGGAAGGGCAAAAATATTTAAGTTGAACTAAGTCTGCACAAATATATATTAAAAACATACAAATCCAGTCAACATTCAGAATGCTAAATGTTGACTAAACTAATAAAAACAAATCCAGCCAACACTGAGATCATTCCACACATGCACGCGCCTGAGTGACTTCGCTTTCAATTGTCCCGTGAAGTAAAAAGATGAGATTAAACGTGATTTACAACAAGCCACGGTGAAATGTCGCTCTTTTCAAACGGGGCGGATTTTAAACGGCGTTTCTGGTCTAGTTGAACGCGCTTCGGAAGAGAAGTTCATTGTTCCAAATGAAAATGAAGACTGAATCGTTTCACAAGGCCGTTCAAAGCGTCTCAGTCAGTTCCCTAGGTAGTGAATCACTAGGTCGTGCACACGAGTCCCTGCACAGGGGACCATGATCAGTAACACTGGGACAACTGATCAATCAATTTATAAAACGTCACCATTTATCAACATCAGGCAGGACCCATATATTTTTATATAATTTTTATGCTATTTGAGGTAACTTAGCCCTATAATATGAAATGTACAATGCTCCCTGTTGTGCAACGGATTATGGAATGGATTTGTGCCCCCCCCCCCCCCGCAACTACATACTGTGTACATTCAAGACTTGTTTTCATTGTTTTTACTTCAATTATGATGTGCTTTACTGTTCTCAGTGGCATCTACGCTAATATTAGTATGTTTCTTTCCAATTCCAATGTCACCATAGCCACCAGATCCAGTCTGTATCCAGATTAGATGGTGGATCAGCACCTAGAGACGACCTCTTCAGCCCTGAATGTCAGCGGAGACCATGTCAGCCTGATGTGCTCCATAGACAGATCCCCTTCGAAGACCTCATTGGCCACGAGAACCAGACAATCCTCTGCTCAATCTGACCTGTGTTGCAGCCTAGAATTAAACCACGTCATGCTGGTTTCGTCTGGCCAGAGGAGAACTGCCCCCCGACTGAGCCTGGTTTCTCACAAGGTTTTCTACTCAATCTCTGTCACCGATGGAGTTTTGGGTCCTTGCCGCTGTCGCCTTTGGCTTGCTTGTTTGGGGAACGCTTGGCTGATTGCACAAACATTATTGGAAGAGGAACTGGATGATGTCAGCACTGAATCACCAATTAACTGACTTTAACTGGAAAAATGATTTGTTAATGTCCTCTTGCATTATTGACAAACTATGTTCCTGTTTGACTCTGTAAAGCTGCTTTGACACAATCAGTATTGTATGAAGCGCTATGTAAATAAAGGTGACTTGATTTGATTTTATATACTGTAACACCCGTTTCATTTTGTTGATTTATTTATTTTACTTCTGCCTCATTTTAAAGATGTAATTGTGAACAGTAATAATATTGTTAAATGTTTGTTTGCTAACATTTTGTTTAGCTTGTTTATTTTTTTCTTAGTTCATTAAACAAAGTTTAAACTGGAGTTGTATTACAGATGTAATGTTTGTCAACTGGAGCTTTAAAGGGATAGTGCACCCAAAAATAGAAATTTGCTGTTAATTTACTGACCATCAGACCATTTAAAATGTAGGTGACTTTTTTTCTTTAAGCCTGTATGTTTAGTTTGTATGAAAAATGTTATAAATGGATATTGTTATTAAATAAATGCTATTATGTGTTGTAATGTGTGTGTTTTTAGTGATTAATAAACATCAGTTAATCATTTTTAATAATTTTGTTAAGCTATAAAAATGTGTTTATGTAGTTCCCCCGCAATTTCTTATGATGCCCAAATAATAAATCTTATTTGAGGTAACATATAAAACACATGAAGTAAATGATTAAATTTTAATTGACATAACTTGCTGTAGTTTTCTATGTTTAACCAATTAAAACATTTTAGTTGAATGGACTATAAAACTAGTTCAGTAAAGGTTGAGCCAAGTAATAAATAACAATTCAGTTTCACTTTGGAGTCAGAAATTGACTGAACGTAAAATTTGAAACTAGTTACTAAATAATAATTAGTTGAAACCGCTTGAACTTTTTTACAGTGTATAAGGTATGTATTTATGGATGGCAGAAAGTGAATTCATTTTCAGCCAATTTCATTTTTGGATGAACTATTTTATTTTTATCATTTTTCACTTGAAGCTTACTTTGGTACGTTCATGAGAGAAACGGTAACATCTCATTTGTAAACAAATCATTCTTTTGATTTGAATCTTCATAATTAATCAGTGCACAAAACCAGTCTAAATGACTCACTGATTCAATTGGACTGGACTGATCTGCACTGTTATCATAAGTAGATCAAAGAGACCATTGGTGCCAATGCTTTCTATGATCTACTTAGGCTTATGATGCTTTTGGGAAACACAGCTCTGGTTACTTAATTCATTTTGGTGATAGAGACACAGTGGTGAACAGTTCACTGGAAGGCAAGATTGTCGGTGAATAGTGTATTCTGCAGCTACTATACATGGAGTCATGGATTACTTTTGGTGTTTATGACACATAATGGTGCTTTTACATCCTTTTTTGAACCTTGAAAGCTTTAGTCATCATTCAGTGTACCTGCAAGTGCTACAATCTCTTCAGAACTTATCTTGTGCTCCAAGAATGTTATACAGGTTTAGAACGACATAATGGTGAACAAATGACATGGAAAAAGAGTTTTCATTTTGGGGTGAACTATCCTATTGAGAAGTAGTCATTTCGGTCATCGCTTGTGAATTTTCATTTACAATTTTTTGTTTTCATTCACAGCATCGAAGTAAACAAAATAAGTAAACTTACATAAGGAAGCAACTCTGATTAAATGGGCACTGATGCTTGGTCTTGGTATGTCTTAAACTAATATTTAGAAGCTACAGCTTTGACACAGCAATTCATCTAAGCAGTCTAATTTGCGACAAACATCCTAGGGCTCCTTGCTTTCCTATACACCGCGTCCTGAACAGTTAGTGATTTGGCTACATGTCACATACCTCAGTATTCAGCAACCATCCCACTACAAAGCTCTTTTTTTGTTCTGATGAAGTCAATTTAATGGGTTTAACTCCAAATAATCATAGCTACAACAAGTAGTGCATCTTACTGACATTGGCTAAAGGCAGGCGAGTAGGTCTCCCATCTGGAAGCTGTTCAGAGCAGCTTTTCATCCAGTTTTTGCCATGGAAGATTAGCAAAGATCGTTTCCTCTCTACAACTTGATTAAATAAGTTTGATTATCAGTTCAGGCAGTACAGTTACAGGGTGTGGTTCATTAACCACCTGCTTAGACCTGTGACAGAGCCAATCTGATAACAGCTGTGTTACCTGAACTTATCTACACCCAACATAAATTCACTCACAGCCAAAACACATCATTAGCCTTATTTACCCCTTCAGACTTTCATTGTTGGACTGCAGTTAAAATAATAATACATACAAAAAAACTGTCATTTTCCAGCTGTAATTGCATCCAGCTGTCAACAAATATATCACTGTGCAGGCCGTGCTGATATTCACCGCAACAGTAAATATATTACAATAAACAAAAAATGAATAATGAGTAACTTACATGTTAGACATAATATCGCCAGTGAATATGTCTAGTTTTGCTGCATTAGCAAGAGTAGGCCCTACTGAACATAACAAAAACAGGATCGATTGTTCCACAACATGGCGTTTATTTCCAGAATGTAGCTGCATGTTTGAATGAATCTGTTGAATGAACGATTCAATGACTCACTCATGTCAGTTGTTTCATTTCTAAATGAATCAGTTTGTTTGAAGGAATCGTTTTAATGATTCAGTGAGTCACTCATAATACACAGTTAGCCTACTTGTCACCACCTACTGGCGTTGTTGTTAAAGTCTGGTTATAAGAAAAAGCAAAACGCTCAGTTAAACTATGTGAAGTATGTACGTATGATTTACCTACTTGACTTAATGTTAAACATGTCTTAAAACTGTAGTTATAGATGTGAAAAGGGAAAAAATAATGCATCTGTTAAGTATTTATTTATTTTCGAAATGGAGGCAGGCATTAAATATTGCGCATTTGGACAAAATGATTTTAAATATTACATTTTATTCCGATTGTTTTATTTATTTATTTATTTATTTAGATGCTACATCTTCATGATCAAGGATTTCCAGGTCATGTGCTGGAGAAACAAGGAATCATCCGATGACTGAGAAGCATTCAGTGAGTGTTTTCAAACAGGTTGCGTCTTCCATTGGTCAGACAAACAGGTAGTCCAGCCCCAAACCCATGCCATTGGTTTAGCCACTGTTACTAATATTCTGCGAATGGAATGGTCAAACAAACAGATCTAAGTTTTGATAGCGCCACAGTGTTTAAGCTTTTCAGGGAAAGCAAACTACGCCTTTAAATCTTAGGTGATGTTATTTTCAGCCCATGCTGAAACCATTATAATTTCATGTGAGCACCCAAAACATGTTGATAGTGTTAACTGCACTTGTAAATATTTGGCAAACCCTAAAAACTGTAGGCCAGAATGTTTGTTTGTACTGCGGGTTGAGTGCAGCAGAAAGACGCCTTTTTCATCCCATAATAAGGATATCACTCTGTCATTAAGCATATTGTGCAGATCAAAACAACTCCTAATATCACATGTGGCAAAAGTGAGGCGTAGTTCAAACAGAAATGATAGCTCCTTTAAACAGGAACATGGCCTTACATCAACATCAACACTGGCATACACTGCTTTGTTACTGAAGGTCAAGATTGCGCCAAGTCAATCTTCAAACTCCATGTTCTTTTTTTTATTTTTTTTTAAATGTACCTTGGCTCCATATCCATCACGTTGGAAGTTGATCACTGGCAACTCTTGTTGTGTATGTTTAACCTGCTAATAGTCAAGTCAAGCAACATTTGACCAAATATGGTTGTTGTGTCTTACTTGCTCTGTCTCTTCTTCGTACTCTTTCCAGGCTGTCCCGGGACATATCATCCCAATTCAGTCCCTCTGTGTCCCATGGGCGTTGTTTTCCTGTTTTCTGTTCCTGTGTCACACTCAGGTGCTCAATACCCTCTGAGTTCTACGACCAAAGATGGACAGTCACAAATTATACTTGAAATGTGTATTTTCAGCTGTAAATATACATAAACTTTCATGATGGGTGATTTGAAATTACATATTTTATTTTAGATATTAGATATTTGTGACCCTGTCTTTGAAATCCAGGCTAAAGTCTCAAAAGCTAATTATGAAATAACAGGCATCAAAGTTTGATTTCAACCATTAATTTCACTATGATTTTGATCTTTGACATGGCCTTACTCAGACAATATTAAATATATCAAGGTTACATTTTCACAGAATGGTCTTATGAAAGATGATTTTAGAAAACAGTAAATCATAAAAGAATGACTTTAAGCTGGGTTTTCACAGTCAGGGTCATATTTATGTTATTTACTGATTTAATTAATTATTTAACATTTTCACACACAGTCACACACAAAATGGTTAAAAACATGTTTATATAACAGTTTCAGTTTAGTAATGTTTTGAAAGAAGTTTCTGACGCTCACGAAGGCTGCATTTATATATTTAATCAAAAATACAGTAAAAATACAGCAATATTGTGCTATTGTGAAATATTATTACACATGATCATGATCCTTCAGAAATCATTCTAATATGCTGATTTGGTGTCACTTTTGATTAATTTAATGCATCCTTGCTGGTTATAAATATTACTTTCTTTCAAAATAAAATCTTACTGACCCCAAATGAATGGTGTGTATGTGAGTGTGTGTGTATATATATACACACATAGATGGACATTTTTGCCCTTTAATTCATCATAAATTTAGTATGTTTTTAGTGCTGTTGTCTTTAAAGATTAAGATTTTATAGAAAAATATTTAAGGGATCCAAAGGCTGACTATAACTGCAAGATAATATTTTCATAACAATAATATTTAGGGAATTCTCTATCCAATAGACTGATAGTGAAATGGGACATTTTTTATGTATGTCACGTTTACTTTTATGTTCTTAGCAGAAGGTTTCCTACCATCCAGTCTTAACATTCCTCACGCAAATGTTTTCCTCCTCAGACTTTATTTTGGCAAGGGCAATGGAACTAAAAACGCAAAAGAGTGGTATTTTAAACCCTCTGCATTGTTGCTCTTAAACTATTTGAACTGTGTGTATATGTATGTATGTATATATATATATATATACAGTCATGGCCAAAAATATCAGCACCCTTGGTAAATATGATCAAAGAAGGCTGTGAAAATTAATCTGCATTGTTAATCCTTTTGATCTTTTATTTAAAAAAAATCACAAAAACCTAACCTTTCATTGGATAAAAAGAATTTAAAAATGGGAGGAAATATCATTATGAAATATATGTTTTTCTCTAATACACATTGGCCACAATTAACGGCACCCTTTTATTCAATACTTTTTGAAACCTCCATTTGCCAGTTTAACAGCTCTAAAATTTCTCTTATAATGCCTGATGAGGTTAGAGAACACCTGACAAGAGATCAGAGACCATTCCTTCATCCAGAATCACTCCAGACCCTTTAGATTCACAGCTCCATGTTGGTGGTGCTTCTCTTCAGTTCACTCATTTTCTGTAGGGTTCAGGTCAGAGGACTGGAATGACCAGCAGAAGCTTGGTTTTGTGCTCAGTGACCCATTTTTGTGTTGTTTTTAAGGTTTGTGTTTGGATTATTGTCCGGTTGGAAGATCCAAACATGGCCCATTATAAGATTTCTAACAGAATCAGTCACTTATTGATTTTTCATCTGTTGATATTTGATAGAATCCATGATGCCGTGTATCTAAACAAGATGTCCAGGACCTCCAGCAGAAATATAGGCCCACAACATCAAAAATACAGCAGTATATTTCATTGTACACGTGGGGTACTTTTTATCCCCGTGTTCACCAAACCCATCTTGAGTGTTTGCTGCTAAAAAGCTCATTTTTTAGTTTCATCTGATCACAGAAGCCAGTCCCATTTGAAGTTCCAGTCGTGTCTGATAACTGAATACGCTGGAGTTTGTTTTTGGATGACCTAGGAGAATTTCTTCTTGAAACCCTCCCAAACAACATGTGGTGATGTAGCTGCTGTTTGACAATTTTTTTTAAGGTTTTCTGACCCCGAGACTCAACTATTTTCTGCAATTCTCCAGCTGTGGTCCTCGGAGAGTCTTTAGCCACTCAAACTCTCCTTCTCACCGTGCATTAGGACAATATAGACACACGTCCTCTTCCAGGCAGTTTCGTAACATTTTATGTTAATTGGAAATTAATTATTGCCCTGATGGTGGAAATGGGAATTTTCACTGGTCTAACTCTTTTCTTAATGCCACTTCACTAATTTGTAAAGCTCAATTATCTTTTGCTGCACATCAGAAATATATTCTTTGGTTTTTCTCATTGTGATGGATGATTAAGGGAATTTGGGCTTTGTTTTCCCTCCTATTTATATTTCTGTGAAACAGGAAGCCATGGCTGGATAATTTCATGTTTATAATCACCCTGGAGTGCTCAAAATTGTGAATATGAATGGGAATATACTTCAGAGATATTTTACTCATAAGAATTCCTAGGGGTGCCAATAATTGTGTCCAACGTGTATCTGAGAAAAACATTTATTTCATAATGATAAGTTCTTATTATCCAATGAAAGGTTAGATTTTTGTGATTTTTAAAAAAATAAAAGATCAAAAGGATGCAGATTACTTTTCACAGTCTTCTTTAATCATATTTACCAAGGGTGCCGATATTTTTGGCCATGACTGTATATATATATATACATATACACACAAGTATATATAGTGTTAATGAGTTTAAGTAAAAGGGTATTCTCATTTTTTCCCTCATTCTCTTTTGATGTCTTACAGTTTGAGTGACAGGTTCATGTTTTTGTTTTTTTGTTTTAAAGTTACAAGATTCAGAAAAAATATTTGGAAAGCCTTAAAGAACAGTAAACAGCCAATCAGACCTACAGCTTGACAGCTATTTTGAGAAGAAGGCATGTGTGTGTTTGTTTATGAGAAGATGTCTTAATCAGCGCTAGTTTCCTGTGCCTGTAAGTGCTCTAAATTCCTCCTAAACACCCAGGAGAGTGTCTTTCGTGTGTCACTGCAACCCCTCACAGCGGTCTTGCATAGTTTTCCTCCGAAATGCTTCTCTGTCATTCTCTGACTGACTTCATTGTTTATCCCTCAATTCTTTTCCTATCTGTGATGTGTTCCTCGTTTGATAGATGCCATTGTTATGACATGATTTTAAACATGGATGTTCACAAACAAAGGGTCATTTAATCTTTCTATCAACTGTTTTCTGAAGCTGTACACACGTACAGAGGAAGTACACACTTCAAATTTTAAGTTCATCTGTCACTTCTTTTCCTCAAATTTACAAATACACAATCTGGAGCACGTCTGCAAATAGTTCCTTTTGTAAACTGGCACACATTAATTGCAGAACTCAAGCCAGTTAGATTGGATGACTGACAATAAGCTTATCCTTCATGCATCTTTTTCTGATTTCACTGGCCGTTAATCTTTATCATCTCTGAAAAAATAACAGGAACTGCTCAGTGAATTATGATTATGACCATGCTAAGTTACAGTAAATTTTAAATGCATGCGAATTGTTCTCCAAACACGCAAAACCAGCTGCCGTTCATTATTTTGAGTAACATGCAAATCTTGTTTACATATATGAAAGCAAATGCTAATTAAAATAAAACCTAAAGCCTCTCAACGCACAACATACAAAATCAGGACAGATATTATTGTGCAATAGTCACATGTGTGTTGCATTAATATTGTTCAACAACCAAGTACAAATGTGAAAGGCCACAGAAGTCACTCACCCACTTCTGATTGGGTATCGCCAGAGATGTCAGCATATCCGCCATAGCGCCCAAAATCTGGTCGGTTCGTCCCTGGTTCTTTGGAAGAGACTTCATATTCCAGCAGCCTCTGTCTACGTGAATCTCCTTGTCGATATTCCCTCCCTCCTTCAAAATCCCTCTGTTTCTTATGGTTTGTCGTGCCAGAGCTTTGATTCACAGCCCAGCTCCAATTTTCTATGATCCTCTGGAACGCTCTTGCACATAAATAATGAACTATGGAAGAGGCTGGTCTGTTTTTGTCTAGTTTAAAGTGGACGAGAGAGTGCTGTTGCCCAAACTAAAGCGTCTTCTCTGGCTCCTGTCTTTCACACAGGTGGGAAGGTCTTGCTGTGGGTCTCAGTCAGGCCTCTCTCCCCCTCCCCCCAAAACCAGGGTTGTTCCTGAGAGAGGGTTAACCACAGTAAACCGTAAAGATAGCTTTCTGTTCTTTCTCCTTTCCTTTCCTTTGAGAAAAGTAACTTGTTTTTGCAAGTTCCTTGGCTTTTGGGACCTTTTGTGAACAGAACATCTAACCGCTCATGAGTCAGCCTTTCTGGATTGTCATTGGCTGCGTGCATCTACCACCCCTTCAGCCAACTCCTCTCCACCCTCTCTACATCAATTTCATCTTCTATTGTGCCTCCCTTGCACAACACCACACTGATTCTTAGAATAATCCTCAAGTTTCTGTCCTACTCCTCTATCTCCTACTTCTTCGTCCTCCTCCTTTTCTTCTTGTACTTTCACCATCATTCTCTTTTCTTGTTTCCTATCCAGTCTGGATGGATGACACATGGCTTTTGGCATGGTGCAAGCATAAAAAGCAGCAAATAACCCAAATAAGGCAGCTGTGCTGGGCTCAGGGCACCAACACAGAAGCTGTCAGACATAATTCAGAATGGTTGCCCACTTTAAAACTTACAACAAAAGATTGAGGAGGAGGAGGCTGCCAGAAATTTCTAAACATGAGTCTAGTTAAGTGTTTCTCAACTTGTCTGTCCTAATCAGTAAGACTTTTTTTTTTTAAAGAAATTATTATATTTATTCAGCAAAGATGCATTAAATAATAAATTAGCTTTGCCAACACAACAAATTACATTTTAAAATATATATTAAAATAGAAAACAGTTATTTAAAAATTATAATAAAATAAAAAATATATAATATTGCAGTTTTAATGTATTTTTCATCAAATAAATAGGCCTACAGTCTTGATGAACAATACCTCTTTCAAAAAATGTAACAAAAAAAAAATCTTACTGTAAGTGACTTTGGATAAAAGCATCTTATTGTAACCGTAATTGTCATTAATATTATTAAAGTCCCTTTTTAAAAAAAAAAAAAAAACAACCAACAAAAACTAAAATGAAAACATTTTCATGAAATAAAAAAAGCATAATAAGCAACATAAAAACAAACAACACACATTAAAATTAGGAAAAAGTAAAACTAAACTACAATACATTTAAATTAACTTAATTCAAGTTAATTTTTGATACACTGTATAAAACTTAAAACTCTTACAAATCCACATCATTAAAAGTGACAAATTCTTTTAACATCTTTAAACATACTGTGGCAGCCCTGAAATACTAAAATTTAAAAACTAAACATACTAGAAAAACTAAACAGAAACTTCAAAACAAACTCACTTTTTTTTCATAGAGTAGCTTATGTATTGTGCTAGAAATCATTCATTCAATTAACCCACCATAAAAAGGGCTTTTTGTTACATCTTTTGTTTACTTATCTAGAACCTGTGCAAGACCCAGGCTTATTTTAGCCTTGATATTTTCCAGGTTAAATGAATGACCGTGTCATGATGATACACATACTTGGGTGGCCCACAATATATATGTGTGTTTTTCTGAGCAGAGTAGACATACACATTCCTGAGTCTGCTGCTCATTCCCTCTTCACCTGGCCTGGAGTCAAGACACACGTTTATACAATTACAAATGTTAGTCTATTCTCTCTCTCATATTACAGCCCAAACCGCACACAAATTTGTGTCGAATCTAGACAGATTCTTCGGTGATGGTGTATGTTCACGGACACTGAGAGCTGTGAAAAAAGAGGAGGACGGTGAAAAGCCAAACGTTTAAGAACCTGAGCCCCTCCGAGCTGGAGCCAAACAGTGTAAAGATGGGCTGTGGAAACACTGCCAAGAGTCTAATAATAACTCTGCACATGGCTGTCTTTAGCACTGCTTTTGTGACTAAACTTAGTGCTCAGTAGCCCGTCATCCTGCAAACACTCACCTCATACATGTACACGCACACACAAATGCATCATATGGTACTAATAAAGAGAGCTAAAATGACATAATCTGACTAGCTAGCACTGGTCTCTCTCTGGAACAAACATCAGACCTTTAAAAAAAAAAAAAAAAAAAAAAAAAAAAAACTTTACAACAACATACCATTAGAAGGACATTCAGTACTTTGAACATTATGACAGTGTGCTGTATATAATTACGCTATGATTGCACATAATTAGAATTACCATAGATTACTCTGTCTATCTGTCCGTCTGTCTGTGTGTGTGTGTGTGTGTGTGTGTGTGTGTGTGTGTGTGTGTGTGTGTAAACACTGTTTGTACCGTGACTGATTTCTTGCAGTATGCGTTCACAAACGACCAGTCACGCGCTCAATTAATTACAACCGTCTCCGTGAATATGATGACTTGGGAAGTTCATTTTCATACAAAGTTACGCATAAAAACTATAAACGAAAGTACACTCAAACTGAGCATGTCACAACTAAGTACTGAATTGTGCTGAGGTCGATTTTGTGATGGCACACCGAGTACCCTGAGAACACTACTACATAAACAACACCCTATCTAGTGACAGATGCAGTATTGGTGCAGTTTGCTGCCCTCTGCTGGCACAACGAGGAATAGGCACTCAAAAGCGCACTTGTAAAGCGGTAAACACATGCGATATCTAATTTTTCTATTAAATCTCTCTCCTCTAGTGGAGAGAGTCGCCCCACTCGAATGATCTCTAAGGCCAGCTGAGCTTCCTCTTTCTCTGCCTCATTTCCTGAGTCTATGCACTGCAATAACTCTTCTGCTTCAGGTCAACAGTCTGAGAAAATAACTGTGGCCGCACATCACCTCTCTGCATGCTCTCCGAATCCAACTCATCCAGCCAACCTGACTTGATCCAGCTCTAAAATTCCCAAAGGTTTGGCTGGTCTTACTTTCCACTGAGCAAACACTTTACACACTAGTTTTATATACAGTAGGCTTACTATCATGCTCATGAATTTAGGGTTATATAAATTTAAAGTCAATGATAAAGGCTAACTGTATTTTTAAAGTGATATTTTGCATATGCAAAGAAATGAGCATGACAGCTTGCAATGATTTGTGCTTTTGGTATTTTGGTGTCGTTGTGGTCTTTAACAGAGAAATATGAATGGACTCTGTGTTTATGAGTGTTACATGCTTCTGACATAGAGCTTTGAAATGATTGTTCCAGTTGTAACTGTGCTACTATAAATAGAGAAACCATGAATTTACTTTCCATCTGGAATACACCATTCCAGTCACTCAAGTTTGTTTTGTTCAGATTTTAATTCCAAGGCCCTTATGACGAGGGCCAAAATGTATTTTGTGGCTAACCAGCAAATTTCTAACCAGGTCAATTTGCTGGATAAACTTAACTGAATTTGAAATCCTTGTACTTTGTCTGTTTGTTCTTGTGGTTTTTCACAATATTATGATGTCATGCATAAGGCCCCTACTTTTAAGAGTTTCTGCTTTCTCTGCACATTGGGCTTCACTAATCATTTCATACATTTTGTGTATTTATGTTCTCAGACTTCCATCATATGAGAATTTATGTGAGTTTTGTATATGAGTGTTTCAGTTGATTCTAAATATATTATAAATTTAGAATAAATTTTAAATCAGGTCATTTTTTTATTAAATACAGACCATTTTGGAGCAGCATAACATAACAGAAATAAAAAAGAAAACAGCAGTTATGTAAAATGTCAACAATTATAAAATTACCTAAATTTCAGCTCTAGAAAAGACAATAATGTCATTATTCAGGTCAGGTCAGGTCAGGTCAGGTCAATGTGGATTTGATTCAGTTCGATCTTAAACTTCATCAATTACAAAACAAATTCTATCCAGCTATAAAGCAGCTCTAAAGAATCAATATTATTCATTTAAATACTCAATATTAATCTTATTCAGATAAACCGAGTTCGGTGTTGATTCAATTCCATTTAGTTACTGTGACAATGTTTCAAAACTTCCTCAATAATGAAACAACTTCAAAGGCAGCTCTACCAAAGACAAATTGTCATTGTTCAGTGTTTGGTTTGTTCTTATCAAGTATTGTCAGTGCAGTCAAATTGATAATATTTCTGAAACCTGATTCTTTTTAAGCCTCCTTTTAATCCCCAACCATTTCTCCTCTGAACTAACAGTACAAACCTATTCAAATTTCAGTGCAAAAGCATTTGTACACAGATTTCAAACACAATGTGCATATCCACTTATGTGAATTTGGGGGAGTCTGGAAGTTCCTCAAAACATGACCACTAATAGGAAGTGAATTACAATTAACTTAATTACATGTCATACATGGAAATGATTAGATTCTAATTAGTTACACATCCATAAGGCCTAAAATAACAGGTGTCTTCACCGGCTGGCCAAACAACTATGATATTGGAATAAATGAACAACAATTGATTAGATTAATTTTAGTTTCAGTCCCTCTGATTTTTCACGTGACTGCTGCAAGATGAGCCTTGCCTGGCTGTAAGATGTGTGGCACGAGGTGTTACCTGGGCTTCTCTGATATGCTTAAGCTTGTTTTAATTGGCTAAACTCTACCACATTCTGATCCATAGCTATTTCAGGGCACATAAGACACAGGCGGTTTGAAGACATGCCAGGCAGAAACAGGAAAGGAACAATACAATGCAACTCGCTGGAATATCAATTAGTGGCAGGATGATTATAATAACTGCAGCAAAGTTCATAATACTCTTCCCAGCAAACACATGCTCTGTGGAGTTTACCGTTTTATGAATTATAAGTGTAAAATTCTTTATTGCTTGTATTGTGTGACATAAATCTGCAATAAAATCTCCAGTTAATTGTAAAATAGTTTGTTGCTCTCAATAAAAAAGTAACTTTTTTTAATCAGTCAAAGAGAAACATGCCAGCCCAGACTGGAGAAATGAAGCGGTGACAACCTTACAACCACAAAATCCTGGCAGCTGCCATTTCTGAATGTTAATCCATAAATCTCCTGTAATCAGGATGAGTGACCATGCCTGTCTTAACAGAGCACCTGTGTCAAGATTTGGAGGATTCTTCAGTGATCGGAGGCCTAAGTGTCCGATCGGAGGGCTTGGGAGGAGGGGACAGGCAGGGACACGGCTCTGTCCTGCGGGATCAGACAGTCTTCAGTAAGAATCCATACTGGGAGGACTAAACAGACACAGCAGGAGAATGATCTGATCACCCAGAGAGACGTGGACAACGCTAAAACATCTTCTGAGCACTTTTAATGGTGAGATTACAACAAAAGACAAAAACATTTTTAGCAATTTTATGTGATTATTTATTTGTTTAAGCAAAATCGCATGGAAATTCGAGTTTCATGGAGTCCTCATCGTGTAATGCAAAAATGTATCTAGCTGGAGTCACTCCCAAAATCAGTTTTTAATTGGGCAGTCTCTTGGGGATCCCTAAAAAGTTTGCTTGGGGCGGAACAGGAAGTAAATAAGACATTTTTAACTTGTAAATTAGGAGAAAGAGCAAGTTTTAGCTCCTACTGTCAATTTGTAATGTTTATGTGGATCTGCTTCCCAAAGTTCATTTATTCAGTCCTGCTGTGGGATGTCTCCAGATAATATAATGCTAAATATGCATAAAACAAGTTAAAACTTTATGTATTTGTGCAGATGCTGCATATGGGAGCCAAACTGTTGGAAACTATGTGTCAGAATACCTTTAAATGTTCTATGGTGAGACAAGTGCTATTATATTATACATAACAGTTAGTTTTATTGTAAATATTGTGCATGCATTTTTGATGGCATTGTATAAATTGTATTAACTGTGTGAGACTACGTGGAATAAAAATGCAACAACAAAACTTAAAACTTGGATAAAAGTGGGCAGTTAACAGAAGTGAAACGACCACCATCTAAAAACAAGCTTTCTCTTAAACAAACATACAGTATATGTGCATAAATCTTGACTAGTATTGTGTGGTGCAGTATTGTGCTTGGGCTGACAGTGGGACAGTGTTGACAGCGTTGTTTTGATTCTATGGTCTGGAGAGTTAAACCAGCATGTGGACAGTGTTGTGGTTCTCAGAGGACAGACTGTTTATGTGGCACTAACAGGGAATGTTTTCCCATCCTTGCTACCCCTTCTGTCTCACACGCACACACTCATACACACACAGTGCCTCTATGTCACTCTGTACTGGCCACTGTGCTACCAGTAACAATGGCTAAATATAGCTGGGAAAGCACTCTGAGAGCAAATATGTTTTTTAAAAAGATTTAAAGAATCTGTTTTAAAAGAAAAGATTCAAACAATAGTCTTTTCATGCATAGGCAATATTTTACATCATATTTTGCATTGCATCTTTTTTTAATTAGCAATGCTGCATGTGGCTGCACTTTCTATAAAAAAGGTAAGAAAATAGCCATTTAGAAGCTTTTATTAATGACTTACATGAGTAACCTGAGCATAAAGGAACAGTTATTCCAAAAATGTAAATATTCTAAAAATATACTCTCAGGATGGCTGAGATGTAGATGAGTTTGTTTCTTCATGAGAATAATTTTGAAGGAATTTAGAATTACATCACTTGCTCACCAATGGATCCTTTGTAGTGAATGGGTGCCGTCAGAATGAGAGTTACCTGACAAAAGCATCACAATGATCCACAAGTAATCATCCTGCGAAGTAAAAAGCTCTGTGATTGTGTTAAACAAACCCATCATTAAGACGTTTTTATCTTCAAACCATTTCTTCTGGCTGAAATACAATTCCTCTATCAATAATATTCCTTTCTCCAATGAAAAATCTGTATCTTTTGAATCAGGAGAGAAATAGGCACAGATCAAATACTGTTTACAAGCAAAAACAAATATTTTTTGTGGATTTTGGTGTGAGAGAACAACAGTGGATGGACTTTTTCTTGGGAGGAAGTTTTATAATGTATTATGGACTCTTACCACCTTCTTGTTTATTATGGTTCATGGATAATTTGGCCAGAAGTGACAGTTTAAAGATAAAACACCTTTTACAAGCATGCCATAACTATTGGACTGGAGTCGTGTGGATTAGGCAACTTGTGGATTATTGTGATGTTTTAATCAGCTCTTTGAACTCTTTTCCTGACGGCACCCATTCACTGCAGAGGATCAGTTGGTGAGCAAGTGATGTAATGCTAAATTTCTACAGAACTGTTCCAATGAAAACACAAACTCATCTAAATCTTGAATGGCCTGAGGGTGAATAAATACAGCAAGTGTTCATTTTTGGATGAACTATCCCTTTAAGTGCCTTCCACAATTGCTCGCTCCTAGACATTTAAAAGTGGGAAGTGGAAATGGTCTTAACTCTGATGATTTTGATTAGTCAAGAGTCAGGCCTTGGCTGACACATGAGCAGACACATTACTCATGAGGTTAAAGTGTGACTAACTGAATATGTTCTCCTGAGCCATTAGCGCAATCTGCTCTTTCCAAACCATTTACAGAATTGCACCAGTGTTCAGTTCAGCATATTATTCTCATTAAAACCCCACATTAGTAGAAATTAAAGTCAGAATATCAATGTGTTATGCTTGACTTGTGAAATGATTACTCATTTTGCAGTACGTTTAGTTTGGCATACACTTACTGACCTTGTTTTCAACATTCCTTTGAATATTTTCAGAAAGCCTGAACAAAAGTTCATAGGTTCCTTCTCATTCACATTCATCATGGTTGTTGCTTAAACTTTGTGCTTTGTAAGTTCCGCCGTCAGTCAAAATAAATAATAGTAACAATGTTCTCCTGTTATCCTCTACCTATAAATAGTTTCAACCCAGATATAGCTATAGTGAAGCTCTTCACAGACATTGAGCCTGTTACAGCAGAGTTGAGTGAAGTTGTGCAGATTACCGTCTGTCAATCACAACAACATTCACCTCAGATGAGACTCTTCAACCAGTCCAGCCCCGAACCGCTCTCTGACTGAGATGTGCCACCTGTTCAAAAACAAAGTGATCAAGTGTTAGAAATTAAATAAAATTATATTTAAATTATTTCATTATATTTGATTGTAATTATATAATTAGTTCCTAAAAAGCCACAAATGGCTAAAAAAAAAAAAATCACTATACACACTTAAAGCTGCAATGCTATAGAAGAATCATTTGAATAGTTTGAGTGAAGAATATTTTAAAAAAACTAAAGAACCTTCTTCCGCTATTTGTGCAATGGAAAGTTTCCATGGATGTTAAAGTTTCTTCATAGAACCATTGTTGCCAATTTTTTGTTCCTTGAATAAATCCCTTTATCAGTATTTTTGCTTTGTTTCCCAGTAAAAAAATTAGCTAAACATTAAAAACAATACTATTTGTGTATTGTATAAAGTCGTAACGGAACCCTTTAAGTGCAAACTTTGCACATGCCTGAAAAACTTGCTCACGAGAACGAGAAAACATGATTGCATGTTGCCACAGTGTAAACCTCACTGAAAATTGTTAAATTTGTGGATTTTTATGTGTTTTAAAATGTAACATTGTAATGTTGTATGCTTCTCGAGTAAATTTAAGTTGTTCTGATGTTGTCCATTAAAAATACATTATTTTGACAATGATTTTTGCTCCCCAACTAATTTAAAAAAATTAAACATTGGGCTTTTTAACTTAGTTTTTTTGTTATTTCCAACTATGGCACTATGTAAAATAATAAGTCTTTTCATAAAAGAAAAAAATGAGCTCATATGTATGCCAGTAGATTTTGTTGTGCACTCAAAGTGTGGTTTCAGCTTGGCCTTTACCTTTATCTTTGCAGATTCCTGGGAGGGAGCGGCGAGAACGCAGATGATGATGAAGTGCCTGCTGAGCGTGTGAGTCCTGGCTCGTGCTGGCCAGATGGCTGGGGTTAAAGTCACGGTGCAGGAGGATCCAAATCTGGGCTCCGGTCCAGATGAGGATGCCTCTGAGTTGTCAGTTTCGGAGAATGATTCAGATTCTGGGAGTGTGCTGTCAGATGACTCCGTGCTCCCTGACTATGAAGGGGAAGATGCCAGTGGAGGCTCTGCCAACACCTTGTACCAAGCCTGTGCCAAGAACAATGTGGCAGCCCTCCGCAGAGTTCTGGAGAGGGGTGTTACAAGAGACGAAGTCATGGAACTAGACATAAATGGCAGGGTAGGGAGTCAGATAACCTTATTATACGCATAAAGCATCATCCGTATGACAGAAATTTGGCAGAAGAGCTGATTTTTATAATTTTCTATGCTGATAAATCCTCTTCTTGTTCTCTGATAGAACGGTCTGATGGTGGCAGTCTCAAAAGGCTTTGTGGATCTGGTGTATGGACTCGATCAGTGCCCTTTTCTGGATATCAATCATCAAGATAATGACGGCAACACTGCACTCATGATTGCTGCACAGGCTGGTAGGCTCTTTATTAACACATTAAACAAAAGAAAAATGATAAGGTACGAAGGACCTAATTCCCAATTCCTTCTATAAAAACTGCAGGTTTTGTAATCATCCTCACCTACATCCTAAATTACTTCAGTGGCGTGGACATGGAGCTCCGGGACAACCGAGGCTTCACCGCACTCCTCAAGGCAGTCATGCAGGGCAGCAATGACTGCGTGGCTTCACTGCTCATGGCTGGTACGTTATTTTAGGACTGTAATAATTAGTTTACAGACTGACCAGGTCAGACAGATGAAATCCTACCAGCTTCCTGCAATCTGTATGAAGTGAATTGGTGTTCCTGTTTCATCCCAGAATTTAGAGCAAATCAAAATAGAACAGCATAAACGCAAGGTGCCTGTTAATTCCAGTCGTCACAACATTTTTACACTCAGTTTTATATGCTATATACAGTTGTACATGCTATATTTCATATGAGAATGCCAAATATTGAAACGTCACAATATTGAGTACCAGTACTAAAGGTTGTACATCACAAAAGTACAAAAGTTTCTGAGACCACTATTGAAAATGCTACTGTTTAGCCATTTTTTTTTATACATGTATTACAAATAATATTATCAGAAGAATTGTGAGTGAAAATTTTATTAATAATGAATTGAATTAATAAAAATAATGATTTCAGAAAATCTTATTATTGGACATTTCTTAGTTTAAATTATATATATGTATATAGAAAGGTATGTAAGGTAAAGTAGTAAAACACAAAACAACTTTTGAAGCACAGTGATGTGGTGGCACGACGTAAGCGCAAGCAGGTTTAAAAGACCAACCTGAGGACATTCTCTTTTCTGATCCCTTGGATAATCGCTTAGCCCTCACGGCGAGTAATGGATTAGCCATGTGTGCTCTTACCGGTGATTATTTAGATGTGACAACTTACTACACTTACTGTACCTACAATGCAGGTAGTCAGTTGTCAAAACGTCTTTACACTTATCTAAATACAATCAATTTAACTATCTTTACACTAATTATGTTATTACTTGCTCTAATGTGGTGGTCTTGAATTGTATTGCATTTGTTATGACACATGTTACTTAACTTAAGTTGGACAAGCTAATAATAATAATAATTCTTAAATACTATATCATTTTATCAAGTACCCCATTTAATAATTTAATCAAATCAATCACATTTGTTTAAGTACCAACGTGAAAGCTAATAAAATATGTCTCTTCCTCAAAATTCATGTAAATGTGTTTTGCTCTACTTGAACAGAGATATGTGAAAGTTAACAATGATTTTTATTTCACACTTTGGTAGCTTAATCTGATTTGTTTAATTACTAAAATTCATTTAAAAATGGAAATGCAAGACTTCAAGACCAATCTAAACATAGATGTTCTACACAAAGTGGCCACCTGGCGGTGTAAAAACAACTTCTTTTATTTTTCTAGTCATACAACCAATAAAGTTTACACTATTATGCATTTCATGCCAAAGTAACTATAGCCACAAATTCAACTCAGCTCAACTTTGTACTAACTTCAGTCGTTAAACTTTCTCTTTTTTAAAAAAAAAAAAAAAAAAAAAAAAAAAAGCATGATTTTTTACTAGAATGAAGGCCTTTCAGACCTTTGAACTTCAAAAATAATGCTACTGTAATCTATAAACATTTACAGCAAATCGGCAGATAAAAAGACACATCATAAATATAGTTGATATATAAATATAGTTTTGTTCTTAAGTATTGTGCTATAAAGAATGTGCTATGAAATGCTTACTTTTTTGTTTACAAAAAAAGTTGTTAAGCATTTGGATTTTAGTGCGTAAGCTATGAGGAAAAAAATGTATATGGTCACCTTATGTCTCTGCTTTGCTAGGAGCCGACATGAATGTTGTGGATGCCACAAGGGGGAAGGACATACGAGAATGGGCTCTGAAGACAGGTCGCTTTGAGACTTTAAACAAACTTAGACAGCTGAACAGCAGGCCACAGGCTGAACAGTTCAGTGAAAAATATGTCCCAGAGTGGCCAGACCTGAAGGAGCTAGTGGCCAAGGCCACAGCCACAAAAAGCACAGGACAGAAAGTTGCCCATCGCCTGAAGTCCACGTTCACCTTTAATTTTCCACATGACCCCCAGGACAAAGGCATCATGGACCATATGGTGCGCATGACCACAAGCATCCACAGTCCCTTGGTGGTCACCGGATGCCGTCCTTTGTGTCCATCGAGCCCGCCGGAGATTGGAAAGAGACGCTTGGCCGTGCCTGAACTGATGCAGATGCACCCTGGGAAAAAGCTTGAGGAACATGCAATACGGCACAGCTATGGCTCCATCTCTGTCGCATCTACCTCCGCCTCTTCTGTGTCGCTGGGCTCGTGCTGCTCCGACTCGCAGCGGAGAGGCAGCGTGCTCTCCATGGCCTCCAATGGAGTTCGCAAGTTTGTCCCGCGCAGCATGGCTCGCCGCAATAGCGTGTTCCCCACCGGCTGCGTTCCCCAAATCAAAGTGACCAAGACTGGAGAGCCAACACCCAAGAAGGAGAAGAAGAAGAAACTAACCAAAGGTTACTTAGAGCCACCGATATGGAAGTATAAGGAGGCTAAAGAGGAGAAGAAAAAAGGGAAGAAAAAGGAAAAAGAAGAACAAGAGAAAAGGGATAAAGGAGCCAAGAAAAAAGCTAACAAATGAATAAACTGCCAACAGGTTGCCATGATGCTCTCAGACTTGTCTGCCATCATTCTAGACCTTTCATATCTGTTTCAGGAGTTAAAGGGAAATGGATCTTGCTTTCACGGTCGTTTTAAATGAATGGATAGCAGGACAAGGCAGTCTAAAGACATTTGATTCATATGTAATCTCAATACGATTTATACCTCTCCAACAACCAGTAGGCCTATATTTACATCCATTTTGAATATTTTCACCTATGTTTTTCATTTCTGATGTTTCAGGTCTTCTTCTTTAATGCTAAGGCAACATTATTCATTGTAACGGATGATTTTACAAAAGACATTTTAAGCTACACTACCGTTCAGAAGTTTGGGTTCAGTATGATTTATCAGTTTTAATGTTTTTGAAAGTCTCTTATATTCACCAAGGCTGCATGTATTCAATACAGTAAAAGCAGAAATGTTATGAAATATTATTACAACATAAAGTAACAGTTTTCTGTTTTAGTATATTTTAAAATATAATTTATTCCTGTGACGGCAAAGCTGAATTTTCAGCAGCATTTACTCAAGTCTTTAGTGTCACATGATCCTTCAGAAACCATACTAATATGCTGATTTGTTTCACAACAGAAGCTCTTATTATTATAAATATTGAAAACAGCCGGGCTTTTTAATATTTTTGTTGAAACTGATACTGAACTGATTTTTTCTTTCACGATTCCTTGATAAATAGGAAGAAGAGAACAGCATTAATTTCAAATAGAAATCTTTTGTTACATTATAAAATGTCACTTTTGATCAAATTAATGCATCCTTGATGAACAAAGGTGTCATTTTCTTTAAAAAAAAAAACTAAAAAACATAAAGAAAGAAAATCATACTGACCCCAATCTTTTAAACGGTAGTGTATTTGTCCCTGTACTGTTATTGTCATTTGTCTGCATTACACTATTCTGCAAGCACTTTAATAGTCTTTTATCATGCAGGCAGAAGGACACTTAGAATATTTATCTTTCCTCTTTGCCTCTATGCAATTACATTTCAAATTAAATGAATGTATGAATTTGTTCATTATTTTGTCTTTTTGTGTCTCAGGGAAGGCACTTATTGTGTATAAAGGCAAGCACTAAAATGACCCCTTGAAAAGAAAAATCTATGCAACACTCATTTAATTATTATTATTATTATCATTGGTGTGCACGATTATCCTTTAGACTGCAAGATGGAAATTGTTCTGTACATTGCACCAGCTAATATGTTATGTGTTCCTGTTTGACTATACATTGTTTGTGATATCTAGTTGAATGAAACATATAAAACAAAACAAAAACAAAAAAAGAGAGAAACTTATTCAATAAAGTTTAAACGCACATATTTGTGACGTGTTATTCTGCACTAATTTAGTTTCATGATATCACTGGAAGTTTTAAACCAATCACTAAGCTTAAGGCAAGGCTATAATTGGAGCAGTAAGGTCAAAACACAAAGGAGGACAAGTGGACTTGGAAATTAATCCTCTCATTGTGCCATCCTTACGTAACTGATCAGATCTTTGCCTTGAAGTAAAGTGAGGTAAAGCCATGTAAACCAAATTACAGGCTGAGCAAAACTTTTTGGGGACACAACCATTTTTTTTTTCTTTTTCTTTTTTTCAGTATCATATCCTGCTGTTCCTTTTCTGAATGGGGAATATGCTGAGATAAATTGCTGAAGCCAATTTGCTCTTCAATGTGTAGCTTACAAGTGAAAATATATCAGCGACATGAGGGCCTGATGGACCTTATTTGAGGTAGATGCCATATTTAATTTAATGTGAATGAAAGAAAAACTGTGAGGGATAGGCATACTATTGGCAAAACAGATTTGGAGAAATTTAGCATTACATCAGCATTATATCACTTTCTAAACTCTGTAGTGAATGGGTGCCACCAGAATGAGTGTCCAAATAGCACAAAACACAACAACATCACAATAATCCACAAGTAATTAAAATAATTCTAGTCTAGTGAAAAGCTGTGTGTTTATACGAAACAAAACCATCAAGGCATTTTAACTTTAAACCATCACTTCTGGCCAAAATACCAGTTCATAATCCATAATAATGCTTCCTTCAGTTAAAAACTCCATCCCCTGTTATCCTCAAAATATAACTATTTCGACCTGTTTTCACTTGTAAATGGTGCTTGATCTGTGCATATTCCTCTCCTGATTCAGACGAGACCACTTTTTCACTGGAGAATGCAATATTATGGATAGCCAGAAGCAACGGTTCAAAACATCTTAAAGATGAATTTGTTTCTTTAAAAAAAAAAAACTATTCACTTCACAAGATGTTAACTGATAGACTCGTCATGTGGATCACTTGTGGATTATTGTGATGTTTTTTGGACTCATTCTGACGGCACCCATTCAATACAAAGTGATATAATGCAAATAATGCTACATTTCTCCAAATCTGTTTCAATGAAGAAACAAACTCATCTACATCTTGGATGAATGCGTTTTAAGTAAATGTTTATTTTTGGTTATACTACAGGGCCGCTGAATACTTGAATCTGATTGGCTGACAAACATTATTCCTTATACATGAACATTTCCTTTAAAAATTTTCAAACAAAGCATCGAACATTTCAGACGTGCAAGTTTTTTAAACATTTGAGAATATTAGAGAATTAATTGTTCTGATTCATTTAAAGAAGTGGTAAAAAGGGAAGTGGAGTTGTTGTCCCATGCTCAAAATAATTTCTCAGCAAAAAGGATTTCAATCAGTCATGTGGAAACAGTTAGTGTGTGCTGCTGTTAATAGAAGTCTGAGAAAAGACAGACCTCAAAATCACACATATCATGGGAACTGGGAAAATAAATACACAAATGCTGTTCAAATAACAGTTCTTCTTCTCCTCTCCTCAGATCTGAAGAGTGCCAGCTGTGTCTGAAAACACCAGCCAAGAAAGCAGATTGAAAAAGTCTCCAAAGGAAACTGCATGGACATTTTCTTTCGTGTGTTATGATGCAGTCTAAGTTAATATTATTCTTGGAACTTGTTTCTTGATTATGTTGTAATGAATGAAAGATGGGATTTTTGTTTCCATCATATCTGTAAGAGCTGTCATGCTATTTACAGAGATTCCTCTCCGCCTCATTGGAGCATATGGGAGGCTTCAAGCTTTAGAGGGAGATGTCACAATAACCTCAGGCCGCCCTGCCCTCAGCAGTGTCCCATCAAATAAACCAACTGTCCATCTGTGTCCAATCTACTTAAAAGCAATATATGGCCTCAGGATCACCAGTTTTGCAAATCATTGATGGTGTTTTTATGCACATCATTTTCAGATTAAGATCTAAATTCTAGTCTTCATGTGATTTTGTGAAAATGAACTTACATGTTCACAAACATATCCAGCATATTCTCAAAAAATGAAAACGTGAATATTCTCGCTTTTGACATTTCTTATGATGCAATTGTGATTTTGACTAGAATTTGGTTGTATTCTAATAGAGTTGAATGTACACTACTGTTCAAAAGATCTTTAAAAATAAAGTAAGACATATTCAGCAGAAAATGCATTAATTGATCAAAAGTATATAACAGTAATGCAACAAAAGATTTGTGTTGCAAATAAATGCTGTTCTTTTGAACTTTCTATTCATCAAGGAATCTTGAAAAAGCACAACTGTTTTTAACATTGATGATCATTTTTGCATATTAAATCCACATATTAGAATGATTTCTGAAGGATCCCATGACACTGAATACTGAAGTAATGGCTACTGAAAAGTCAGCTTTGCTATCAAAGGAAAAATGCATATTTAAAATATATAAACTGTTATTTGAAATTTTATAATTCACAATATTGCTGTATTTTTACTGTGTTTTTGATTAAATAAATGCAACCATGGTATGCATAAGGCAACTTCTTTCAAAAACATCTTAGCAAACTTACCAAATTCTGAAAGGTAATAGCATATATATATATATATATATATGAAATTATTTCTAAATCTGAACTGAGAAACTGTCAAATATTAGGCTACAAAAAAAAACAAGCATTTCCAGAAAATAACAGTTCATTATTCAAACCTTGCAAGGTTTCAAACCTACAGCCTTTAGGTTACCATCTCACATCTTTCAGATTAGGGCTACACCACCCAAAAACCCTGCATGCATGACCATATACTGACAACTTCAATGATAAACAAAATTAATCAATTTATTTTAAGCTAAAACACAATACTTTATTCATTTTCAAGTGAAAAGCACAAACTGAATGGAGATCACTTTTGAGATGCGATTTGCTCAGAGGGCACATGAATCCTCTATGAAGTTCTATTCATAAGCAACCAGCTATGAGAAAAAAACAGACGTGGAAAAAATGAAAGGTCTTGCAGCAACAGGAAAACAGCTATGAGAGCACATTCCAAGTGAACCCCGGCTTAGACAATGAGGGGTGGGACAAAACTGTATATTTTAAAAATCTGTAATCTAACCCCTAAATCAAGAACATTGCTCAAAGTTTGCTTTACACTTATCGAGATGGAGTCGTCAAGAGTCGATCAGGGAATGTTTATTTCCAAGCGGAAGAAGACTGTTTCTTCTCCGAGAAGCAGTTTCTTGTTTTCGGTTTATCAGCTCGAGATTTGACTGGAGATATATGCCACGACTCGATATGTTCTGCATTACGGCGAACTACGCAATATTTCGCTTGAGGAAATAGGACTGATCGGACTGGGAGTGAATGAAAACTGAACTGTAATAATTTTAACTACAGAGTTTACACCGAGAGTACCAGGATGTGGAAAAAGTTAAGGATCCAGCACATCTGGATATGACTTGCGCCGCTGATTTCACTCGCTGTTAGGATATAATAGTTTTATGTTTTGAGTAATGAGAGACGAGTTTCATAAACAGATGAAGTTTGATAAACTTAATTCGTGAGTGAGCGCAAAACGAAAATCAGGTAAACCACCCTTCATTTTTTCTAATCTCTTCTATTTCTCTCTCTCTCTCTCGCTCTTAAAAAGTGCTCTTATGGTTAACGTATGGTTAATATATATGAATAGCCTACTATTTAGAGTGCATAGTTGATAACGTTTTGAATGAAAGGGTCATAAATAAGTTGATAAATGCTATAAAATACACAAAATAGTCGTTTTTCCCCTTTAAATTCCTATTTGAGAAATGTTCTCTTTACAGGTGAGTTGATAACAGAAGGATATTTAAATGTATGTGTTACAGCTTGGTCATTTTTAAATGTGTGTGTGTAATGTCTAATAATTATGCAGTATCTGAGACTTGGATGATGCTGTCATACAATAATGTGCTAACAAATGTGGGCTGCATCATTTATCACAATGCCGAAGTTTTAAAATTAACTACTAAAATAATTTAAATAACCTTTACAATAGTTTTAATACCAGTATTCTGTGTAGATGTCTTTGCACGTCACGTTTTACAAGAATCCTTGTTGTACTCACTGACACAAACAGAGCTCTAAATGAAACCCACATCTAGTTATCATGAACCGTGAGGTCAGTTCATTTATCTCTGTAACTGTGAAATGCTGGCGCTTACAAATACATTGAGGCGTACCAGTCCTTTTTAACTGCAGTCAAAACAGGCAAGTTCCTACAGCTGCAAGATGGAGTCAGAGATATGTTGCTGAATGCTAAATTTCCCCTTAACTATTTTCAAAATCCTGAGTCAAATTCTTGATTTATTTTTTCAGGTTAACAATATTATGGGCAGTTATACTTTTGGGAGGTCCTGCAGAATGGCATGCTATAGGCCTACTCCATCTAAACTATTGTAAACAGAATTTTGCTCATTCTTTTATAGTTGTAATCATAATACATGCAGCTTTTTCATAGCTTAAAATGAAGTAGGGAATGCAAAAAGTGAGTAAAACGGTTCACTTACGCATTCATAAAAATGTTAACCCAAAATGTTAAAATAAAAAAGCATTCTCTATATTCATACTACCCAACAGGGTAAGTCATTTTGGTACAGTTAATATTAGAAATTACAGTAACATAAATAAATGTAAATATAAATGACAAAAAGCTGTGAACAGCAAAGGGGTTTATTCTATTTCAGAGAATGAGAAAAGTGGAAGAATTAGAAAGTGCACTGTTTAGTTCCCATGGGTCTGCTGTCAGAGAGAATGCTGACAAGCAGGTCATCGAAACAGGAATCGCATTTCATCATGTTCACTTTAGGCTTTGATTCAAGACGGACACTATCTGATTTGAGAAACATCCTGGCAGCTTGGAAATAAAGATCAGTGTACCCAGAGAGAAGAGAGCATTTCCAAAAGGGTGGGGTGGTTTTCCGCCTTAAATGTGCCCCAGAGGGCCTAGCAATTACCCATTTTTTGTACACTAAGCGTACGTGACAGAGTTGTTTACACTGACCCACCTGTGCTTACACTGGTGGGCTTAAATTGAAGACTTAAAAGTCTACTTCTCAGATAAAGTGACTCATGCTGAAATCTCGCTGTATGTGTTTCTATATCAGGAAGTGATCATCCTCATTTTCAGTTACCCATTATTTGCGTGTGGGCTTGCATCTCGCCATTCATTTATATCAAATATATTGCAGATAGCAATGTCACAGATTAAATAGACTAAACATTGAAGGAAACTTCTCATACATATGGCTGAAGGCAGTTTTATGTGTATGATATTTCCTCAGAAGGGAAGGATCAACTGATAGACATCAACTCTGGCTCTAATTACTGATCCATTTCAAAACATCATGGCTGACTCTGTTTTTCCATGACATCACATAACTAGTATACCTACTTTAATTATAGTGTTGGGGCTACACAAAAATGTTGTGTTGTTTTCAGCATCCTACTGTTATATAGTGATCACAAAATGAATACGGAAAATTTGGGGCGACTTGATCAGTTAAAAGTGTATGAATGTCATTGCTTTAGATTAAAAAAAAAAAAAAAAAAAAAAAAAAAAGCAAACAAACAGGCATATATGTTATCTCTGCAACAATGCGAGATTTTCTCAGAATTCTAATAAGCCTATTTTATATTAGAAAATTAGAATTCTGAGAAAATCAATAGCATTTATATTTATATTTCTATATATCAATAGCCTATGTGTGTGTGTTTATTTGTGTATATTGTGGATATATATATATCTTAGGGGCGTAACGATACACGCATTCGTATTGAACCGTTCGGTATACGAGGCTTACGCATTACAAACCGAACGATTCGTTGGGACTAATCCTATTAGCTACAGCATATTATCCTATTAAATATTAAATATAGAGAGTGCGTTCTTTCACTGCATGATTCAGTGTATTAGAATAATCACAAAATTCAAGATATGGGGTCAGAAAAGTAGTTAATCAGTATCACAGAAGAGTGCCGTTTTTACTCTCCAAAAATCAGCATGATTACAAATGATTTTTACAACAGTTCAATAAGCAAGACGTTAATTAATAGACTTACGTTTTCGACAGCATATTGCCTGTTTTTGCACTATTTCGACAACAAAAATAAATCCAAACACAGCCACAGCACTGTTTTGCGTCTCTGAGCAACATGAATGTTATGAACTTATTAACAGTGACTTGCTGCCACCTGCTGGCAGTTTTAATTTCACATTTAATGTATCTTTAATTTTTTAATTAATTTCAAACATCACTTGCCAACGTTTTATGTTTAAAATATCAAAACATTATTTATGCATTTGTAGCTGCAGGTCCCTCTGATCTGCATTAAACAGTGTGTAAAAGCATCTAAATGCCATTCAGATGCAACTTATGTTTCCTCTGCATTGCAAAGATGAATTTTGTCAGTACTGGCTTAATTTGTTTGGTAACAGCCCAAATGTCTTATTGACTGATTAAATGTAAAAAATGTACTCGAAAAGTAATACACACTTTTATAAAAAAAAAAATTTAAAAAAAAGCTTTATAAAGGTAAAAAATGCCCATGAAAGCTAAAAATCAATTTAAACTTATTAGAAAAGATTAATCTGCTACATGACAATAGGCAACATCAGCTGGAATGCTTCAGACCGGAGCTGTTTTTGTTTTATATGCTGCGAAGAAGACACCTCAGAAGATGGGACAAGTATAGCTCCATTATTGTTCAAAGTAAAAAATTAGTTTCAATAAATAAAGAAATTTGTAAAAATCAAGGGAAATTTCTCAGTCATTTCTTTCTTTTTGCTGTATCGAAAACGTACTGAACCGTGACACCGCTGTATCGAATCGAACAGTGTGTATTATAATGTAATGTAATATATTATATTAAAAATATTTTATATATTTAAAAATTGTAAACAATAGAAATATTGTAGATAGATTAGATAAAAGACATTAATATCAAGAAAAGAAAATGTAGTTCATTTATAAAACAAAAAATAAAATATATATATTAGTATTAAAATGTTTATATTTCATATATTAAATATTTTTCATGTAATATTTTGACATTTTTAGTGAAATAATTTTTTATAAGTAATCTATATAGGCTACAACAAAACAGTATTTCTTGTTGAAAGTGGCCTTGGCCTTGAAGGCCAACACTTCAGCATGCAGGTTTTCCATCGTCTTCATATAATAGGTTTTCACTCAGCTATTTTGCTTGCGTGACCAGTTGACTTCCAGACCTAGAGGAACAAGCAATCCGGAGTATCTGGACGGCTAGCCGGGTGCGGCCTCTGAATGGCAGGAAGTATAGCCATCAATATTTACCCAGAGTGTCTGCGAGGACCAGCGGCACAGAGGAGAGCGAGGCCTCCACTAAAGTCCTCTCCCACCCATTCTGACTATAATTGCAACACAGACAGACTGACTGGACCCTCTCCATCTGTCGTTCTCTAACTCATGACTTCCTTTGGTGCAGACAGGGGCTATTGAGCTATTTTCCATTAGGGCTTGTAAAGAGATTCCAACACTACATGTCACTGTATGATTATGATTCCAGCATGGAGCAATGCCTTGTAAATGCAGATCATCGAAGGATGGTGCAAGGGAGCATGGGACATATACATAAGAATTAGTGTTGTCAAAAGACCCGGTACTTCGGTACCAAGTCGGTACTAAAAAAAATGAAAACGTCACGGTACCAGGTTTTTTTTAAGTACCGGTGGTACCGAGTACCCGGTCAACCCGGTTCTTGACGCGTACGGCCGTATGCATGCAGAAAACGCAGACAGAATCGCGGAATCCAGTTATAAAAACGGAAGTTACCGTTTGGCACGGAATGTCACGGAATTTGTCAAAGTTTGGATGAATTAATCAAAAGTAGGTCATTGCACTTAAGTTAAATCGCGATACGGACTAGTATCTGTAAATATTAAGCCGCAAAAGTCGATTCAGATATGAATCCCGCATGTTCTGCGAGTCTCCGTGTGAATGAATGAATGGCAGAGACGCGCGTCTTTTTTATATACACTGAAGCGCGCGTGACGCTCGCAGTGATTTCAGCTTCTGCTGTCTCAATGAGGACATATACATAAACAACGTCTCCAGAACTGCTCTGAGAGTCACTTCACGAGCATTTTGCCGTTTCATTTGAGTAAAACCAGCTTCATATCATATAGCTACACACAGAAATTTAAAGGTATTCACGGCAACCCGTCAAAATAAAAGTTTATCTTAAAGACATTGTGCCAGAAATATATTACTATTATTTAGTAGAATGTATGTGATACTATTACTACTGTTGAAAAAAATTAATAAATATTTATTTTTAAAGAAATAAATGACACTATTTCTTCCATATTTTAATTTTAATAGTAAATCCCCTTTTATCCTCCTGTTTACCAAAAAAAAAAATGTTTAAATTTCATTATTTAAAAGACAAATTAAATTTGGATGAAACTTGTTTACTGTTTTTCATACTTTTATTACTTGCGGAAAAACTTTTATAACTTTAAATAAGTATAAGCATTGATTTTTGTACATTTTATTTTTGTTTGATTTTATTATTAAAAATGTTTTTTAATTAGCATGTGGTACCGAAATTGGTACCGAGAACCGTGGATTTTCACTGGTATTGGTACCGAATACTGAAATTTTGGTACCGTGACAACACTAATAAGAATAAATGGAAGGAGCTGGAAGTGTTTTTTGTGTGTGTGTCGAAGTGCTCACTCTTACCCTCTATTCCCTCTTTCCTAGACATGAAGGCTTCTGAGATGCTCGCTGTATTGTTTGTTTTGGTGTATTCAAGGAGTTACACAACTCTTGCAGGTGAGGTTATATAATTGCAGTCACAAACGATTTTATGTATGCATATTTCTGAGTGTTACACAAAACGGGTGATGTAGATATTTGTTTCCTGAGTAGACAGAGGAAGTATCTTCCTGCTCTGCTTGGACATCTTGTTAGACACAGTTGCAAACAAACACGTTTCTTTTTTCAGATCACGTTTTGACGGACTCTCCCCCAGGGAATGGTGAGTGTGTTGTCAAATATATAATCAACCGAAATACTGTAATGTTATTCACACAGAAAATTGTTACTTACATTATCTCTTTCTTGTCCATAGATAAAGGCGAGGAGGGCAATTTACAATGCAGCTGTGAGAACACATATGCCTGTGTAAACAGCACCTGCAGGGGCCATATTTGCTTCTACACTTCTGTCCATGAGCGGGTAGTCAGGGGCTGTTTTCACACCAGCGAGCAGTGTCATGTGCCTGATGTACCTGGATTGTATTCCGAGTGCTGCTTCACAAACTTCTGCAATGCAAACCTCAGTGTGCCTGATAAAACAGGTAACTCTTTTTTTTTTTTTACATCTTTTTTTTTAGCTCAGAAAACAGTTACTCGTTTTACAGTTAATACAGAGATTAATTAGTAAAATTAAAGACTCTTTTGCCTTGGTTGGCCTGACATTTGTAGAAGTTTGCTCTCTGCTGCCTCCTACTGTTATATTGGTGTTTGACAGAGTTTGATTAAACTTGTTTAAGTTTGTTACTTTAACTCAAATAGAAACAATTTAAATATATTTAAATATAAAGATATATTTTAAATATGTTTCAAAATACAAAGAAATGGCCAAAAATATATTGCTTTTTTATTGCTTATTTATTTATTTTTATTTATTCGTCATATATCTTTTATTATACTTTTAACCTAAATATATTCCTAATGTCCAAAATATATATATATATATATATATATATATATATATATATATATTTTTTTTTTTTTTTTTTTTTTTTTTTTTTCTAAATGTCTTGCATTTACCAAAAATGTATTTTCTTGCCCTTTTATATATCGTTTAAACTTTCAAATGACATTTATTATATATAATCATCACATCAGTTGGCTCATAACAGTAAAAGTCTCTTGCATCATTTCTTTGAAGATTACAGTTTGTTTGCTACTTTATATCTAATGCAGTGATAGTCATACATTTATAAGTGATTAAGTCTCCAGAAATGTCCAAATTCATTTTGGGGCTACTATACTGGATAGCATAGTACAACAACATTTTCATGCCAAAGTTGAATCTTTTAAAAGAACATAAAATGTGGCTATGCAGCACTGTTTTTTTTCAGCTGGTCTGGTACAGTGATGTTACTGTCTGTTGTGTCTGTTTCCAGTGGAAAAGCCCATCAGAGTGATTCTGCTGGTGGGAGTGCCGTTGTTGGTGCTGCTGGTATTGTCGTTGGCAGCCTGTGGGCTCGTGTTGTGGCTGCGTACGAGGCGACAGCACCACCAGCTGGTGGAACACGACACTTCCATGCTCAAAGTCCCCAGTGGAGGGGACCCAACATATGGGGTAAAAACACTACTGCTGGGTGACATTCACAGCTTTTTGACTGATCTCAGTATCTTCGCTCAATTATTTGTAAAATCTCTGTTTCTCATAGACAACAATGAGATTCAATGGAGAGAAAATGTTATCTATGGAGAAGATAACTTTCACAATGTCATAAACTGTGCTTAAGATTCCAAAGTTTGTAATCAAAAGTGGAGAAACATCTCAGACAAAGTTTTTTAGTTAGTTTTAGTTAGTCAGTCAGTCCCCTGAGCAGCCTCTGAGCAAAAATGTTCCTCCGGGTTGTGACTCAAATTGTGTGTGATTTTTTTTTTTTATTTATTTATTTATTTATTTATTTTTTTGGTCCGTAATCTAAGTGTGTGTAATTCTCCATTTTAGGACATATTTGATGAGTTTTGTACGTCGGGCAGTGGGACCGGCCTGCCTTATCTGGTGCAGAGGACCATGGCTCGACAGATCTCTCTGGTTGAGTGTGTTGGTGAGAGAACATTCATATCTCATTACTCAATGCTGCATTGGCAGAGGTTGAAACAACTGCAGGGTGATGCTATGAATGTCTAGGAGGTTGAGATGTGTCATGCTAAAATTTATTGTAATAATGTTTTATTATTATCTTAATAATAATTTAATAAAAATAATAACTATTAACATTTATTGTAACAGTATTTTTAATATTATTATTATTATCTATCAAAAATGTAGTAAAATGTTATTAAATTATATTTAAATTATATTTAAAATATAAAACTAATAACAGTGCACTGATAATCACTATACATCACTATAATATGCATCTAATTTCATTATTAATGTTCCCCTCTGAATTTTCCTGACAGGTAAAGGGCGTTATGGAGAGGTATGGAGAGGCACCTGGATGGGAGAAAGTGTGGCTGTCAAGATTTTCTCCTCTCGTGATGAGCAGTCCTGGTTTAGAGAGACTGAAATCTACAACACGGTCCAACTAAGGCATGAAAACATCTTGGGTAAGTTCCACCCACACTGCATTTTTCATTGCTTGTGTGGGAAGGGATCATTCTGCGAGTACTGCTGCAGCCACAATATGTTCTGACTTACCCGAACATTACACAGCGTTTGATTCAAAATGTAATATTTCTCTCTTACACATGTTCTCTGTCCGGCTATCAGGCTTCATAGCATCAGACATGACGTCTAAAAACTCCAGCACTCAGCTGTGGCTGGTCACGCACTTCCATGAGTTGGGCTCCCTCTATGACTTCCTGCAGTACAGCACGCTGGACCCCGAGGGCTGCCTTCGCATGTGCCTGTCTATCGCCAGCGGCCTTGTGCACCTCCACACTGAGATCCTCAGTACACAGGGCAAACCGGCCATTGCACACCGAGACCTGAAGAGCCGCAATATTTTGGTGAAGAGAAATGGCCAGTGCTGCATTGCCGACCTGGGTGAGAAATTAGGAAAAAACAGAAGAGTATTTAGAACATAACACATTCTAAACCATTAGTGATACAGAAATGAATGACTTCTCACATTGTCCTGTTTGTTGAGGGGTGATGTGTTTTGAATATCAAAGTATAATTGAGGCTTTAAGGTCCCGGTGGGACACATTAGTAATCATCTAGCAGAATACAATAGCAGCCACCGGAAGACCTTATGCTAAATATGCTAAAAACAGTCAGAAGACTTAAGCAGCCGCATACCCTGAAAACTGCAAATTACACAAGTGACACGTCTTGGGTATTCTATAGTCTGACTTAAGCAACCACACAGCATAAAACATGATAAAAAACAGTCAGAACCACATAGCAAAACCCTGGCATCCACCTTAAACACTGTAGCAACTAGGGCTGAATAAATATTTTTACATTCTCATTCCCAGCTTTACAAAACTATATCGATTAAAATCGATTGTCGATTAGTCTAGTCTGTTTTCATTTAATGAACAGAACAGTAGCGCTTTAAGCGCAGCACAAAAAGCACGTGAACTGATCATGTTCTCCACTTTAAAATCAGTTCATTTTAACCTTCAATTTTATAGTAATGTAGTACCAACCGACTCTCCTGTATTTCACAGCATTAGTTGAGTTTTTTAAATTGAAAAAATTAGCATGTACTGTACGCGATGAGTCAGAATCTAATCGAATTGTGAAATTTGTATCAAAACCCAGCCTTACTAGCAATCACCTAACAACCACCTAAGCACCTTTGCTACCAAATAAAAACAATCAGAAACTTTTACACAACCACATAGCAACACCCTGGCAACCAACTGAAATACTGTAGCAACCACCTAGCAACGTCTAAGCACCTTTGCAACCACATAAAAGCATGATAAAAACAGAACACCTCAGCAACATCCTGGCAACCAACTAACAACCACAATAGCAACAAGAACATTTTGGTATTGCAAAAAACATGCTAAAAACACTTAGCAACTATAGCAACACCCATAACACTTTAGTATAATGGAAGAGTCTGTTATTGCCAAATCAATTTAGTAAAAAAAAAAAAAATCCCATTTTACTTTGGCAAATCATATACTTTATTAAGGGTGAAATTCCAGTTGATAACAAATATTTTTTTGTTTTTCTTTTTCTTTTTAAACAATGTCTTCTGTATGCTCTCGCAGGCCTGGCTGTCATTCACTCTCAGTCTAATGATTATCTGGATGTGGGCAATAACCTTAGGGTGGGCACCAAGCGTTATATGGCACCGGAGGTTTTGGACGAGAGTATTCGTGTTGACGTTTTTGAGTCTTATAAACAAACTGACATCTGGGCCCTGGGTCTCGTCTTGTGGGAGATAACTCGTCGAACCATTGTAAACGGTAAGATGGGGTAATTATTTAACTTTATTTGGTGACACCACTGCTATTCTGTGCTCTTGTGACTTGGAATTCATTTTAATTATGCTTCAAAACGTTGCATACAGTATTGATACCTAAAACCTAAATATGCAGAGACTTATCAAATAACAATTGGGTAACGTTTCATTGCACATTACAACTTTCATTGAAAAGTTCTCTGACTGCAGGATCTCAATGTTCTAACTAACTTTTGGTCTTCTGTTGCTAAGCAACAATTTTCACTATTCGGATAGATGTGATAGACTTCTCTATTTATTTCTCATAAGTTTCTTCGTCTTACTTCCCCTCCATCCCTCCCTCAGTTTTTTCTCCATGGGTACATCTGTCTCCTCTATCCACCCACGATTAGCGGCCCAATAATTATAAACAATCTTATCTGGTGTCAGCACTCCCGCTCATGTAGTCCAGATGCTCTTGTTCTCTCTCTTTTCTAGCTCTCTCTCTCACACACACACACACACACACACACACACACACACACACACACACACACACACACACACTTTTTAAGAAGCATTTATTCAACTCTTTAGATATAATTTTATGTACTATATACTAACTGTGAAACATCAGTCAAATGCATCTTTCTTGTAGTCAATCTACATCTTTCTTGTAGAAGTCTTTTGTTCACCAATGTTGCATTTATTTAACTGGTAATACAATTTAAAAGAACTGTTTTTATTTGAATACCTTTTAAAGTGTAATTTATTCTTGTGATGGCAAAGCTTAATTTTGAGCAGCATTAATATTCTTAATATTTTTGTGGACACTGTTATGGATTTTTTTTCAGGATTCTTTGATGAATATAAAGTTCAAAATAATGGCATTTATTTGAAATGGAAAGCTTTTGTAACATTATAAATGTCTGTCACTTTTGATTAAGTTAATGCCTCCTTCCCGAATGAAAGTATTAATTTCTATAATTAAAAAAAAGCTCAAAACTTCCAATTTGCATTTTAAAAACACTTTTTTATATTTCTTTTTATAAATTTCTGTTTAAAAAAAAAGCAAAATTATAGCTTTTTTAATTGTCTCACTGTAGCTTTTTACCCCATAATGTCAGCTGCCATATGCTGCTCATAGACTCCCTGGATAATTTCCAGTCATCCTCCCACGGAATTATTAGTACTGCCAACCTTCAAGCTCCCAAACCACTGTTTTATAGATATGGTCAGAAGAGACTTTCAGTCTCGGCACACATCTGCATTTTTGTCAGTAAAAAATTCAAATGCAATGTAGTCAGCAAATGTTGACAAAAACCCATAAAATCCCTTAATTCTGTGGTTTTCTCAGGGATTGTGGAGGAGTACAGACCGCCGTTCTTCGACATGGTGCCCTCTGACCCCAGTTTTGAAGAGATGAAGAAAGTGGTGTGTGTGGACCAACACAGGCCCAGTCTCCACAATCGACTACACTCTCATCCGGTAAGATAGTCAAACATGCCAGAGATACAGACTCAGTGGCTCGGAAGACTTGGACTCCAGTCAGACTCTACACAAGGCTTTGCTTTGACAGCTGCAATCTGGAGCAGTTTGTTAGGAAAGCATTAAATGTGTGTGGGACAAAATATTCTATCAGTCTATGATGTCACTGAAAAGAATCTTGTGGGCTTTCATTTTAGGCTTGCTGTAGAAAGCATATTTATTGCATATGCAACATAGAAAATGGATGGAAATTTACATTTATCCTACTTAATGCCATAATCAAGACAGAGAAAAGCAGCTATTCAGCAGCCAAGTGAAGAGTAGCAGGCTTGCAGGCTAGTTGCTAAATTTGTTGCGATTTGCACTTGAAAATAATTCTTCCTTTGAGTCCATATCTCTTGTTGAAACTGTTTGTCATATTAGATTGTTTTATGTCTGCCACAAGCACATACTCCTTCCTACAGTGTATCTACTCAAAATCCAAAAAAGGCAAACAACTAACAGTTTTGAAATACAAATCCGATATGACACGTATTTCAAATCTAACATCACACATGTTTTCACAGAATCCTGTTGTTTTGTGTGAGAAATTGGTTGATTTGGAATTGAAGTTGAAATCTGGGTCACTTCTTTGTGTCTATTTTGGTAGACTGATTTGAAATGAACTCTAGTCTCTTATATTCAAGACAAACACGTGACCATCAGAAATGACAAAATAATGATTTATCTACTTTTTCTGTTTTGTTTTGTTTTGTTTTGTTTTTCTGTCTAGATCCTGTCTGCAGTTGCGAAGATTATGAAAGAATGTTGGTTCCAAAGTCCTTCAGCTCGACTCACTGCTCTGCGTGTGCGAAAGACCCTCTCCAAACTGGACCAGGATCATGACTACGACATCGACAAGCTCAAACTGGACCTCTAGAATAAACCTCCTGCCATGCATAGCCAAAGAAGTTCAATTCTAATGGACACCCATATGACATATTCATCCATCTGAGTACTTTGAGACTCTTTTAATGTGCCTTTCAAGCTTCTTGTCTTAAGGCTCCACTGAACATGGCTTATCTTATCATGACATTAGTTCACTGTGGGAAGTCGAGGCCATAACTGCACTGTTAAATGTTTCTCCTCAAATACATCCACACGAATGCTTTTCCAGGACCTGCATATTTCAACACCGTGACTCATTTGTTACTGAAATTAAAACAAGGTTGATGAACCCACAAAATTCTTTTCAGTACAGTGAGAGTGAGAAGCTTTTTTCAGGCAGGATGTGGGTCATTCTGGACTTCCGAACTGCGGTGTTTCCTGAAATTCTTAACTTCCTAAACATGACTGTAACCTAGAAAGGTTGGCACATGCTTCAGACTGTTTGTTGCACTTATTTTTTGTAGCTGTTTTTAGGTTCCATGAAAGACTGGACCATCTTTTTAAGAACTTGCACCAAGTAATTATTAAAACAGAGGACATATTAGTATAGTGCACTTTTATAAATTGTTAAATATTTTTTACAAGATCAAAATAACAGTCACATTACTCTAGCTGTACTATATCTTTTTTTATAATGTACAATATAATTGCTTTTTCAAAAATAATCATCAAAAATTTGTATACAAGTTCTTTTGCACAAAATGTCTATTGTTATTTTCACTCCAAATAACAGTATTTAAGTATTAATAAACTTCAGGATACTGAAGCAGACTTTGAAATTTTCTCTGTACCAAAAGGGTCTTCAACAACAAAAAAACAAATATATATATATATATATATATATATATATATATATATATTAGAGCTCATTTTTGTGGGGGAAACAATAAAATAAGGATAACATGTATAAATATATACATGATAATGTGTATAAATAAACAAAGAAATAAACTAAATTTCACTTGTAGTTTTGTCCACTAGAGGGCATCCCTAATTGCTCTTTTCTCCCCCAAAGTGTTTTTTTTCTCTCAGCACAGCAAACTGTGCCACAGCCTGATCTGGTTAATGAATACAGGGTCACTTCAGAAGTCCTTAAGGAGATATAAGGGATCTATTTCCATTTGCCTCAAACCATTTCTTATAAACCATAAACAATGTGTATCCTGTCTTACAAGCCATGCAATCTCGCAATTGTTATAGAATTGTTGTTCGGCATGAGAGACACTAAAAGACCCGATACCCCTCGGGGACTACCAAGACACACCTCGGTGTTGTTGAACAACATTTCACGGATACAATACTGAATGCATCCTTCACTATCATGTTTCAGACAGACCTATATTTATCCGGTGCAAATAGATATCTCACGTATCTTATTCATAGAAACGAGACTGCCAAATGGGTGTCTTTCCAGTATAAATCCCTTCCTACACACACCGACACGCAGAGAAGGCCAAAAGAGCAGATGTTCCACTGATTGATGGATATTTATAAGATGTTTATCTCGCTGTTTTTTTTTCCCTGAGCCAAAGTTTCCCTTCAGCGTGTCGCGTTTGTCTTGCTGTCAGACTGCATGGCGGAGTGAGAGGATGGGCATTGATTTCTGTCTGCCTGTTTATCTATATCTGCGCCCTCGCTATATCCATCTGTGGAGGAGCACAGAGAGGGGGCTTTGCTGGAGATAATTCCCCAACTCTGCCTGTCCGGTCAGACAGAGAGAGGGTTATTTTTAACAGGCGCACAGTGGCTGAGTAGAGTATCAATGCCCTGCTCTGGTAGGCCAGACTCCTCTGAAACGGTGTCCTTCTATCAGCTGTGACATTTTACACAGAGCGGACCCATTCCACATGCCTTTGTTTGGAAAACTGGGATATGAACGCCCTGCTGAAATATGTGGATTGATAATTGAAAGATATGACCCTACTTTATAGACAATAGACAGCAAGGGGCCAGACTAGTATGCAGTCTAGCAAAGGCAAAGAGGTTAATGGTAACAATAGAGGTTTAAGACTGCAGGCCGCAACTCTAAACGCTTTGTGTTTGACCTTTGTGTTGAGAGCAACTTGAAAGGAATTTCAGTGTAATTTGATTAGGTCTTGTACATCATTCTTGACGTACCCATACGGCTTAATGCACTAACCGAGAGTCTCCTCGTGTCATGTGGCCATTAAGAGGACAAATACTGAGTGCATCAAATGTCTCTTTATTCCTCAAAATTAAAATCACAAGTTCTCCTCTGCCCTGCTATTTAGTGGAAGTAAATATCCTGAGGTCCTGGCAGAAGCCAGAGCGCTCCTATAGGAATATGTTTGACTTGTTTCCCTAAAGACGGAGTTTCCTTTTTCATACTAGATGAAGTCAAGAAATTATTTTTTGTAATCAGTGATTTGTCATGAGGGTCTGAGGTCTCTTAAGCTTAACTCATGCTGTGGTTCTTGAGGGAGTCCTGAATGCTTTTCGTGTTGCTCACAGGGGTTCTGTAAGCTGCTTTGGATCACACACGTCGCACAATGTGGGTCCAGCTCAAAAAGGTAACTTTGGCTCCGGAGTCAAATTATTAATACAGAGACTCTGAAGAATAGTGAACACCTCCTGCTGGATCACTACTAAGACGTGATCCAAAAGCTGCAAATGTGTCAGTGCTTTCAAACACGTCAGACCTTAAGATATTCTCATTCTCATTAGTTTTTAAAAATCATTTCATTTTCATTTTCTTCCAACTGCAACACTTTTTAAATTTACATTTTTAAATAAATATTAATAAATAAGAAAATAAAGTTGCTGCTTTTAATAAATGTGTGATATCACAATATGGCTGTTTTATCAACAACATCAGATAAATCAAAATCAGTTTAAACTATTCTATTCTATCAGTCAATCATTTATTGAAATTACTTCAAGATTATTTATATTATATGACTTTTTTTCATATTCATAAAACCTTTTTGGCATCTACCAGCACTGACCCACATTTTGAGTGAAAAACAAGGAAAAACACACTTTCTGTAAGAAATAATAAAAATGAAATGATTAGATTATCCCAAAATAATTCCTTGGTTTATAAACTTTGTTTAGTTTTTTCCTGATTTGTAAACAGTTTTGTCCCAGTGTTCAAGAATCAGTGTTACTTGCCTTAATTCGTCCATGTTAAAACCACAATCTAAATATCTGGAACATATGACACAGAATAAATAAAAACAAACCTGATGAGACCTCAACTACAGACAGGACCATCGGGCCAATTCACAAACGAGTCCTTGTAAAGAGACATTTCACCACAACAAAGGAGCCCAGGCGTGGAGCCCTCCCCTTTAAAACTAGTCACACCCCTTTAACCCACTATTGTCTAGCCGAGTCTGGCAGGCGGTGTATGGTTGGTTGGTTTGTGGTTGTGTTGGAAGTCTCGCTCGCTTGTCAATATCACACACAACGAATGCATTAATGCTAAGAGATGGGAATCTTGCAGTCATGCTTCCACGACGAACTGCTGTAGCGCTGCTCGCCCTGTGTGGATTAATAGCGGTCGGCGATGGTGAGTCGGGTGTTTGTGTGTGTGTCACCTCTCTCTGTGTGTATTTATTTATTTGATAGGCTGCTGGTGTGTGGAGAGAGAGTGTGGCCAGGCTGTGCTGTGTTGTGCTGGACGGGGCAGCCTGGCGCTCATCATGGCGCTGTGTCTGGGGTTTGTAAACCAGTCATCTGTACCGTAAATCATTTCTTATTCATATATGAATAGTGTTGTATTTTGAATTGCGCTTCATTCGCCGCACATAATTGATGTTTGTATGTATTATTTTTGAGGTTCGTCTATTAGGCTAGGATTTTACCGCGTTGCTCGCTGTCCCTTTTTAAATATAGCCAAATACATACATACATACATACAAACACACACACACATATATATATATATATATATATATATATATATATATATATATATATATATATATACTTTCCCTGTTTCCATACAGGCTTGCTGTCCCATACAAATAAAATGCATGCATTTAAGCTTAGGCCAGCTATAAAATATTACAGTAAATTGTGGCATGTTTGCTCAAACCTCCAGTATTTTACATGACTTCATAAAACTGACGTCAGATGTTGCAAAACTTACATTAATGAACTTGCAACGCCAACCTTCACTGGTGGTTTGCACGCTGTAACGAGCCATGTCCTCCTATTAGTAAATTAATCGCGCTTCTGATTCGGATCTTTTCGATTAATCGGTTGAACCGGTTCACGTTTTCACCGGTCTGAAGGATTTGCTCGCGAACAGGATTGACGCTTCTTGAGTTCGATGACTCGAACCAGGAACCGTTTCTTTCGGATGTGTTGGATTCATAAAGGACTACATGATGACATAAATACTAAATAACTAGATAAATTAATCACAGAATCATTTTGTATTCGATTTAACTGCTAATTTTTTTAAGTTAGTAAATCCTTTTTTTTACTTTGATGCTTTACTTCCATCAATTCTTGATGACTGACAAGTTTCTATGATTTTTCACATACAGATTTAATAACAAAAACAACTTTTAAGTTCAGAAAAATGTTCGAACGAACCGATTCGCAGAAATGAGTCTAACTTCCCATTACTAGTTGTGACATGTAACTCATCATGAATTCCAGTGATTCATTTAAAAATGACCAGCTTTGTTTGTAGTTACATGTTAGATTATATCATAGATGTTGTTGACAGTACATAGTTTGCTGTGGTATACCCTGTTTACAAAACAGTCTGGTGATGTTTCTTAACATTAATCAGCATTGTGTATTTCGACTGGCGAAAACAGTCCTCATTGACCCCATTGCTATTGTCAAGCCATAAGGCCTAAAATATTGCCAATTTATTCACATATTTTACTGGTTCTAGAAAACTAATGTTGTGTTTTATAACCCCTGGCAAGTACATATTTGTTGTAGAGTACGATGGGAAGCTGGTCATTCAGCAAGTTCAGACTCAAGTCAGATTTGGAGTCTGGTCCTTTGTAATGGAAATGTGGGCAATGAGCCCTATTCAGTGGCCTGTCAAGGGAGTCTGCCTTTCTTTTGTATGGCCAAACTGATGGTGGTTACATCCACAGCACAAATAAACATGTCTGTGGTTGCACGGCACAGCATGCTAACAGTTTATGCTTGGAAACACTAGTGAGATTTTCTGGAAGGACAAAACTGTGCAAATGTGATGTTGTTCAGATGATTTTGAGAAGTCAACAAAATATAGTATGAAAACTGGGCCACGTTTTTGTAGTGTGATCAACTAGAATACTAATGAGTGTGGATTTTTTGGTCTTTAAAATTTGAAATTACATTTTTCCCCATTGCAACTAGCTGTGCTCCAGACATTTCACTGAAGACTGTGTAATGAAATGTAACACAGCAGGGGCCATTTTCATCGACGATTTGAGAAAGTTCAGCAATCTGTGATCTCTAATTGGTGACTCATCTTTTTCCGAGAAGCATCGCTCCCACTGTTCACAAACGGTTGTGTTGCACAAAATACTGCCAAATGCTCTAATAGAACTTGATAGGAAATGCTAAACAGACAGATCCCACCTGTAGTACGTCTGACTGGGTCAGCTCAATGTCAGACTCTACAGTGAGCGGGTTGTAGCGCGAGAGGCGCCTTTGGGCTGCCAGTGATGGGTTTGCACAGCTGCCGGTAGTTGGACGCAGACTAGTGGAAATGAAACAGATTGGCGACTCCAACCATGTTATGGTAATTATTCCATCGAGGTGCTGCTGAAACCAAGTAATCTTAGGTGATTCAGTGTTTCAAGGCTCTGGACTTGCAGTTTGACTGCCTAGATTCTCAGTGAGCAGGCTGTTTTATTTTTTTGTTTGTTTTTGATAAACTGGCTTGTCGTGAGTCTTCGAGCTTCTAGATGTCTGTGTGACGCTTCTCGCAGGCCTGTGTGAGAAAACAACAGCAATGTGATATGGGCACTGTGAGCTAGGCAGACAGCCGTGAGGCAGGGTGCGTCGCTTTCATCATCTTTCATTCTCTCGCACATTTTTCTTTTCCCTTCACACACAGACCAGACTGAAGCATTAAGTCCCTGCTCTCCTACATTTACGTTTGGTGAAAAACTCTTCAGGAATGACACAATAGCCCATTCTTACATTTTATGAGTGACTCTCTTGCTTACAAGAAATGACCATTCATTTGTTCCAGTTCTCATAATAACAGCCAAAAAAAGTGAGTGGAAAAACAAGGAAAAAGTGAGTTAAAGGAATAGGTCACCCAAAGTGAAAATTTACTCCCCCCCCCCCCCCCCCCCCAATATGCACAGATCAAGCATTTAGAATCAGAAACAGTCCAGAACAGTTCTAAATAAATACGGTGGATTTTGATGTGACAGGACAAGAGGGGATGGACTTTTTCTCTGTGTTAATTAATGGACTGAAGTCGTGTGGATTACTGTGTTGTTTTTGTCAGCTGTTTGGATTCTCATTCTGACGGCACCCATTCACTGCAGAGGGTGATGTAATGCAAAATTTCTCCAAATCTGTTATGACGAAGAAAAAACTTACTTTAATTTTCTATAAGTTCATTTTTTTTCATTTTTAGATGTTTATTAACGCATACAATTATAATATAGATGTTCTGAACCTCGGAGTCTCTGAACTTTTGTGAAGGCAGGAAGGAGCCCGTATTGCAGGAGGGCTCCAGGTGCTTTGAGAGTGCTGTTATGGAAATGAAAGGGAGCACATTAAGCCATATTTTGCATGTGTGTGCTTGTATATAAGATCAGAGAACGGAAAGTGTAGCAAAGAAAGATATGTGGGTTCATGGGGAGTGTGTGTGCGTGTGAGTATGTGTCTGGGGAGGCCGGCTGCTGGGGTTGAGTCCACGGTCATAGCCGACTGAAACTGGTCTCCGCTTCATTAATGACCTTGCTAATGACCCGAATGGCCGGCAGGCAGTAACGATTACATTGAGAGATAGACCTTTGTGTGACCTTCATTATAGTGCATGTTTAGAAATAGTACATTTTAATTGACTTTTTTTCCCTTAGTACTAAAATCATTATCTTGCAGCTTTTATTTTTTTAAAAATAAGGTTTATTTTGTAATGTAATAAGCTTAAAGGTATAATTTTGTTATTGTTTACTCACCCTCAAGTCATTCCAAACCCGTATAGCATTATATTTCCATTGTGGAAATACCCGTATAGCTCAACCATCAAGTTCCAAAAAATTCCATTAAAAACAGTAAAAGCAATGTGACTTTTAAATAATTTTCATTTTCGAGTAAAAAGCCATTTCTATTACAAAAGATTTAAATTTCAAATAAATGCTGTTCTTTTGAAATTTCTATTCATCAAAGAATCCTGGAAAAATGTTATAAAAATATTAAGCTGCACAACTGTTTTCAACTTTCATAACAATAAGAAATGATTCTTGAGCACCTAATCAGCAGCATATATAGTGATTTCTGAAGGATCATGTGACACAGTGATTTCTGAAGGATCATGTGACACTGAAGAATAATTACATAAAAATAGAAAATAGTTATTTTAAATTGTAATCATATTACTGTTTTACTGTTTTTTTAATCAAATAAACACAGCCTTGGTGGGCACGGGAGGAGGCTATAAAATCTTAGACTGGAAACTTTTGAATGGTTGTGTATCTATTTAAAACTAATGCACCTCTTATACTTGTCAGAAAGAGCTATATTTTTTGTCGCATGAAATGGTTTGAGCTTGCTGCCCTTTAAAAGAGAAAAAAAAAAAAAGAGATTCATGCCTCTGGACCAGATGAGTAATTTGACCATGAGGGTTCTGAAGAAGCTCCCCTTCCTTTCACTGCATTGATTTTGTGAGTGTAGTTCAACGTGTGTTATAGAGTGCATGTCTGTGTGAGTGTGTGTGTGCGCTCTGTCTGGTGGCGTCGGCATGTCTTAATCAGCTCCCTGTCTGGGTGCTCAATGGATCTCATTTCAGCTCTATGCATCTTGGGTAACTGCACTCTCTCAGTCTGCCCGCTCTCAGTAGCCCCTGGCATCCTGCTAGAAGAGGAGGATGATGGGCTTTCATTATCCAGAGGAGGTGAAGCAAGAGATAATGCCTCCACCGCTCTGGCCGTCCATTTGTAATAGATATGAGAGGACTGCTTGTGTTGCAGGGGGCAATATTTGCCTCTGAGTGTTTAAACCACAAACCCTGTGAGCTCTTAATCCTCACTTTGACCCCAACATGGAAAGCCGGTACTCCTGAAGGAGAGGTTGTGAAATTTGTGTTCCATAGTGAAGGCTTTAGTCACAGTGCCGGTAATGTGAAGTTGTTTGCGGCTTCATCGTTGACTAAAGACTTCCCATGAGCCCCGCTCTGATCAGCCAAGCACACTGTTAATGGCAGCGATTTCATTCACGTCTTCCCGCAATGGTTTTCATTTCCTGTCTGAACAAGAATGGAATGATAGGAACTTCACACTGGCAGTGAGATTTTGATGTCGTCCTTTACTGAATTCCCCCTTTTCTGTTGGGTTAAGCCAAGTCTAGACTAGGGTTTTAAGGTCTATCGCAGCTAGTCTCTCGGCCGAAATCCCATCACAGCTGGGGGTTCTGTAAGTCGCCCTCTGTTACCTCTCTGTGTTCTGTCCTGGCATATCTGTTTCACCGGCAGCTCTTAAAAGCATGTCAGGGGAGTCCCCCTACCCCCAGCCACTCTAACAGTAACTCCCCCATCCTCCACCGCACAACCCACTCCCATCCTTTGTCCAGACACAGCCCGCCCAATCCCTCCTCATGTCCCCTTAATCTCCACACAAAGAGCCAGTGTAAGGCCACCAATTATGCGCATACAAGACCTCGCTTGGCCTGAACCGCTCGCGCTCCCTCGCCACAGGTTTGGAGCCACGCACGCCGTGTTGTCGACTAGCTTTGCATAAACTTTGATTGGTCTTTTTGAAGTTTCACAGACTGCATTGCAGGAATTGGAGTGGAAAGAGTGTTGGGTTTCTATAGCATAAGTGATTTGGTGGTTGTGTAAGGTTGTTTTAGTAAGTTTAAGTCGCAATAAATATGACAAAAAATTTCATGATTATGCCGCAATGGCTCACAATGTGGCTTTGTCTAATTTTTTTACATTGAGGTGGAAACCGGTATAGCTATCAGTTAAAAAAATATATATTTGTAAGATACCAAAATATGCTCCTTGAGGTTACAGTCACAATGAAAGTAGCAATATAGCTTTTCTTCTGTGTTGGGACAGACATCCGATTGTAACAGATTATTGCAAAATAAAAGTTGTAGGGCTGGAAACTGGTTCAGTCCATTTGATTAAGCAGACTGAATGATTTACGTAACCAGAGAGAAGTCTGTCATTTTCACCAGAAGATTGAGTTTGACACTTTCGTAAATTATGAGGTAAAAAATTAAAATGTATACACATGGAGGAATCGTTCATATTAAGATCTTTAACATGCATGCATTACAAAATAGCTAAGGTACACATCATGCCAACTTTAACAATACCAAGAGTTCAGTGAATACACAATTTCACACACATTGTCATATAGTGTCCTCTGATATAATTTAGTGTAGTATATTGTCACAACTTGTTGGCATGTTGCTATCATGACTCTCTACATCCTGGAGAAATGTCATGCTGTGTTTGTTTTTCCTCAGTTGAAATATGAAAAACATGTTGGAATATGAAGTATGTCCACATTATACATGCATATAATGGTTGACTTGAAGAGGCTTTGTGATTTCATAACTGTGATTTCATGAGCTGTTGGACTGACGTAAATCCAGTGTTGTGTTGTACAGCTGTGACGTCTCTGGAATCCTTATTGTTTGTTGGAGACTTTAAAAAAAGAACTGTGTAATTTCTGTCACCATGCAGAAATGCGAAAATAATTATTGTTTTTTTAAACGGGTATTCCAGAACGCGCGCCCCTCATCTTTCATTGGTCGACAAAACGGATAGCCCTGCCCCCAAATCACACCATTAGTTGAGTCAGTTTAACTTTGTCAGACTGGTCAGGATGCTCAAACAGAAGAGTTTTGCAACAGATGAACATTTTTTTTTGTAACATTTTGGCTAAATCAGTCTACGAATGGTTACTTATAGTTGTCTCTGCATATTACATTAGTTGCTTAATGTTGTGCCTCTTGTTTTCAAAGCAGAAATTTAGGTTACAGTGAAGTACTTTCAGTGAAAGTGAATAGAGATGTTTGAATGTGATTTTGATCATATAAAATCACTTACAATTAATCTTCTGTTAAAGCTTGTGAAATTTGAGCTCTGAAGTTGTTTTAGCCATTTTAACTGTAATTTTAGGCATTTTGTTTTCATGACCATGAAATAGTGTAAAATTGAATATAATTTTACACTAAAAGGGTTAGTAGTAAGTGATTCCCCCCCCCCCCACACACACACACACGCACACTAAAATCACGTTAATACATTGTTTACATCTTGTGGCTTTACTATTGTATGTTAATGTTGAAGGATTGGCTGTGTTCACTTCAATTGTAAACGCCTCACTGCAACCCAGAATTTCCCATTTTTTTTAAACAAAAGGAGGCAAAAGTAGAAATAAATGTTGGTGCTAATCAACATTATGCCTTTAGTGCTGTTGATTGAGCAAATTGTACTGAAACCGGAATATTCCTTTAAGCATTTTAACCGTAAAATGACACACTTCAGCTGTAAGTATAGTTATTCTGATTCTGATTAATGTGATATCTACATTGCATTTTCTCAGACCTCTTTAGAAAGAGACTATGAGGCAATTACAGTCATTCTATTTGCTGCCCGGTGATTTAATGATATCGTGTGTGCTCCATTAGAGGGTTATTATGGCACCGGGTTGTTTTTCTCTTGCTATCAGGGCCTGGTTACCTCCGTGTAATCTGCAGGAAATTCCTTGTGCATGTGAACTTCAGTTGACTTGGATCCGCTCCACTAACGGTTACTGGCAGTGCGCTTCAGTGTCTGTTAGATCACAGCCTTTTTAAGATTTATAAAAGAGTACACAAACACTCTCTCACACTCCCTCTCTTGCTCTATGACACTTGACACATACACACACCCCCACACAAATACACGGTGAAAAAGCGAAGTTTACACTTGTTCAGGAGGGTGTGGTTCCGCCACTTGCATGTCATGAGTTGTGCAATAAACCTGTGCGAAAAACTGTGGGAGGAAGCGTAGTGAGTCAGATCAATTAAGTGTGTGTGGAGCGAGATGAGTGACAGTAGGACTACAAAGTAAAAACAGAGGCCTGAACATGTGGGAAAGGCACAAGAAAAGCGTTAAAATGAGTAGAGAGAATCAGAATAGAACGCTCTTGACAGGGACGCCCAGAAAAGACTGGGCATTAAAGCACTTTTTGTCCCTTGGTGGGCCCTGTTGTGATCAGCAGTCAAGCGTCTGAAGTCCTGTTATTTTAAAACCACAGCAATTTGTCTTGAGTGGTCTGCCATTGTATGCGGCTCGGATAAAATCGAGGGCGCCGGTGAAGTATGAACACCACCCCTCGTGTCATGACCTCGGTCACCCTCGGCAGTCTGTGTACCAGCCATCATCGCATCCTGTCTGAGTTTGTCTGATCTAGTGAAGAGACACAAAAATACACAATGGTGATGACGGGTCTAAAAAAGTTACAAAAGGCGAGATGGTCGTCTATCACTGGGCCGTTTGAATGCCCCTGAAGATTAATGATATAGTTTATTTATGTCCTCAGGCTTTTTAGGTTAGGCAACAAAAAGGTACCGTGATGTTACCATGTTTTTTTTTAAGGTGTTACTATGGAAGTCTTTTCATTTTGTACTTTAGAATTACTGTTCTATGGTACTTCCACAGTCATTTATTTTTGACTATTTTCGAAATAGTCAGTGGATGAAACTGAATACTTAACAAATTATTTGCTAAACTCTTCTGACATGAATATCAGAAGATTTCTTTTTAGATATGTCATCAAGTTTTAGAATCTTAAATCGGATATTGACAGAAATTAGTGCATGTAAACATACCCAGCGGTTTTCGATATTTAAGTTTTCTCGCATCTGATGTAAACCTTGCCAAGTTGGTCGGTAAACAAGTGTAATTTCCTTCATGTATCAAATCCAAAACAACGACCTTGCCAATAGAAGATAAACCATTTTTTTTTAGATATTTTAGTGAACAGAGTAGCCTATATTCTCAGCCATTAGACAATAAAAGGGCGGTTAAAATCCTATAGACCAGCTTGACTTCAAAGCCCCCCTTTGTTCGAGATTATTTTAATAAATAATAAACCATTTTAGGACACTGTACCATTTTTATTATACTAAAAAACACAGAGGCATTCAGTTGGATTTGAATGCACTGTTGATCCTACTACCTCTTACGTGTCAAATCTAATCATCTTGCTCATTATTTATTGCAAACTGAGTTCTATGACTGTGCAATAACGCAATAGTCTGTGAGAGTGTTTTGCTGATATAAAGGTGCTGCAGTGGGGGTCCGAATCAGGCCATCCCGTGCCAGCTTCTGCTATACACAGTCTGTTTGGGTTCATCTGCAGTGGCGGATTCAGTTTCATGTTATGCAGTTTGGTAGCGAACTGAACTCTGCATGCAGTGCCTCTGGCCTGAGTTACCTTACTCAGTGATTCTTTATGTCCTTATATCGGTCTTGCTTGCCCTCTGGTGGATATTTTGAGCTAGCACAGTTCACTTAAAGCATTCACGTGAATACATCCTCATTTATAATCTGGCTTTAAGATATTTTAGGGTCATATTTTAATGGTTCTTCTCTCTCTTCCTCTGTCTAGCTCTTAAGTGTAATTGCACTGCCTGTGAGAGCAGCGGTTATGTCTGTGAGACTGATGGGGCCTGCATGGCCTCTACATCCCACATTAAAGGTCAGGAGGAGCAGCAAGTTCGGATCTGCATCCCCCGTGTCAACCTGGTACCACCCGGACAGCCCATCTACTGCTTGAGTGCCAAAGGCCTGTTCAACACGCACTGCTGTTATACAGACTTCTGCAACAGCATCAACCTCCAGATTCCCAGCGGTAGGAGTACAGGCCAAATACACTAGTGTTTATTTACTGTTTGTTTATTTATTTACTTTCTTTTTAATGTATTCAATTATTTAGGTATGTGACCCTGGACCACAAAACCAGTCATAAGTGCCAATTTTTTAAAGTTTGTTAGGATAGGACAATATTTGGCTGAGATACAACTATTTGAAAATCTGGAATCTGAGGGTGCAAAAAAATCTAAATATTGAGAAAGTCGCTTTTAAAGTTGTCCAAATGAAGTTCTTAGCCATGCATATTACTAATCAAAATTTAGGTTTTGATATATTTTCGGTAGGAAATTTCTAAAATATCTTCATGGAACATGATCTTTACTTAATGTCCTAATGATTTTTGGCATAAAAGAAAAATCGATCATTTTGACCCATACAATGTAATGTTGGCTATTGCTACAAATATACCCGGTGCTACTTATGATGACTGGTTTTGTGGTCCGGGGTCACATATTACATTTAAGGATGCAGTGTAATATTACAAAATATTTCTATTTAAAATAAATGATTTTCATACTGTACAATATAATGTGATGCCTAATTTCAAATATGGCATTTAAAACTATTACTTTTAAAATTTTTAGTGTTTCATTTTCAATTTAATTAAACAAAATAGTGTATAGTTTTAATATTGACTATTTATCATAGCATGAAAAAAATGATCTGCCTGTTATCAGTATTGAACAGAATTTTAAAATTGGTCCATCCCTCTAGGTCCAACCTGTAAAGTGCATTTCACTCGTCTTTTTCAGGGATTACGGAAGATAAAGAGGACACCTGGGGTCCTGTAGAGCTGGTGGCAGTGATAGCAGGCCCGGTCTTCCTCTTTTGCTTGCTGCTTATCGTAGGAGTGCTAGTTTTCCAGCACCACCAGCGTAACTATAACCATCGGCAGCGACTCGAAGTTGAAGATCCGTCCTGTGATCATCTGTACTTGGCCAAAGACAAGACCTTACAGGATCTCATCTTCGATCTGTCCACCTCCGGTTCAGGATCTGGTAAGCTGCAGCTCTATCCTCCTCCTGTATGTGTGTAGTGTTTTGTTTGTGTGCTAATGAGTTTTCTCATTTCAGGTCTGCCCTTGTTTGTTCAGCGAACAGTGGCCAGGACAATTGTACTGCAGGAAATTATAGGTAAAGGTCGCTTTGGGGAAGTATGGAGGGGGAGATGGAGAGGAGGAGATGTGGCTGTGAAGATCTTCTCATCCAGAGAGGAACGCTCCTGGTTCCGTGAGGCTGAGATTTACCAGACCATCATGCTCCGTCATGAGAACATCTTGGGCTTCATTGCTGCTGATAATAAAGGTAAGGAATCTAAGGGTCAATCTATCCATCTTACATATAATCAAATTGATATATTGTTTAAAAATTTAATTATCTATCTATATTTCATATAATTAAATAGATTTATTGTTTAATAAAAAAAAAGTATCTATCTATTACATTTGATATTACATTACTTAATGTTTGCTTTTTAATAATTAATATTATACAAAATAATATTAGTTATTTTTAATAATTTAAGTCATCATAACGTGATTACTGATAAATATTTCGTATATTGATCAAATATATCAAGACCTAAATCTCTTTGAATATTTGTGTCTGTTTCTTAGACAATGGCACATGGACACAGCTGTGGCTGGTGTCAGACTATCATGAACATGGCTCATTATTTGACTATCTCAACCACTACTCCGTCACAATCGAGGGGATGATTAAGTTAGCACTCTCAGCGGCCAGCGGCCTGGCACATCTGCACATGGAGATCCTGGGAACACAGGGTAATTATGAATGAATCTGTTTGACATGTCAGCCTCTAAAATCCTGTACTCACAAAACCAAACTCAATCACGATGGTCTCCTTCCACAGGGAAACCAGGCATTGCACATCGTGACCTCAAATCTAAAAACATCCTGGTGAAAAAGAATGGTACTTGTGCCATAGCAGATCTGGGGCTCGCTGTACGGCACGAGTCCATCACTGATACTATAGACATCGCACCTAATCAGAGGGTTGGCACCAAAAGGTACATCCATTACATCCATCATAAAGATAACTATGAAAACTGCATTACCTGATGTTAATATTTATTCTGCCTTTTAGATATATGGCCCCAGAGGTACTAGATGAAACGATCAACATGAAGCATTTCGATTCTTTCAAGTGTGCTGATATCTACGCTTTGGGACTGGTATACTGGGAGATTGCACGACGGTGTAATGCTGGAGGTGAGCTTAAATTATCTTCCACCCACAGTCTCTTAGCAAATGTGATTAATATCAGTGCTTTCGCTGACTGTAGGAGCCGTATTTTTAGGTGTTGTGTCTCAGAACCATTTATTCAGCACTAAATCAGCATATTAGAATCATTTCTGAAGGATCATGTGACACTGATTCTGTGTAATTACAATAATATTTCACAATATTACTATTTTTACTGTATTTTGATCAAATGGAAACAGCTTGGTGAGATTTCTTGTAAATACTGAAAATTACTGACAAAACTGAAAAAAGCATCACTATCTTTTAATAATATTTCATATATTGGCTGATTAGCAGAAATTCCTGTAAAAATGATTAAATTTATTTTTAATCAGTTATGTAATCATTTTTGGCCAATTAATGTAGCCCTAATTTGTTGTGTGAATATTTATTTAATGTTTTTTTTTTTTTTAAAGTTAAATACAATTATTAGGCTTTAATTTGTTTACTATGTAATAATGTATATGTTTGCAGGTTTAAATACAGTTACAAATATGATGAGGCCGAGAGTAGAAAATTATAAGAGGGCAGAATTGTCAGCCCTGCCTCCAGCTCCCAATCCTGTAATATTTCCCCATGCGACTATGAATGCTGATTTATTTTGCTACACATGAGCAATAAAATATGACACAAAACGTTGCATTGTGCCATACAGCAATAAACTTGAACCTATCAACTCACATTTTTACTATCTTCTCAGGCATCCATGAAGATTACCAGCTTCCCTACTATGATCTGGTGCCCTCCGACCCCTCTATAGAAGAGATGAGGAAGGTGGTGTGTGATCAGAGACTACGGCCCAATGTGCCCAACTGGTGGCAGAGCTACGAGGTAAAAACTGCCACTGTTTAGCTTTCCAGCTTATTTTGCCCATGACCCTCCAACTTTGACATTTTCAGTGACAAACCACAGTTTATTCAGTCAATACGTGACTTTTAGGACTGGTACATGTGGAACTGATGATAACAGTAGACCACACTAACACAAATAATGTTGCAGCATTCACCACAAACATGCTTGCCAATGTGAAACGCCATTTTTGAGTGCAATATGCTTCAGGCGTGTCATCTGAGATTTTTTTTTTTTAATGTGAAAATACAGCCTTTTAATTAAATTCAGCTATTATTTGCAAGCATACTTGTGAGAGAGGCTGGAAAACTCCGTTTTATTTGGGTTTTCTCTCCACAGGCGCTGAGAGTGATGGGGAAGATCATGCGGGAGTGTTGGTATGCCAACGGTGCGGCGCGGCTTACGGCTCTGCGGATTAAGAAGACTCTCTCGCAACTCAGCGTCCAAGAAGACGTAAAGATCTGAAAGACGCAGGATGCTGCAGATCCCTGTAGAGACGCACAAGCGAATAAAGACTTAAGCCAAAAGCAGCCTGCCAGTTTTAGCCCTTTTTTGAACCTTATAAAAGTTGTGACGAGGCCTACCTCACCATCTTAGACAAAACTACTGAGGTTGAGTCCATCCCAGCCCTTTTCCATTTCTCCAACATCAAAGTTCCTAATCGTGGATGAGCCTCCAACCGCTGATTTCAGCACAACCTCCCTCCATGGACCTACTGTTGTTGAGTTCTTTTTTTTTTTAATGTTTTATTTTTTTTGGCAGGAATGACAATTGAACTGTGACAGGCATTTTGATTTTATTGTTTTTATTTCACCACTTTCGTCCAAAATGGACTTTGCCGTGTGACTTTTTTAAAAGAATGTTTCGATTTCATTTTTGTGCGTCCTCACACACTAATACACCGTATGTCATATTCCAGTGTGAATCTATGATTATATATAGTGCTCTACTGCTGTTGTGAGAATGTGAAAAAATGTGGATAACACTGTCTCCTCCTGTTATGACTAACAATTCATGTACAAACCTAAGTGTAGCAAAGCGAACACACCGTGACTGTGTGACAAAGTGGCATTGCAGTTCTTTGTTCCTGTGGAAGAAATGAAGAAGTGCAGATTATTTACTCTAGTAAAAATCAGCCTGCTAATTTATCTTTCTTCAGGCTGCGTTGGTTAAAAACTCACTTTGTTAATGTGGTTTTGGGATTGAATGCTTTTAAATGTTCACAGGGAGTGTGTGTGTGTGTGTGTGTGTGTGTGTGTGTGTGCGCGCATGTATGTTTTATTTAATTCTTTTCGGGTTCTTAAAATCCATGTTGTGATTGCTGAATGCATTGTGGGATGATTGTTTAGTCCTGTTGTCTGACGGCATACTGAGAATATAAGAACGTTTTTTGTCATAAGGAAAGTCACTACCACTTGTATGCTTTTTTAAAAGAAAAATCAACTTATTTTAATGGGAACGTTTAGTATGTTCTATTCCCTTTATTCTGGGATGTTGGCATGTTAAACTGCACTGTTGTTATTTGTTTGCAGTCAGTGTCCTTATAGGGATGTAGTAGACACACATGTAAAGTATTGAAGTAAAATAATGCATCTCTCTATTTGCCTGCATTACAACATTTATATTGCTCTGCTTTGCCTTGCACTGAAGAGTTGTCATTCAGTTTAATTTATAAGTACTACTGAACATTTCTTCCTCATTCTTACGTTTAGGGTTTGCCAAGACTAACCACCAAATGCTGGGCACGGCGACACTGCATCATATGCCAACTTCACTACTCCCTCCATCCTTTATTAACTTCACTTGCACCAATGTCTTGATAAGAGTCAGAAATCTGCAGCTGCTGTGAATGATTAACTGGAATCTGGGATATATTCAACAGTAGATGCATAAAGTGACTAGAATAGCATTAGTTTTGGCATTAATGCCAAATGCTTGTTGAAGGGCTGGAGGAAAACAAGGGTCCTGTATTGTGTGTAACATTTAATCGATGGCTGGCTCTATTACAGTCCATTTCTGATTGACCTGTGCATTTTATACTGCCAAGGTCATATCTTATGAATCTGCTCTTTGTAGCTGGAATATGTTTGATGACAGCAGCATGATTCAGTCGAATCAAGTGATGTTAAGAATGGCTTAAATAAGTGAGAATTATGACTGAATTTTGTTATATCATGGTGCTCTACATCATACACTGGGAATTCTGTCATTAGAAGTGTATAGGCTAATTGTTCCACTATTTATATTGTGCTTGCTTTTTTCCTTACAACTTGGATTTTGCAGATGTTTGTAAAACGTGTAACTTTTGCAGAAGACTTAAGGAATGACACTTGTTTCAGACGGTAGTTACTGCCACTTTGTGGAGGCAATTTAGTCTAAATTCCCTGACGTTTGTCCATTTTAGTCTTGATAATAAGAGTTCAGACTTGGTAGCCGACGCTTTCAATACAATGCATATGAGTTTTTGATCCTGAGGTTCCATGTGTATTTTAAACATATTGAAAACAAATCCACTTGTGGGTTAGTTAATATAATGTACATAAATGGTATACAGTAATAAATCCTTTTTCTTATTTCTGTTTTATTGACTCTTTCCGATAGCTCACCCAAAAATGAAAACTCTTGTTATTAATTACTCCCCCTCACCAAATTCAATTCAATTCAAATTTTGCCTATGAAAGATTCTACTCAAAGTGAAATAAGCTTCAAAATTTTTACGCATTAGATTTTACGTAACAACATAGAAAACTTTATATTTAAAATGCATTTTATTTTTCTTTACAAGAAAGAAAGCAGAGACAAAGAAATAAATGGAGGGCTGGGAAGGAAAGGGACAGCCGTATATAAAGAGATGCAACCTCTGACGTCAAAAAATATGTACAATTCAAAATTATATCCATACAAAACATGCCACATACAATAAAAATGACCATTTTATTCATCTTCCCTAAAAGTAGCTCTGCTGTACAGTTGCAGCATCTTTTTTAAAAAGTAGATCAGGTTGAAAACCAAAATCAGGATTTATTTAATTACAACACGAGTAGAGAGCTTAAATTAAGAGATTTCAAAAGAACAAAGGGGGGCGAGAGTTACTCAGGCTAAAATCCAGTAAGCGCCCATGTTTATTAACAGACTACCCTTAAAAGAACCAATGCTAGTTCGGAGGATGTATAAATAAAATAATGCTGAGTGCAATTCACATGTAATTAATGAAGATATTTTCGATTAATGAAGTCATACCATTTCCCGGCTATGCGGCCTTTTCCATAAGTCATATAAAACATTCACTTCTACAGGGAGGGGAGGGAAAGAAAACAACAGGACACGAATCAAAAACAGTATCATCTTGGGAGATTCAAGATTTTCCATTTACTGTATATGCTAATTAAACTGTCACTGATTCAAGGACAGGGTTCAGTAATTCACAAGCAGTAGCATAAATAAAAGAAATATACGTGAACAATATTACATAAATACACAAATGCTATGCACCATTTTACTGCTGTATCTTTCAAAAACAAAACAAAAGTAGTATCTATTTCCATGAAAAAAAAAAAAAACTTTGCATGAATCCCATCTTAAATGTTTGCCATTCACCGCAACAAGTCTTCCAAAATTCCTTGGTGAAGACACGAGAAACATCACACCTTTTTAGTTAAACTGTATATGGTCTTGTAGGAAAAAACGCAGATAGAAAAAAAACGTTAAATGCAAAAACACTCTGGTTCATATACATAAAGATATTACTTAGTTTGCCATTTTACATATATTTATAGATATATACACATTTAGTTTTCTGATAAAATGATATCCAGTGGTTGCTTTTTTCATGAATTTTATTTCTCTACAATTTTGAATTTGATTAAAAAGGGGCTGAATAAAGAGTTTAGACCCCTATTATGTACAGTTTATACATTTTGCATTTATTCTTAACGTGAGGTCATAAGTCAGGGGAGAAAGGAACAAAGTATCATGGGCTATGTGGAGACTTTGTTCAACTCCCTTCTTTGAAATTCAACTTTTTTTTTTTTTTTTTTTTTTTTTAACCGTTTTAAATTACTTTAATATAAAAGAAAATAGAAATGCCCTTTTGAAGTCTTCCTCCATCACTGCGTCAAGCCTGTAGACTGTGCTACCACTATCAAACCACAATACATAGATTAGATACAACCGGCCATCAGCAGGCAGAGAAAGACTCACTACAGTAAGTTTACAACAGTCCACTATCACAGAAGGGAAGAGGCTTTACACCTAAGGGTCCTGGTTGGAGTGATGAGATCCGTACAGAGATCTAATGAACGCAGGATGGAAGGATTCAAGATGGGAAAACATGTTGAATGCAGTGGCAGTCTTGCATCACTAGTTTCTTTTTTTTGCCCTATAATCTTTCAAATTGCACCAGCGTGGATCCGCACTGTGGCCCTTTGTCATAATTTGCTCCGTCGTCAAGAACGCGAGAGAATCCGGATGAGCGTTTCTACACTAAAAGCATGATCCGCATGTGTGTCGACGCAGCTACATGATATCTACAGTCGGAAAAAGGTGGCCTCTGAGACACCCGTTTGAGTTTCGATTGCTCTAAGTAATGCATCGTCATATACTGTATCTCATTTGTATAATCAAATCAAAAAGAGTTGCACTGGCTCACTATTGTAATCATCAGAAAGCAAAATATAGATAGAAGCAAACCTGCTGCTTAAGTTTCCCTGCTTATCCGAGAAGGCAATTGCCATGGACACATTCCTGCCTTCCCCTTTCCACAGTAGCACTTAACAGTTTTAATACAAAGCAGTGACGTCCCACAAACTCAATGAGGTAGACTGGGTGAAATAAACCCACCTTTTAACTCAATATAATAAAACATCTGGTGCCTTTCAAGCCACAGGTCAATAGTATTTCGACGTTATCATATCTCATCACAGTTCTACGCAGAGCCACTCCAGGATTGTCTTGCCAATGTCCACGATCTTCATTGATGATTTGATGGGAAAGCGTTCATCTGGGGTGACGGAAAGGGTGGTAGCGGAAAGGATAGGTCCAAGCTAAAGTGTACTAGTTTATTTTTGAGTACTTACATGGCTTTAATCAAACATCTTCACTGAGTTCTAGTCTAAGTGTATTGATATGCTATAGCTTCAGTTATTTTGGTAGATGTCGAAGGGATCGATTGCAGCCAGAGTCAGCTTATTGTAGGAGGAAACAGTGGAGGAAGTAGAGGTGCTTTTGGCAGAGGTGTACTTTTTAAAATCAACACGAAAGATTCAAGCAGGTCCAATACCTTTGAGCTCATCTGTAAAAGGTTGTGGCATCAAAAGTTTACTCTTCAAAGCTTTGGCTCTTGTTGTGAATAAAGTCTTGTCTTTCTGGTGACTGAGAGTGAACTTTTCTTCCTCAATTTAGAGCAGCTTATTAACTGGATAGTAAGAATATAACAGGCTTTGGCGCAGGAGTGTTCTGGCACCAGGGAGCAAAGACGGGTCGGACTCTTTCTCTGTCCCTGTTAGTTCATCCACTTTCTGCAATTCCAGGCTCCACAATGGCAGGGGATCTTGTGCTGATCGTCCTCAAAGTCAAACTGATAGTCATATGTCAGCTGAAAGAGATTGAGAGAGGACGATACAAAGCGTTACACTGGGGAACAGCACTGAGGGCACTGCCAAAAAAGGAAAAGATCACTGTAACTAACCTCTTCACCCTTTGGGATCCTGCGACTGGAAATGATGATGATCTTGTCCTCTTTGTCAAACGTCACAACTTCCGCAACACAGTTGGGTGCACAAGAATGATTAACATAGCTAGGGAGAGAAAGAAATCAGAAACTAAGACCCAAACCCAACACTTGGATTGCAAAAAGAGCACAGGAAGAAGAGCACAGGAATCTTACCGGGCAGGACCGCCAGTTAATGTGGCATCAATCACATGCTCGTTATTAATGCGGAACATGTAGATCCCACGGTTCTGTTTGAAGAAAACATTGAGTTTAGAAGAAAAAGAAAGAACAATTAGAGCAAATATATGTTGGAAGCTTGACATGTACAAACCTGCTCCTCGTAAATCTTCTCTCTGCGATTTGCAACCTCGTTGCGAATTATGGTGCCGATGTACTCAATGACCATGGTGTGTTTTTCAAGGTCTTTCGCGGCGTACAGACCCAGTCCTTGAATGCGAGAACGGGCCAGGTACACATTGTTCTTCCACTCTGTCTTCAACCGACGATATTGAGAAGATTTGGAATGAACAAACTGCTTGCTGTATGGGGTGTTGATCTCTCCTGTAAATGTGCTCTGATAGGCTTTAGACATACTCGTGCTGTTCAGAGTATGAGGCCTGAAAAGCAGAAAATAAAATTACATTAGAACCTTACAATCTCCAAACCACACTTATCAGACACATAAGGTAATTCAATTTATTTTGTTCATTACCTTTTGCAGTGGGTGAGAATTTTGGGTTCTGATCGTGCACAGCCTGTAGGATTGATCATGAGTGGTAGCTCCATGAGAGGATGGCGGCCATATCGGAACGTATAATTCTGACAGTTTTCCACACCAGGAAGCTGAAGGACATAGGTAAGTAACAAAAAAAAAAAACCATTGTTTATTATTATAATAAAGCCATTTAAGAAAACGAAATTATACGTAATTATATGTGAACTTAGGGGTGGGTGATATGACCAAAATCTTATATCACAAATACGAGTAATTTTATTTCACTGTAACAATATACAGACATGGCCAAAAATATTGGCACCCTTGGTAAATATGATCAAAGAAGGCTGTGAAAATTAATCTGCATTGTTAATCCTTTTGATCTTTTATTTTTTTTTAAATTCACAAAAATCTAACCTTTCATTGGATAATAAGAATTTAAAAAGGGGGTTAAATATCATTATGAAATAAATGTTTTTCTCCAATACACATTGGCCACAATTAACAGCACCCTTTTATTCAATACTTTTTGAAACCTCCATTTGCCAGTTTAACAGCTCTAACTTTTCTCCTATGATGCCTGATGAGGTTAGAGAACACCTGACAAGAGATCAGAGACAATTCCTTCATCCAGAATCACTCCAGACCCTTTAGATTCCCAGATCCATGATGGTGCTTCTTCTCTTCAGTTCACTCATTTTCTGTAGGGTTCAGGTCAGAGGACTGGAATGACCAGCAGAAGCTTGGTTTTGTGCTCAGTGACCCATTTTTGTGTTGTTTTTTAGGTTTGTGTTTGGATTATTGTATGGTTGGAAGATCCAAACATGGCCCATTATAAGATTTCTAACAGAATCAGTCACTTATTGATTTTTTATCTGTTGATATTTGATAGAATCCATGATGTCATGTATCTAAACAAGATGTCCAAGACCTCCAGCAGAAATATAGGCCCACAACATCAAAAATACAGCAGTATATTTCATTGTACATGTGGGGTATTTTTTTCCCTGTGTTCACCAAACCCATCTTGAGTGTTTGCTGCTAAAAAGCTCATTTTATAGTTTCATCTGATCACAGAAGCCAGTCCCATTTGAAGTTCCAGTCGTGTTTGATAACCGAATACGCTGGAGTTTTTTTTTGGATGACCTAGGAGAATTTTTCTTGAAACCCTCCCAAGCAACATGTGGTGATGTAGGTGCTGTTTGACAATTTTTTTTAAGGTTTTCTGAACCCGAGACTCAACTATTTTCTGCAATTCTCCAGCTGTGGTCCTTGGAGAGTCTTTAGCCACTCAAACTCTCCTTCTCCCCGTGCATTAGGACGATATAGACACACGTCCTCTTCCAGGCAGTTTCAAAATATTTTCTGTTGATTGGAAGTTCTTAATTATTGCCCTAATGGTGGAAATGGGGATTTTCACTGGTCTAACTCTTTTCTTAAAGCCACTTCACTAATTTGTAAAGCTAAATTATCTTTTGCTGCACATCAGAAATATATTCTTTGGTCTTTCTCATTGCGATGGATGATTAAGGGAATTTGGGCTTTGTTTTCCCTCCTATTTATATAATATTTATGTGAAACAGGAAGCCAAGGCTGAATAATTTAATGTTCATAATCACCCTGGAGTGCTCAAAATTGTGAATATGAATGGGAATATACTTCAGACATATTTTACTCATAAGAATTTCTAGGGGTGCCATTAATTGTGTCCAACGTGTAGCTGAGAAAAACATTTCATAAAGATCTTTCCCCCCATTTTAAATTCTTATTATCCAATGAAAGGTTAGATTTTTGTGAATTTTTTAAATAAAAGATCAAAAGGATTAACAATGCAGATTAATTTTCACAGCCTTCTTTGAACATATTTACCAAGGGTGCCGATATTTTTGGCCATAACTGTATATCATGATAAAAAAATTGATACAAAAAAAATGATACCATAGAAATTTACTAGCTAAATACTACCCTAAACTACTACCCTAAAAAAAAAAAAAACACTACAGTACAACAAATAAATGGGAAATGCTACATGCATTGTATAAACTAGTAATCGAATGCATAAAAACACTGCATATTCTTCACTGTGTAAATTAAATGTTTATTTCTTATTATTAAAGTTACAAAAGTGATTTAGTGAATAGCAGTGAGAGATTTTCTCTCTTTTGTTGTTTGATTAACATAAGTGACAGACAGCAGGAATATTAGACTGCTGTCACTTTAAGAGCTGCCCGGATCCAATATACTGCTACAAATTTTCTTTCTCAGCTGTTTGCTTTCACTTAAGACCTAAATTACAGTGTTTACGAAGATACCAGCAAAGACGGGCATTTTGACTTATACAAGTGTGTGTATTTAACCGTTCAAGGCCTATAAAGCAGCGAAAACTCAATACTCCCGCGCACTATGAACACTGTCTTCACTAGGGCTGGGTATCGTTCAAAAATTTTCGATATCGATACCGGTTCCTGAATGATACTTTTTTCGATACCAATTTTATGAAATCAGTTTTAACAAAATTACATTATGTCAAAAAACATTTTTTTGTTTTTTTACATTTATACAGACTCAAAGCCTCATCTCCTGAGCCACTGCACAAAGGAACAAAATATATCCAACACAACAAATCAGTGCAAATAATTTTAATAAAGTTCAAATAGTTTTCAGTTTACACATCTGTTAGGCTACATTTACACTAGTGCGTGTTCAATTTAAAACACATAGCTCAGACAGAATCATCATTTCTATTCATTTATTCTGGGTTGTTAAAGACTTCGAGAAATTTAAAATCTTTATCCACTTTCATAAGGGGGTGTTTTATTTTCTTTCACCATGTGTTTTACTGTTATTAAATTCTGGTGTAGCACGTCTAATTATTTGAATGCATAAAAACAACTTAGTTTATTCAAATTCATTCTTAAAATAACCTTATGAAATGTTTTATTTTTCCTCAGAAATTCTGTGTTCTGTATATGGTTTTCAAATGAAGGCATAAAACATTTCATTTATCTTTAAATTATTGAAAATCAAAGTTTATTCATTTATTTTGGCAAACAAAGGGGGTTTACCATTAAAATTAAAACACGGAAGAAATGTTGTGATCAGTACAAAAAAAAAAAATTACGTTTCAATCATTTTAATAGTAGCAGTATGTACTGTCTGCTGAACAATAATAATATATTTCTGCCGCAGTGTCTTCCAAGTTAAACCGAACTTTTATTTTGACGGGTTGCCGTCAATTACTTACAGTTCTACAAATCAAACGGTAAAATGCTCATGAAGTGACTCTCAGAGCAGTTCATGTGTTTATGTCCTCATTTAGTGAGACGAACACACCTAGTGCTGCAGGCTTTTTGCAGGCCTGACTGACATTGATGAGATTAACTCCTTAGGTATCGAAATTCAGTACCGAACGACAAGACGTTTTTCGATATTCGGTGGTATCGAGGCAATTCGGTCAGTGCCTAAAAAGTATCGAACTCAATACCCAGCCCTAGTCTTCACGTGCGCGTCTCTCAGATAGCGCGCACATATATTGAAATGAGTTCTCTTTCGCTGCTGATTGCATTTCAGTGGCTTAAAATCAATTGTTTTTAAACTTTAATGCTTAAATATACGTGCAAACAATAAGTTTTCGTGACCACGTAGCACAGCAACGTCACGTAAGCATGTAACCTCAATAGAGATGATAGTCTAAAATCTCTATTGGTTGACAAATATCTCCCGGTTAATCGTGTCTACCGGTGTATAGCCAACCCCTATGGTAAATGTTCTTTTGTTAACAGTTCTCTTCCCAACCATACTTATTAATTTCTCACCGATTCAGTGATTCGCATCACTGCATGGACAGTGAGTCCATACATCTCCTCTCCCTTGACATGCTCGGTGAAGAGTTTCAACATGGCTGCTTCATCACGCAGCTTGGCAACCTGCTGTACAATCTTGGACCAAATTCCTGAGGAGCAGAAGCATGACATTAGCATTATGCAGCAAGATAAAACATTCCATTAGGATTACATTTACAGTCATTTCAGAATATAAACTTAGATTTACATACCATCTGGAGTGGTGTCTCGGAAGTGCAGGTCTTCATACCCATGCTCCAGTACACGCACTTCAAACAGGGGCTTGCCATCCTGCTCACTGATGCGACAACGGTAGCGACATCTGCGGTTTGGCACACGAGTGCTCCAGTAAATGCGTGTGGCCTCATAGCCCACTGGAAAGATAGCAGTAGGTGAGTGAAAAGCAGCCATCTGAGAGGGTAAGAGCTGGCCCACGGCATGGAAGATGAGCCCGCCAACACGGAACATGTGAATGCGGTCGCCACGTTGCAGGATGCTTGCGATCTGCTTCACTTCATCCCGCTCGATGTAGACGCGTCGAAAAACAGCAAAACTGCTAAGCTCCTCTTCACTGGGGCCTTTAAGCTTGTGCTGGGTGCAGAGCATAGTTTTGTCTTTGAAAAACATGCAACGTGCCCGGATGGCACAGGCAAAATGATAAACATTCGGGCAGCGCAAACGATTGCAGCTGTTAGTAGCACCCGTCTTCTGACAGTAGGCACAGCGGGTGCGTAGTCCACGCCGAAGGGCAACCTCCACGTTAATAAGTGCACCGCCCTGGGTCTCATATACCTCAGTGGACCACAGAGCACAGTTAAGATGCACCCACAGATCAACATCGATGTTAAGCAAGCGTGCAGGACCATCTGTGGCACCATCTCCCTCCTCATGGCAGAAACAGCACTTGCGCTTGTCTCGGGGAAGCTTGTCTGGTTTCAGCGTAATGCGGAGGCGCTCCATGAGTTCGGAAACTTCACGGCTGTTCTCTTTCTTAGACCCTCCCTTGCGAATAGTGATGACTATCTGGAGACGCTTCCATCGCAGACCCTTCCATTTTTTGACCTTAGGTCGTTCTTCCTCTTCATCAGAAAGAGGCCTGCTACGGTGTTTGATGGGTTTGAGGGACATCTCCATTGTGGGGGAGTCTAGAGGAGGAGAACAGGCTGGAGCAGAAGGTTGTTGTTCTTCTGATGGAGCAGCTTGAGGAAGGACCACAGGCTCCTGAGATTCAGACTCCATTGCAACAGGGGAGCCTTGAGACTCCAATTTAATTATAGATTCAGTTTTGACAGGTGCACTTGGGCTTGCAGAAGGGGATGACGCAGTCTGAATTGGTGCATCTGGTTCAGGTTTGGGCTCAGGTTGAGTGATATTTTCTGGCTCAGCTACAGCAGATGATGGGGGTGGAGGTGGAGGTGGAGGTGGCGATGGTGATGGAGGTGGAGAAACCTCGACAGGAATAACAGGCAGGTGACGCACATCCAGATCTGAAACATTCGTCATGTAACAGTGCTGAGCAGGTCTATCTTCTTGCTCTTGGCATTCCTGAAAAAGTGTGAAAATGTCAGAAGAAATTAAATGTACTTGTCAAAAGCAAGACGACATTTAGAAAAAAACAAATGAAATTCTCAGGAAACTCACCTGTTTGATGAGAGCAAGAATATCAACTTGTTTCCTCAAGGTACACCCTGGGAGGGAAACATCAAACTGCCTAAGCCATTCTGCATCATGGCTTGCAGAAGAGTCCGCCTTCAAACCTGATTTTAAAAAAAAACGTAGCATAAGAAAAAAAACAAAGCAGCAGCTAAAAATTTAGCCAACACTTTGAGAATGTTGAATGACAGCTTGAGTGCATTACCTGGGTTGGAAGCGTCAGGTACTTTCCCAGGTCCAACACCTGCTCTACCAGGACTCGAGGGAAAAGCCGCTTCGTAAGAACTTGGCATACGTATGTGCAGCAGTTGGGCAACAGCCAACATCACTGTGTTGAGATTCTGTTGAGGAGAATTCAAAACAGTACTTAAATATTGTCACACAAAATTACCTAAGGCTTTTGTGGGGGTAAAGAAATTTAGAGATTTGAATACCTTTGCTGCAGCTGATGAGAGCATGAAGGTTACAGACACTTCGTTGCTTTTGGTTTTGTCCCACTGGCTGGATGAGGCTACAACTTTTCCATCCACTGACTCAAATGGTTTTGTCTCGGGAAAACCTGTACATGGATAAGATCAGCAAGTCAGTCAGTCATTAAAGATTCAAGCAAACAAATTAAAATCATTTCCAAATGATACCACATACTTGGGATGGCAGAACGTGGAATAATGGGTATAACAGGAGAGATGGCCCTCTCATCTTCCTCCTCTTTGGGATCCAACAGATGGGGGAAGCGTGTTGTCTCATCACCGAGTTGGCTTTCAGGTGAGGACGCGGGCACAATGCTGTCTGGAGCATCACTGTCCTCATCGCTCTCCATCCTGAGTTGAAAGAATCCATTAGTGCACTGACATATTAAGATTAGTTGTTCTGTGGAACATACTGTATTACAGAGTTGGTAATTTACCGTATATCTTCGTTTTGATTGTGAGGTGGAGTAGGGAGAGCTGCTAGTATGTCTACACTCTTAACTTCTTCTGGAACAGAACCTTCAAGTACAAGGAAAAAAAATTCTATGCAAAAACAGTCACGCCAGTCTCACTAATGAATTAGAATTAATACTGTGTCTTACCCATGGTATCCTCTGATGCCTCTGTCTCTTTCTGGCCTTCTGCTAGTTCTTCTACAGGTGTCACTCCATTTAGAAGCTTATGCTGCACAGAAGGTGGTGGAGTTGGAGGAAGTGATGATGGTGGTGTTGGAGGATTGCTGAGGTTGTTCTAATACAAATGTTGAAAAAAAAGATATAAAATAAGTGTTGCAGTCATTACAATCTGGTTGCATCCTATTCTGTCAGTCTTTGGAATTCCCAGAACAAGGAACATGTCTTCCGTTGTGTACTGAAAGGTATACAAAATGCCAAACTATGCCATACCTTTGTAAGAAGTTGGGAATAGTAGTCTGGAATGTTGTCCAGCATAGCATTTCCAAATGAGCCTTTTAACTGAGCCTTAGCGTTGGCTGGACTGCTGCCGAAAGGAGCAAACAAATCCAGACTAGCAGTAATAGAGGGCTCCATCAAAGGAAGAAGAGAAAGTCCCTGTGGGTTAACCATAAGAGAGCAATGGTTTAATGTAATATTAATCCAAAGTTTTCATAGCATATCACCACTCTTAAAACAGGAAGCAAATATTCAATAAGCCAATGCCACATACTTGTTTCAGCTGCTTCATTATTGCCTCAGTTTTTCCAACCTCTTCTTTCTTGGTTTTCTTTCTAGAGTTTGGCCCACGCTCTCCAGCTTTTGTGGTACGTTTGGCCTTGACTATTGGAGTTCTCTTTGTGAGTGACTGCAGATCCTAAAAACAGTAGCAGATAAAAATTAGAAGCTAAAAAAAAATAATAATAAAATTTACATACACACAATCAAGTGACTTTCTTGGTCATACCTCCATGTTGCGTGGAGTTCCTTGAAGCTTCTGCTCCAGCATTGCCAGCTTGCTATTGATGTGCCCATTTATCTCATTATGAATGCCATCTGAGGGCCTCTGAGAAGCCATTTGTAAGTTCTTGGTTCGAAGAAGTTTCTGTAGAAGCTGTTGGCCAGTCTCTGTCCTTTGAATTTGGGATCCAAGATCTCCTGCTTGACATCTAGAGCCTGGAACAGAGTTCGCAATAGCAGTGACTGCCTCGCCAGAAATTTCTCTCTTTATGCCTTCAAAATGGGCCTCTACACTACCTCCTGTGTCACACTGGACTTCACGTGGTTCCTGTTTGATGTTTTGCAGTGTTATTTCACTGGGCAGTTGAGTTGGTTGAGACATATGACTGTCAGATACTTGGGCAGCAGTTGTTGCTTGGTGTGGGTTCTGTGCTGACTGAGGAGACGGACCATTGAGTGGAAAAGGAGATGATAGAGTTTCAGTACTGGGGCTCTGAGTCTTGGCAATTGGAGATCTCAAAGGTGACGCAATTGATCCCCCTGTCTGGCTAAAGGGGCTACTCTTTCCTATAACACTTTCTGGCCTAGAAGGCGATGACAAGTGACTAGAGAGGGACAAGGTGCCTGGCTCAGGTTTATGTACAGATGCTGGGCTTGAACCAGGTTCTGGAACAGAAGACCCTGCAGGAGAACCCGCATGAGAGGGAGAGGCCTGAAAGGGGCTCAGTGCTGTTGCCACATGGGCCTGCTGTTGTTGAAGGTGCTGGGGGCCTGGTGGAGTCTGAGAAATTCTCATGAGCCTTTGCTGATTAGAAAGCGGGCTTCCAGGAGAACCCTGACCCACTAACTGACGAGGAGACATCGGTCTAGCCATATGTCCAGGTGCTGTGGCACGAACTTGACCCATTACTGGCCTAGGCACTTGACCCCTCATCATCTGATGCTGATGTACTTGCTGCTGTTGTAACATCTGCTGCTGCTGGGCACTATTGATGTACTGAGGCTGCTGCATAGCCCCCGAAACACCTTGATGAAACTGTGGAGCCATACCAGATGATTGTCCCATTGCTCCTGATTGCTGTTGAGTGCCAGCTGGACCGTGTTTGCCTGCTAATCCAAAGCGGTGCTGCTGTTGTTGGGTTTCAAGACCTGGCATCCGTGGACCAACTGGTGGTCCCTGTGGGACCTGAGGACGCATTTGTCCCTGAGCCTGACCTTGCATTCTTAGCATCTGGCCTTGTTGTAGCTGTCGCTGAGTAATCATTGCCTGAATTTGCTGCAACTGTTGGCTGGGTGTCAGGTGACGCAGTTGGGGGTTCTGTGCAATGAAGGCCTGAATGTTAATAGGGGCACGTATTTGCCCCGTTGGCGCACCAGGCCTCGGAGTCATCATCATCTGCTGGCCTCTAGGTATGCCCATCTGTTGAGTCAAGAGAGCTTGCTGCTGTTGATTTGCAATGCCAGTCATTGTAGTTTGAGTCTGACCACTATTTTGGCCAAGCACATCCTGTGGTTGTTGTGCAGCAATCTGACCTGCTTGCTGTTGTGCCATAAAGCACATTTGCTGATCTTCCTGTTTTATTTGTATGGTGTTCTGGGTCTGAAGACCAAGTTGCATCTGTTGTTGCTGTGGTTGTACTTTAAGATGAGATCCAGCCTGTTGATTGCCCACAAAACCACGTTGTTCTGGTACTCCAATATTCTGGTTTGACTGAGGCTGTGCTGTCTTTTGTTGGCCCAGAAAAGCATGTGCTTGCTGTGGCTGTCCAACACCACATTGCTGCTCTCCACTAGATCCCTGTTGTTGCATCTGAAGTGTTGTAGGAGGTCCACCCTGCTGGGGCGGTGTTTTTGGGCTAAGTAGTCCTCCATCTTTATGATCAGGATTTTGAAGATCTTGGACACCTTGCTGTAAGTTCTCAGTAGCCCCTTGGGTATTCCCAGATTGTGGAGTTTCTAAAGCTCTTTGTGGCTCAGAGGGACCAACCTGCGTTGGTTGTTTCAGTTGTGAAATTTGCTGCTGCTGCTGAAGTTGAGCAAGGTTTTTTGCAGCATTCTGTTGCTGTTGTGACAAGAGCATGCGCTGAGCCATTACACTCTGCTGTTGAGGCGTGAGTTGGGTTGGTGGCCCCCTAACAACATGCTGTCCACCTGGCCCGTGCTGATCCATCAAACCTTGAGGTCTCTGAAGCTGCTGAACAATTTGTTGATTACCAACTATACCCTGTGGCTGGCCTGCAATCATATTTACGGTTTGAGTCATTGGCTGGCCCATGACATTATGTTGCGTCTGCCCAATAGCCTGGTTTCCCATCATACCTGGAGTTGTTTGCATTAAACCCTGCTGATTTTGTTGGTTATTCATTAATCCTTGTTGTAAGCTTGGTTGCTGCATATTGCCCATCAAAACTTGGGTTGGCTGGTTGCCCATGGCTCCAGGCTGCTGATTCATTATAACAGGCTGCTGAGGTTGATGTGACATAGGCTGCTGTCCCATCATCAACTGTTGTTGTTGTTGCTGCTGCTGCATTTTTTGGACCATTTGCATTCTATGCTGTAACTGTCGCTCCTGTATGACTCTTGGATCTGGTCCTTGTGCTCCAGGGGCTTGTTGGAAAAAACCAGGAGGTGGCACTGGTTGCACAGTGCCAGGTCCGAGTGGGAGAGAAGGCTGGGCTCCACCAAAAGGTTGCATTTGTGGCATTCTAACTGGCATGCCTCCCTGAGGCATCCCTACTTGAGGCATTCCTCCCTGAGGCATCCCTACTTGAGGCATTCCTCCAGGCGGTTGACCAATAATTGGTGCTCCTTGTTGGCCCATCATCATTTGTCCAGGCATCTTGGAAAGCATATGGGGTGCCTGCGTAGAGGGCCCTGGAGCTAGTATGGTAGACCCTTGCTGATGCTGTTGTTGCTTGCTTCGGTACTCTGCAATAAGATTAGTGTGCTCCTTTTGCTGTTTACGCACCTAGAAAAGCAAATTTCATTGTTCTTAACTGAATGACTTTCAAGACAACAAACAAAATCTCTCACATATATTTGTAAAAAGACATTTTGCATACCTGGTCCAACTGTTTCTGGATCTTACTTTGTTCCTCAGTGACCAGTTTGAGCTTTTCAGCATCTGCTTCTGCAAATTCACGCCCAGCTTTCTTTGCAGTGCGCTGCTTGGCACACAGAGCTTTACGGGATTTACGATGTGCTCCAATTTGCTCTTCTAAGAACTTCAACTGCATTTGCAGCAACTGCTGGGTGTGCACAAGCCATTCTTCATATTGGTGCTGCTCGGCATCATCTGTTATAAGTGTGATGGCCCAAAAACATTAATAGCATGAAATAAACTCAACGGTCTATAACCTAAATGCACAATGTGTGCCTATACACCGTGCACAATTCTGAACAACACAATTCTGTTTTTTACTATGCAACACATAGTCAGACTTCCATGTTATAATCTGGACTCTGAAATTGTCAAAATTTTGCAAACAGAAATCAGAATTCCATTTTATTGTCTGGATTGTTTTCTGCACTGCCAAAATCATAAGACTCTAAATGTGTGTTTACATAGGGAATGTAATGTATAAATAAGGGAAAGGGTAATAATAGCACTGAAGGGGGTGGTTTACTAAAAAAATAAATAAAAAAATAGAAATGCAAAACATACTGATGATGCCAAATTGCGGAGGATTTGGTCTTGTTTGAACCTGGTTGCTGCCTTCTCCCTCCTGAAATAGAAGGATTACAGTTAAGATACTATATTAAATTCAAATGAAATGTGAACTACAGAAGAATAGTAAACCTACTTTGGAAGACCCAGGAGCAAGCTGAGCCTGGGAATCCTCATTTCCAGGGGCAGAGGTTAGCCTCTGAGCCAAAAGAGACACTTGTTGCCTAAAGTTAAATAAAACTGAAATTAAATCTGAAACAGAAACTAAGTGGGCAATTTTATGGAAATGTCAACCAGGAAATTTAGCAAAGGAACAAAACCACTTCTAAATACTACATTTTGATCTGTATTACTGTATAAAGAAGATATAATAGATCTAAGGCAATTGCATAACACATCTACCACATGAGATGTGCACCAAATTTTTCAAATTCAAATTATAAAATTAAAAAAAAAATGCATATTTCAAAGTGTAATGCATCTCAAAATGTTATGTCAATTTCTGTCACGTCTGTAAAACAATTTCCTGATTTAAACTGTAAAAACTTGCCTAGACCATTGTTTTTCTTATGTCTGAACTCTATGCACAGGTTTATTAATGCACATAAAATAGATGCTAAAAAAAGAAACTAACATTTTCACTTCAAATTTAAATAATACCTAACACCGTTTTTTCAGTATGTCAAAGACAAAAACAGTACCTATTCATTCCTGGTGGTACACCCATGGGATCTTGAGCCAACACCCTTTTAATTCCTTTCAGTGCAACCATTTTAGCCTTCGCAATAGGATCCATTATGTCATCTGTCATGAATTTATCCAGATCTGAGAAAAAGAAGATTTTTTATATTTACAAGAACACATTCATTATTGGGATAACAAAAATTTGAAAAAAATCACAAGTTGATGGAACTCAGCATACCTTTATCTGGGAAAAAGTTGCTGGCCAAGTTCTGCTGTTTAACAATATGTGGAGGTGGTGCTGCCTGCTGCTGAGGAGTAAGCCCAGGATGAATTCTTCCAGGCTGTACACCCCGTAAAATGCCTTGCTGTTGTCCCATCGCTGCATGGGGAGGTGAAGGCACTGCAGCACCAATTATCCTCTGCTGCTGTTGTGGTAACATGTGAGTTGGCCTGGGCACCATACCTGCTTGAGGCACTATGCCTTGGGATGGATGGTGGTGCTGTGGCATCATAATTTGATTTGACCCTTGTGGAGGCTGTTGCTGATTCTGAATGCTGTGAAGTTGACTACCAATCCCTCCTTGTAGAGCACTTAACTGCTGCTGCTGCTGTTGCTGCTTCTGAAGCTCCTTCTTCTCATGTTCCAAAAGATCTTGTATTAACAAAGGTAGTTCACTCGCTTCCAGTGAGCTTTCTACTTTGTCAAGATCATCTGCTGTAGAGTGGTGTCCAGCATCTGGCAATCCAAGTGGATCATTACCCAGGTCTGGATGTGGTGCAGTTGGTGGAAAAGACAGTGCATCTGCTTGGCTGGGAAGAGGAAAAGGTATGCCACCTAAACGGACTGTGTTCAATGAAGCAGTTGCAGTCTCCGGTTGATTAGTGGCTTTTGTTCCACTAAGCAAAACAGACACTGTTTCACTAATGTCATCTTTAACAGGAGCTTGTCCTGACTGTGGTTGTTCAATCAATCCCTTGTCTTCAAGTTTTACAGAGGATAGCCTAATGACATCAGAAGATTCTACCTTCGGAGTTTTGGTAGATGAAGTCTCAGTCTTTAAAGGTGGTTGACTGGCAGTTGTGTGCATGTCCTGGGAAGCTATATCCACTTTTGGTTTCTCTTCAACCTTGATTTCTACTTTAGCAGAAGACCCTGGTCCTTCCCCCTCTGCTTCTACAAGTCGTAATTGGTCAGAGAAAACATCTTTGGGATCACCCTGATCAAGCTCAGGGTCAGTGTAAGCCAGCAAATCAAATTCATCACTGTTGAGCAGATCATCCAAATGAGGATCATTGGTCTCAAGATTGTCAAGGTTTCCCAAATCATCATCACCTTTATCAGGATCCAGGTCAAGAGTAGCAAGATCATCATCCTCCACTCCCGTTTCTGCCACTGTATCACCCAGCCCTAGGTCAGACTCAGGTAGGTCAACTGGATTCACAACAGTCTGCTGACCTCCTATTGTACTTGTTTGAGGAAGCTGTTGAGTAGTAGTGTGAGAAATGGGAGTTTTGGGTGTAGTAGTTGGCACCTGCTGTGGCTGTGGTTGAGACTGAGAAGGGGGTACATTGCTTTGTTGTTGCATCAGTAGGTCCATGCCACCTTGCTGTAACCCAATTCTGGGATCACGCATTCCCTCTGCTGAAGCATCGAGAGAAGTGGGTAAATTCTGCTGAATAAAAGCAGCATTCATTTCCTGCTGTGGAAGAAACATGCGTGGTCTGGGTATAGGCGCCCTTTGCATAAACTGAGGACCCAGTGGCATCCTCTGGGAATTATGCCTCAGCTCTATAAACTGAGGTGGAGCTCCCGACACATGGCTTTGTACAGCCTCTCCGCCAGTGCCTGGAACCCCTGTCAAAGGATTGGGCATATTCTGCATGGACTGCATGTTAAGAGGATTGTTGATGGGAGTATTAAGGTGCTGTCTGGGAACGGCTTCCATCATAGATGGCTGTGGGAACCTCCGCGGAGCACCTTGGTTTTGCCACTGTGCAGGAAATGGTGGACGAGGATACATCCCCTGAGAAATATTGGGCCCAGCTTGCCTACAAGAAAAGTGTTGATTATGAAATGATCAGTGTGGAAGTAACATGTACAAGGACTGTAAAAACAAAAAAAGTAATCAAATCTACCTTAATGCACTGGGGTCCATAGTTGCTGGTGTCCCAGGAGGAGGTGGGCGGCAGAGCTTTTCATCCATTGCTCCCACTGGCAGAGGCATCCTGGTGGCAAGGGCTGCCTGAGCAACCACAGCTCTGTCCTGATGGACAAAAGATGATGTATGCCAACTAACAAAACACTTTTGGCTATTTACTCTAAGGCCGCACGATCAATAGATATGGTGATATGGTGATATTGTGATATGGCTTAATGTGATCATTAAATCACACAAATTAGTTGAATGTTGAACACATGAACTCATCTCTGCATGTGCTCTGAGTTTGGGTTGTTTTCAACATGCATTTGAGATTCAGGGGTGCAAACTCGTCAGGGGTGAAAAAGGTGACAACCCCCCCCTATTTCAAGGTGAAAACGGCGAATTTTGCCAAAAGGTGACAAGTTTGCACCCCTGGAGAATACAATATGCGCCAACCATTTTCCCAAACTTGAAATGAAAAGTGCTTATAAACTGTCTGCTGTCAACACAGGGAGACTTTAAGGACTCCTTGCAACTTTCCGCCTAAATAAAAACTTGATGGATTAACATTTGAAAATTAATAAAGACTGTCGTAAATATTAGTAATGGAATAATTTTACAGTTGTATTGTAAAATAAAATTCTATAATTTTGTATTGTTTTTTCTTTTTCATATTTTACTTGGCAATAATATTATTAAAGTAATGGCAATCACAAAAATTGACTAAACTGTGCTGCTGGCCCTATAAAAGCACAGCATCAGATTTTTATTTATTTATTTATTTTTTTTAAATCAAATCGCGCAGCCCAGATTCAAATTCAGTACATCCCATTCAATATTAATTCAATATCAATACCTGAGGGTAAGGAGGTGGTGCTCGCTGGCTTTTGTCTTGCTGAAAGGCCGGCATTTCCCCACCTGGCCAACTCTGAGCAGGATTACCCACCACAGGTGCTTCCTTCTCTTGGCGAAGTGAGTTTCTCTGCATTTTTTGTCTTATCAAAAACTCTCTTAATCGTTGCCTCTGTGGTACATAAAACACAAAAGTAAAATTAAAACCTACCTCATTCTACCCAAAACTCTTTTTAAATTTACACATCTACTCAGTGTCTACTTTACCTGTCTGTGCTTTTCTAACTCGGATGGACTAAGGCTCATGAGAGCTGGATCCTGTCCAGCTGACAGGTCTGACATATCCTGCACCCCTGGCAAGTTGGGTAAATGTGGAGCATCTGTTGCCCGCACACTTGCTTCTTGGTTTCCAGGTGGAAGTGCTATTCTTGAGTTAAATTCAGCACCCACTGTTTGTGTCTGGGACTGTGGCTGCTGGAGGTGGACCTGAGCTTGCTGAGGAGTCATCATCTGCTGCTGGCCAATTACTGGTTGCTGGCCCATTTGAAGCCCTACACCAGGACTGCAGCTGAAAGCAGGGGGTTTTCCAGAGAGCGGATCTGCTACTGAGGGTGAGCAGGGGGGTTGCTGGCTAGGATGAGGTGAGCCTCTAAAGGGAGAGTTACCTTCTGGTGCTACAGAAGATGGGCGGGGGGGTTTATGCAACGAAGCGAAGGAATCTCTGGACTGAGGTCGTGAAGGTGGGCGGGAGTAGGGGTCAGGTGACTGGAAGCGTGGAGTGGCTGGTGACTGCACAGAAAGCACATCATTGGAAATGGCTCCTGGTGTGAGAGGCGACTGAGAACTGCCTTGTGACTGAGGGCTGGAAGGCAATCTTGAGTACGTTTCTTGCTGAGGCGCAGGAAGCCTCTGGGGTAGAGGAGAGGAGCCGTCACCCGATTGAGGTCGCGGCGTGAGAGGAGGCTGGGCGTAAGGGTCAGAGAACGTAGAGGGAGATTGGCGGTAGCTCTCAGGAGGATGATTAGGAGAGGCACCTGGAGGATGTGAAACAGATAATCCGCCTGCATCCCCCTGATGCATACGAGGTGTCATGGGAGCTTTAAATAGCCCATCTCCAGAGTCCAAACTAGCAGGAGAGCCAGAGCTTAGGTCTTGTCTGCCAAATGAAGAACGTGGAGATGGGGCATTAATTTCTGCCCTATTTGGACCCACACCAACAGGTGAAGAAGCTATCGCAGATGGTGATGGAGATGAAGCATGATCTTGTCGGCTAGCTCCATGCTGGCCTCGGTAAGGGTCACCACAAATGGCTGTATGAGGCGGAGAGAACATCGGCGAGTCACCAGGCCCACCAGGCCTAGATCGAGGACTCTCAGGAGGACCTAAGGCCTCCTGAGAGGGCTGCTGAGGTTTGGGGATCTGCTGTTGTGATTTAAAGAATGGGTCAACCTGCTGGGCCCTGCGAGGGGTCCCTGGTTGCATGTCAAGGGAGCCAAAGTTGGCTGGCCGTCCCTGAGTAGCACCCTGTGGGCCAGGCATAGGATATCCTGAGGAAGAGGCCTGCAAGGGGCTGGAAGAAGGCTGCGAGTATGGGGTGGATGGCTGAGACTGAAGGTGCGGAGACTGAGAGGGAAGTTTAGAAAATGGGTCTGTCTGAACATCAGCTGAGCAAGGAGTCTTGAGGGGTCCATCGGGAAAAAAGGCTGAAGATGCAGAGTCAGGTGCAAGGGGGTAAGGACTCTCTGCAGAGCTCGGCTGGGAGGGTGTGGATACAGAGCCTGAGGGTGGGGGAATTTGGAGGTGCAGATTAGGGCGCTCCACTTTAATACGGCCAGGCTCAGTTTTGATAGGCCGACATACTTGACTCTCTGCCTGCTATTGATTAGAATATAGAAAAATGTGTACAATTACAATCAAAACACATCAAATGATTATACAGTGCATTTGAGTAGAAGGCCACTTACCTTCTGTGCCTTATTTATTCTCTGAGCAGCCCTATTATCTTTGGCCTTTTGCTGAATGAATAACGGAAAAGTAGTAAACAAAAGAAAACTGTTAGAGAACAAAGACAGTACTATAAAATTAAGTTACACTATAGATTCAAACTCGCACTTACCAGATAAGGAACCTTGTCTGCTGCTGATACCTTCCTCCAAATCTTCATTATTTGTTTACAGCGACTGGCCCAGTCTATGAATAGAAGGGAAATAATGAAGCAGATCTAAAAAATCTTTAACCGTGTAAGCTCTCTATATTTTGAGCAGTAAAGTGATTAATGGACAGATACACCTACTACAACACTTCTAAAAGTCAGTTTAATACTAACCAGGGTAGTCCTGTTTGAGACTAGGGAAGTTCATGTTAGCATATAGTACAGGAGAGATGGTAGATAGATTTCCCAATTCCTCGTCCTTCTCCCAACGCTGCAGACTGCGCTGATTGTAGGAGAGGCCATCACCTTCCGGTTCAGTAGGAGTTGGAGGAGTGGAAGGGGTGGCTGGAGTGGATGGTGTTGCCCATGGGCTTTCCTCATCCTGGTCTGGACTGAAAAGACCACCTCGATCACTGAAGATTACACAAATAAACAAAAAAATACATATAAAGGAGGAGAAATTCATTAGGGGACAAAAGTAATAAGATAAAGCAAATCTACGGCTTACCGTATGTCAAAAAAGGGGGACTGGGAGAGACCTGAAAAAGAGTCCATCATACTAGTTGTGGGGAGTGTGCCAGATAAGGATGCACCTGTAGTTAAATCATGGTATTTTTTATGGTAAGTGTAAACATGTATAAAAAAAAATTCTGAGTTATATAACAAATCTAAGTAATAATATGAAATTCTGCCCATACCTAGAAGGTTTCTTTGAGGGCAACTACTTTGATTTGAATCACCCTCACGAACAGGCTTAATGCTAGGCTGCAGAGGCCCACTTGCGGTGCTCCCCTCAGTGGGTCCAAGTACTTTCCGGAAAAACTGCTGAGAGTCCTGACTTTCTAGTCCCTGAGGGAGATCTGGTGGGTGAAAAGGCGATCTTTTGAGTAACACAACTGTTCATGACAGCTACCTCACTTGATTTGATAAAAAGAAATTACCTTCATTCTTCTGTACATCAGACCCTTGTGTATCTCCTGAGCACTGATTTTTGTTGGAAAGTTGCCCACTTGCTCCTTGCCCGTCTGCTACAAAATATTATTCAAGTTAAATATTATGTTCCACTAACAGTCATTGTCAAAATATCGAAGTACCTCAGTCTTGAAAATCCCACCTGCTCGATCTCCAGGAGGCTTGGATCCCTCACCCTCTTGCTTTAGTTCCATAGGCAGCCCAGTCGGCCTAGCTGTAGCCTCAACTGTAAGAACAAAAGGAAACAAACTGTTAAATCTTCACCTGGTCAAACTTAATAATTACTCTCAAACAAAAGCATTTATGTAGTGTCTTACCTGGTTCAGAGGCTGCATTTCTGGCTCCCTGCCCAGGAAGTGGAGGTCTCAGAACGCCCTGCGTAAGTCTTTGGGTTGGAGGAGCAAGAAAAGCTCTCTTACTCTGATCGAGTAATGTCTTGCCAAAGAAAGCCTCCTGTAGGTATGCAGGAAACATGTCCTCCAACTTGCTCTTCTTTCTGCCCCTGCGCTTCTTGGCTTGCTCACCCTCTCCCTCTGCTGTTTTTGCCTCTGGGACATCAAGAGGTATGTCAGGATGAGGTCCTAAATGAAAGAAAACGACTATGAAAATGACAGACATAAGCTTAGATTAAGGCTAACATGTTAAATCACACTGTGATAAGAAACATCTCTAGAGGATGCTGGGCTAAAGTGGTTGGGGGAAAAAAGCTAAATATATACTGTACAAAAACAACTATATTTGCAAATGCGGTTCATATTTCCTGTGTGTTTTGAAGCAACACAGAGAAATGATTTCATAAAGAATCTGAAAAACATTTAAAAGTCAAACAAGACTGACAGTCCCAGGCAGTTGCACCCACAAACATTCATTTTAATGCAGTTGGGAAGGGCATTAGGGTTTCGTGTTCACGTCAGATTACATAGCTTGTTGGAAAAATATACCAAACTCAAAACATTCCAAGACTCAACAAAAGCATATTCAGGTTGTGCTAACAAGGTTAACACACCAACACAATAAAATCCAGCAAACACTGGTTGCTGGTGTTTGCTGGGACAGTGTGAACTCCCATTTGGCCACACTTGCCTTCCTCAAGTTTCATTTCAGCTGCTTGACCTTCAGGAACACCATCACCAGAAGCAGACAGACTTCTCCTCATTCGTGTGTGACACTTTCTTTGCCGGACCATGAACCCCCCAATCCCTACAAGTGAAAAATCACTTTATTAACTATTTCTTTGAAAGCACAAAATACTGATAGAGCCATTAGGAAATGAAGCAGATCAGTAACCTGGTCTGTATGGTTTACGCTTTCTCTTCTTCCCGTCTTCAGTCTCCTCTACTCCTCCTTTGAGAGTTTCACAGTCAGCCATGCCCTCTATACCTCCATCTGCCCCAGTTTCTCTGTCCACTCCTCCATCCCTATCTGGGCTCCCAGGGGCTTCCAGCTTGGGCTCACATTCCATCGCTTCTGCACCTCCTATTACAACTTCAGTTTCTTATTATTTGCATTCACAATCAATCAATGGCAGTGAGCCACCTTACTGATTTAACACAATGTTCCAGTAAGTTCTTATAAACATTGCAAAACACTTCACTTGCATCAAAGATATAAATAATTGGTCATCAAAGTATACAAAATAATGAAACTTGGTAATTATCTGACCTTTCCCCTCATCACCATCTGCATCGCCTTCTTTCAGCTCATCAATACACATGGTGCCCAGTCGGGACCGGCGCTGTCTGCGCTTGTGCAGGGGCGACATGGACATGCTTCGCAATAAAGACATGCCAGTCTCTGTTAGCCAGACTCCCTCCAGACGATAAAATTGTGGCTCTGAGCAAGTGGATGGAGAAAGAGAGATTAAGTGTTATAAAAATAGCTAACAGATGAAAGCCTGACAACTAAATATCAAATATGCACATACCTGGTTCTTTCATTTTGAAGGCTGACATCATAGTAGACTCCACTAAGAGAGATAGATAAAGGATATTATTATGGGAAATGTATGTAAATGTAGCCCTTTTAAATGTACTAGCAATCGAAAGCATCAAGAAACTCACCAACAGGCCTGGGGACATATGGAGTGCAGGCTGTACAGGCAAAGCCTTCATCAGATGCTTGTTCAACCTCATCCTCAGTGTAAAGACTCTCACATACAGCATGAACCCATCTATAAAGCAAAGAAACAAAACAATTAGTCTCTCACGCTAACCAAGGCTGCATTTTATTCAAAACTAACAATAAAAACAGTAATACTGTGAAGTATTATTACAATTTAAAACAACTGTTTTAATATTTTAAAATAGAATTGTGCTGCTTTATACTTTTTTCATGATTATAAAAGAACTGCTGTAACAATAACAATACATGTACTGTCATGTCTGATCAATTTAATGCATCTTTTGCTGAATAAAAGTATTTAAAAATACTTACTGAGCACAAACCTTTTAACAAGAACATGTATACATTTTCTATTATGCTTTATTTACTGACCTGTCACAGTGCTGGCACTGCAGAAGCAGCTCCTCTTCCATGAAGTTCTCACGACACACAGGACAAGTTACCAGGCTGGCACAAGGGCCGCAGTGATTGTAGTTATTTTGCCACTCACAATGGAACCCAGGGGAGCTAGCACCACACTGCATACAGCACACACACCTGAAGGGGGCAAAACAATGCTCTGGTTAGAAAACATTCTCTTTGGACTCATGGCACATAGAAATGCACGAAGGCAATGACACACCATTTGCACTTCCAGCCTCCCTTGGGCACAGTCTGTAAGGGTGGGTCCAAGCAATAAGTGTGATAGCTGACATCACAGTCGTCACAAAGCAGCAAACGGGCAGGATCTGAAGCCTTCCCACACACCTCGCACACAATGCACTCAAGACAACGCCAGCCTTTCCTCAACATCATCTTGGTGATCTAGAGAGGTGACATCCAAATAAAGAAATAATGAGTGTCTGTGCATAATGCTGGTAATCATAAAGAATAGATAGTTTAAAAGCTTACCTTGCTGTTCACACAGTATGGATGATAACATTGTGCACACTGAGCACAAGCTAGAAGCTGGCCCTCCACACCCTGTCCAAAACTACCACACACTACACACATATCCTGTCAAAGACATAAAATTTTTTTTTTAAAAAAGAGACAAATCAAGTAACTGTCAATCATGATGCTGAATTTTATAGGAAGTCAGAGTGGAATAATGAAAGAAATTCATACCTGCTGCAGGACAAACTTATCAGTGTTGGAGAAAAGTACCACAGTATTTTGCATGGTGTCATCTTCCTCCTCATCTTCTTCTTTGCTAAGTCCAGTGTCTGCAGTCATGGTTTGCTGTAAACATAACATATACATTTCATTTAAACTAATTTTTAGAATTATTCACATCATATAATTAGTAAAACAAACAAAAAAAAAACTAAATTTTAATGGGGAAATAAAACGTTATACAATTCAAATTCACAGTAATAGTTAACAATAGTTTACACTGAAAAGAAATATGCTTTAAAATCCTAGTAAAGGAAGAGCTGGCAGATGAAGTGAAAAACTTACTAGAAAGGCATCAATGCAAGAGGCCATTGCTTTGAGACGTGACCGTCCACGCCCTCTTCCACCACTACTGCCGCCGCTGCCGCCACCACCACCACCACCGCCGCCGCCGCCACCACCACTGCCACCACCACCACCACGTGGCCGCCGCTTCCCTGGGAAACCACTGCCTCTGCCCTGAAAGGTCAGGAAATGTATCAGCATCAAAATGACTACTTTTGGACTAGCGGTATACCAAAACCCATCAGAATTCAATGTTAATGAAAAAAGGTTCGGTGTCTGACATCCACCTGTTTTACCCGTGAACGTCCTGGAGAGCCTCTGCGCTTCACTTTATCTCCATCGGGCTTCAGTGGATCAAAAGGCAACGAGTCCTCCGTTTCGGTGAGAAGCGAATCAGAACGGGTCCTGCCGGCTGGCACCAGGCTGAGCTCCATGGACAGCATCTGAGAGTCTGCCTCAGCCGGCGAGCCGAGAAAACCGCTGCTGCTCTCATCACCATGGCTAATGTTTGATGTCTCATCGAGGACTAGCTCCGGCTTCATACCCTCTTGCATCTCTTTCCTGGACTGGTCATCTTCCCCCTGACTCTCATCTTTGAGGAGCGACTCCTCTAAGGATTCCTCCACCCCCTGCTCATCCTCCTCCTCTTCATCTTCAGACTGGCCCATTCTATCATCAGTGTCAGATGCAGGGGGCATTTCTGTCTGAGGAGCAGGGGGAGGAGTCCGGTCTATTGCCTCCTCTTGCCGTGGCTCCTCCAAGTCCATAACAACTGGCTCTGCTGCTTCCAAAACAGGGAGTGTGATTTGAGAAGACTGAGAACATAGGCTTGTTGGAGGGTTTGTTTCTGTAGCCTCCTCTGTGCTGACCAACTCCGTCTCTGTCTGAGGAGTACTGTCTTGCCCTTGCAACTCCTCCTGCTTTTCTGTGTGAGTTTCAGCTACATCAAGTTGGGCTTCCTCTATAGTGTCCGGAACAGGGCTGTCTGGGCTATCCTTCACAGGAGGGTCCTGAGTGTCCACTGATTTTTCCTCAATGGCCTCTGTAGCCACTGTTTCAATGGTAGTCGTCTCCTCTTTTTGTTTTTCATCAGCTTCTACAAAAGACAACAGGCAGGATTTCAGTGTTACACTGCAGATACAAACAATTTGCAGTTATTATAAAAAAAAAATATTATTGGAAATATATAGCTTGTTTGCCAAAAAATTTAAATTAAAACACCATTTAAACTATGCTGTCAGAAATATAATGCATCACTACTACATTAAAACTAACCATTTTTATGACAAGGTCAGTGTAAATATTAGCACATATAAGCTTGAACTACTGTGGTGGGTTGTGAAATTTACCTGAAACTGTAGCTAAAGGGGCCGGCTGCTCTGTAGAGACCTCACTGTGCACATTAGTCTCTGTGGAGCCCTCAGCACCTTCTTGCTGTAGTTCCTCCTCCATAATGCTTTCTTTCACTTCTGCCATTCCAACTACCTCAAGCTCTGTCCCTAAAATCAAACACATCAGCTCATATCCACATCTCATATCAGTCAATAAAACGGTCCGCTGAGAAAAACTAGGACTGGGTATCACCAACTAGTCCACCATACCACACACTATACAGAGAACAACTGCAATACATCATTCAGAATTGAATTATTTGAATTCCTGAATTGTAATTCAAATTTGCATTGTTCAAAAAACATTTATGTTGTTACAAAATATTTCTATTTAAAAAAAAAAAAAAAAAGTTCTGTTCTTTAGAACTTGCTATTCATCAGAGAAAAACATAATTGTTTTCACAAAGTATTAAGCAACACAGCCGTTTTCAAGATTAAAGGAACACTCAACTTTTTTTGGAAATAGGCTCATTCTCCAACTCCCCCAGAGTTAATAAGCAGAGTTTTACCGTTTTTGAATCCATTCAGCCGATCTCCGGGTCTGGCGATAGCACTTTTAGCATAGCTTAGCATAGATCATTGAATCCGATTAGACCAGTAGCATCGCGGTCAAAAATGACCAAAGAGTTTCGATATTTGTCCTATTTAAAACATGACTCTTCTGTAGTTATATCGTGTACTAAGACCGGCAGAAAATGAAAAGTTGCGATTTTCTAGGCCGATTTGGCTAGGAACTATACTCTCATTCCGGTGTAATAATCAAGGAACTTTGCTGCCGTACCATGGCCGCAGCAGGCGCAGTGATATTACGCAGCGCCTGAAAGTAGTCCCCAGCTATATTATAACTAGTTACCTAGCTGGGGACTACTTTCAGCAGCTGCGTAATATCACTGCGCCTGCTGCGGCCATGTTAGAATAAGAATCTCACAGCAAATCAGACATTTCAAGCTGAATTATTTAATCGAGCTCCTATATTAGCACTACTTTTGTCACTGTTGACGTCAAACCAAACTTCCCAGAAGCTTTATGCATGTATGGGCTTTTCCTACAATCTGCACATGACCATCAAAATTTAAAATCCAATGGATAATTCACAGGTACATAGGCAAAAGGAACCATAAGTGTTTACACTACAAACGCAATGTCACATGCAATTCTAAAAACCCCTGAATGTAGTTTGAGGAAAAAGAAACCTAAGAACATCTTGGACCCTGTTTACACCTGTATTTAGTCCTTATCACATGAGACTCGCTAAACAGATATGTGATTGTATGAGAAACCAACAGAGCACACTCTTAAAAAAAACTGAATACTAAAAGATCGTACCCAATTCCATTGGCACCTCCAAATCAGCTTTCTCATCTACTTGTGTGGATGACACTTCAGACTCGATTGGAACCTCATCTGGGATTTCTTTGCAGAGCACACAGATGCATTTCTCCTCAGGAGGCCCTGACAGAGATGCACAATCACTGTGTACCCATCTGCAGAGGACATCAAACACAAGTTAAATTTATGCAAAGAGACAAATGAAAGTCAGTTTGTTCGTTACTTCATGGCAAGTACTGCTTCACATTGGAGAATCTTTAAAGGTCACCTCCATTTTAGTAACCCGCTTCTGTGTACAGCACTAAACGCTCAGCTCTAGACAACGAAGCAGCTCACTTGCCTGTTCTTAATGCCAGAAGGTACATAAACTGACCTGTGGCAGATGGCACAGCGATGTTGCAGGGAGACCGAGGGCTCTGTGGCCTTACTGCACACGCCACAGACAGAGGTGCGCCTGCGCTGACAGCCCTCACATACTGTGTAGCTCTCAAACCACTGTTCAGAGCCAGGAAGCTTTAGCCCTCGCATGCCACAGTCAATACACACACGGCACCGCTGAAACAGACATGCAAATCAGGTTAGACAAAACAATAGAGTGATATTTCACTTACAAAAATCACATTTACCTACTCGCCAAACATCTGTACAAACTGATATCGCCATTACATGCCACAATCTCTCGAAGAGCTACCATAAAAGGATCGCCACACATTTTGAAAGTGCTTGGATGAGGTTTTATTTGAACTGGATAAACTTCTTTGTGTTTCAACGACATGCCGGTGAGTTAAATGACAACAATTTTCATTTTTAGGGGAACCTTGGATGAAATATTCAAGTGGTTTCTCTATGCAGTTTTAGGCATGAGAAAAGAGCAGAGCAACTATGTAAATAAACTGCACAGGTCTGAATTCTGCCTTAAATGGTGATATTACACAGATGAAGGGCATGTAAGAATGAGTCATGGGTTTAAGCTTACTTTGCACTTCCATGAATCAGGGGGCACAGAGTCCATGGCCGGCAGTAGACAGAAGGTGTGGTAGCCCTTGTCACAAGCATCGCAAACCAGCATCTTTGAATCCTCCCCTGGTTGCCTGGATGTTATTAAAAAATATACACATTTACCACAAAGTCTTTGTGAACACCAATATAAATACAGTGATTTATCTGCAAAATTCAGGATGCACTTGGCCAAAAATAAAAACGAAAATACATTTTAATATGAAAATAAATAATCAAATGTAATAATCAACACACAAAAAACTGAGTTGTTCAAACATTTAAATTTCAAATGAGGCTTTATATACAATTTTAATAATTGTTTCTACTCCAATTTGTTGCTAAAATATAACCATTTTATATGGTGGCTATAATAACTAAGATTTATTCAAACATACATTAAATAATGAAGACAACAGATTAAAAGTAAAAATATAATACATTTTTAAAATACAGAGGTGGGTAGTAACGAGTTACATTTACTTGAGTAACTTTTACTTTGTTACTGTGGGTGACGCGCCTCTCGTTATTTTATATTAATGCAATACAAGTTAAAAAGCTTCAATTTATTGGGCAATTTTTCTCTGGGCAATGAGCGATGTCCATTCGCGAATGTTTCATTCTTTTGAGTCAATTCTGTTCAAAGGCTTGATAAAACCAGTTGGCAAACCGGTGAATTGGTTTGCGAATCAGTTTGAATGATTCGTTCAGTTCCCTGCCGCACGCGCCGAATTGTCTGAAACAGTTCTCACAACAGAAAGTTTAAGAACTTCAAGAGCGTTGAAGACGTGGCTTTGGATTTACAGTCTGGATCTACAATCTGCAAAGGCTATTGTTTGCTATCTATGAAGATCTTTATTAAATGAACACCTTGTGTGCCGTCAACGGTTCCACAGGTAACGTATAGATAGTCTACATTGGATTACAGTACACGATACCACTACGACATTACCAGTTTGTTGTACATGTACCTTATACATTAAATACAATGTTTAACTTATACATTAAACAAGTTGCCACAGAGTATGAAATGAACACCCGCCAAACCCGCGTTAGCTCTGCGCAGCGGCGCATGACCTATTCTAGGAGGAATGCCTTTGTATAGAAATTTGCAGAAATATACATTTAGCAGAACAGAAGGAAGTAGGGGTGGGCGATATGGCAAAAATATAATATCACGATATTTTTAAGAAAAATCACGATTCACGATTTTATCACGATTCTTTGTCATGTTGGTTTTACTATTTTGCAAGTTGTCTGAGCATTACAGCCAAACTAATTTCCCTATTATAAAGACAAAGCCTTTCAAGATAACAAAAATATTTAAAAAGAGTGGCGGATATTTAGGCCAAAGTGGGCGAAGATAAAAAATCTTTGTCATTATTTTATCTTTGTTATTAAAAAATGAGAACAAAGATACACATTACAAATACACATACTATACAAATAAAACAGTGTTTTATTTTCAGGTACAATAGGTGTATTTAGCAGGAGCATTCGAGAAATTGAATCAACAAATATAAAAATAAAACACTATATAGATTGATTCCTATTAAATCAACTGTATTAACGTTTTTCAGTCAAGAGTAGTGAGTGATTTTTCTCTTTGTGTTTTGGTGTTTTATTAACATTGAAGGAATAATTAACCCCAAAATAAAAAGTTTTATATTTATACCATCATTTACTCACTCAAAAGTTTCCTGAATGAGTTTCTTCTGCTGAACATAAATGCTATTTTGAGGAACATGGAAAACCAAACAGTTGCTGGTCCCCAGTGACTTATTCCATAGTATTTTTTTTTTTCCTATCAAAAGTCAATGTGGACCAGATACTATTTGGTGACCCACATTCTTAATAAAAATCTTCTTTTGTGTTCAGCATAAGAAAAAAAATGAATACAGGTTTGGGACAACATGCGAGTTAGTAAATAATGACAGAAATTAAATTTTAAGGTGAATTATCCCTTTAATGACAGTCGGCAGCATGTTCAGTACTGCCCCTTTAAGACCTGCACGCATCTAATATACAGAGGCACGCATCCGTTTTCTCTCAGCTGTTTACTTACTCATTTTAGACATAAGCAACGGAGTCTATACATAAACCTTGTGTGTTTTGACAGTATTAGTGCACAAGATAACTTAGTTCAGTAATCAGGCACTTTTTGACAGGCTTTAGCACGCGTGCTTCGGGTGTACGGTCTCAGAAAAAGTGCACGTCAGACCAACGCGTGAATAAAGCATTTAACCTGCAATAAAGCAGATCCGAATAATGTACAGTATATTGAGACGGAGGAATAAGAACTGCAGCTAATGGAATGTGCGCTGTAGCACGATACTACAATATTTCTTCAAAAGCAGATCGTGGAGACATTTTTATCGTCCACGATCAAAAATCGTCATATCGCACACCCCTAGAAGGAAGAATATCCCTCGATCTGCATTTGCTTCGTTATGTTCAGAAGCAGTTATGTGAGGAGTTTTCACTCTTCTCCGTGTCATATATAATACATAATTAATATACCTTCATATATAATTTAATTCATTGATGCAAATCAGAATTTTCATCAGCTGTTACTCCAGTTTTCAGAATCATATGATCCTTCAGAAATCATTCTAATATATTGATTTATTACCAGTGTTGGAAACAGTTTTGCTGCATAATATTTTTTGGAACCTGTGACATTTTATTCAGGATTCTTTGATAAATAGAAAGTTAAAAAGAACAGCATTGATAATAAATCACCATATTGTAATGATATATATATACACACACACAAACATTTTAGCTATATGTAAATAAAAATAAACTATAGATATATAGTATATGATCCAAAGTAACTAGTAACTAACTACTTGAGTAGTTTTTTTTACTCTTACTCAAGTAACTATTCAGACTATTAGTTTTAATTTTACTTGAGTAAATATTTCTATAAGTACTTTTACTTTAGTACAGTTTTAGGGTACTCTACCCACCTCTGGTAATATAGCACACACATTTATCAAAATGCTCCTCTCTAGAGTGATTTTGCCTAGTTTACTATCAAGATTACAGACACTCAATGTTTTTCCTATGGTAAATTCCTGTATGTTGTACTGTTTCTTTTAACACCTTCTGATGTTCATTACCACAATAAAGAGCATCAAAACCAAATTTACTGTATTTCGTTTTTAAAACTGACAGAATTCTACAGAGACTGAGACTTTGTCTCATATTAAAAGTAACAGCACAAAGCTTATTGCAATTAGTGAAGTTCACACATCAACAGAAAACAAACTAAAAGATGATCTTGAGATCATTAAGAATTCATATCAGTAGTTATTAAAAACAAAGATCAATTTTGGTAATCCAGCACTAGTGTTGTAGTTTATCCATGTTGTGTGCATGAAATTGACACTAATTAAACATCCATGTTTCTAACAAATTAAATAAAAAATTGCTGTATCAGACAGAAATGTGTCAACTTCAGTGAATCACTGATAAGTTGCATGATACTGGATGTGAAGATGCACGAAGCATTCAAACATACCTGCAGGTCTGGCACACCTTGCACTCGGGACACTGCCAACCTGACCGCTGAAGTGGTGTGGCACTGATCTCTAGACAGGCATCATGATAGTGCTGCCCACAGCCTGTACAGTATAGCAGACCTGACAGTTCCCCGATAGAGTCGCACACTGCACACCGCGCTTCCTCTCCGGCTGCAAAACAAACACAGCATCATCTCAGCAACCACTGAAAAGTAAAAATTATTTACTGATGATATCGCATCTGTTTGCATCTGTGTAATTCCGTACCAATCTCCTCGGCCTTGTCTATGTGCTCCGTACAGAGGAGCGCCAGCTGCTTCATGGACTGGAATGATCCACTCGCAGCCGAACAGGGGAAGTGGTAGAACCGTGAGCAGCCTTCGGCCCGGCACCGGATGGTAGCACCCATCCGTTTACAATAATCACATGGCTGAAGCAGAGATAGAAAAGCAAAGTAAAAGAAAGAAAAAATTAATTTGCCTGCCATAAAGCAAGATTTACGAGGGTTAAAGCTCTGATAAAGGAAGCTTTCAGCCTACCCGCTGTATCCCTGAGATGACTGCCTTATCCACGTTTATCAGCACCTCACCCTCAGTCTGCTCCACTCCCTCAGACCACATGGCACACCAGTGGTGAACCCAGCAGCTCCCTGATCATAAGAAAGGATTTGCAGTTATAACACTACTGAGAAGAAAATACATTCAGGACACGTTTTATGTGGTCTAGTTTTCTTAAAATCCTAATTTTGATCTATAAAACAGTTATCACTGCAAGACAAAAACTGGCAGCTAAATCTACCCACTAAAACATGCGCTCACATTTTTACCTATTGCAGGGCTCAATGTTAAACCCTGGGGCCCAGTGAGCAGAAGCAGTTGATGGAACTGTCACTTCTCCATCAGGCTATGTCATACATTTGTTGACAACATGTTTTATTACAGCATGCAAACCATAAAAATGTATTTCTTGTGATGTACTGATTAATATTATCTTTCAATGTTGATTTAACATCCTGCTAAGCTATTGTTGGGTAATACAGAAGAAGCGGTCTAGATTAGAATAGGTTAAAAACTATAAATAAATGACTGAAAGACAGACAAAATGTTTTTTTTTTGTAATTAATGTTACTTAATTTTATATCTACAAATAATTTATTTTAATGTTGTTATACTTTTAAGAAATTAATACTTTTACAAAACGAGGATGTATTAAATTGGTAAAAAAGTGAGAGTAAAGGTATTTATAACATCACAAAAGTTGTTCATTTCAAATAAAGGCTGTTATTTTGAACTTTCTACTCAAAGAATCCTGAATAATAAAATTATCACAGTCTCCACAAATATAAAGCAGCACAACCATTTTCAACAATGATAATAAAAAATGTTTCTTGAGAAATAAATCAGCATATTTCACAATATCGCTGTTTTTACTGTATTTTATCAATCATAAGAGACTGTCAAAAACTTTTTTTTTTTTTTTAAATCATACTGACCCCAAACATGTAAACAGTAGTGTACATGCTACTGTTAAAAACAAAAATTATTAATAATATTTTTTGCAGTTGGGCAAGTGACTAAAACTCAGTAAGGCATGTATAGATCTAAACAACCAGGATGAGCTCTGTCTGTACTATTAAAAAAAGCAACAAATAGAAATGCTTAATGTAAATAGAAACCATATTATTCCACTCACTGATGGAGAAATGTGACAAATTGGGAAGAAACTCAATGTGCCTCAATCAAACATCCAAACATGACAGTCACTACGTTTACATGGACATCAGTAACCTAATTATTTACCTTATTCTGAATAAGGCAATATTATGATTAAGGTGTTTACATGAGTTTCTTTTAGAATATTCCTTTCATGTTCCCGTTTTACACGTTATAGTACATAGATCGATTAATGGCATGCGTCATTACGTCACCATGCAACGCCATCTGACGTCCCTCCAGAATTTCACATATAAACATATAGTTCGTCTTCGTGATGATGCCATATACAGTTCTGGGTGTTTCATTTTTAATTTTATGAAAGCCTCAAGTGCAGTTAATTATTTGTACGTGCATACAGACGACAGCGGTGTTGAAGCTCTTTTATTTGCCGTCAAACTGTTGACCGCTGCCGTGTGTGTATCCTGTCGCAAAATGCGGCAAAAAGTTCTACACGACGGTAATAGTGTGATTAAGGCGTTTACATGTCTGTACTGCACCTTGATAATGCGACTAAAACAGGAAAACTCCACATCTTAATCCGATTTGTGTTTACTTTATGACTTTAGCTGGATTAAGGTAATCAAAAATGTCTGTTTAAATGGTAGATTCTTAATCAGAGTTTTGTCTAAATCGTATTAAAATCTGAGTATTATTATCCATGTAAACATAGTCATTGACATCACCACAATTCAAACAGTTTGATTTCATTATTATACCTGTGTCATCAAAGAGAGATGCCAGACAGGTGGACTCAGAGAATCCAATGGAAGACAGGTCATCATTTCCAGCTGCTGGCAAAGAGGAGACAGAGGGCTCCAAGCTGGGCCGATCGGAAGAGGGTCCAAAACACCGGAGCTCCCGCTGTCCATGCAGACTACGCTCCACACAGTTACAAAGAGCACAGGCCCTGACCGTCTCCCTGAATAAAAACACCAAACAGGAGAGACGTTCAGCAACTCTGTACATACACATTACTCCAACAAAACAACTCGGTTTAATCAAATGGGATGCATTAATATTCAAATTATGCGTTATATTTGACCTTGGCTGATAGATCGATGCCTCTAAACAAATGACTAGTTTGTCTACTTAACATCATGTTCTATTTAATGAAGATAGCCTTTTCCTATAAACCGAGCTATTCAAGCATGACCTACATTTTATGCAAAGCAGCTCAAACTGCAATATTTATAGAAGCCCTTACAATGATGAGCTGGAAGCGTCCACAGTAGTGCCTGAGATGTCCTCTGCAGCAACAGGGCCACTCAGTTCCTCCTCAACTTGGACGCTCTCCTTTGCAGGGGTCCCATCATCAGCTGAGAGATACATGGTAGCCGTAAGTTAAGATGGACCAAATATAAATGTGCCCTTTAAAAATTAACTGTAGCATGTCCACAAAAATGTGCATGAATCATAAGTCACTACAATAAAAAGTTTTAAGTGTTTAAACACCCCTTTATAAACAAAAACGACAAGCTTATGAATTTATAACACACTTATGGCTAAAGAAATCGCCTTTTTCTAATGTTTACTAACCTGCAGTTTCTGAATCATTTTCTTCGCAGTTTGATTTCTGCTCGTCCATTCCTACTCCTGAAGAAGATCTCTATTGCAGAGATCTGAAACAGAGAACAGTTACATAGTTTAAAGTCAAAATGCTTGTGCCGCCCAAGCAGGGAAACATGCATATACAAATCCAAGTTTTGCAATGATCTACAGCCACAAAACCACTGTCATTTTACTTAAGCCTCTCGAAGGCGTTAATGAAAAAAGTTAGACTGGTTAACTGCAGGTAACGTAACCTGTCTCTGGATAATGCACACTATCCGATCAGCTGCGCTTGGGAATGTCTAGTCATTCCGCAACTGCGTAATTAATGTGCATAATCCAGCAAAGTTCAAATTACTCCACACCTAATTACGCAAATATCACTGTATATGAAAACATAAGAAAAAGCAGCTGATTAAATACAAACCATGTGGTGGATTCGCGTGTTCGATGCATTTTCTCCGTTTTGGTTAACGCTGGTAGATAAACAAGAGTTTACAGATTTTTTAAATTTGTCTGATCCTGCAGCTGCGTCGTTCTGCTCAGCTTACAGTAGTACATAGACGCAGCTAACAAGCTAGCTTTCTGACCGGGGTTAACAAACTCTCTGCAAAATAATCCGCTCGTCCATCATCAAACCAGGCAAATACAGACACGTATACACAGCTCCGTTGCTTAGCGATACACCGCGGTCAATAAAACTCTATAACTTCGTGCATAACTAAGATAACGTGTTACTTTCTTTATGTTAAACGACGCTAAAGGGAGAAACACAAAGAAAATACAACTTCCGTGTAGCGCGCTTCCTGTGACACACACAACGAGGTCGGGCTACAACACGGGCATCGTTATATTGTTCCGCCTGTCATAGAGTGCACGGGTGTACGTTTTAAAAACTCAAATATGGTCAGACTGACAAAATGACACCACAGAGCAGGTGATAAGCTAAGTGTAACTTAAATTACAGTGTAGTTAAACTGATGTTCGTTCAATTACGGACTAACGCTAACTTTCTCTTTCTACACCCCTGTTGCTCTACCTTCTTTTTTGCACTGTATATGTCGATCTATCTATCTATCTATCTATCTGAATTGAATCATAGCATGATGTAAATGTCACCTCACGTTGCTAGTTCACCAGGAAATGCAATTCAGTTACAAGGTTGCATAATGTGCTCAAGATTTGAAGCATAAAAGAAAAAAATATGAAACTGACTGAAATACAATGTCCTGTCCTTGTCAGGACCCCTGCACACACATTTCCTGATTTATATGCCCGCTTCCTCCCATGTTAAAAACAAATGTGAAAACAGTGTTGCAAGATATGAAATCAGAAAGCAGATTGTACATTTTTATATACATAAAAAATAATAATTCAACGGTATGCGTTTATTTTTGTTACATGTTTAGTGGCCTTTCATGAATATTTAAATTAATTTTCACTGTGGGGTAACACAGACTGCATAGTACACAGATTAAACTGAACACAAAAGCTGTTTGAAATCAGGTTACGACTGGACATCCTCATCCAAAGCCTAAACTACTAACCCAAAATACTTTAGACGCGACACTATGACCTTTAATTATGAATGTGAATGTTTGCAACATCAAGCAACCAGCATTATACACCATATTAATCCTTAAAATAACTTATTATAGAGAAGTATTGTGATTGTTATGAAAGAAAAGCGTAAAATCGCGTTGTGTTTGATGTTCTGGTTTATCCTGATATCCTAGCGGGTTATTCAGGAAACTCAAACAAAACTTGCTATTAATGTGACCGTGTTTCTCTATGAAAGGAAAATCTCAAACATTTTTACCCTTATTTCATTTCTCAGTTTTATCAATTTGTTTAGTTAAGGTGTTCGCATAAGGAACTGTGTACCGATAACAAATCCTGTACGCAATGGTTCCCTATTTCAACTTTCAACTGCGTAGCTAATTACAAAATATAGGACATATTGCTGCCATTTGCGCTAGTATGTTTTCATGTTTGTTTGACTGAACAAAATGAATTTAAACTATCCGATGCTAAAATATTTACCACACCACCTTGAAAATCCCTGACCTTTTAACTTGGAATAAACTGTCAAGCTAAATCCTTTCACACTAATTTGTTGACATGTTTCCCAAGCGGTTTAAGTCCCAACACGCTAACCGACAACCACATTCACACATGCTACATACAGCAGTCACTGAACGAAATCCATATATAAACTCGTCTCTCTTATAGGATTTTCAAATGTTTTATACCGAGGCAAATATTAAAAAGTAACCAAACACACTGCCAAAGCAGTGCATGCTAACAGGCTGCAAGAAGTAGCGTCCCTACGTGGTACACAAAACTGCAACCACTGTTACAAAAACGACTTGTATTAGATTAATCATCAATTTCATTCCATGTTTATTACCAGCCTGACTTTTTCAAAAAGAAATTAATTAATTAATTAATTAAACAAATCGCCCAGTTTCACATCTGCTAACTCAGCTTGCTAGCCAAATACTTTCATACTCCAAAATGCTGTTGCTCTTTCCAACAACAACAAATATGGCAGTTTTAATGATAGCAAACAAAACGCTCGGAATATCAAGACAACATATTCGACAGTAAAGCAACACATTAAGTCCTAAGCTTTCGTGGTTTCGCTCTTAATGACGGATGGTTCATGAACTGGTGCTGGCTAAAAATATGGCTTAACGTACCCATTTACCAAGGACATAAACACTCATGCACCAGGCTAAACTAAAAACACAACGAGCTATAGGAAAAGAAACTATACGGCCAACACAATAACAGCTCAATCCTAACACTGGTGTTTGTAACCTTGAGTTTAGGAAACGCAATGGTACGTATGAAGCTAGCAGCACATTCATTTTGGCCAACAGATTCGCACTCACTTCGCTAAATGGACGTAGAAGGGGGGCCCGAGTATCGCTAGGGTGATTAATCAGCAAGTATATATATTTTTAAAAAATTAAATACTACTTTTAACACTCACCTACAATGCGCCGCTAACGTCCTCGTACATGATCGGAACAATCCTCCGGATAATAATCGCTGGGGTCCGTTTCATTTCATTAAGCTAGCTTTGGCTAGGCAGGGTTTACTAGTTTGTTGTTGATGGGGGAAGTGCTGTCGGACGAGCAAACGTTTGCAAAACTACCTGATATTAAGATTTTGGCTGGCCGATACCAATGAATCAAATGAGTTCATGCTGGACGCTCATGTTTGCTGCTTTCATCCAGACTGAGTAGCTTTGGCTAACCCACACCCAGATCTCCGATCTGGAGAAATGTTGCAAGCTTGTTTGATAAACTTGCTTCATGTAACAGTTTGAAGGATACTGCACCAGCTTTCTGTCTGTGAGAGTGCAGGCTGCAGATTAAAACATGTTTTTAACACCGATGCTGAGTCCAACTGCGACCCCTACTTTTGAGAGGACAAACAAATTAGGGTGCACTACAAACTCTGGGTCATGGTTAAGTTAGTTAGACGGGTGTTAATTCTGTTAGTTTCTCCCGATTTACCGTTGAACCACCTGTCCTTTACAGTGCTGCGTATGCGAAGCTGTAATGAACTATAACTTGCTGTTGTTTTTGATCCATCTATCTATCTGTCTATCTGTGTGTCAATATATCTGTCAGTCAGTCAGTCATATATTATACTAAATTATCTATCTATATCTATATATCTATCTATCTCTTTATATATATATATATATATATATATCTGTCTGTCTATTTATCTGTCAGTGAGTCAGTCAGTCATCTATTATACTAAATTATCTATCTATCTATCTATCTATCTCTTTATATATATATATATATATATATATATATATATATCTGTCTGTCTATTTATCTGTCAGTGAGTCAGTCAGTCATCTAATAAATACTGAATGTCTATTGATCTGTCTGTCTATCTGTCTATTTATCTGTCAGTCAGTCACCTATTATACTAAATTATCTATCTATCTATCTATCTATCTATCTATCTATCTATCTATCTATCTATCTATCTATCTATCTATCCAACTAAACAATTACATAATCTATTTATATATCCTGTTTATTTATTGCCTTAAAAGTGGCCGGTTTATTATCTGGCCACAATGCTAACAGTAGACCTCTCGGTACAGAGACATTTAGTCATAATAGATGTCAGTTCATCCTTGCTTTCAAAATTAGCACACTATTAGCTCAGTGAAAATCGATTCTAAACAAAACATTAAAAATGAGTAAATGAGACCACAAAATATTGGCTGATCAAAGGTTACTATTAGTCTATTCTTAGACTAGATAATTATAGATTTAAAAAAGAGACAGACTTTATTGATCCCAGAGTGCAAATGCATGAGCTGCCAGTTTTGAAATAAAATGCATTGGAAAGTTGTCTGTATTACATACCTGCATATGACATGGCTAATTTTATTAAATGTTATCATCTTGTGTCAGTCTCTGTGCCTATAAAAGATATGCATTGTTGAATCAACTAAACTGTTCTTTATTTAGTGGAAGAAACCAAGCAGGGGTAGATTTGTTGTCCTTTAAACTGACAAGCCATCAGAGTCACATAGTTTGAGTCACGTGCAGTAAATACAGTTCTCAACATATTCAAACAGATGATTTAATTCATATACCAGAGATAAATATGATGGAAGAATGGCCATTTATGGACATGCTGGAGCACTACCAACATCTACCACAATGAAGTCATGTTCTCTCCAATATATTACTCAAGCATGCTGCATTAGGTCATGTTTAGTTTACAGTCAAAAACTGAAATTCTGATAATGATTGCAAAATTTGTCTGCACAGTACAGGCCTTATCTGTCTCATATTGCTCTGTTAGAGCATTGATGTATTGATCTCCATAAAATATAACTTGATGGCATATTTTTTTTTTTCTCTCTGTACTTTCCGATCATACCCCATTGACAAGATTAATAACTTCTTCCCAGCTTTCACCAGGATTAGTTTGAACTGGAAAGGTTTTGAGGGAGCCTGACTAAGCTTATCTTTAAAATGTGATTGGTTCACCAAAGGTAATTGTTGGGTGGGCCTACATTACAGTCTTTGCCATTGGCCTGATCCAGATAGAGTTTAGAACATCTCCTCTCCAGTGGGGGGTGTGTGTCCATCTGCCCCCTCCATGACCAAGATAATCCTCTTCTATACCTTCACAGCTGTGAAAAAATAAATAGAGGAAAAAGCATGCAATTCAAAAAATGCAACAATGTTTTACAATGCTAAATCCTTTACATTGTCAGGCTGCACTTAAATTTAATTCAAAATTTTGTTTGTATTGCATTATGCTGATATATATTTTAAACAGGAAAAATAATAGAGAACAAATTAGAAATATTACAAATAATAATTTATTACCTTTTTAATTTATTATTAATTCCAGGAAGCTGTTTTTCAGAACAGAAAGATTAAATCATACTAAGCACATCAGAATAGTGGTGTGTTCTTTGGTGTCCACAAGGGGGTGTGATGCACTTAGTAAAAGCCAGCCTGTTATTCCTTGTTTTGCACATGGCTGTTGATTTTGGACATTGGAAATGAACCAGAATTAGTCATTAGACATGGTTAAACTGTGTTAACACAATATTTCGTTCACAACTCATTTCTGTTTAAAACATCTAAATTACAAGATACATGATGTAATATGCTGCTTTGTCCAAAAAATTGTGTTGTTTTTTTTAATTGGGAACTGACATGATATTTTGTACTCAGTAAAGTTCTCGTGAGAATAAAACTTGTGTTTGTTGTGAATAAAATCTAAGCAGATCAGGTTTATTTTGCAACACAATAAACTACAATAACTTTAAGTAAAAATAAGATTACAACAACTGTATCAGTGTCTGTTTGGTATAACAAATAATCAGAACTACATGAACAGTTTAACATGAAATATATATTATGAATCCAAAAGTATAAAAATAAATATTTATTACTCTTTGAAATATTTTCTTGTCAAACAAACATAAAAATACATGTTTACATTTTGAATCCCATGTTGTCGTATGTTGATTATTCAATATGACAAGTCATATTTGAAAAACTATGATTTTTTTTAAGTTACACTGAATATTTCACATACAGTATATGCATAACTGCAACACGTTTACAAATTCTAAGTAACTGTAACTGGACATTATATGTGGTGAGTAATTATACCAGTTATAGTGCCTATTGCATTTCCTTTTTGGTCAGTAGTTTTTAAAAAAGCTATAATTTATTTTGCAGTTGGCATTATGTTTGCATATTCCCTGTCTTGACCATCAGTAAAACTTCTGAGGGTCAAGAAATATCTGTCCTAATGTGTGCAAAAGCCTTGCATACCAGTAAACCTCCTTTTGTTGCAAAAAACTGTGTTCATTTTCCGTTTCCACTGTGACATCTGGGAATTTCTTGCATATGCTGGAAGAACTATTGTGCATCAGATTTGTGAGGAAGGACTGATCTGTGGAACAAATATTAGGGACCATGGCACTACTGTTAACCACCACTCTTTGTGAGTTCTCTTCCATTACTGTCTGGAAAAAGCAAAAAAGTACACGGAAAGGCCAAAATGCCCAGTGTGCAATTCTGTGATCCTCAAAAGAAGCGTAGTTGGATACCAGCACGTCATCCACAAATAAGTTCCCATGTTCTGTCAAAGGAGCATAAACCCCCATCCTCTCCTCCAGTGAAATTGAGACCACTTTAGATGGCTGAAGTCCTCTGTTGTCCCCAGTAGTAAGTATATAGTCCCCAGTCCTAACTTTTATGGCAAACGTAGCTTCATACTCATGGTAATGCAGTTTGAGATTGGGAGCCACAAAAATGAGGTGATTGGGAGTAAGCGCCATTCGTTTTCCATTTTCAGAGGTAAAAATAAAGAAAGTGGTTCTGCGCTCTCTATCCAGATGTAAAAAGAGAAGTACCCGACTGAGAACAACTTCACCTGACTCAGACAAGGAAAGCACCTTCTCGCCAGGCCGCAAACACGACATAGGTTTTTGCATGCTATCAGCCATTGTCACAAGTCCCGATCCTGAAAAGCAGCCACCTTTTTCCACAGCTACAGAGTGATCTGGAGAAATTTAGTGGTGGAAGAAATGTAAGATGTGAGAAATACTGCACATTATATAACATATGAAATAATCCCCATATATAACATACATGAAATCACCCCATAGCAGATCTATACAGGTGGAGCTGGGGAGGGTGGAGGGTTCTGAAGCACTGCACTATAGCAAGCACTAGCCGAGTATTTAAACGTTGAGCAGCAAGCTCAGCTGCGCCATGTGAATAATGGTGTCATTATATCAGCTTGAGTTAGACCTATCTGCGCCATCCAGAGTTTCATGACAGAACTTTGGATTTAAAGGGATAGTTCACCCAAAAATAATGTCATTTACTCAGCCTCATTAGTTTTTGTCCATGCATTGGACACCACTGACTTTCATTGTATGGTAATTTTACAAAATATCTTCTTTGTTGTCTCTCATACAGTTTTGGAACTACATGATGGTGAGTAAATGATGTTTTATTTTAGGGAAAACTACCACTTTAAGAGCTACATTAAAAGATCTGAATGAGGAGTAACAAATGCAACGCAAAGATTTACAAGCTTACCAGCTTTGACAGAGCAGTGCACATGGTACTTGGATTCATAGTACACCCAGTCAAATCCAGCCTCCACTGCCAACTGTGCAAGTAGTCCATATTTTTTTGTGTCCCTGTCTGAGGTGGTGATGTCAACCGCACGGCCCTCATAATGCAAAGAACCAGAAGGGTGATGGCCATCCTCATCCCAGGCTTCCGTCACTCGGAGTCGGACCCCAGGCCACTGGTTCATTACTGCTATTGCAAGTTTATTGAGGCAGTCCTTACAGCGCTGTGAAGTGGAAAGAACAAATGAAAGCATTAAACAGGTGATACAAAGGGAAAGACTATACCATAAACAACTTTGAAACCCACTGACTTTCATTGAAATTACTAAAAATACTTTTCAAAATATCTTCTTCTGTGTTCCACAGAATAAAAAACGGTACTGCAGGTTTAGAACTTCTTAAGCAAGAATTAGTTTTGGGTGAATTTTCACTTCAACTGTCCCAGATTGCCAAAGCTCCTCCTTTTTTACCAATGATTTAAACCAGAGGTGTGCTAATGCTGAAAGCACAGCAAATACCATGACATTTCAGAATTTGGCGCCGGTAGACATCAGCAATTTTTCTCCAGCATATTCAGCTCTGCAAAAGGCCATTTCCACCCCCAACATCTAACAATAAGAACAAAGCTACTTTAACTCATTTCCAGCATTCTTTGGACACTTCAGCATGGTCACAGAGTAAAGTCAAGGTCAATTCCTTTTCTTTTTTTTCACACGATTGGAACATTTTCACACAGTCTTTTGAATGACCCCAGTGTCAACCTTGAGACTTTGTAGTACAGAATTTAGACTTCCTCCAAGCATTCTCAACATTTTGTGTCTCTCTACACCATACGTAAAGGGGAATCTGTGAAAATTTTGTATTATTTGTCAGTGAAAATAATATTATGTGACCTAGGGTCATGATTGAGGGGGTATGGGAAAAGGCGAGAGAGCAAGACAGGGTCGAAAAGCCAATTAGAGCAAGAAGAAAGCAAAGTCTGAGCGAGCGAGCAGGCAGATGGATGGAATGTTTAGACGTCTACTTGGGAATGTGACAGCAAGAGTGAGAAATCAAGAGGGGAAGAAAACAAACCAGGGAGATTTTTCTCGTAATGCTGTTGGACAGAGGCGATTCATTGTGAAAACTACAATAGAGGCTTTTCCGATGGTGCCATTACTTCAACAGGCGAGAATTTTGCACAGGCGACCCCGCAAAAGAGGCTTGAAAAGATGCACAAAGGATAGCTTTCAGAGTTGGGCAATGAGAGGGCACATGCATACATGCATATGCTCACAGTTAACTAGTTGTCAATCTTGTCAAACTTATTATCAGTGATATCAAACTTATCAGTAATATCTCAAAACGACCTATGATACCATAACAGTTTAGGCCATGCCAAAGAATACAATGTCTATTTCTATTAACTTATTCAGCTGAAAATGTTCATATTGCCATTAAGAAATTAGTTTTGAATGTCTCATATTTTGGCTTCTATGTATTTAAAAAGAATATTTAGTGTACTCTGTGTTCTTCACAATGTTATCTGCCTTACCTACCCTCATGTTTATACAAGGGAACATGTACACACTCCCAGGCTAAGGAAGTAGAGGTGCAGTGATCATTTTATAGCTCACTAACGAAGAACTTGGTTAAAGATTAAATGGTGCTGTGGCAGTCCAGACAGTCTTATTGTCACATTTTTTTTTTTTACATTGCCTAGGGAACATGGCAACATGGGTAAACAATCTATCAACATCATGAGATTGTGCCAGTTAAAATCTCACCTCTTAGATAAGTTAAAAATTTGCAGGGCTTGTCCAGAAAAATTCGCCTTCTATCACCGCTTTATAGTTGTTTGCATCAATTTTTCCAGAAAAAAAAAAAAAAAAAAAGACAATGGAACAGCTGAATTACAGGAATAACAAAACCCTTTTATTTTCAAGTACTGTTTAACTGTGCATGAAGTATGTCATGGTTGACTGAGAGAGTTGAAAGGGCCACCTGATGCATCTGGGTCATTCCATGAAATCTGTGCCTTTTCCGTTTTGATTTTAAATTAGATTTTAAACATTACATGAGACAAAGAATTTCATTAGGTGACAAGAAATTGCTTTTTGCTAATTGTGTACATTCTAAAATTGCTATATAAATATACAGTAAATAAGCCTTTAAAAAGTAACAGGGTTGACAGTAACAAGGTTGACCGTTTTGCCATTCATTTAGCCATTACTAGCCTTGTGCTCAAGATTATGACACTACCAAATGTTTATGAGAAAGATTATGCTGACAGATGTGCAAATATCTAATATCATGTATACTGTACATGACCATAGTCAAATCCCTACTGACAAAGTTAATGAAATAAACAATAAAATGACAGGCACTTAGGCCATGAAAAGTTCACATTCTGAAAAATGATAATGTCCTAATGACATATGCATAATTTTAATATAGGAGATTATTAAGAGTTTACACATATCTTTGAAAAATTATTCGAATGTGTATTCTAATAAATTATATAATTAATATATAATTAATTATGTATAATAATATATTAATATATCTATTAAGAAACATGCTTACACGTCATCATAAAACACACAAAAGCACTGTGGAGTGACCCATCTGCAAACCGGGACGCAGCTGACTCTGTTAGACATTGGTTTCCTTTACCTTGGTCATGAACCGGTCTGCTTTGGTGTGTTCCTCGTCTTTGAAGTCAATGTCAGTGTTATAGTTGCACACGAGCTCATTGAAGCGTTCCGAACTGCGCGTTATCCTGCCCTCCGCTCTTCCGCTCGCTCCCAGGTTGTTCTCAGAGACACCGGGCACGTACTGCTTGTAAGACATTGGAGTCAACTTGCGTTGCCTGTGGCGAGTGCCGTAACCTGGACCCGGTCCGCATCCCTCCACCAGCAGCCATGAGTAAAGCCAGGCAGTCAGCAGGCCGAGCCTCGCCAGCTTTAACCAAGGAGCCAGCGTCATTGACGCGCGTGAAGTGTGTGAGGGGATCAGCGAGCCGCGAACCCTGCAGCGCGAGCGTCTCTGCCAGCACCTCTTGGCATTTCGTTAACACAACTGACTTTTTCCACGTCCATATCACGGTGTTGAATTAAAATGGGCACTCGTGGGGATTAGCCTCGTGAATCATTGACTAAAGTGTAGCCTAATGGTTTCCAGATGAAACTGATTATTTAGAGTTTAACATCAATGCATCCGACATCCAGCCATGGTGAGGGTTTAAACCTGAAAAGTTTTGCATATAATTAGCATATAATATCTAGCATTTAAATGGCTTACGCGGGTCAATCCATTTATATAGCCAAATTTCAGCATTCCGAGCAGAGGTGGATTGATCGCATCCTCGTTCTCGTTTGTGGATATTGGCATAGCAACAGGTGCTTCATCCCATCATCCTACTCCACCTTGGACAGCTCCGCGCGAAACAGCGTTTTCTGAGGTAAGGTTCACTGCGCGCGTTTCTGTTTGTCCTCCTGCCTGATAGTCGCGCTCAAACATAATTTCATTCCTTTACTGTCTAAGTGCTCGGACTCTGCTTCGACATGTGTTTGCTCCCGCTTTTAACCGTTGCGCTCGGACCATTGAGTGTTTGTGACCGGACAAATATCGCCCTCCCTTCCTGCGCGCGCGCCGGGACAGTAGCGCACACGCCTCCCCGCGCGCGTTTCCAGTCATGCAGTTGGGAAGTCATTACAGTGTATTGCAACGAGTGGGGGATACTTTCAAAAAGTTGTAATTTCCTGCGCTGTGTATCTAACAGCATATTCATCCCTTCTTTTAAAGTGAGAAAGCAGCAGAGACTAAAGCTATAAGGTCTATAAATCAATATTTCTCAGGGGGGGTTATTATTAAATATACATTTCTGTACAGTTTACTCTCTTGGCTACAAAAGCTCTATTGGGCATTTCCACCGTTAATAACTTTTAAAAATATATGTATACTGTTTATTGAATGCACATTGCCCTTTTGTGACAACATGCCCCAGTGGTGTTTGCTATCAGACAAATTTGGTGTAGAAACTATTTTCACTCCGAAATTGCTAGTAAAGTTCACAAGTAATTACAAAGAAATGGAAAGTAACACTGAAGTTGAAAGACTGAAATACTATATCTTGTAAAACTTAAAAAATATTTTTTTTTACAGAAAATAAAAAAATGTGACAACTTGCCTGGACCTCAGATTTATGAAAAATACTGTTGTTGTGAGGACACAATTTAAGCGTTTTGTTAAAATCAACCTCCATTATATAGATGACCCTTGCATAAATTGTTCTAATTATTTAAATGAATTTAAAATATTCTAATTATACTAAGAGAGTTTTCAACACCAATGCTAGGGGGGAAATTATGTAAACGAAAACTTTTGAAACAAAAGCTTGTCCTTTGAAAAACAAAGACTGTGTGACAACTAGCCCCGGTCTCATCTATCCATTCACTCAATCAGCTTGTAGTTTATTTAGATGCAGGTGAGGGTCATTGACATGAATCTAAGCTTCATGACAGCTTCCTGCTGAGAGATAACGGCGTCATTTCTGTAACTCATTAATTTCTCTCTCTTTGTTTTTGTTCTGAAGGAGAAGACACTGGGTGACACATGTGCCAAGAAGACCTCTGGGCTGTTAACACCCATGTTTTATCAGCTTCGTAATTATAAACCACCTCTGAACAATGGCTCAAAATTAGAATAACCCAAGTCAATATGGCATTGCGAGCAAGAGGAAGAAAAATAAAAAACAGCAAAATATCAAAATGATTTCCGTTGACCTACGTTATGCATCCAGACCTTTGGCATCTCAGACAATTAATTCACACACACAGATAAAGCATGCAAAGGTTAAGGCTCTTAGGAAATCTATCAACCTATTAAACAATACTATTTTAAGTCATTTTCCTTCATAATATATCTTTGTTTCAATTTTTTCAAAAACTTTAAAGGTTATTTTCAGGTTTTAATTGCATTTTTAAATAACAATTTTACATTGCAATCTCACACTAATAGACAAAAACAGCTATAAACTAGCTGTAGTAGTTTATTTATGTAACATGTTAGAATAAATCAGAGATCCATCCCAATCATACAGTAGGTCATATTTTATGCACTTCCGAAAGTCTGATGGACGGATCTGTGCTTCAATCACACGTCCCAGACACCACAAATAACAGCAAATGTGGGGAAAAGCTTAATCACAAGTACAAATGCTTTCAAGAGCACAATCAGTGATACTAACATTTCGCCAAGGGGAAATAGAGAAAATAGCTGCCATTAAACATTAAAGGGAGGAGATGACAATAAAAATAAACACAACTGTTTCAAAATGGAAACTGTGGAATTGTTATTAGTATTTCTGCATCCCCCCACCTCCTAGTCTCTTAAGCGACCTCACTCCCCCACTTCAGGATGGGAGTATATAGAACAGTGAATGGCTGAGTTTCCTGAGCAGCCACAGCACAGAAAATAAGATCTTTCCTGCCAGAGTTACTCTGGCCCTCGTTTTCCCGTTACAGACAAATCGTGACTACACCTGGCCTTATAATAGTAAAGTGCCATTGAGCTCATGGTACTTTACTTGGCATCAGCAAAATTAGATGCTGCGTCATTCACAAAGCCCTCGATTCCAAAATTGCCTCGAATAGTCAGCTGATCTTGGGGGGTGATGGTGTTCAATCAATCATGTCAGATGTTACAGAGCATGTTTATGTAACACGGGCCTGTAAATAAGGCCGAGCCACTTAGATTTAGTAGGAAAATGCTGACTAGATACTATTCTGCATACGTTTCCTGAGACAAAATCTGTTGGGGTTGCCGAGAAGAGTCAAGGAGCTTACACCCATTGTGACCCACCACCATCGGTCAATTCTATCGTCCCTCACCCTGTTATCAGTGCAGGAAGAGGCAGGGCAGTGTGTCGGACTGTGCTATGCTAAAAGCACATGATTTCTGGCTTCAGCGCCAACATGCGGCTTCATAGGCTGCCCCTTACCTTAAATAACATGCTTAACGCAGTCCAGAGCAATGTGACAGGGGATCATGGATAAACAGGATGATCTGTCATAGGTGTACATAGATACTCCGTGCTGTATTATGGCCTGGTTTAGTTGTCACGTCATGCGCCATCTATATATGCATGCTCTGTGCTTTTATAAGAGACTGAAATTTGCCTACATAATAATTGTTGTAATACAACAACCGTGACAGAACAATAGAAGATCAGGGTGGAACTTCCTGGCCCAAAACAAACAGGTTAAAGGTCAAGAGAAGAGAATATATTGCAGATAATGTACTGTACCTGCTATCATGCTGACCAGATTTAGAAACATGTTTTTACAGCAGTGAATAACTAACTTGACCGGGAAAACAAAAGATAACACAGGACAACTTTTATGACTAATTGGTATATTATACAAAACACTCAAAGCTCAATTCATTCAGCCTTTTAAAGTATTTATTCTTAAAAATGCGAAAGTCACTTTCACTTTGTCCAGAAATATAACAGTAGGTGCAAGTGACAAGTGACTGTTTTTACAAGTTCGTTCACTCAAACGATTCGTTCAAAACACTGATGCATTCAAGGAGTAATTAATGAATTTGGAACCATACTAGCATACTATTTACGCATATCATTATATGTCATAAATAATATGCTAGTAGTAGTGTTTCTGAATTTAGTAAATGTCTTTGAATGAATCATTGAGTCATTCACTCAAATGATTCATTCAAAACATTGATTCATTCAGCAACAAAACACCTTTACTGTGTCTGCGTGTTGTACGCGCTTCAATGTGTTGTGGCAAGTAAAAATAGACAAAGTGACTATCAAAACAGTGTCAAAATGTAGATTATTCAATATTAGTGAATAGTGACGTCTAAACAAAGCTTTGCAAATACTGAAGCTTTCTCTCAACTGTATCGTAAAAAAGGTTCATTACTCGAAGCTTGTCGACATGGTTAACATAGTGGTCAACAATGGGAATGGCACCCACCAAACATCCCATATAGCATACACTTCCACTCCTTATCTGGGCCAACTATGGAACATATGGCTCAGGACTGGCAATGGCAGAGGTCATATGGGCCAGATCAAACTGATTTTAGGTTAAGTTCTGGCTTGTTGTGTGGGCCAGATCTGGCCTGGTGTCAAACTGGTTTTAGGTTGAGTTCTGGCTTGTTGTGTGTGGGCCAGATCTGGCCTGGTGACAAACCGGTTTTAGGTTGAGTTCTGGCTTGTTGTGTGGGCCAGATCTGGTCCGTGTGTCAAACTGGTTTTAGGTTGAGTTCTGGCTTGTTGTGTATGGGCCAGATCTGGCCTGGTGTCAAACTGGTTTTAGGATGAGTTCTGGCTTGTTGTGTGGGCCAGATCTGGTCCGTGTGTCAAACTGGTTTTAGGTTGAGTTCTGGCTTGTTGTGTGTGGGCCAGATCTGGCCTGGTGTCAAACTTGTTTTAGGTTGAGTTCTGGCCTGTTGTGTGTGGGCCAGATCTGGTCCGTGTGTCAAACTGGTTTTAGGTTGAGTTTTGGCTTGTTGTGTGTGGGCCAGATCTGGCCTGGTGACAAACCGGTTTTAGGTTGAGTTCTGGCCTGTTGTGTGTGGGCCAGATCTGGTCCGTGTGTCAAACTGGTTTTAGGTTGAGTTTTGGCTTGTTGTGTGTGGGCCAGATCTGGCCTGGTGACAAACTGGTTTTAGGTTGAGTTCTGGCTTGTTGTGTGTGGGCCAGATCTGGTCCGTGTGTCAAACTGATTTTAGGTTGAGTTCTGGCTTGTTGTGTGTGGGCCAGATCTGGCCTGGTGACAAACCGGTTTTAGGTTGAGTTCTGGCTTGTTGTGTGTGGGCCAGATCTGGTCCGTGTGTCAAACTGGTTTTAGGTTGAGTTCTGGCTTGTTGTGTGTGGGCCAGATCTGGCCTGGTGTCAAACTGGTTTTAGGTTGAGTTCTGGCTTGTTGTGTGTGGGCCAGATCTGGCCTGGTGTCAAACTGGTTTTAGGTTGAGTTCTGGCTTGTGTGTGGGCCATATTCTTTCTTAGCATATGCTCTGTCCCTTTACAGCTGTGCTTCTGCAACCAAATCTTCAATATATTTTAATTTTAAAGAAATAAAAGTCATTGTCGAAGTGGAGTGCATTAAAATGAATTAAACATAGCCTAAATAAAATTTCAGAGTTTTAAGTTTTGAGAAATTTTTATTTCTCTATAAAACAAATTATATATATATATATATATATATATATATATATATATATATATATATATATATATATACACATATATTTGTAGTTGCTGTGGTCCTTTTCTCACAAAAACATCTCTGTGTGAGAAAGGCTGTTGAGTGTGTGAAGGGAGTGTGTCATGAGTGTGCAAGGTGGGTGTGGATGTGCCGTTGCAGGCAGGCAGCGCAGCTCATTATCAGTTGATTAGCAAGTCTTTTCCGGCCGCGAGTTTTCTATTTTCTAGAAGGAATAATATCTTCTAATGCACTTTGGCTACACTTCAAACAACTGCCAGGAAAGCTAATCTGCCTATTTTCCTCTTCATTCTTGTGTTTTGACAATAACGATAGCCTATCGCAACCTGTGAAAGACTGCCTTTCTTCCTCTTGTCTGATGTGATTGATTTGGACCAGTCAAATGCCCTCTGCTGACCAACACAAGTGACATGCGTCCACCCAATATTGTTCAACTAAACGTTTCTGAGGTAAACTGAAACTGAGAGGACAAGTCCTAAACTGCCGTCATATAAGTGCATCAGTTTGTTAGTTTGAGTTCACATGATCAATTTCCCAAATTCTGATTAGTGACTTAAAAATAATGTAGTATCTTAAACAATGTATATACATTTCCTTCATAGAAAACATCTTTATATTTTTATTTTCTTTAATTTACAGATTTAAAATTACATGTGGAGTCCCATGTATTCAGTGTTCTCATACTCAGGTCAAAGTCAATGAACAATTTGCTAAACATAAATATGTAATATTTGTTTGATTATAGAAATTTGGTTTAATAAATGCTAAACATTTTATATTTAATGTATCATAAATCTTAACTTTTGCTTGTCATAACGTCTGCTTAAACTCACTTCCTAAAATTAGCTGTTTCAGTAAAACTTCTTGGTAAAGCTGTTTTAGAAGAGGAAATTCAATGGTAAACAAATCCCACTTTTTAGCTCAATCAGAACATCCACCAAAGAGCAAAAGAAACAGAGAGAAAACAAAAATTAAGACAGACAAATCATAATCAGAGGCCGGAATTTCTTTTTCTGCTTTAAGAGAAAAGAAAAAAGGAAAAGGAAATGAACACTCAACGAGGAAAACGGATGGACGATATAGAGGTGGGGGGTGAAAGCGAGAAAGCGAGTGGTTTGCACTCTCCTGATGATGTAGGGCTTTTATCTGCCATGGGCATCCGTGAGGGGAAAGCACAAGATGGGTCAGCAGCGGCGTCTCTACGGGCCTGCTGACAGACCCAGAGCAAAATAAAGACCCTGATTAAAGCCGGGCAGAGGGACAGCTGGGGGAAGATGTATGGACAGACAAGCACACTAACACCAGAGCTAAACATAACCACCACGGCGCCATTAAAGCAGTGGTCAGGTGCTCAGATGGCAAGAAATCTATGCTGACCTCTACGGCAAGGTCTTTAGCAGATCCAGAACCAAAATTGGGTTTAAAATGACTCACAAATGACACATTGCTTGGAAAAACAGGTGTAAACATTTATTGTTCTTTTCTCTGCATTTCGAAGGGAATGAAAAGAAATGGTGTGTCACAGGTGCTAACCTTGACTTGCAGCTGGATATTTCTAACTAAAACAATTAAAATGTCAGCAATTTCTTTTTTAAAATGAGTAATGCTCACTGTATTTTCTTTGTTCCCTGAAAGAATTCTCGAATAATGAAGTAAAACAGACCTCCATATATGATCCAGTAATGCAGGAGAGACAAGTCTGTCATCATACATCCAGTTTTTCTGAGCTGTAAAAATAATTTTGTGAGAATAGAAAAACACTTAAAGGGATAGTTCATCCAAAAATGAAAATTGTCATATCATTATAACCTATACTCACTGTGTTACAAGCCTGTGTGAACACAAGATAATATTTTGTTGTCGGTGGGGTCCAATGTTGTTTTACAATGTCTTCAACATTCTTCAAAATGTTCCCAAACGTTCACAAAAACGTTAAAAAAAAATTAAAAATACTTTGTGTTCCACAAAAGAAACAAAGTCATACAGGTTTGGAACAACATGAAGGCGAGTAAATGACAATTTTCATTTTTTGGCGAACTATCCCTTTAAGCAATGATTCACATTCACATTTGAATAGCTACATTACAGTAAATGATACTCAAAGAAAAAGAAAAAATTTTATGTTTTATGCAAGTTTCATGTTATTAAAATATGGCTGAGGAAGAACCAGAAGGATAGAGATGTTGTAATGATGGATTTGTGGCACACTGTCCTCTACTGGCCACTGCTTGAAGGACATTTGTTTAAAAATTATGCTGATACAGAAGAACATTCATAAATAACAATCATACAAAAGAATAAACAACAGTTTGATCAACAAATGTGTACACCATAATACTGCACCATATAAAACAAGTGATTATCGAATCAAAAAGTCCACATTTATGAAATCACAGCAACTTAGTGTCCGTGAAACAAGAAATGTTCATGTGCGTTGATTGTCCCTCTACACAGTTCAACCCAAAACATAAGAACTAACCAAACTTTGACCTTATTGCCAATCTAGGTGTTCTTAATTGGGCCAAACACCTTCTTTTGGTCATCAGCACAAGTTTCTAGAAGGAAGTCAAGTTAGATTGTATCAACGTTTCATAATACAATATTGCACATTAAAGATTCACATATTAAATATAACAAAAAAGGGAACAAAATCCCCAAACATTCACAGCTGTCTTGGCCTTAAGCTTGAAATCACTGTCGGCCATCTTTTTTTAAACAGACATTTTAAAACCTGAACTCTACAAAAAGTGTATTTTACAAATTAGAACCCATTTGTTTTCTCACAATGAATATCATCTCCAAGATTACTGTCACTTGTTATCCTTTCATCCCTTTTCTCAAGGTTCTTCACTTCATTTAGAAGCAGACAAACCCCGTCAGACTGGACTTCCAATGCCAGTGCAATGAGTACCCACAGAACTGAATTCACGGGATGACACTAAAAATAGTGATATACAAGGAGAAAGCGTGAGGGCCCACCAGGACAGAACTCAACACTCTCATTCCACCACCAGGAAAAGGAAACGTGGTCATGGCTGTGATGTCATCCTCTGAAATAGCTCTCCTGTCTGGATGCATGTCAAAGTCCTCTGTAGCCATTGTTCATTTTTCATCGTCGTTCAGTTCATTTGTTCAAGGCGTCCAATGATCTGACATCCCTTTATTAAATGCTGTAATAAGCCTAAATATTACTGAAGTAAACAAATGCATAAAACTGCAGTTGCAGAATCCCACTTAGAATGTCCCATCGGTCAACGTATATTGTTAAGGCAACCTTTGTAAACATCTTTGGTGACTATTGTTCACCTAAAATGGACACAAAATAGCTCCGGTCCAATAGGAGAAAGCCACAGACTGGGATCCAGAACCTTCTCCAGAAGGTAAAAGGCTTCAGTAGCCAATGATATATCAAAAAGCTTATCGCTCTTCAATGAATCTTTGAGAGCCCATTGGCTAGGAGTAGTTTGAGAGGGATGGTTGATCGAGACACAGTCAGAGGCAGTCTGTGGAGACCTGGAGAAAGGGAAAAAAGAGAGAGAGAGAGAGAGAGAGAGAGAGAGAGTAAACAACATGATCTAACAACCAGAAAAGGTAATTTTGGCATGCGATGTTTGGGTTGAAAGCAAACCAATCAATCAAAGAACAAAAGCTAGTTGTGGGAGTAAAGAAAAAGAGATGCTATCTGAAGATGGTCTATGTGTGCGAGTGTGTGTGCGTGTGTGTGTGCGTGTGTGTGTGTGTGTGTGTGTGTGTGTTCACATTCAGCAGTTTTGTTTGTATTGGGCGGAGGGCGATGGGCGTGTGTCTTCCAGAAGGAGTTTGACGCCCTGAAGTCCCCAAGGAACCCTTCTCCCCTTCTGTCCCCTCTCACTTTCCTGAGAGAATTGTGCTTTTTCTATCTGAGGAAAGAGACCTACCCATAGAGAAACATGGCCTGTGTGGGGAACACCTCACCCAAAGACTAACTACAAACACTGGCAAATGGCAGCATAGCACACCCCTTGTCCTTTCAAGATACAATGCGTACATGCACAAATCTTTCCCCTCACACGTTTTCCTTGAGATAAACATTAGAATTAACCATTACGAAAGGAATGTTCTGGGTTCAATACAAGTTAAAAGGGTATAGACAGCATGTGTGGTGTAATGGCAAAAAAAAGTGCTTTCAAAGTATATCCACAGGTTTTAAATATTACATATTGTATAAAATTTTTTTTTAAAAAAATTTAAATTTAAGAAATATATTTATATAAATACATACATTTACATACACGTATACATATATAAATTAATGAAAAATGCTATTTATGGATCATCCTTATCTAATAAATAAATAAACAGCAACTAACCAAAGGCACGGATGAGTTCTCTTTGCAAGGCCCATGTGACTGTGTTGATGAGGCAGGCGGATGTGAGGCCAGCAAAAAGCATGTTGTACAGGAAAACAATGTGGAAACTGCCAAGCCAGTTATACCGTCCAAAGTCTCCAAGCAGATCAAACCTTGTGATTCCTTCATGTAATTACATGGAAAAAGAGGAATATAAAGAGTTTATAAAGTTAAACATTTTCCTAATTGTAATGCACAACGGAAACATATTGCTGAAATATTGATGCTTAGTGCCCTCTTGTGGATAGACAAAAGAGCATTACAAAACTGAACTGGTGATTCATGAAGTGGCCCTGAAGGTATGGGATCAAATTCCTGCCAAAAGTATTGCAGTCATGGATAAAAATAATAAACGTGAAACCAAAATTTAAAAACAGAAGTAAAAATATATTGCACAAAATTTAAAAATGTTTTCAGAATAGCCAACAACAGTCACAGATTGAAAAATAATACATGTAAATAAAAAAATATGAGCAGAAAATGTCAGAGCACAAAAAAATATATATATATATATAACTAAGGAAAACATGATTTTGTGTGCAGGTCGGAGTATTTCAGTTTTGTAAAATATGATTTTAAATGTGTTTAGAGTTTTGATTCATGCTTATTTTTTAAAAACGCATTATTAAATTTTTGATTGAAGCTTAGTTTTTGGTCCTTGACCATTGTTTGCTATTCTGAAAACTTTGCTTTCATTTTTACATTTTCTGCAATACATTTATACTCAAGTTTTAAAATTTTGGTTTCACACTCTTTTTTATATATATATATAAAAAAGAGTGTGAAACCAAAATTTTAAAACTTGAGTATAAATGTATTGCAGAAAATGTAAAAATGAAAGCAAAGTTTTCAGAATAAAATCCCATACTGAAGTACCTTTTTTTTTTCTTTTTTTTTTTTTTTACATTTTTAAATAAAACAGTTAAATGATTTAGCTGATGTTTCCCTGAAATCAGTGCAGAAAAAAAAGTGCAAATTGTATCTTGACATGTAACAGACTTTAAAACCATGGCACTATTAAATATCATTTTACATATTAAAAACCTATTAAATAATGGCTAATCACTTAAAAAAAATACTTACCCAATGTGCGGGAGAAAACAGGCAAGGCTGAACTGAGTATTAAAAGAGAAACACAGTTCCCAATAATCTGTGGAGAGACACAAACAACGATTTAATTTGATTATAAAGAGCCATAGCATCTGAATGTGTGAAATCCAGCACCATTCCCACAGCTGTTTCATGACTATGAGGGATCTCTGTACCTGTGTGAGGGTTGTGTCCTGTGCACGTGGCAGCAAACCAGTGAAAAGTGGAGAGCAGTAGAATCCAACGACAGAGGAGACCATAAGATACAAGATGATGACCACCTGCACTGCAGCTCCCAGAGAACCGAACATGGAGAATGAGGCAAGGCCCAAGTGAGGGTCCTGCAACAGAAAAAAACAACCATTGTGAGATTATGATGATAAATTATTAATGCAATACTCTATGGACTAGTATTATAATGCTTTAGTAGCACATGAGGGTGAGTAAATTAAAATGACATTTATAGGTCCATCTAATGTCAAATATTAATCCGCCATTGTCATGAATCTCACCTCCATTCCTCTAGGCATGGCAGACTCATCGAAGAGCAGTTCGAGCACATGGAAACACACCATCAGCACAGACACCGCCTGAGAAAGACCATCAATTTGGTTTTAACACAAGGGTATAATTGTAGTCAGTATAAGTACTCTGTATTCCACAAGGTTTACTCTTACAGTTAAAGCCAAAAGCAGCAGCATGGCCACTGGGTATCCCAGGTTGCGTTGCCATGGAGATGCTCTTTTCCGCAGCTCTATAAATGGAAGAAACCAGGATGAAGCAAGAGCAATTCATAATAGCTAAATGATGTTTTGAACACTCTGAGAGGCAAGTTTGTACCTAAAGCAATGCGTTTGGACTGCACACTCAAAAGTTCATTATTGATGGCCTCTATATTTGCACTGATCCAACAGGAGGTGTTACCTGAAACATTTGATAGAAAAGAGTGTATAAGAGTTTAGGAAAAAATGTTTTGAAGATGTAAAACCTTGTTCAACATGCCAGTAAAGCTTCTTTGGACATTAAAAAGAAAATGAGAGAAAGAGAGAAACATTTTTTAGAAGGTGGGGTCACTTCCTTAGCAGCAAGTATGTCTTTCTCACATCCTGACACTCACTTTTCAACTTCCTGGACAGAGAGGCCTCCTCAAATGCTGTGCAGTTCATTGTCTCTTCTAGGTTCTCCAACAACTTTTAAAAAAAAAAAGTTATTTTTACTGTTTTTACTGTATTTTTGAGCATAAGTGACTTCTTTCATTCATTTTTTTTAAACATACTGAGCCCTGTGGAATTACATCACAATCGAAAGAAATTTTAAGCGGCATCTTGTCCACCTACCCGAGGTTTGACCAATAAGTTCCCAGTGACGCTAAACATCCGTGAAAGCCCAAAGGGTGTGCACACTGTTACAAAAAAAAAAAAAAAAAAAAAATTAACATGATGCAACAAATCTATATTTACAGAAAGTCAAATGCAATAAAATACCAAACTAAACATTAACAGTAAATGATTTAAAAAAAACAAACAAACAAAAAATAGAACCCACCAACAACATATATAATATATACACTCAAACACACTTACACAAAAGCAGCAAAACTCCAAAGAGTGAGATTCCAGAATAAAGATGGGGCAGGTAATATTCCCACAGGTCTGAAAAGCACAAGAGAAAAAAAGCAGAATATTACTAAAACTATTCGTTTATCTTACACTTATTCAATTTAAAGGAAATTTGGGAGTCGAGCTGGCACTTTATTTACTTGAACACAATCAAAGAGACTGAACAAGTGCTACTCTAATGCTTCACAGCCTCACCATAAAGATTCTCACGGGCAGTGCTGTGATGGATGAGGGCTGATGCCACCCAAACAATGCCCAGCACCAGCAGACTGAGCAGCAGCAGCATTACAGCAGTCTCATAGACTCGCGCCATAATGCCCTTTCAGAGGAGAAAAAATATCAAATGGACATCAGACACAGAACGGAGTTCAAATGTTCTGTATTTGCGTTTACTGTTACACTAATGACATTTTTTTTACCTTTTTGGACCCAGCAAATCCTTCTGATTCAGTAAAGAAATAAGCAAACGGCATGAGGAAGACCAACGAAAGGTTTGAGAACAAGAAGACTAGGTTCCACAAGCCTGAAAAAGAGACAGAGAGAGAATGAGTTAAGTAAATGAAAAATGATTTTGTACTCCTACCATATTAAAAAGCAAAAACCCACAACCTGCATAATACACAAATGTACATTTGTGGTTACACTACTGCTCAAAAGTTGGGATCAGTAAGATTTTTTATACTTTTATTCAGCAAGGATCAATTAAATTGATCAAAATGGACAGTGAAGATTTCCATTTCAAAGGAATGCTGTTTTGTGAAAGTTTGTGAAATGTATCAGTTTCCACAAAAATATTAATCAGCACAACTGTTTTCAACATCGGTAATAACACAAGAAATGTTTCTTAAACACGGAATCAGCATATTCGATTTCTGAAGGACCATGTGACACTGGAGCAATGACTGCTGAATTTCAGCTCTGCCATCAGATGAATATTAGTTTTATTTTTGATAAAATTTTGCAAGCAAAAAAGACTATAAAAAAAGCAAACAAACAAAAAACATTTCAAAAAACAAAAACAACAACAAAAAAACTCTGGAACAGTAGTATACATCAACGATGTTGAAGTATGGATTATATTTTGTGTTCAAAAGAGCCATGAGGTAAATTGGTGAAATACAAAAAAATACATCAAACTTACTAACCACTAGGGGGCAACCATGTGCCATACTAACTTCAACTAGCTCTTCATCTAAAGTGCCATAAAGCTTTTTGTTCTCATTATTTCTCAGTTGGTTTGAGATTTCCTGGCTAATTCTATTGTGATCACATACAATCCTTGCAGCTTATGAGATCTGGTGTTACACGTGCACTGCAAAACACTAGAAAAGGCTTTTCACCATATGCCTACAAACTTAATATCAAAGTGCAAATAACAATCTGGATTTTAAACTAAATAGTGGCCTAGAATTACAGCCAGAACACATTATACTCTTGGCAGACTTGCCGCCATGCCCAACACGTGATAACACAACACTAAGACCTTGTGGGAATAAAAACAATAACATTTCGGTTCAGATTAGGCAACAAAATAATACTTAAGAAGTTGTAAGTGAATTAGAACGGCAACTGTGTTGATTCTCTTCGAAAACCAGTGTTATAGTCACATAATCAACATGTGCAATCACAGCAAATTTGTTAGTTATTCATATGTGCATGTGTGTATTTACCACGGATGAGTGAGCCATTGAGCCACTGCATGTAGTAGCTGTGTGGGAATGTGAGCAGAACTTCATTGGACAGGATGGAGATGGGAAGGAGCAGCACTGCACATACGGCCACTGAGAGTGTGAATGTACACAGCCACAGCCTTCAGGGTAAGAAAAAACAGCCAAAGAGTGAGGACGTGTTTTGCAGCCATTTACTTTGACATAGTGCCAGCTGTGAAGGGAGGTAGCTGTTAAACGCCACGCTGGAGACCAAAGGGCAAACTGTCCCCTTACAACCATTCACGGCAAACTAATGAAAAGCAAAATAGCAACCAGTAGGGTGCCTTCAGCAGCCTAGTTTCCTTAAAATCTATGTGAATTGCTGTGAAATGTAAAATTTTACTGCCATAATGTGACACATTTCTGAGTGAAACAAGAATCAACCACTTAAGTAGGGTGGGAGCAGATTTCATGCATTTGGAATTTATTGGATGGCGAAAAGTGGGATGTTAAACACTCGAATGGAGCCAGACTGAATTTGAACTTGCTTGCCTAAATAGATATTTGGCTATTACAGACCAAAATCCAATATTAATGTGGCATACATTAAGAAAAAAAAATTACTTACGCAATTTTGTTGACAGTGGCATCCTCAATGTCATCTGTGGACAAAAGAGGAAAAGGAAATGAGTTTGTCACCACAAATTTATCCTACTGCAGACATACTAATGTTTAAACTCACAGTTCAGCCTTGAAACTACACCGAACAAAACAAGCTCCCACAATGACCCAGATTTATCATGAAGCTATTCCATGAAGTAAACGCAACACTTTTAAACCCTTATTTGAAAAAAATTATTTGTAAGAAATCTTGGGAAGCCTTTGCTGTTAGATTTTACATTATTGCTTGTGCAAGAAAACAATATCAGTTTCAAGAGGAATTATTAGCTGGGATGGATTGAGAACATGAGGCAGAAAGAATGAAACATAAACCTCAAACATTCACAAGTGAGAAGAGCAAAACATGCCCAGTGTGACAGAGCTGCAGGGTAGATATGTGTGACATTTCCTGGGAGTGCTCCAAACCTAATGCAAAACAGGTTTCCTGCACATATTCTTCAAAACAGCCAATATGCAACTGAAGAAACAGCTTCAGCCCTCCACGATCGTGCACATTTAGACTATAAAATGGACGTTGAGATTTAGATGTGTCAAAACAACAAAAATACCTAGTAAAGTGATTCTGTTTGTGTTCCTAAATTTGAATATGTATTGTAATGGCAATGGCTTGGCTTGCAGTTCAGTACACAATGTTCAAAGTGTGTCTCACAGGATGTTCTTACATCCCTCTGCACTATTTCTTAATTTGTGATAATGTAAGCATGTGCTAGACGGACGTATCTGAATGTTGTAATGACACAGGAGCAGCTGTGCTCATGAGGACCCAGGTTCAGATCTGAACTGATGTCCCAGAGCTTTCCTATCAGCTCTCCACTGACCTATATAATTATAAAAGGCAAAAAAAGAGAAAAGGTCAGACCCCTGCATTCTGTTCTGCTTTACTTAGTTTTGGACAAGAATGTGTGCTGTGTGGATAGTTCCTAACAATCCTTCAACAGTCTAAACAAGCCTGATGTGTTTTGCATATAAGTCAGACACTAGAAAAAAACATCCCTCAGATTTTCCACTGAAAGTAGGTATAGCAGAACCGGGAAAGAGCAGAGAGTTCAATTACGGGGTGTACACCAAAACATGAGGTGGTGTTCTCTTATGAAACCTTAGGCATGGCGCTCGGGCAGCGGGCCTATGTTTATCTCACGGGAACATTCCTCATCCCCACTGCTGCCCTCCCTCGATGTTGCATAACTGCTGTCGACAGCAATCAGAAGCTTTGACTCTTTCATTCTGAAGATGATTTCAGATATTCAGCCAATAACACTGAATACTTCACTATCTGAGCCTGACTGGGTACCAAACAAAGCATTTTTGGAAAGTGCAGGATCATGATCGTGTCAGGTTGTGCTGACCAACAAATGGAGAGCAGCTGAAGCAAATCACAGGTGTGCTTTGAAGGACTGGACTGCACGAAGTCAAACAACTGCGGAGGGTCCGGGGGTCACGTTAAACTTACCAGCGACAAACTCAGCATTCTTCTTGAAGTGAGTGAGAATGAAGTGCGACAAGATGTACAGGCAAACGAAAAGCAGCACACAAATCTAAAAGAGAGAAAATAAAAGAACATCAGTGCAATTTGAAAACATTACATTTACAGACAACATGACGTAATACACTGCAGCTTGTCATTCAAGGAGAATGAAAAAGCAGATTTTAATATGCCAAACAATATAAATTGTATATAAATATTAGGATTTCTTTTTCTCTGTATGACTCCAAAAGACACCAAATACAGTGCATGTAAATATTTTAGAAAGTCCTTCTAGGAACATTAAGATCCCGGCACTTGGTCTCCAGCCAATTTCATTACATGTAAGAGAGCAGTGTGAACATTCTTCAAAACTTTTCATTTCATGTTCCATGAAGGAATAACCTCAATCTTTCTTGGAACTTTGCGGAGTAACAGATGACATACATTTTCACAGACATCTGCAGTATGAGTCATGCAGTTAATATGAGCAACACAATCGTCAACAGGCAACGACTAAACGTGCTGTGCAAACACGCTGCTTAGATGTGATGCCAATTTAGGTTATCAAGGACACGTTAGACAGAGAACCTGTTACAGAGCAGAGGTCATGAAACACACTCCAACACGGCCCCATTATCACTGATACACGCTGCTGTGCGGAGTCCAGATTGCCTTTACAGCACTGTGACATAAGAGCTCCTAATCAAGGACATTTGGTAATGATAACACACAGACTGGTGAAGGGGTGGGATGGGACACAAAGAGATTATAGAAATACATTATATATTCTTGATAAAAGAATGGAAGAACATGCACAGTGTCCCAGAATATAAAAACCAGTCATTTGTGTGGCAAAAGAAAGTGAATCAGCAAGTGTGAATCAGTGAGTACAGTGTTATTTTTTAGTGCCAGCTGTCCCTTTTCTTAGAAATATGAATTCCAAATGAATGAACACCCACAATACAGACTTGAGAATGAAGGTAACAGCACCAGATGGAGGATGAAGATTACAGCTCAAATGCAAATGAAGAGTTAAACCAGTTACAACTGGGATTAGATAATAGATTGGACACAATAAAGATTTACAGGCAAATTAGACATTAAGAGTATGTTTAGAGATTTATCACAATAACTCAACAGTTGGCCATATTTAAAATGTTAATACTGCTAAACATGAATACATTTTTATAATTGCATATATAATAATAATAATAATAATAATAATAATAAGTAATAGGGCTGGGTTTTGAGACAAATTTCATGATTCGATTTGATTCTCATTCACAAGCTTGGGATCCAATTCGATTACCATTTCAATTCGATTCAATATCAATTATTTTGGATATATATCAGGTAGGCTACAGTACATGCCAAATGTTCAAGGGAAAAAAGAAAAATCTCTAAACTAATGCTGTAAAATATACACAAGAGTCAGTTGGTACTACTTACTATAATATTTAAGGTTAAAATTGACTGACTTATTAAAATTACACTTAATGAAGTTTTTAAAATAATGAAGTTACAATAATATTTCTACTTCAATAAGTTTTATTAAATATAAACAATGGTGGCAGTCATAAAAACGATTTATTCAAACAAATTAATTGAAGAACAGTAAATGAATGTTATAATTAGCAAAATGCCCCTCTTCAGTTTATTTTTCTTTATTTTTTATTTTATCTAATGCGTTTATGATCACCGTTTTTCTGAGGTAAATGCGATTTACATTGTTTACAAGCCGTTATATTGACGTCTTTGCGCGGCTGAAACACTGATTGAGCGATTACACGAGACAAGATACGGATTGTAAAATTGTACTCGTTCTTTTAATTTGCCTTCGGATGTTTAGTCATATTTATTTCGGCCTAAAACTGGTATTAATGTGGATGAGATTATCGGTTCACGCGCGCTGCCGCGTCTGTTGAACTGAGGCGCTATAGCGATCCGTCACTCCACATTAAACAGCGACAAAACGGCATTTATTGTTTTAATACTGCAATAAAATGAACATAATTTGAAATCTGAGACTGTTTCATATTAAAAGTACCAAAGCCTAATGCTTATTGCGATATATTGGATGGGAAGTGCCCTTCAATGTTCCTTCCATTAACTGAAAACAGACTCGACTAATCGATTCTTGGGATTTAAGAATCGATATCGCTGCGTAAAAATGATAATCGATTAATATCGAGATATAGATATTTTTTACCCAGCCCTAACAAGTAATAATAATGTATTAGTTTGTACCATAATATTTATTACTAAAGTATTTTAAAAAGTCGGTGAAAGAGTAAAACAGTAAAAAAGTAACATTTTATGAATTAATGACGCCTGTGCAAAAGAGTTGTGAAAAATGGCTGAAGACATATGATAGACTTGGTTTCACAATTACCCCGAATTCATGTCAATGTCTCATTTTACTTTAAAATAAACCTACAAATCCACAGTCTCTAAAATCAGATAAACACATTTCCTGTAACAAGCTGGCACCAGACTGCCAATCTTCAATATCCCTTTTGGTGCCATTTTAACATGAAGGGCAATGCATGCCTCTTCTCATCCTGAGAGAGCTGCAGTGGGATCTGTCCGCATGACAATAACCCTCTAATTCTATAATAAACCTTTATACTGATTTCAGATAAAAGACCCACAAGTGGAAACAATACTTCTGAGAAATGAAACCAAAGACATGATTGTGTACTGAATACACCTTGTGGGTGTGTTATATGAGATATATTGAGTGAACTGAAGAAAAAACTAAAATTCTGAATCACCAAGTGTCCAATAAAAGAGAGGAAGAATGACAGGAAACTGGGATTTTGTCTTCAAAGTGCAAAAAGCAGTGAAAACAATAGATCTGTGGGATATTATCACTGAAGCACTGAAAGGTGTTCACACACATTTGTTTGCTCAGCATTTGAATAGTTTGTTTTCATTCGACTAAAACAGAATATACTCAACCAACAAGTTAAAACAGCCAAGCTACAATATAGCATGTGAAAACTGAAACAAAAGACTGCGTTACACAAAACAGTTGAATATAACATGAGAATACATGTCTGGTCTTATTGTATTGCCAGTCAAAGAAATTTTGAAAAATACCTCAGGGTTTTTTTTTTTTTTTTTGTCTATACAATAAAAGTCAAAGGGGTCCAAAACAACACTGGAGTCAACTGACTCTCATTGAAAGTATCTTCTTTTGTGTTTCACTGAAATTCCACATTAGAAAGAAACGTCATACAGGTGTGTAACGACACTCTGTGACGACAGAAATGTCACTGTTTGCGCAGTATCCCTTTAAATTCTTTCAAACAACCAAAAGGGTGGACAGAGACAATATTTACTACCAGTTTCTGTAGGTCAATAAACCAAAGACAAGAAACTAAATCTTCAATATAATCCAATTGGGAAATGGTGGGCATGTTTTCAAACCTCTTCATCAATAAGAGTAAATGTTATTGTGACTAACTGTGCGAGTGTAATTTTAGATGAACAGGCAACCAGGTCATCTATAGTGCATTTGCTGACCAATTTGGGAGGACTGGTTAAACAGCTGAGCTCAAACTTTCTGAATCTTGAGGCTTATTTATCTGCTCCGGGTAATTCTCTCTGCACAATGAGACTTGGAGCCAAGCCCAAGTTATTTACTCAAGTGAAATAGCCTATTTAGCAAAACAGTCAGCTATAGAGTGACCGTGAATTGACAATGAGAAAACAACACTTGAGGTGTCCTGGGATAGATTAATAAAAAGACAGATGTATGACAAAAATACTAATAATAATGTGATTTGATCAGAAGTACTAAACCCATTACTAGAAAGGATTAGAATAGAACTTTGGTGAATATTAAATGCAAAAAAAAGTTCAAGTTGCTTTTCATGAAGAACAAATAATAATAATGTGTCCAATCATAAAGAAGATCCTTTCTTAGTTAACACTATTAAATATGTGGGTGTGAGTACAAAACCCTCTATTGTTGAAGGCCAAGTAACATGTTCAGATATGCACCTTAATAAAGTGTATTACACACACTGCATTCCTTGCACATCTACTGAGTGGGAACCGTGCCAAACCTGCTACTCCCTCCTGAAGATCAACCAAGAACAAAACTGACATTGTCATAAATTTTGTGTTTGGTTTACAAGTGGAAATTCAATAATTCTGAGTTCTACCCAAGGATCCATTTACAGAAAAGGGTTTTATCTGACATATTAAAACATCTGTGTATGTTCTTAGTTTAATTCAGCTGTTTATTTAAACAAAATTGATTTAGGTTTTTGTGGTAACAATTTTATCAACTGTTTGATATTAGTGCACAAAAATTAAATTTTAATAAATAAATGCCACCACAGGAATAAGTTACATTTCAAATCATTATAGTTATTTTAAAATATAAATATGAACAGTTATTTTAAATTGTAATCATATGACTGTTTAATTTGCTGTATTTTCAATCAAATAAATTGGTGAGCATTAGAAACTTTCAAAAATCTTATCAACCCCAAACATTTTTTGTATGGTAGTATGTATATATCACTTTAAAGTATGAATCAAAATACACAGCTTTATTTAAATCAGTGGTTCTCAAATGGTTTTACTTCAAAATCCAGGACTGGGCACACACTGGGCATCAAATGGCAATAGTAATTGCATGGAAAATTAATGAATATGAACAATGACAACTTCGTAAATATATAAATAACAGCATAAGTGATTAATCAGCAGTAAAGAATCACCAAGCCTAATATTTTGTTATTAGTATTAGTCATATTACTGAATGACGGAGCCAGTCTGACTGTATGCATTGTGCGCATCTTTGCACGTCAGCAAAAGATATGTAAAGCATTTTCTCCACCCTTTTTAAAAGCTGATTTGAAAATGTTACACTTACTACAAAAAAAATAAAAATAAAGATACATGGTTATTTGCATTTTATTATTTGCAATTTTACATAACACTGTTTTTCCCTGTAGTCTGTGATCACAGTCCGGTGATGCGTTTTTAGGTCATGGCCCACCAGTTGAAAACCACTGATTTAAATTCTAAACCCAGACAAGCATCAGCGACAGGGATCAATAACCATGACAGCATGAGCTCTGTGGTGCCCATGGCCTGGGGCAAGACAATGGGTCTGATTTACTTTATCTAGTGTAACCCATCTGTGCATTTCACTAAGAGAGGCATTTCTCATTTTCTAGGAGGATTACAGCTTTGTACCACACAGACAAAAACAGAACAGAAGAATGTATAAATAAGAGAGTATGAAAACAGAGCTTTTGCTGGTGTAGAAAAACATATGAGGAAAACAACAATGTCTACGACCGCTTCACACAGATTAGGACTAATTTTCTGAAGTGATGTATTAGATTGTCATTTAATCTATAGTTTTAGAAGGTCATTTTTTTGTAGTGACTTGCATAATCTACCAGATTAGTGGTTTAAAAATAAGCACCAAATGTATTGCTCTAAAATGCTGAGTAAGATGCATTGTGAAGGAGTAAAGGTTAACTCCAATTGCCTCGCTGTAAGGTTCTGGAGGTCTGAAGTTCAGTTATAGTTGTAATTTATTTAGTGTTGAAAGACGTCTTCACGCATGAGGATGCCAAAAGCTCATGTGTTCTCCAAAATGAGCTCTGAATCACAAAAAGATGAGCGGTCTCATCTTTTGCCATTGAATTTTACAATGAGCAGCTGTGCATCATCACCATGTAATAGTTCTTAACGTACAATATAAAGTAAATGGATGCCTCAGGGTCTCTTTTGTGTAGACAATGCTCTACAAATATTGTACATAATAAGCAAGAACAACACAAACACAGTGAAATCATGATTTTATGAAAACAAACTCATCGTGTGCAAGAGTCAAACAATCATTTAATCAATCAATTGTTACTGAATTGCATTAGGACAAACACAAGGGCGCATTCAGATTGTGACATCGCACTTCATAATACTATGTAAACAAGAGAAGCAAAGAAAGGAAAACTCACAATGGTTTCTCGGACTCGGTCGTGGAATAATTGCTCTCTAACCGTCACGTCTTCTGTTTCCATCACTTTGAAACCATGTCTTGACGTGTTCTCTGTTATAAGTTGTAAAACATTTGAGTCTCCGAGAAGATAATAGCCTACGTGGAAACTTGTCCCAAGTTAAAGCGAACAAACGCTTTCCAAACGCATCGCGGCTGCTGTAGCTGAAGTCACTGTGTCAACGAACTACTCCTGTTTTACTTCAGTGAGGTGGATAATTGCTCCTCAAATGATTATTCACCTGCTAATAAGGAAATTATAAACACTATGAAAGTCTTCGAGTCAGCGTGCTCACAGATGCTCTTCATATGAATCCTTCAGATGCTCTCAAACACCATCTACTGGAGGGACTGGACTGTGGGAGGAGGAAGGGGCGGATTTAAGACTAATGAAGCTTGCAGACCCAAATCAGTGATAGTATCAAAGTATTTGAAATACTTTATGTCATATTAATGAAATATATTTTCATAAAAGTAAAAAACAAAATAAAGCATTACCCTGACAAAAAAGAAAAGAAAAAAGGTGGTGGTGGGTGGGGGGGGGGGGGGGGGGGGGGGGTATATAATGCGTTACAATATTGCGTTACTCGTTACTTACTGACGTTACTTAGTTACTTTTAATGGAAAATAATTCGTTAAGTTACTTTTGCATTACTTTTTCTCATCTGGGCTGGGCTTGCTTGTTTTGTTTTTAATATAAAAATTTAATTATTAGTTATTAGTTATTTAATTGAAATTAATAAGCCTCAGCCCTTCTGGATTGCATGAATCATAGAATGCAGGAGAAGAAAGTTCAACACTCTTCAGCAATAATGAAAATAAATAAAAAAACCAAGAAAAACAAATGTCATTTTTGCTTATTAATATGGTTGAATTGCATCATCGAAGGTCAGCAGCAAAGATATTGGTTAATAAAATGGGATTAAATACTTGAAAGATATTTGTGTTATATAATACATTTAATTACTGCAGGTTTGCATTTCACTGTTTTTATTAATTTTGAGGAATACTGAATTGGTTTTGTCCAAGTGAGATGCATGTTCACATTTAGTCTGGAACTACAGCAACCATCATGTTTACACATCACACACAATGGCTCTGCACTTACTCCTGATTTCTCTCAACCATGGGGACAGGAGAGCTGTCCGTCAATAAATGGGAAAACAAAGTAACTTGCGTTACTTATTTGAAAAAGTAACTCAGATATTTTATTGTAAATTAAAAAGTAATGTGTTACTTTACTAGTTACTTGAAAAAAGTAATCTGATTATGTAACTCGCATTACTTGAAATGCGTTAACCCCAACAATGGAAAAATTCTCAACTACATTCATGTTTTTTTGTATGTATTTTAAATATTTATGCACTTTAGAGCTATCAATACTCTTTGCTCTTTTCACAAGCAACTCTTAAAAAAATAATAAACTGTTAAGAATAACTATATTGTAATAATTATTATATAGCAAATGCAAAAATGCTTCATCTATTAAATATCATTCTAAAAAGATCATTTGGTGCTCAAACTAAAGTTTGGTGCTTAATATTTTTGTGAAAACCATGATACATTTTTTTCAGGATTATTTGACGAATAAAACCAATTGGATAAAATCCAAAATAAAAGTTTTTTTTTTTTTTAACAAACCTTTTGTGTCATCTTTATTGTCAATTTGATCAATTTAATGCATCCTTGCTAAATAGAAGTCAATGATTAAAAAAAACCCTTTTAAACAGTAATCTAGATGAACAGAAATGTGTTAAAGGTTGCTGTCCGAGGATACAGCACGTTTACCCTGTAAAAACATGTTTAAGACATCCAGTGCATTTTTGTAAATGTCTAGTGTTCCATGTCTGAAAAGTGTTCACAGATTTTAAATCAAAGTTTACTCTTTACAACTGTGTCATCATCAAACCAAAGTCCATAATGACGCAAACACGGAAGTCCATAGGTTATTACTTTCTGAAAGTGAATGATTTAAATTTTAAAGTTAACCTCAAAGGGAAAATGCTGTGATCTATTGCATGCAGTCTTATATTTTTTAATGCTCACCATGTTATAGGAGCCTTCTAAAACAATTTGGTATATGAATGAAGCTTGATCTCTCGGTTCCCGCAGGTAAGAGAACAGTGAGCTATATGATTTTATAACTTGAAAGCCAGTAATATGGGTGATATGAGAGAGCGAAAAGAGATATTATCAAAAGCATAAAACCCAAAAATGGCAATTCTGTCATTATTTACTCACCCTCATGTCAAATCCAAACCTGTATGACTTTATTTCATCCGAGGAACACCAAAGGAGAAAATACTTACCAAAATGTGCTTTTCTTGTTCATACAGTAAATGCAGACCAATGCTATCAAGCAAAAAAAAGAAAAAAGCACCATAAGTAGTCAATGACTTACATGCTGTATTCCAAGTCTTACATGATAGTTTTATATGAGAAGCAGATGAAATTATCCTTTTTGGGTGAACTATTCCTTTAAAAACTGTATGAGATTTTCACAACATGCTTGTCCATAAACTTTATTATTAAGCAGTTTCATAATCATGTTATTGGCTACACTTTAAAATTATTGCTTTTTTTCCAGTGTGCAGCTAGAATGGTCTCATGGCTAAAAAGATCATGATCACATATGCCTTGTGGGCAATGGGTGGCCCACTCGGCCTTCATCACATTTACCTGGGCAGAGACAGCCATGCTCTTCTCTGGATACTAACCTTCGGCGGTTTTGGTATTGGATGGGCAAGGGAGTTCTTCCGTATCCCATCGTACGTGAGCGAAGCCAATCATGCAGCAGACAGAGCCGCCGTTAGACGTCCACAAGCCACTCCACCACCACCAGTAGGCCTGATTCGGTTTGCTGGTCAGATTTGTGTTGGTATTTACTTCGGCTCCGTTGCTTTAATAAGCCTCAGTTCTCTTAGCTTCTTCTACTTCCTAGTGCTGCCACTGAGCATAGCTACAGGTATTCATCTGGTGTCCTCTGTGGGCCAGCAGACCTCTGACCTTCAAAAGACCCTCATTACGTGCATCATCACGTCATCCATCTTCTACGGCAGCAATCTTTCTCCTCTGCCCATCAGCATTGCTGGCACTGTTACCGCTGCGCAGCACAATACGTTCAAACCTCTGAGGCCAGAGCCACTCGGTGAGACGCATGCACTATACATATGACATTTAATGCACGACAGCCTAGTTATCAGGAAATATTCTAAGAATTGGCTAACACTCTGGCAAAGTTTTTCGAAAGGGTTCTTGCAGTAATGTTAATAGAACGTTCATTCAGAGTTATCTGGTCTTTAAAAATGTTCTCAGAATGTTTGCAAATCATCATTGAATTTTTTTTTTCAGAAACATTTTTATTTTACATTTATTTTAGATGTTCGTCTAACATTTTTAAAATTGTAGTACTTGTTTCAGAATGGCCAGAAAACATTCAAGAGTAACAGTCCCACAATATTTGAAAATGATAAAATGGAATGTTCCCTTAAATAATTCACCCAAAAAAAATTCCCCAAAAATTTGTCATTATTAATTCACCCTCAAGTCGTTCTTAACCTGTACGATTTTCTTTCTTATGCTGAACATAAAAGAAGATATTTTGAAGAATGCTGTAATCAAACAGTTGATGCTGGTCCCCATTGACTTCCACAGTATTTCTTTCCATGGAAGTCAATGGGGACCAACTATTGTTTGGTTCTTCAAAATATCTTGAGAGAACGACATGAGGGTGAGTAAATGATGACAAAATTTCCATTTTTGTGTGAACTATTCATTTAACATTCGCATAACCAAGAAAAAAAAACCATTTTTAAAACATTTAAAAAAACTGGACCTAATGCACACAACTTTCTAAGAACTTTGATACTTGGGTTGGGAATCTACACAGCTTCATCAACAAGAGTTTGAATGTTTTCATAACATATTTGGAATTCTTAGAACATATTTTTGTTAGCTAGGTAAAGTCTTAAGTTTGGGTTACATCATGTGCAAGACTGTTTAATTAACCCAGCTTGTGTTAATCTTCCCAAGGGCCTCGTCTGTATCGTCTGAGTTTATGTGTGCTGGCTTTCTCTGCTCCGCTGGGATACTGTGCTTTCCACAACACCACTGCCACGTTATACTACATATCGGACTGTATAGCGGCCCTGCTTGATTTCTTCTGGTTTATTCCATGGCTCAAAGGACTTTTGGAGTATTTTCTGCTGTTGCCATACCGTCTGCTATGTGTCCTGACAGGAGGGGGTTTCTACGAAGAAAGCTGGAGGAAGGTTCTAGAAATAATTCTTAATGAGTACAGTAAAAAAGAAATGGAGGCACTGAAGGTGAGCTCAGTAGACTATAGTATTGAGTTGTCAGCTGGGTATATGACATTTAGAATTTTCACTTTGCAGTGTGTTTACATATAATCAGAAGGTAAATAATATATTTGTCATCATATTATTTTCTTACAATCAGATACTATCACTGTCAGAAGAAGCTTCTCTGGAGGAGGTCACTCGCAGCTATAGGGAACTGGCTAAATTGTGGCATCCGGATCACAACCCCAAGCAGCAAGCAGAGGCACAAAAGATGTTCATTCAGATCCAGGAGGCATATGAAATACTTCTCAATAGACATAAGAAAAAAAGAAGGCAATGAACATCTGAGGAAGCGGTCACATATCGTTTAAAAGACACAGAGTTCATTTTCACATACTCGAGAACAACAGGATTTTTCCTTGATAAACTGAATCTCATGTAATAAACGTGAATCTTTTTAAACAAAAGAGTTTCTCATTTTTGTTCAAAGTTCTCCCACGAGGAGGACAACTTAGGATTCTCTGCCATCTTGTGGCAACATTAAGAGTTGTTTTTATACTCTAACACAGCGGTCTTCCACAGGGAGATGGCGACCCCAAGGGGTTCTGCAGGGGGTTGGCCAATTATTGTTTGCAATTTTTTGTAGAAAAAAACCCAAGAAAAATAAATAAACAAATTAACAAAATTTATATAATAATGAATATTAAATGCTATTGTCATTCATGCATTAAGATAAATTAAATACAATTCACATATATGACTGAATATAAAAGGATATGAGTAAATAAATAGTAAATATGTAGCTATATTTACTAGGGATGGGACAAAAAATCGATTCTAACTATCGCAATTTTTTATTTACGATTTTAAAATCGATTTATATATATATATATATATATATATATATATATATATATATATATATATATATATACACACCAAAAATCGATAATTCATATTAAATACATTGCTTTATTTTAGTCCTTGCTTATATACAAGGCAGCAGAGGGCGATGTGTTGTATCGGTGAGTATTTCAGTGTTTCTCAACTGGTGGGTCGCGGAGTGTGCGGCCAAAGAAACGACATCAGCAACAAAAAACTTAATTCTTAATATTTTTCTGATGCGAGACTTTTATTTTAAAAGACGTGCATGAAAGCTGTTGACACTTTTGTCAGATGCAGTTTAAGTAAAGAGTGCCTGAGAAAAACGCGCTGCCCCGATTCAGTATCTGCGGTCAGATGTTGACAGGCTTAATCAGTGTCATTATTCTATCGTTATTTCTGTACCTTAAACGAACTATCATGTCCTGTCAGATGTTATACCTTGTTCGTAGTGCGCACTCTTCTATAGCACGCGCGAACGTGCGTATCACTTCACTAAAGCGCAGATACAACTACGAGCATGCAACGAGTGAAATAAAAGTACAGTACCGATAAATCATATAACTGGTAGCCTACTGCGTGTGTTAGCTGGGAAGGATTTGCATGGAGGTATGATATTCAGGACCAGTTTCCACATTTCATTAACAGTTCAGGTTAGTATTGTATATTCACCATGGTAACTGTCCATAACCCAAAAATTCCATGTTATTTTCACTTTGTGTCGGTTTGTATATGTTTAAATGACTGTGGTGGCTCAAACCAACTTAACTGTATTAACAAAAACTAGTTTTGGACTGCTATTTAATAGCCTTACCTTATAGGCTGTTTATTCAGTATTAATCATATTCTTAACAGTCTTAACTTAATATTTATGAAATAAATTTGCTTTTGTTTTGTTACAAATCCCATTCAAAAAGAGACCTTAGGAATGCTAAGGGGTTAATTATATTATATATTTTATTTAATGCAGTCCAGTATTTAAAAGAATGGCTTTCGAGTTAAGTTTGATGTTAAAGAAAGCTTTCACAGACTCTTCAATGTATTTTATTTTGTTAGTGGAACTAGTTTGATGAGCACTTTATTTCAAAAGCCACTTTATTTCAAAAAGTATTTTTCTAATGGACTTTTTGTGGCTGTTTGTTTGTTTATGTTTACTGAAAACTGAACTAAAACAGGAAAAATGACTGCTAAGGTGTGTGTGTGTGTGTGTGTGTGTGTGTGTTTTAATTGTGACAGTCTGTATATTAAATGTATCATTCAACTTTTTCCCATGGTCTAGACTCGAGAGTTAAAAACAAAAAATAAAAACACAGCAACACAGCAATATCGAATCGCAATATTTGTAGAATCGAAATCTTTAAAAAAAAATCGCAATACATATCGTGTTGGCACCCAAGAATCATGATAGTATCGAATCGGGAGGTAGGTGTATTGTCCCATCCCTAATATTTACTATATATTTACTAGTCCAAATTAGTGCTCTGTACATCAGGACGGAGTACTATATGGTACTATATGCATGTCAGTATAGGACAGGCCTACATAACAGCCACACCTACAATAATAATAAAAAGAAGAAGAAGAATATGTACACTAATGGAATTATTAATGGTTTTAGAATTTAGAATATCATGAATGTATAATTTTTGTCTAATTATATGTTCAACAACATGTTACCTTACACAAGGGAAATAATCAAGTGTTGGTTTAATTAAGGAATTTTTATTTATGATAAATCTCAGTAACACATTTGCTTTTGAATGTATTTTTTTTATATATGCACAATAATATAATTATTAATGGTTTTAGAATAGTTCTGTCATTACTGTGTGATTTGTTCTAATTATACGTTCAAAGAAATTCCCTCAAACAGACAAATATTACCTGTTTTGACACAGGGAAGTGCTTAAGGGTTGCTTAAATGAAAGACGTAGCCAATCTTAGGAAACATTTGTTTTTTGAATGTCACTTGTACTGACACTGTCATCGAAATAATAACAATGGTTTTAGAATCTAGAATACTGTGCCTTTTGTTCTAATTTTACATTCAACATAATTCAAGAGCTTAAATGAATTTATTTTTTCATTTTGTGAACCTAGAACACAAAACCAGTCATAAGTAGCACAGGTATATTTGTAGCAATAGCCAACAATACATTGTATGGATCAAAATTATAGATTTTTCTTTTATGCCAAAAATCATTAGGATATTAAGTAAAGATCATGTTCCATGAATATATTTTGTAAATTGCCTACTATAAATATATAAAAACTTATTTTTTGGTTAGTAATTTGCTTTGAACTTCATTTGGACAACTTTAAAGGTAATTTTCTCAATATTTAGATTTTGCACCTCAGATTCCAGATTTTCAAATATCCCGGCCAAATATTGTCATATGCAAACAAACTTATTTATTCAGCTTTCAAATGATGTACAAACCCGATTCCAAAAAAGTTGTGACACTGTATAAATTGTGAATAATAAGGAATGCAATAATTTACAAATCTCATAAACTTTTATTTTATTCACAATAGAATACAGATAACATATCAAATGTTGAAAGTGAGACATTTTGAAATGTCATGCCAAATATTGGCTCATTTTGGATTTCATGAGAGCTACACATTCCAAAAAAGTTGGGACAGGTAGCAATAAGAGGCCGGAAAAGTTAAATGTACATATAAGGAACAGCTGGAGGACCAATTTGCAACTTATTAGGTCAATTGGCAACATGATTGGGTATAAAAAGAGCCTCTCAGAGTAGCAGTGTCTCTCAGAAGTCAAGATGGGAAGAGGATCACCAATTCTCCCTATGCTACGGCGAAAAATAGTGGAGCAATATCAGAAAGGAGTTTCTCAGAGAAAAATTGTCATCTACAATGCATAATATCATCCAAAGATTCAGAGAATCTGGAACAATCTCTGTGAGTAAGGGTCAAAGCTGGAAAACCATACTGGATGCCCGTGATCTTCAGGCCCTTAGACAGTACTGCATCACATACAGGAATGCTACTGTAATGGAAATCACAACATGGGCTCAGGAATACTTCCAGAAAACATTGTCGGTGAGCACAATCCACCATGCCATTCGCAGTTGCCGGCTAAAACTCTATAGGTCAAAAAAGAAGCCATATCTAAACATGATCCAGAAGCGCAGGCATTTTCTCTGGGCCAAGGCTCATTTAAAATGGACTGTGGCAAAGTGGAATACTGTTCTGTGGTCAGACAAATCAAAATTTGAAGTTCTTTTTGGAAAACTGGGACGCCATGTCATCCGGACTAAAGAGGACAAGGACAACCCAAGATGTTATCAGCGCTCAGTTCAGAAGCCTGCATCTCTGATGGTATGGGGTTGCATGAGTGTGTGTGGCATGGGCAGCTTACACATCTGGAAAAGCACCATCAATGCTGAAAGGTATATCCAAGTTCTAGAGCAACATATGCTCCCATCCAGACGTTGTCTCTTTCAGGGAAGACCTTGCATTTTCCGACATGACAATGCCAGACCACACACTGCATCAATTACAACATCATGGCTGCGTAGAAGGATCCGGGTACTGAAATGGCCAGCCTGCAGTCCAGATCTTTCACCCATAGAAAACATTTGGCGCATCATAAAGAGGAAGATGCGACAAAGACCTAAGACAGTTGAGCAACTAGAAGCCTGTATTAGACAAGAATGGGACAACATTCCTATTCCTAAACTTAAGCAACTTGTCTCCTCAGTCCCCAGACGTTTGCAGACTGTTCTAAAAAGAAGAGGGGATGCCACACAGTGGTAAACATTTCCTTGTCCCAACTTTTTTGAGATGTGTTGATGCCATGAAATTTAATTTCCCTTATTCTTATTTTTCCCTTAAAATGATACATTTTCTCAGTTTAAGCATTTGATGTCGTCTGTTGTATTCTGAATAAAATATTGAAATTTGCACCACATTGCATTCTGTTTTTATTCACAATTTGTACAGTCTCCCAACTCTTTTGGAATCGGGTTTGTATAAATCTCAATTTTAAAAAATTGTCCCTTTATGACTGATTTTGTGGTCCAGAGTCACAATTGTTAATGGTTTTAAAATTTAGAATCTCATTATTGTGTGGTTTGTTCTAATGATAAATTTGACCTGTTTGCCTTTTTTTTTTTTTTTTTTTTTTTTTTTTTAAATGTCTCTTGTCATCGAAATAACTATGCACATGAAGAATTATTAATGATTTAAGACTTTAGAATATACTGTCATTTGTTCTAACTGTAAGTTCAACAAAATTCCCACAGAGCTTAAATGAAAAAGTACATTCATGATAAACCTTAGTAAACATGTCTGTTTTGTACGTTACTTATATTGACCGTGCCATAGAAATACTAACAATTATAAAATAAGAACATTAATATAATTAGCCTATTGATTGTTTAGAATTCAAAATATCGTGTCACTTGTTCTAATTAACTTATACGTTCAACAAAAAGCCACTTTTACTGACACTGTCATCGAAATAAAATAATATAATAATATGTGGCGTTTGTGGCTTCTGCGTATAACTGTTAGCTGTGTATTTCCTAACCTGTAGCATGAGGATCGATGCATTCGATAATCCCTCCCAATCATGAGTTTTCGGTTATAGGTTATTCGGGCCTGTATCCCGGCATAGGCCCGGAAGTTGTTTGGGGTTTCAGGTAAAAGATCCCGGAGATGCTGCCTTCGCCAGAGAAAACAAACGGCGCTTCTGCTGTATAAATATTGCAATCACAGTCGATCGTCAGGTAAGAAAAAAATACTCACCGTGCAAAATCAATAGCGGTTATTCAAGGAAAGTGACATTAGGTCAGGTAACTATGCTCTGATTGGGAGGGTTTACACGGCTAGACGCATCTGTCGAGTGCTGGGTGCCATAGCAACGCCAGCGGGCTCTCAGGAAACATAATTCCGCTTTAGTTTGTCACGTCTAAAGATCGACTGTATTTCACGACCGGAGGCTGCCGATTGGATTGCGTTGTCAGCAACGCTAGTTCTTTCGTTTGTGAGTTAGTTTAGCGATGTCTTTGGCTTATTGTGAGCTGTCACGTCTCGTTAGCTGGTTAGCAGCGGTTGCTAGCTAGTGTTGCTCTAGACAGACAGGATTGACATGATTCTGCGTGCTGTCTGTCAGTCCTCCTCTGCACCACGACGGTGCATGAAAAGTTACTAAACATACGAGTGCTCGAGCACGATAATCATGTTCGCCAGTCATTGTTTATGGTGTGATTGCTGACAGAGAGGGGCTGTTTCCATTATTGCGGTAATTGGACTCATTGACAGCACTGTGAATTCATGAGATCTGCCTGTTGCAGCTGTGTATGTTTTCTGTCTTTTACAACACAAAGAGGTCTTACGTTTCTGAAGGCCTGTTTGTTCTTATCATATATTATTGTATATGTTTAGATAAGTATTACACCATATAGATAATAGTCTTTAAGAGTCCATGTTTATTCTAGGTTTTAAAGAATGAAAAAGAAAACATGCCGTTTGTCATCTAGCTCTATAATAGCAACTGTCTAGAGCCTACACCTGCTCTTTATGATATCTGAATGTGTTTTGATCCATATTAGCCATGAAAAAAATTAATAAATAATTAAATTTTGATACCAGAAATCTAAAGTCCTTCAGAAGGAGTTTGTATCTGGAACCAAAGTGTATTATAATGGGGGGAAATTTTTTTAATTTTTAAATAAAATATTTGTTTGTACATAATTTGTGTAAAAGGAAAGGTTGACAACTCAGTGTCACTTATAGCATTTCATTGTCTGTTTTAAGACACCTTGTGCACTATTTTGTTATTAGTAAATGTATAGTGTATCTTTATTTCTAATTTTAGTTTATGTAGATTTCAAAATTCTCTGTTATGAGTGGAGACTATTTTGCATGTCCATTTAAACAAATCTATTAATTCCCACTTATGCCGTGCACTAGCAATGTTTAGGAAAGTGCCATGCTGGTTTATGTTGTTATTTAGTGTAAAATATTACATCAAAGAGGAGGTTTGATTAGCACTGCTATTTCCTGTCGTATAGAACAGCATGTGCGAGGGTCTAAATTTTAGACAAAATGAAATAATTTGGGGTCCTATTTGATTTATAGACATCCAGAAAGAGCTATTTACATGCCAGTGGTTAAAGGCTTTGAAGGCTTTTTTTTTAAATATGGCTCATATTATTTGACAGGATGTGTCAAATAATATTTTTATAAACATAAACATGTATTTTGTTTTGCTAAAGGGTTGCATTTGTTTCCAGCACCAAAGCGACAGATAATATGTGGAAATTTCTGAGTAATAGCAAATCATAACAACCCCTGCGTTTGGCTTAGTATCAGCGTTGCTTTAGATGTCAGCCTGTGTTCTGATAGGTCACAGGCTAAAGGGAGGGCAGTTTCTTGCACTTTACACTCTCCATTTAAGACTAGAATTCTATAGAATGGACACTCAATTCAGCTGTTGAGCTAGAAATGAGATCTTGACCAGTGTGTGCATATAAATTATTCAGCTACTCGAACCGTGCAACCACACAGGAAAGGAAGAAATAGCAAACTGCAAGTTAACCAGTTTATTTATTTTTTTTCAGTTGAAATCAGAGGAGCCAAATATATACATTTTAGTGTTCTTTGTGTGCACTGTATTATTGTAAAATGTACCGATGCATGCACTTAGGTTTCTTAAAAACTTGCTTTGCACTTTTATGTTCAAAGGTGTGTATATTTTGTGCCTTATTAAGAAATATTTTTTGTATGATTTCTCGGTACAGGCAGCTGGTGTGATGATGAATGCTGACGATTGCAATGGCCGTTCGTACATGTCAGGTAAGGTGCCCTTTTCAGATCTTATTCTTTTGTTTTTAACATAGACATAACATAGTGGGTTTCAAATGTCCATGTTCACATTAAAATATGGGATTTTTGTTTTTTATTTTAAACATTTTTTTTTTTAAATTAAAAGATATTTAAAAAACACTTTTTTTTTTTTTTCATTTTAACTTTTCACTCAAATTGTCATGCTGATATAATTTATAGTGGAAAATTTGCATTAAATGTAAAAATGCAAAGAAGTATTTTGAACCCCATTGTACATGTTAATGTTTTCAGGTAGTGGAGATTCTTCAACAGAGCGGGAGTTTTTTGCAGGGCTGAGAGGACCCACCGTGAGCACACCAAACAGTCAACAGTCCTCACCCAGCCGTTCACTCAGTGGTCAGTATTTCTGTCCATTAAACTCATTTTACATCTTACTTTTCTAGAATAATTTCTGCATTTGCCATAAATTTCACTGCCACGCTGATAGTCGATGATTTCTACTTTGGATAAAAGCATCTGCCAAGTGAATAAAAGTACAACCTTCTCTCCATTCCCAGCTAACTCCATCAAGGTGGAGCTGTATAGTGACGAGGAGGCAGCTGGTGCTCCGCTGGCGGAAAGGAGAGTCGGGGAGAAGGATGAAGGATGGAAAGATGAAAAGGGCGAGTTGGCAGAAGATGGTGGCGTGGAGATGGTCGGAGGTACACGAGGGCAGGCTGGGAGCGGCTGCGGGGAGATGGCCAACTCTGAGTCCGCATCCCCTGGTCCCATTCGGCTGCCCAATGGGAAACTTAAATGTGATATATGTGGGATGATCTGCATTGGTCCCAATGTTCTAATGGTGCACAAGCGCAGCCATACAGGTAAGCGTTTCTTGACTATCTCTTGACAAAAGAAGATCAAACGTATTTAAAAAAATTTAGCTTGAAAATATGTGCTGCTGTTTTTTTGGGCCGGTGGGAAAACTGGTAGTCTTGGTCTCGGTAGGTGAGCGGCCATTCCAATGTAACCAGTGTGGGGCCTCCTTCACTCAGAAGGGCAACTTGCTGCGTCACATCAAGCTCCATTCTGGCGAGAAGCCCTTCAAATGCCCCTTTTGTAACTACGCCTGTCGCCGCCGTGACGCCCTGACAGGACACCTCCGCACCCACTCCGGTGAGCCTTTGTGGTTTGAGAGAGGCCATTTGCGAGAAATAAAGAGAAGGAAGGAGAGAGAACTTTGTGGCTGGAAAATAAATGGATGGAAAAGTGTGTGGGATGGAAAAAGCCTTTTGATTTACCACAGAGCAGAAATTAATGTAGTCAAGGTCATTTGAACCTATTTCTCCTTTAATACAAGTGGTGATTATTTTGCTGCCTAGAACTTTGCTAAACTTCCTTTTAAACCTGTTGCTCTACTAAGGTTTGTGCAAGCAGACTAATAAGCGTGAATAAGACCTCATCGATCGGTTATGTAATCAAGTTAAAGGCAACAAAATTCAGCGGTCTAGTATGACATTTAGAGTATTATGAAAACAGGATATCCTGCTTGTGTTTTTGAATGATGAAGAGCATTCACCTGTAGTGCCTAAGTAAGGTCCTTTGAATGAGGATGCAGATATTCAGAGAAATGACTTAGTAATGAATTTCTCTGAAATGACGCACATCGCTCAAGATATACGGACAGATGCGGTCTGTAGGTTTTCCTATTCTACAAACGTCATAGATGAGCAGCGTGTCATTTCGTTTTTGGGGAAATTGTGACAAGGGAAATTCTGTGGTCTGATGAATCCTGTACCAGTCATTACATTATTCGTATTTATTATTTGTATTGAAAATATTAGTATATTATATTTAAAAAAAAAAAAAAAATTATAAAAATAATAGTTTTAGTAGGTAACACCTTATATTAGCCATAACATAAATATTGTAAGACCTGCAAAGCTGTGCGAAATGCATTCATATTCTGTCTCCTCGATATTTCAGTGTCCTCCCCTACAGTAGGAAAGCCCTACAAGTGCAGTTACTGTGGCCGCAGTTACAAGCAGCAGAGCACCCTGGAGGAGCATCGTGAGCGCTGTCACAGCTACCTACAGAGTCTGGACCACCAGCCGGCTCACAACACCCAGCCTGCACACGGTAATACCATATTTACTCACACAAATGCTAGGGAGGTCAAAACCAGCAGTGCTTTGGCACCAAGTTGATGTTAAAATGCATGATATCGTTCTTTCTGCAGTAGTATTCATTACTCAAGTGCTGTCTGACAGGCGACTGCTTTTGAAAGCTCTCCAGTGTTATTGCATTCATGCTCTGTGAAGATCACAGCTGGTGATGTAGCGACGCGCGTGAACGGTCCAAAGCACTTCGTGATTAAAATACATGCTTTGGAGAGGTATTATTGTAAACACAGAGAATATAAACTGGTGGTTATGTGTAAAATATTACTGTGCTGTAGGCGTTGAGGTATGTACGTGTGAAAATGTCTCTTATGTTGTTAATATGCTCAGTTTTATTCTTATTTTAAAAACAGACCTGGGGCCCGTTTCAGAACCTCCTGTTCAACCAACTCTGACTTGACTTACCCAGAGATGGGAACCTCCAATTTTTTTATTTTTTTTTCTCTGATTTCTGAACAGCTGAACTGAGTTAGTTCAATCCACTCCAAGTAGGTTGACTCTGAGTTTAGCATGTGCACCATCACGACTATGAGTAGTCATGATCAATGGAGCTCCGAAATTATGATTCACCATGGCAACAGCACCCGACAAAAAGACGTCTGCATACGTCCGAGTCAACGCGTAATTTTAATTCTTAATCACTGTTATAATATCACAGGTGAAAACTGTAAATTATTGAACTAATATTTATTTTCATGGTATCCCACGGCAAAAAATAAAAATAAATTAATGTGGCATCAGCTAAAAACACATAGTTTCCACATAGTCTAATGCTCTTTTCACATAGGCTAATTAAATGTTCTCTAATCCAACCTGTTTCATTTATTAATTAGAGTAATGAAATTAATTACTGACTTGTACTCAGTAGACAGCAAGAAGGCAGAGTCTCGCAAAATGGGGGGAGAACCTGCACCAGCACCACTGACAGATAAAGAGGAGATGGTCAAGTATTAGAAGAATTTTAAAATCCAAATAAATTGTGAATAATTTGTGTTTATTTATCAGCTGTGGTGGTGGTTACGGCATATATCTTGTACTACCCCTCCATCTGGCATCCTTCCATTCCACACAGTAATCCGATTCATTTTCAGAAGGTACGATGATGGGAATATGCGTGTCATTAATGCATCCGACCACTCTGGAAATCCTGAAGGAAATTTTAATTATCGGGTTACTTCCAGAGGGCGCAGCAGGATGTTATCAAGTGAACGTCAGTTATCAGATTAGCCTCATTTAAACCGATTTCTACACCACTGACCTACAGTCCAGTGAAACTCCTCTTTGATGGATTTGTGCCCAGGAAAAAAGTTACCACCGTAAATGACTCTGAGTATAAGTTACCTCTCTTTCAGAAACAGGCTTGACTTACCCTGCTTTCTCGGGTTTGACAAACCTCCCATTTTGAAACGGAAAAACCAGAGTTTCCCTCATTTCATGGTTAACATAGAGTTTTCAATTAACCTTCTTTCTGAAACGGGCCCCTGCTGTACAGTCAAACTAAATAATAATTTAAGTAATTATTTAATTTAATTATTTTTACATTGGACTAGGTTTGATTTTGATTCTTAAATAAAGGAGTAATTTTATTAATACAATGGGGGAAACAATTATTTGATTTCCCCCTGCTGATTTTGTACGTTTGCCCACTGACAAAGATATGATCAGTCTATAATTTTAATGGTAGGTTTATTTTAACAGTGAGAGACAGAAAAACAACCAATAAATCCGGAAAAACGCATATCAAAAAGGTTATGAGTGAATAAGTATTTGACCCCTTTGCAAAACATGACTTAGTACTTGGTGGCAAAACCCTTGTTGGCAATCACAGAGGTCAGACGTTTCTTGTAGTTGGCCACCAGGTTTGCACACATCTCAGGAGGGATTTTGTCCCACTCCTCTTTGCAGATCCTCTCCAAGTCATTAAGGTTTCGAGGCTGACGTTTGGCAACTCGAACCTTCAGCTCCCTCCACAGATTTTCTATGGGGTCTGTAGACTGACTAAGCCTCTCCAGGACCTTAATGTGCTTCTTCTTGAGCCACTACTTTGTTGCCTTGGCCATGTGTTTAGGTCATTTTCATGCTGGAATACCCATCCATGACCCATTTTCAATGCCCTGTAGAGTTGATGCCAAAGAGCTGGATTTTGGTCTCATCTGACCACAACACTTTCACCCAGTTCTCCTCTGAATCATTGGCAAACTTCAGACGGTCTGTGCATGTGCTTTCTTGAGCAGGGGGACGTTGCGGGCGCTGCAGGATTTCAGTCCTTCACGGCGTCATGTATTACCAGTTGTTTTCTTGGTGACTATGGACAGTTATTTTGTGTTTCTTCCATTTTCGAATAATCGCACCAACTGTTGTCACCTTCTCACCAAGCTGCTTGGCGACGGTCTTGTAGCCCATTCCAGCCTTGTGTAAGTCTACAATCTTGTCCCTGACGTCCTTGGACAGCTCTTTGGTCTTGGCCATGGTGGAGAGTTTGGAATCTGATTGATTGCTTCTGTGGACAGGTTGTCTTTTATACAGGTAACAAACTGACATCTCAGCTCCTTACCTGTATAAAAAAAACACCTGGGAGCCAGAAATCTTGCTGACTGATAGGGGATCAAATACTTATTTGACTCATTAAAATGCAAATCAATTTATAACTTTTTTGAAATACGTTTTTCTGGATTTTTTGTTGTTATTCTGTCTCTCACTGTTCAAATAAACCTACCATTAAAATTATAGACAGATCATTTCTTTGTCAGTGGGCAAACATACAAAATCAGCAGGGGATCAAATAATTTTTCCCCACTGTAAATGAGTACACTACTGTGCAAAAGTTTGCGGTCAGTGCAACTTAATGACATTTTTTTTGGATACTTTTTTTATTTTTTATTAATGCTTTTATTCAGCAAAGACACATTAAATTTATTAAATTATACTCATTAAATTAAATTGAAAATGACAGTAAAACATTTCAATTTCTGTTCAATTGAACTTTCTTTTCATAAAGGATTCCTGTAAAATGTATTGCAGTTTCCACAGAAATACTATGAAAAGACAATGCAGAAAAGCTGAGTGGATGTGGCGGATGATGAAACTTGAAATTCACTATAGCATCTATAAAGACAGCCTTCATGCTTTCAATGTGGAACTAGCCACAGCTAGACAGACCTTCTTCTCAAACCTTATAAAAAGTTACTTAACACTCGCACTCTTTTTGCTACTGTTGAGAGACTGGCAAAACCCCCAAGTCAAATTCCCAGTGAAATTGATTAGACTACTTAAGATTAGACTACTGTAACTACCTATATATGGGCATTAATCAGTCATCTTTGGCCCGTCTTCAGAATGCTGCTGCCAGGCTTCTTACAGGTGTTTGAAAACGAGTTTTAATTTCTCTGCACTGGCTTCCAGTCCATTTCAGAATTGATTTTAAAGTGTTGCTACTGGTTTTTAAGTGTTTGAACGGTCTAGCACCTGAATATTTGTCTGATCTACTCTCCATTCACAACCCAGTAAGGTCATCCAACCAGACACAACTAAATGTTCCGCGGGCTAGGTTGAAACTGAGAGGTGATCGTGCTTTTTCCGTTGCTGCACCGAAACTCTGGAACAGTTTACCTGTTTACATTAGAACTGCTACTACAGTACATGGTTTTAAGGGAAAGCTCAAAACATATTTATTTTCCTTAGCATTTAGCTAATGTGTGTATTTAGTGATTTTAAGTGTGCGTAATCTGTCATGTTGTCATTGTTTTTATTGAAGGTTTTGATATTTTGTTCAGCACCTTGGTCAACAGTTGTTGTTTTTAATGGTGCTATATAAATAAAGTTGACAAAGTTGACATTGAAATGCTCTCTGACAGCAAATGTAATGAGTTTGCTTCCTTCTTTTCTGAGAAGATCAATAATATCAGAAAGGAGATTGTTCATTGAAACTTGTTCATGCCTTTATCACCAGCAGGGTGGATTATTGTAATGGTCTCCTCACCGGCCTTCCAAAGAAGACCATTAGACAGCTGCAGCTCATCCAGAACGCTGCTGCCAGGATTCTGACTAGAACCAGAAAATCTGAGCATATCACACCAGTCATCAGGTCCTTACACTGGCTTCCAGTTACATTTAGGATTGATTTTAAAGTACTTTTACTCGTTTATAAATCACTCAATGGCCTAGGACCTAAATATATTGCAGATATGCTCACTGAATATAAACCTAACAGACCACTCAGATCATTAGGATCGAGTCAGTTAGAAATACCAAGGGTTCACACAAAACAAGGGGAGTCCGCTTTTAGCTATTATGCTGCCCGTAGTTGGAACTAGCTTCCAGAAGAGATCAGATGTGCTAAAACATTAACCACATTTAAATCCAGACTCAAAACTCATCTGTTTAGCTGTGCATTTGTTAAAGGAGCACTGTGCTACGTCCGATATGTATAATCATTTTCTATTCTTAACTGTTTTAAATTCTTTTTAAATCAATTTTTATATCATTTTGTTTTTTTGTTTTTGTTTTTAATTCCTTGTTTTTATTTTTGTGATTATTATTATTTTTAATGACTATTTCACGTCCTTTTATGTAAAGCACTTTGAATTACCACTGTGTATGAAATGTGCTATATAAATAAACTTGCCTTGCCTTGCCTAAACAGCACTGTTCCAGAACTGTTTTCAACATTAATGATGATAGAAAATGATTCTTCAGCACCAAATCAGCATATTGGAATGTTTTCTGAAGGACAATGTGGAGCTTTGCCATCACAGGAATAAATGACATTTTAAAATTTATTATTAAAACAGAAACTTGTTTTGAATTTAAATTTCACAATAGTTTTTTTTTTTTTTTTTTTTGCTGCATTTATCAAATAAGTGCAGCCCTGATGAGAGATTTCTTCCAAAAACATTTGAACATTTAGTGTATATTCAATGTCATATAAAAATGTTGTGAAATTTCACTGGTATTGGCTAATGCAATTGGCTAATGTTTGAAGCCAAGCACTCAATCAATTATAAACATGCTTTTACATTGGCATTATGTTCAGGTGACGAGTCCCATAACGCGGAGATGATGTCTGAACCCATGATCCAGTCCTCCTCTGAGAAGATGACCTTCATTGATCGGCTGGCCAACAGCATCACCAAGAGGAAGAGATCTACACCCCAGAAGTTTCTGGGTAAGCCCATTTCTTTGAGTACCTAAGTAGAAGTGTTTCTGCTCTGCTATTCAGGGTGAAAAGTTGTAAGCTAGTGAACTGTATGCAGTGTGAGAGACAATATGCAGACTATACCCAAAAGCAAACATGCAAGTTTGTGAACATCACTCAGGTTGGCAAATCATAATGGATTGAATCATATAACTCACTTTCTTATTGATTTTGTTTGTTATTATGTCTGATTCAGATTGAGCTGAAAACCATTACTCTCTTTTGTGTACATTTTTCAAGTGTTAAACATGCAAATTTGTAAGGTTAGTGAAACTTAATTCAGTCTAATTATAGACGTGCTCAATATAACAAGTGTAGATATATACACTAGTGTGGTTGGTAAGATTTTTTTTAATGTTTTTGAAAGAAGTCCATTATGCTCACCAAGGCTGCATTTATTTGATCAAAAACTGAGAAAAAAAAATGTAATTTTGAGAAAAATTATTAATTTTTGTAAATTATTTTGGTGGTGGCAAAGCATAATTTTCGTTATAACAGTATAAATGTCTTTACTATCACTTTCTGAATAAAAGACTTAATTTCTTTTTCTTTCTTTTTTTTTTTTAAATCTTACTGTACTCAATTTTTTTGTAGGTAGTGTATGTATTTTTTTATTTAGCTTAGTTTTTAGAATTTTGTTGCAATTTAATTGGATTTGAAAAAAAGCAATATTATAAAAAATAGTATTGGTAATTGCTTAGCTGCGAAACAATATCACTTCAGTACAATCTAGTCATTACTAAAGATCAATGATACTGATGCTCCTTGACTTTCTAGGTGAAAAGCACATGCGACTGAATATATCCGAAGCACCTTATGAACTCGACCCCAATCCTGATAAAGAAGGGGACATGTTGCTTTCGCACTCCGATGGTGACCCTGCTGCTTTAGCAGGCATGGGAGGGCGTTTCTTGCGGGGGCCGAGAGGAGGCAGCAACGATGTGGATCCTTCCCACTCCCTGCGGATGCCTCCCCACTCCGCCTGCCTCTCAGAGTTCACCCCAGTCATCAGCTCCGTCTACCCTCACATAACCCCTCTAGGGCAGCGTCTAAACTGTGCAGGGGGCATCTCCATGGGCCTGGCCGGGAGGGAGGCCGGCGAGGGTCATGAAGATGCGCCCTCCACCCGCAGCCGTGCCGCCTCGCCAAGCAACGGTTACCAAGATTCGACAGACACTGAGAGCATGGCAGAGGAACAGTGCGTCATCACCTCGGTGCCACCAGGAAACTTGAACCACCGCGGGCGCGAGCGGCACAGTCCTAGTCACGCCAAAGAAACGGACATGGAAGGGGACAGGGAGAAAGGGGTCCCTGGGGGTTTACCTACCAAGGTGAGCCCGCGCTCGCCACCAGCGAGGGAATCCATGCAGGTGGTGGACGGGGAAGGGCGGCCGGTGCGCTCCTTCCGCTGCGAGCACTGTCGCATTTTCTTCCTGGACCATGTCATGTTCACCATCCACATGGGCTGCCACGGCTTCCGCCAGCCCTTCGAGTGCAACATCTGCGGCCACCGCAGCCAGGACCGCTATGAGTTCTCCTCGCACATTGTCCGCGGGGAGCACCAGGTTGGCTGAGGTGGGCTTGTAGATGGCTGAAGTCGAGACTGGGGGGAGATGTATAGAGAGTTGTATGCTGCTTTGAGATGGCGTCATGGCATCTAGTTCGGTCTGCACCAGATTGGGGCACATTAGCACTTGCTTTTATAGTTAGCGGACATCATATTTTACCGCCGAAGGCTATTCGCTTAGGTACGACCATAAGACGTGCAATTGCATCCCGTGTTGGAGGATGTCAAAAGGATTCAGACGGGGGACAGGTCATATCCTCCGATTGCACTCCCACACCAAGTCATTCATCGCAAGACGCAGCTGTTTTGCTTTAGAAGTGCCTTCCTTCCGTGGGGTTTATTTTTTATCAGTTGAGCAGAGAAATCGAGGTGTGAGATTAGGTCTATACTCATCTGTTTGGTGGCGTTTACATAGAGTCTGCCTCTTGAAGAGAGAAAGACAATGAACTGCTTAGACGTCCAAAGTCTGGACTGTTTCCAGAGCGGCTTTCCAAAGTTTCTGAGCCTGTTAAACAAGAGAAATCTATGCCTAGGAGTATTCACACAAACTTTGTGCTCTTTTAGGATACCTCGGTGGGACTGTTGAAATTAGGCGACTCAGGGAGGACACTGCTGACAGAGAGGGAATGGAGAGCAAGCAGCGTGAATTGCAAAATTGAGGCTGGAGTATTGGTATGTTAGCCATATAAGGAGCACAGACACATATTGCCTTAATCGTTGCTTTATATGAACCCTGTACAAGCTAGTTGTCGAATTGCACATGGTTTTTAATGCTGGAAGATTCAGTAGGTACAGTGCAGCATGAATTCGGGTAACTTCAGAACTGAGATGATACGGCACTCTTGGGTGAAATAGGATTGGGGTTAGGCTAAGGCTCGGGTAATTTTATTTCTTTCTAAAATGTATGTTGATGTTTTATTTGAGAAAGGAAATGAACTTGAAACATTTGCCTTAGTTTTTGAGTCTACAACCTCTGTCCTGAATCTAAAAAAAAAAAACAGTTGGTTTCCTCGTGCCTCAGATCTTGATTGTCGTTTCAAACTTTATCTCGACCTCACTTAAGTGACGATAAAGATTTTGCCTATCAAATCTATTGAGGTTTTTTTTTTAAACATTTTTGTAGTACAAAGTCCCCGCCATCCATCCTCTGCCATGCTGCGAACACAATGGGCCACATTAGGTTTGTTTTTAGATGCGGTAAAACATGCGGAGGGGGGGAAGGAGCCTTAATGTTCTGGTGCAGACCAAACGCAGACCCATGTTGCATTCCGTGACTTTGACGACGAGTGAAGGGGATGGGTTGTTACCTCAAAAGGAGGATTGCACTTTTTCTAATTCTGCTTAAATGTGAGTGTTTTGCTGGGGCTGTTGGGAGGGTTTTAGGACAGGCGCAGTGGCACGGGGTGGGGGTGGGGTCGGATTTTATTCAAAGGCTTTAGGGGAGCAGGCACAGTAATGACTGGTAACTGAGCTTTGAAACATATTCTTTTGTTTTCTGAAATTGCTCTATTGCACTGATTTCTGATAAAAATGCTATTTAGAGAAAACAAGAAACAATTTGATACGAGAACACGTTGGTTATAAAGACCAGATGAACAGTGTGGTGTTTTTAAAAACAATTCTATAAAGGCTATTTTCCTAATAACAAAAGGGGTCGCGGTCATTTAAGGATTCAGAACTGAACATTTTCTCCTTGTGTTGTAAAATTTGGTGCTTGGATGTTTGTGTGACTTCTGCCCTTGATATTGGACTTGTATCCTGTACGCTTGTCCTGTGTGGTCATGTCCTATATGAGTTCATGCATACGGTACTCTCGATCCCCACTGAGTACGAACTGCTGCTCGATTTTGAAGGAAAGGACTGAAATATTGTCGTAGAGTTACGTACCGTCCTGCCAAGATATATATCGTGGCTTGTTTTATCAGTGGATCTCACTTGCACAAACTGAGACGAAACGAAAGCAACAATGAGTGAATTTTGAAGATTCTCGAAGATTTGTTTTGTTTGATTGCTTGTACATTTCTCACCTCTATGTGACGTGGGCTGTGGTTAAGGGTACTTGGATGTTGTGGCATGTGTGTATCACTTGACCTTGGAGGTGGTCAGCTGTTTCCAAAACTTGCTTACGTGTAATCCACTGACCCTACATCTTTCGGTTATTTTTACGTTTGTAGGCCTCTTAACGCGTATGCTTGAATTCACTCCAGTGCAAGCCTACGGAGTACAGTATGAATGGATCAAAGAAGTGAGACCAAATCCAGTATTTACAAAGGTTAGTTAACGACTTTGCACCCTTCATAGACTTTCGTTTTCTTTTTTTCTGCAGAAATCAATTTATTTACTTGAAATTATGGCAAAAACCATATATGACACTTAATGCACTTAATGGTCAAAAAGAAATTATGTAATGAATTCTACAGAGTGTGTGAATGGGAGAGGTTGCATGTGTACTCGTTTGTTTGCTGGGGTTCTGCAACTGTTCTGCTTGTGAAATACTAGCTGCAATTTTCCCTATTTCCTCTAAACCAAACCCAGCTCTTTTCTGCACCATTTCATATTTCTTATCCCCAAGGTGTGATGAGCTCAATATTTTTAAACGAACTGTGAAGCAACCATAATGAGCAGCAACTGAGAAAGAGAGCATTTTTGGGGAGGCAGGGATCAAACTCTCTGTCATTCTTGGGCTTTATCCCTGGGTTCAATGTTTTTAAATATTTTGTGAGAAAAAAAAATGTATATGACAAAGAAAAACTCTTTACCTCAAATTTGTTAAAATATAAAAAACTGCCTCATGTTCTATAAAAGGTGTGTTGGTTTCAAGAGGTATTGTTTATTTGATCTTGTTTTTAAGGAGTGTAACCCAACTTTAAGTTGAAGTAATTTTTCATGTCCAATAAAGTAATATTTGTTGTAACTTCTGTCCGCTTACAACTCTAAACACTTGTTCTCTAATTTGCCTAATTTATGTCTAGTCTAAATGAAATTGCCTTTATGTTGATTATGTTGTTCAGTATGTTTAAGGGAAGTGACTGCTCACCATCTTTAACCACCATTTTTTATTTTTGTAATGCACTTAAAATAGTTGTGCTTTGTGACCAATTCATTTTGAAAAGTACAAATATTCCATGTAGTTTACATTAAAGTTATTTTCTTAAATAATCATTTTAGAATTATAGCATGTATTATAAATTACTTCAAGCTTATTTTCTCAGTTGAGCCGACTTGTTTAAGTGCAGATATTTTAGTATTATTAATATACTATTATAGTATTTATTCATATTTCGATTGTTATTATATTTTAATTTGAAATTTTAACTAAGTTTAAGTCTTTTCGTTGGGTCTTTATTAGGTGTTGTTTGTTTAGTTTTACTATTTTTATTTCCGTTTAATTTGTTTGTATTCTCATTTAATATTTCTATTTTATTTCAGTAAACAAGATGTTTTAATAGTTTTAGTATATGTTCATGAGAATGCTATTAGTAATTAATTATTATTTACTACTAGTATAACAATTATATAAATTGAATTAAAGAAATTAAAGATTAGGTTTTATTTGTAAAATATATAGGTAACACTTCTCTTACATTAACATTATTAACAATGAGCAATGTATTTTAGACTTTATTAATTTAATAAAAACTTTCTCTTTTTTTATTGTTCTCACCGCATTAATGTTAACAACTTTTGATTTTAAAACTGTCTTAGTAAATGTTGAAATATCCATTGAGATAAATACTATAGCAGTACTGTTCATGGGTAACATTGTAAAATGTTACCAAAATATTTGACAATTTCATTTTCAAAATGCACTTCAGTAAATATATTCATGTTTTAAACAATTTTGCCCTATATTTAGAATTGAAAAAAGTAAGGTCTAGTTCAGTGCTTCCCAAACCTGTCCTGGAGGACCCCTAGCCCTGCACATTTTCTATGTCTCCTGATTAAACTCATCAGCTTGTTAGTAGAGACTGCAAGACATGAATTGTGCGTGTCTGATAAGGGAGACATACAAAATGTGCAGGACTAGGGGTCCGCCAGGACAAATTTAAAAAGCACTGGTCTAGTTCATAGGACTATAACATTAAGCTGTTATATTTTCTCTCTGTAATCTTTCTCAGAATACAACCAAACATCAAGTACACAAAGAAAAGCAACATTTTTCATTTTTGAGTGAATACAGACAAAAGAACACGCTTATAATTTTAGTCCGCTTTATTTCCTTGCATAAAAATGTATGCAAATATCTCCAGATTACATTGGTTTTGGAGGGGCTCTTGGGGCACCACCCTGAAAGGAAAAAACATCAGTAATCTTAGTAAATAAAATTAGTACGTTTCATAATTTAATACATGACCGCTATCAAGCACAACATTTGTGTTTATGTTCTTATTCAGAGTGGATGTGGATGCATGACTTACAGTGGGCCTGAAGCGTGGCGGAGGGGTCCGGTCCTTCCTGGCCTCGCGAGAGCGGTTCCTCACCACTTTGCTGTGGATGGCACAGCTGACACAGTAGTGCAGCTTCACATACAGTTTGGGCAAAACGTAGGCTGTTGAAAACCAAAGAAACAACTTCGGTAAATGTTTCAGCAGACCCCTGATTGTTCCCCCCCTCCCCAAAAAGCCTATACTTTCTAAAGCAAGCGTATTTACTCACAGTCAAACACACTGGCTTCAGAGATGTCCCTAACAGCCGCAGCCTCCACAATATTTCTGATGACAAACTTCTTGATGGCCTTGTCCTTGGGGACACACCGGGCACAGTTTGTGCAGCGGATGGGCTGGACATGTCCACGTCCCTTCTTGGCACGACCGTTATTCCTCCTCTTCTTAGTCTAGAAGATTAAGAAATACAGTCAGCACTGGTTTACAAATGACAACCTTGTGGACTTAATCTCACAAAAGATGTTAGTTATGATTTTTAAGTTAAAATATAATTTTAATCCAAGTCTCTGTCTTTTACTCTACTGTAGATGTTTACGTACTTTATTGTAATACAATACATCTAGTGTATAAAGTAATAGGCATGTGAATAGTCTACATACAGAAAATATCAATCACTCAAACGAGCTTTTAAAACAAAGAATCAGATCATTAGTCGTTACCGCTTGTTGAAGCGTAACGTCTGCAGATAAAAGTATCAGTTTATGGCGTATAAATGCTTATGTTACGTGCTTCACTGTACATGCGTTACACTTCGCAGGTTCGCTTTATTGACTTAAAATGACCAATTCGGAGTACTGTCTAGCTGTATAAGGAAAGAAATTACTCCGAAATGTACAACCGCTGAAAAAATGCACTAACTCGTCGCCATAATCAAACAATAAAAGACTGGCCTCCGTCTGAACGATTGGAAAACTCACCATCTTGATTCAGAGAGGCATGAGAGAGGACCGGAAAAGAGCTTACGTCACTTATATAGTGCGTACGGCAGCCGGAAGTCTCCGTGTAATATTATAAAAGTCCCAAATGTTTTAAAGTAATACAACATTATTTTATTATTTAAAATATAGATAGATAGATAGATAGATAGATAGATAGATAGATAGATAGATAGATAGATAGATAGATAGATAGATAGATAGATAGATAGATAGATAGATAGATAGATAGATCGATCGATCCGGTTACGTACAAAGACAGACGGTCTATAACGTAAACTGGTGCCATTTAGAGATGTAATTTCAAAACAACCTTTCTTAAGTACCCTGGAGTTGATTTATTATTATCTTGGTAAGTCCAAACAATTCAAGGTAAGTTTGTGTGCATAAAAAAAAAATAATAATAATAATAAAAAATAAAAAAAAGTTTGTGTGCATAAATTTGTGGCTCATTAAGATTTCCACTAGATGTCAGTAAAGGCTTTGTTATAGCTCAGAGAACCAAGCGTCTCACCCAGATGCTTTTGTCAAAGTTTAGAAGTTAAATAAGGATCAACCACTAGCCAAGCCAAGCATTGCCAAGAGTAGTTGCCAAGATATCAAATGTAGAAATTTAAGAATCATTAAAACACGCATATTGTTTGTCCAGTAATCTGAATATAGGTGGGGATGGGTTCTTCTCACTCAGTGCTTAGTGGATTTCTTCGTGAACAGTTTGCTGTCTAAATACCACTGTCGTTCAAGATCAAACCACACCTCTGTGTGTGTCATTTGTCACTTCATTAAGGTGGATTTTTGATATTATGGACAATGACTGACGGTTGGCTGATGACTTTTCTGAAATGTCCTTTGCTTTGCTTCTGGAAGTGATTATAGAGTTGGGTTGTGGAGTGGAGTGTTGTTGGTGAAGGGTGGGGGCAAAAGAGGGAGGTGTTCTTATGCAAGCACCTCTCAGCATGCATGTGCAGTCTTGAAGAGTGGATGTGTAGCTCCTGCAGTTGACTGTCCCCTGTGTCACTGCAGTTTGGGAGCTGTTGCCAAGAAAAATGTCATCTTTATAGCGTCGCTGATGGGAATTGAAAGGATGAAACCTAGGCCCACTGACGCAAAGGTGCATGCAATCAAATTCACTCCTACTCATATTGTGTTTTTCTTTGACCTTGTAATAGTACGGCATTTAAGATATCCATTTTAGTGCTGGGACCTGAGGGGAAGATTGCCGTATTAGCATCTGTAAACTGAATCTGAGAAGAGAAAGTTTCAGTCAGTGCGTGTGTGTGCAGAAGCTGAATAGTTTTTTGAGATATCATGAGACGGAGAGAAAAGGGGAGAGATGGTGACAGAGGAATGTGTCAGTGTTCTTGTAACCACTATGCCCCTAAACTGCAGCAAATAAACATTCTTCTGTTCATGTGTCAGAGCTGAACACTTGCCCACTGTTGCTGTAAAAACATAGCCAATAATTAAAACCAAAAAACCCAATGCTTTTTTCTTTGTCTTTAACAACTTTTTCCCCCAGTGGATTGCATTTAGACAATTGTACCATTGAAATATTTTTTTCTTCGCAATTCTGGATAAAAGTGCATGAAGCACTGCAGATGAACTACAATATTACTACTTACCACTACAGTATTTGTGGTAAGTAGCAACACTGCAAACAACACTGGACCCCATTGACTTTTATTTTATGGACAAAAAACACTCCTATTTTCTTTTGCATTCTTTAAAACATTTGTTTCTGAAACAACAGTAATGATTCACTTTTTACAACAATCAAAAAAAATATGGCACGATTATTTAAACTTCATCTCTGTCATCATGTGGTTGCAGAAAGTGATTTAGCCTGGCTGAAAAAACAGGCCTACTGAGAACCGCCTGTCGCCTCAATAGACTAAATCAAGAGGTCATGGTCCATTAGTTAGGGGGGTCGATATCGCCACCTAAATCATTACTGCATCAGGCCCGTTCGCCCACACACACGCTGATGTACACACTTGCACAGGAATACAGATATTATTTCACACAGACTATCTCCCGCAGACTTGTACATCATCCAGACTCCATTCTAAACTTCACTGCACACATTGCTCAGTATAAGCCACAGACATCAGTCTAATGGTTTATAATACCCACCCTCATTCCACAGAAACATCCTCAGGAAAGAAGTGGGTTTAAGAGTGCACGGCTCCTATTTCTGTGCATATTGACTACTTATTCACTAAATAATGTAAAAAATCTCTCTCTACACAATGATTCATGTCAGTCATAGGCTACCCTCTGTTCTGTTAAAAACAATATTATGTGTCAAAAGTACTTAAATAGTGCATTTTTTCATATATTGAATATTTTCTTTTGAAACACGAGATATGGATGGACATATCGAAAGATCTAGTTACATCACAGCCATCAAACATGATTTGCTATTGCCACTGCATTCAGAAAGAGGTTATATTAAGGAAAAAGTTCACCCCAAAAATTAAAATTGGCTGAAAATGTACTTACACTCAGGCCATCCGAGATGTGTTTGTTTGTACATCAGAAAAGATTTGGAAATTTAGCATTACATTACTTGCTCACTAATAGATCCTCTGCAGTGAATGGGTGCCGTCAGAATGAGAGATCAAACAGCTGATAAAAACATCACAATAATCACAATATTGCACAAGTAATGGAGCCCTGTGCGTGATATGCAGGATATCATGGCTACAAATTAAAAAAATTTATCAATTCCCTTGTTTTATGTAAATCATGACCTCTAATTAATTCTCTTAAATTGAAACTTAATTTGTATATCTAAAATATTTTTTTTTCTCCGCATGTGTAATGCGGGCCTTCATAGATATAGACTAAAAGCCATAAAACGTTTTATAGATATTTTGGAAAATGTCCATACTATGAAATTCAACAGGCTCCAGTGTTGTTTTGGACCTTACAGATTTTCATAGGCAAAAACAGTCGAAACATTTTCCAAAATATCTTCTATTGTGTTCCACAAAAGAAAGTAAGTCATACAGATTTGGAATGACATGAGGGTGAGTAAACGACCCTTTAAATTAAAGCATTGCTCGTATGAATCAATCAAATCAAGTCATTTAGTAGATCAGTGATCATACATTCACTTGCATTATAATTTCTAAACAATGATGCCAGCTAATGCCCTGTCATCTTTAATACTGCTTCTTCTCAGGGAGCAGTTGCAAGGCAGAGTAGGAGCAAATGATGGAGATGTTACAAGACTAGAGCTTTTGTGATGTGAGATGGCAGTTTCTCTGGAGCCACCATCTGCTGAGAGGGTCAGGCAGCATGTAGGGTTCAAATCTCCTGGATTCTGCCTGCTTCCCAGCTGCCATGCCCAGGCACTCCGAAATCCACACACAACCGCACTTGCACACCTCGCAATTATCACACACACTCGCAGACACGCATAATCCCAGGCATGCTGCGCTGCCGAAACCATTCTCATCAGGGCTGACACTAAAGAATGTTGGGATTCTTGTCTTGAGGTACCAGAGTTTTTTTTCCTCCCTCTTTGGGTTTGTGCAGAATCCACACATTCTGTTGAACCCATGCGCCCACACTACATCAGCCCTGCATGTGACCACTGCTCCACTGTGCTCTATTCAGCACGGTGACCCGAACTTTGCTCACATTCCATATTCTTTCTTTGGTCCATTTTGCCCGGCAGCCTGCATCTCAATCCTTTCCATAGGCCCCAAACTCGAAGAGGGAAAAGCCTTCCGTAATATTTGGTAAAAACTGCTTGTTACGATTTTTTTGTGGTCCATATATCATGTACCTGTTTTAACCTGAGTTTAAAGTGACTCTTTTCTTTCTTCAGATTGAAAGCAGTCGCTCTACAGCGAAATTGCTTTGCCAAACTCTTACTCAATTTAACCCAGTGAAGTTTTGTTTTGGATTTTTATCAAGTGATTTAATTGCCATTATTCCATCTTCCACAATTTTTGGGAAAGCTGCTTGTCACAGTTTTTTTTGTGGTCCAGATATCCTGTACCTGTTTGCTGTACAGTTCCCATGAGTTTAAAGAGACTCTATTCTTTCCTCGGATGGAAAGTAGTCACTGTACAACAACATTGCTTGGCCAAGCTCTTACTCGGTCCAACCCAGTGAGGTTTTGTTTTGGATTTTTATCAAGTGATTTAATTTTCAGCCATTATTCTATTAGCTTCAAACCACGACTGGAAGGTTAAGTTTCTCGAAGCTCTTCAGAGACCCTCAAGGGCACTTACTGAATTAAAACTTTATTGCTCCGTTTTGGAAAAAGAGCAGAGCGCTCCAATAAAGGGAAACGGCAATTCATAAAATCTCTCGACCACGTTACTAAATAGAGATGTACAGCGTTAATGAGTTTTCAGCTTGTGGTTTTGCATCTATCGTAATCTGTGACTCTGAAATTGCACTTTTTTGACTCTGTCGTTTGCATACGTCCATCATGGTCCTTATTGGCATGGAAAGCGAAATGAATTTATGCTTTTAAGAGCTCTTGTGTTTTGAGATTCCTCCCTTTCCCAGCCTTCCTCCCTGCTTGCCGCCTGGCAGGCCCGTGTGTCAAAGGTGGCTGCTGCAGAACAGACTGTGGGAACAGCCGGTCAGCCTCCCCTGTCCCCTATTCCCTAACCAGAGGGGCAGCCATCAATCCAAGGCTGCTCGAACCCCTCCCGGCACACACATCTCCACAACCCACACACTCGCTCCCCAATAATCCGCGGAAGCAATTTCATCTCGACTCGGGTGGCGGCCCATTGTCGCCAACTCCTTCAATCTTTCCTAATTAACTCTCGCTTTGTCCCGCATCCGAGCTTCTGGACTCATCTCTACGACATTCCGATCGGGGCCGGTCTTCACACTCCCGGGCAACCCTTGGACCCTAATCCCACCGTACCCCTCCCTCCAGAGTAACTCTTTCCATTTTTTCTTTCCCCCAACCTGCTGATCACCTACTTGCAGAGTTAGGTAGGGGCATTAACTCCTTGGGTTTTTTGAAAGAAGAGGACGAAGGAGGGGGCGAGGAGGAGATGGCCAGAAAGCGACTCCAACCCAGACAATTAGAACAATGGGCCGGGCCTGTAGGGGGCTAACTCGCAGCGTCACGCCTGGACGGTGGGGTATTTTGTCGGTTTAATGAATTGTCCGTCAGTCCCTGGCTGCATCACAGGCCATGTAGAGAGTGGACAGCAGGGACCCAGACACTAAGTCGGTATTTATTACACTGCCTTTGTCACTAATTGAGCTAATTATCAGTGACTCTTCAGCACTCCCACAATGACAGTAGCCCTCCACCCTCCGCCTCCCTCATCCCACCAGTGCCTGGGAATGCAGTCTGACTTTGCTTCTTTATCCCTCTTTTCTATCCTTCTCTTCTTATTCTAACTATATCTTTCCCATTTAAAATTAATGCTCTGCATTCTTGCACTATTTTTCTTTGTAATGCATATGCATGTATACAGAAACGTCCTGTAAGATCGAAGATTGGTTTATGATACTGATTTTTATTTTATTCATTATTATTTACCTTTCGAGTAGGGAATCATTTCAGGTTATATCTGTTGGGCTGGGCATGTTGAATTTTATTGGTTAGGACAGTTGAAAAGAGACAGGAGGTGATAGGATAGTGATTGGACCTTGATCTCCAGATTCAAACTCGGGTCGTCGGAGGCGCTACTACACAGTATGTCGGAGAACAACCCACAAAGCTATGGTTTTCAAAGGTATTTTGTTGTAAAAGTTTTTTTTTTTTAGTGTAAAATGTGCAGTGTGTCGGTGCCGATAGCCTTGTGGGCAGCGCGCCAACATATGGCGCAGTTGCGTTTCGGTTGTCCCGAGATCGAATCCCGCCTCGTGGACCTTTCCCAATCCCCCCCCCCCCCCCCTCTCCCACTTGCTTCCTGTCATATCATATCATGTGCAGTGTTTTTTGCCCCGTCTAAGTACTCAGTCAACATTTTGGAATTATTAAGATGTTTCTTAATGCTCAAGTCTCTTAATGCTCTTAATGCTCAAGTCTCTTATGCTCAACAGGGCATTATTTGCTAAATAATTCAGTAGAAGCAGTAATATTGTAATATATTATTGACATTTAAAATAACTGTTTTCTGTTTGATTGCGTTTTAAAATAGAATTTATTCCTTGGATGGGAAAGCAGATTTTACTGTCACTTTTGATCACTTTTTTTTTTTATAGAATTTTTTAATCTAAACCCCAAACCTTTGAATGGTAGTTTCCACAAAAATGTTAAGCAGCATACCCATTTTTAACACTGATAATAAGAAGAAATGTTTCTTGGGCATCAAATCAGCATATTAAAATAATTTCTAAAGGATCATGTGACACTGTAGACTGAAGTAATGGCTGCTGACAGTTCAGTTCTGGGATGCGGATGTGACGACAACAGCGGTGCAGCGCTCCGTCTTGCTGACCTTCAGTGGCCCTGTGATATGTTGCGGTGGGTGAGAGAAAGAATCGTCTGCCTTCATCCAAACTCTTGTGGTTGCACCGGCCTCGCTAGCAGGGCGGGGGAAACACAGCCTGTCATTATTTCTAATACCATTTCTTTATTTTGTTTCTGATATTAAGTGAAGCAAAACCTCTAGTGTTGTGAAAACACACAGATTTAACGCTGTGTTACGCCACTGCCCAAATTCCCTCAGCGGTTACTGTGGATTTAGGGTGCATGACTGTTCGAAGAAGAGGGCTGCTCTTGTGCTTTTAGCGGTGGGAATGATGTTTAGAGGAACGGATATACTTGCACAGTCACATTGTTGATTTTAGGTTAAGTGCTTTAGACATACCCTGTCATACCAGTTTGCGGTTCTGAGAAATGATTGATGGATCACAAATGAAGCTGAGGCAAATACATTGTGGAACATATGGAAAGACAAACCTGTTATTGAGCACAAACTGTGAGCACTGTTAGGAAATGAGTGGTTCTCTGAAAACACAAATAATGAAAATATAAACTTTATTGTGCTATTACTCTATATGAAAACAACTCTACTAAACTGAGCTAAAATATTTCCTTTTATCAGCATTTCTTCTCTAAAAAAGCCATCATACAATAATAAATACTTTTCATTCACAATATTAAAAGATGGTGTTCAGTGCATGTAAAACACAAGTGTCAAGAGACAAGCAAATCAGGCATTTGACAAAGTAATCATGTCTCTGAGATGTATGTGGCCTATCATCGTATAAGTTAGCACACAACTGGCTGGAATTACCCCGTAAATAATTCACCCCACTTTCAGATTAAATCATTTTCTCACATTGCAAGTTGCAGCATAAATATATAGATCATATCTATTTATAATATTTACAACATTTTGGTTATGTTAGCTGATATACAAAATACAGTTTCCATAATTGTGGCTCTTTCAAAAATATAAATGTGAACTGTTTGTCCACTGTAAACTAGGTAGCAGGGCATTTACAGGATTATCTTTACACACTTTAAAAAAACAACAACAAAAAACTAGTATGTACTTGTGCGTAATCTATGTAGACAACTTCCGAACAGAGGTCTTCTTCTCTCCCAAAAGAGTTTCTGTAATAGTAAACTTGTTTCTGTCAGAGCCGAATCGACGAGTCAATCTCGGGTCAATCTTAATTTTCTCTTCCCAATACTTTTCCATCAGTACAATAACATGGTATACCACATAATAATAAATGGTATTAAAAAATGGCAGGAGACTCAAAGCAATGACGGGAAGTGTGGCAGGTCCGAATGGGAAATCACGAGAGGTTGGGCCGAGTTCGGGATTCCGCTACATAGTAATCGGAAAAGGAAGCCCCATCCCTTGAGAAGCACTTCACACAGTTTTATGTGAGACGAGTAGGACTGCAGCTAAAGAAAACAAAACGCTAAAATATTTTAAAGAACCGCCCTCTTGTTAGAGTTTTGCAGTGCTTTATGAGAGAGCATGCTTGTGGTTCGGTAACCACAGGAACATCTGTCAAACTGTGTCCAGTTACTACTTTCTAGCTTCCATGTTCCCCAGAGCACCAGAGACGGAGATCGGGAGAAGAGAAGACAAACTAGAACCTCAGGACCAGTGCTTCAGTATGTTGAATTTTAAACTGTGTCTACTTGTGTATACTGGTTCTCGACCCATTTTGTTCGATTTGAAGCCCTATGCTGCAGTAACACCACCAAAATATCGTGTTTTTCAAGGACTACCATCAGCTAAGAGTTCTGCACATGTACTTTTGAACTTTTCTCAGTAGTTAATACATTGAATATACTTTCCTATTCAACCAACAGATTGTTTAATCCCTTTTAACGTGCTATCTTATCTCTTTTCTCCAGTTTTTAAACTTAACATGTTTATTCATTCCTATATATCCTCCAGATACCCCAGCGGCCCCTTTCAATACCCAGTTTGGGACCTTTGCCTCCAGTTTGTCAGTTTGTTCTGTTTGTTGATCATAGACACTGATGGACGGTCTGTGTACTGGTGCAGTTGAGGCAGCTCACATGACAACACCAGTGGAAAGTACAGTGGCATCTTTCTGTGACCTGTTCCATTCGAGTCTTGTATCCCCGTCCGCAGCACAGCAGCTCGCACCCGTCCAGTGCCGGCGATGAACTGTTGCAGGTGCGTCCTGAAGTACCATGTGTGCCTGTTTTGCCATTGTAGGAACAGAAGTTGGGTGACTTTTCAAAATACACGAGGTCCCGGGCTGAAGGGAGCTTATGTGCTGGGTTCTCCGGTTCCAGGTGGCGGGGGTCGGCTCGATGGGACGCACGGTTGCTGCCTTTGTTGGCATATACTACTCGCGACGCGCCGTCGAAACGGTCCTTCAGGAAGTCTCCCACTACACGGAAGCTGGGCAGTCTCATCCAGCATGTTCGCACAGTGCAGGACCCAGACATCCCATGACACTTGCACTCTTGTTGCATCTCTGATGCAACTGTCTGTAGGGAGAGGAATGAAAATGAATATATATTGTGCAAAATAATTTATACACTTATTTCAATTCTTAACAAATACACAGTATGTACAGTATGTAGTATCTACAGTATGGTTGATGGATCCGCTTCTTCACAAATATACTTAGTTGATCTCTCTCTCTCTCTCTCTCTCTCTCTCTCTCTCTCTCTCTCTCTCTTTATTTATATATATATATATATAGGCTAGTTGATCCATCAATCCAAATAAAGTGTATTTATAGACCTATACTGACATTGAAATTATAATCAATTATAAATAATAATGTGAATGATTATATTTATGGGGAAAAACATCACATATTATATTATATTGCATTATATTATCATTAATATATATTGTCTTTTTTCTTACTCATTTTAGACTTTATTAAAAAAACAATCTGTAAATGTGCCATGTTACATTAATTTTAAACTAATTTAATTAATTTATTATTTTGGCTGTTAAAATAAACTAAAGTAATTTATTAGTTGATTATTTGTATATCTAAGCATAACATATTGTCTAATGTAATGTAATATAATATAATAATGTCTCTTTTTTTTCTTATCCATTTAAGATTTGGATTAAAAAAAAAATCTGTAAATGTGCCATGTTAAATTAATTTTAAACTAATTAGTTCATTAGTATTTCATTGGTAAAGTTCATTGGTTATAATTCGTTAAATTTATTTAAATAATAAAAATAACCATTAGGCTGATAAATTGTTATTTTAGCAGATTTCCATCTGTACTTTGGGGCACTCCGTGTGTTGACAGATCTATTAATGACATCTGCATTTGGAGGAGACAAATGGTTTTTGATTATCTCTTACCATTCTCCCTGCCTCATTGTTGTGCAGGTTGGTCAGATACCGCAGATCTCTGCCTCTCTCACTGGAATCTACGAACTCTCGCCCGAACATCCTGCCAAATTCCACATTGTCGCTGCAGCCTCCCCAGTGCCAGTCTGGCCCTCCAGGACCCCGGCGCCGGTAGTCGCAGGTGCAGGACTCAATGGCTCCCTCAGAGCAGGACCGAGCCACGGCGTGAGTAACACCAGCACTTGTGATGGCAAACACAAATGCAGTCTCACGGCAACCTAACAAAACAATAAGCACAACTTAGAATCTCTATCATGCTGTGTCTCCATACAGAAAGTATTAATGTGTAATTCCATATTCTCCTGTTTCACTGTATGAGATATGAATAGTGTGCGTTGTTCAAAGCTTTCATAATGTCACTCTGAGAAGCCATGCTCACCTCGGTTGACAATTTTGCCAAAGACGTTGGGGCTGTGGGTGGTCGGACAGTTCCAGCGGCGGTTACGAAACTGCCATTTGCATTCCTTGATGGCTGTATGCAGGCCTGCTGCAATGGCGTGCAAGATGCCTGGGTTTTGCCGTATCAGTTTTCTCTGACGACGACTTAGCAACGCCAGGCTGGGATCCAACACCAACTGCACATTCTTGGAGTTGGTGAGGAGATTGCCCGAGGATGCCACATTCACAATACCCCTGGTGGAGAAACAGAAAGGTTGACTTTGGTAAGTTGGAAAAAAAGAGTTTTCTCATCTGACTGGCATGAAGGGACTGTTTTCTTGTAATTTTCTCATTGATTTTTTAGTTTGTGAGATGAGAATCACAGACATATGATGTGCAAAAATGTAAACTGAAAAATTTATTGTTTCATTAGAATACATGGAAGGAGATGAATATAAAATGTTAATGATGTAATATTGAACATAAGCCAATGCATGCCTATTTCTCAGTGCAACTGGCAGTATGCTGCAACATGTTCAAGTCATGTCCAATGAAACTGAAATCTAATCTGAAAAATTGCTTAATACAAAACTTTTCAGAGAACCAATCAGATACGGAATTGTATAATTCCTCTGAATAACACATACATTTAATATATAGGTAAAATCAGGTAAGCATATTTATACAGATATCAAAACCTTTCTTCGTAGTGTATTAGATGTATCATTTTTAATTCTCCTTTCGACGTTATTATGACATTAGTGTCTTTTTTTTTTTTTAATTCTCCTTTCAACGTTATGACACGCGCGTACAGCTTTGGCTCTTAAGTCGTGTGTTTTACCTACTCCGGAATGCTCAGCACATTACACGAATTCGACCCTGAAAACGACCTGGAAAGGAACTGCTCCCAGCCATAAAATAAATCCGCATTTAATTTATCCCACATTGGATTGAAAAATCTTGTCCCGTGTTCAAGCCACACTGTCAGAATGACAGAGAGAAGCCGAGAGGGAGAGAGAGAGCGCGGGCGCGCAAGCAGTAGCTCCGCGTAAACAGGCTAAATGAGATTGCATTGATTTATTTGGGAACAGAGTTTGTCTTCTCTACTCTAAACATATCTTCACGCTACTTTATTATATCAGTATGCCTAATATAATGTTGTTGTTGTTGTTGTTTCTAAAATAAAGGTAGGCTATAAATTACAATAGGCTACAGCTCCGCGAATGCAGTGCAACTGTTTATTATCAAAGTAAATGGCAGATTCACTCCAACCACTAAATGACATTATAAATCTGTAGCTTGTCTAACAGGTTTGGTCGTTTAATTTACTGCTGTATGCACTAAAGATCTAAGAGATATTTATCATAGAAACTGTGCTCCGAAAAAGCTTCAGTTGTTGAAATTCTAGCATGAACGTACTATATGTAGCATACTAAATGTCATAATATATATTATGGGCCTGCTGTATCTTACCACCACCGGCCGCTGTTGTTCACCGCCACTGTGCCAGTGAGAGAGGAGACCAGGAGGACACATGCCGCTTTGACTGCGAGAAGCAACGCGAGTACCCGCATGATATCTGGAAGGGCAAAGTTAACCAATTAAACTCAAATCAGATTCACGCAAAAATAAACGATGTCAGGAACTTTCCAGATTAGAGGAGTGAGCATCTCGACAATTATTAAATTAAAAACAACAGGAAAATCATTAGGGTAGTGCACAGAAATTATGATTGATATTTGTGTTTTAGCTTTTAATGCAAGGACATTTATAATTTTGTGTAATTGTGTGTGATGTGTATGTTTTAAATTAGTATCAAAATACGCTTAGTAAACAATTCTGTAATCCTAGATACGTCTCAACAAAAAAATAAATATCAGCCTGCACAAATTATGTATCAGCCTACATTTAAAAATTCTATAAAAATAAAGGTGTTAATGAGAATCATAATAAAATACCCTTTTAAAAACTGTTTTTATTTTCTAGCTTTTTCGAAAACCCTATCATGCTTTAAAGAACATGAACACGCTTTTCCAAAGAAGTCTCCAAAGAATCATACAGCAACTCACGAACCCTACAGTGCCTGTATGTTTTTATGAGATGCTACTTAAGGCTGCACCTTAATTTAAACGTTATAAAATAATGAGTTTGTTGCAAGAAGAATCTACTTACCACTCCACATTCCAGTGCGACTGACAGCGTGGGTCAAAGTTTATTCATAAAATCAGCGTAGAAGTCACAGAAAGGGTCCTGGATGGGATGCCAGTGCCAGTGCCGCTGCTGCTGCTGCTGCTGCTCTTACAGTCTGTGTGTTAGTGATGCTCTGCTCACAGCACTGAGCGCGTGGGACAGTCCCGTAGACCTGATCCCCTCGGTGACTGATAGGCGACACATTGTTCACTTATTGAACGCTACAAGATGAATAAAAAAGGGATTTGCTGCTCTCATCTCCCTCTGTTTTTTTCCCCTCCCTCCTTTTGAGTGGAACTGAATGGACGGATAGCTTAATTCTTCTCATTGGGCACAATGAATACAGGAGGCAAACCCGACATAAAGGAGAGGAGATGAAGAAAGGATCCGTTATAGGCGCTTTAAATTACATATCATTTTGTAATCCTCGTCCAGAGATTCCTCAGATACATTCAAGCGAATTCATAAAAAATGCAGCTCCTTCAGGAGTCTTCCGTAGATGCAGAGCAGATTTATTCCTTCTCATTGCAGTGGGTGTGTGCGCGCGCGCCACTTGTGTCTTAAGTTCCCTCTGTGTGGATGGTGTCGCGACACGGTTACAGTAAAAGGGGAATATAAAACATCTAAACTGGCCTTTTTACCCGGAGTGCTTGCATGCATTACTCCCTTAACTGCGTCTCCTCCCTCTTGCGCGTAATTTTTTTTTTTTTTTTTTATAGATGTCCATGCTTGCGCTCTGCACTCACCCGTTTGTACTGTTTAGCCTAAATAAAGCACATCAAGTGGAAACGTCATGCTATAATTATGGTGAAAAATCTGGGTTAAATGAAAAGGAGAATATTAAAGACACGGGACAGCGCTTAATGCTGCTTCAGTTTCTAGTTTTAAATGGAGCTTGTGTTGTAGCCTAACACATTTTGATTTTTAAAGTCTGTAACTCAGCGTCTTTTGGGTATGTGTGTCTCTCATATTTCGATATATTTACGTAATTGTCTGCCACAAGTTAAAATCCATAATTCATCCCCAAACAGTTTAAATTTGTTGGGTTGTAAAAGCAATAGAAAACGTGGGGATTTTACATTTTGGATGTGAATTTATTATGGTAACCAAATTAATTTGTTCACAATAATTATTCATCGCTTCATTTTAAACGTTTAATTAAAAGGGCAAATAGCAAACGTTTTATAGGAACATATCAACAAAAGACAAAAGTTTTTTTTACAGTCTTGCAACTTCTAATGGTAACCTAACCCCTGTAACTCATTTCTATGGAGTTTCACTGATGTTGCAAGTCGTTCCAACATCTCTAATAGGCTATTCTTACCATTTTTGACATTTTAGAGAACGAATAAAATAAGAGATCGTTACAGATAAATAACTCAACACGTCTGACTTTAAATTGTGACACCAAAGTAGAAAGAGTCTAGATAAAACTGTTCACCATCTGGACTGCAGACCTCCCTTGATCGCATATGGTCAGTAAAGGCACGAATCAAATAGTATTTTGCTGTCAGTTTTGACTCCATACATTTATGGCATCGCCTGCGCAAAGAATTATGAGCAATTGGCAAATATTAAATCAGTGTATTTTGAGCACATATAAGGTGTTTGATGTCACCATGAAAGAATCGGAGAGAAAGCACTTTTTTTTTCCTCTTGAGGGATTGAAGTAAATGGCTAACTGAAGGAAGTGCGCTTTTGTTAGTGGTATTTAATGAGGGCTGCTTTTCTGGGCTTAGCCTGCTCTTATACTCTTGAAGGATCTTAAACAGGTTTTCCTGAAACACTCATGCGATGCGGCGCAGATTAGTGGCAATCCGGTTAAAGGGACGCCTTTTATATACAAATCAACTTCAAATCACTTTTTAAGCCACTTAGATATACACGCCATGGCAAAATGCTAATGCACTTTTCGTTGCCAGAGCTTAAGGAGAGGAATAGAGGTGATTAGCTCCAATACAAGAATTGATCTTCGAGAATAGCAGGTGATTAGCCCAAAAACCAAGAACTGTTGTCAGGATTCGGTGTTAAGAATGGTTAAGGGTGGATTTAACTCAATTTCATGACATTAATCCTAGTTTTACTACTGTTAATAGTAATATTAATAAAGATAAGAAGCAAGATGCTCGTTCTAGGGTCAGTTAAAGAGTTTTTGCACCCGCTGTGCATAGTGCATAGCTGACCACCAGCACGATAATCCTTTAATCTTGTAAACTGCTAATGCCTCAGATATTCTGCTTTATTCATACATTTATCAGTAGCCTACTATATTCAGGTCTTCTTATCATGCCATCCTGTCTGTCTACGTTGCAGCTACATGAAAAAAGGAAAAAAACACTGACAGCTTGTCTATTGAACAAACTTATTATGTGCATTATGCATAATTTGTTGGCCCACTATGTAATTGCGTATCACTTTCAATGAGCCTTGACAACAACCTCTCCATCATGGTCAGTTATGGGACTAATTATACGCACAAACTCAGACGTGTATAGACAAACAAACGAAATAAGTCTATTTTCCAGTAGTGCTCTAGGCTATCTGCAGCAACAGTCAGCAAAGCCTTCTCATTAAGAGTGTCGGGGAAAATGATGAATGTGGGCTTAATTAAAGTGAAACGTCACTAGGGCTGCACGGTGAACTGTTGAACTGATTTGGAGTGGGAGGATGGGCGAACACATGAACGCGCACACGCACCTCGCATTGTTCAAGAAGAACCGCACGCTTGCCTGCTGCTGCCCTGCGTATTGTAGCCTATATGAATGACTTTTAGTTTAGTTTAGCTCTCAGTTCACATATACGATTGTCACAAGTTCTGCAGTGCAGACAGGTCAGATAATAGGCCTACTTTATAAACCAACAGAAATAGACAGCAAGAAAAATAGATCAATAAAAAAATTCAAAGAATGCACACACTGCAAATGATAGGCTAAGTAACATTTAACAAGTCACAGGTTCTAGGATACGATTCAACAGCGATGCAGTTTTGTTTTGGGCAGTGAAAATGAATTACAGTAGATTTCCGTCCATTAGCTAATTTATAGCGTTTTACTTGATTTTATGAGTTTCAGGTTTATTATTGAATTAATGGGCTAATTCATATTAAAAATGAATACTTCAAAATTTGATTTTATTCATCAGTAATTTATAGCCTATTTAAGGTAGTTAATTATTACAGATTGTCACTTTAGTTGTACATACATTTTAAAGCTGCAATTTAAATTGTTTTCTGTTGGTTGAAATAATCGAAACTTGTAGGCCTATTTGTTTGTTTGTCATCATTATTTATAGGCTACTTTTCGTATCTGTTATCGGTTCTTTTAATATTCTACCGATAAATGGCACAATTTGCCAAAACAGCGCCTCAGAATGCCATTACAACACCTCAAAAGGAAAAAAGCCGTTCGTAAAACAATTTTGCATAAATTTTATGGCGCAAATACTACCTAGCTAGCCTACTAGTAATAATGTAAAATTAAACAAAAAAATATATGCGTGTAATGTTTTGTCTCAAAAAGTAGAAACAAATATAAACAAATAACCTAAATTAAACGTCAGTTTTGCATGTCAGTTGGTCAGTTAGACAAAAAATAATGCCTATAGCCTATAATGTGTGTGGAAAAAAATAGGCTACATTGAAAACTGGTAACATTTTTAGTCACGTGTTTCTCCGTGCACTTGTCACGAAAAAGCTCCAAATATAGTCAGTGCCCATGTTGTCAATTATTGCGTCCCTTATGAGACAGTGCTTGGTTTACTGAAACTGATTTATTCGTAGTCAGATTTATGCCTATTAAGCATGACTACTATTGGTGGGGGTCACGATTATGACATGCAGTTTTAGGAATATAGAAAGTTTGACAGGCCTTGCTACTTTTTCATCGTGTTTAAAAACAAGCGCCTCAGGCGATGTTTGCCCACCCTGACGGCGCCCCCTCCTCCTCCTCCTTCTCCTTCTCCTCAGTGACAAACACGCTCCCGTCCCAAGCTTCATCAAATGCTGCTTGCTCAACTCCCCGCTCCTCACACAAACAATTCAACTCATTTCCAGTTGCTCTCTAAAGCGATCCCACAGGTGTTTTAATGTCCCGTCGAGAAAAGCTTTCAGCGCAATGGAGTTACCCCACAGACAGTATTTGGGACGAGTCCTGATTGTGACTGCAGCGCTTCTGTCACCTGCGTTCACGTAAGTAGAAAGGTAGAAGCGCCTTCATGGGATCTGTCCGAGTAGCCTTAATGGACTGTTTGTTTTGGAAAACCAGTTATTCAAATGAATGATTAGACTATGTGGCATAGTCTCAAACGATTTATTTATTAGTAGTATTTAATTATAACTTTACACTTAAAAAAAAAAAAAAAAAAAAAAGATTTCCAGTTTCGCGCCACGACTGCTAGTAGCTATCTAAAACTAGTTAGCTAGTAACTTACTTGTATCTAAAACGAATTAGTGTCTTTTTTAATGTTATCAGTACTTGTTTTTACTATTAGCATGTAGTCCAGTAGTCTTTTCAGTCAGTAGAAGGCTACTTAATCACATACTAGTCCTCATTCCTTTGCTACTAGACAAGTGACTCCTCCATTGTTACTGGTAACAAACTGCACATGTTTGGCATTGAATTTATGTCAATCTGTTGTTCAGATACTAACTAGCATGTGTTCTAACTGTTGCTGGTGCTGGTTTCTCTAGTTAAACAGGTGTTAGTAACAATTACCTCCTAATACTAATTGAATATGTACTAGTGTTTATTCTGGTAATTGATACCAGAAACAGTTTTAGTAACTGTATGGTTATGGATGTTCTCTCACTTCTCAAAACTGTCTATGGGCATAATGTATTTATTATCATCAGCGTGTTATGATTTGAATATAATACTGCACACAAATCTTTTCCATAGTCATTTTCTCATCAGATTATCCTCAGGCATGCCAAGTCACTGATAGAAAGCAGGACTTTTGAATATTCATAGAAGTTTTATGTATGCCTCTTGCAAGGTCACAGCCTTATTTTAGTGTCAGGGCACTTAATCGCACAACTTCTCGTATAAAAAGCACTAGAATTTGTCACTTTTTTTTCTTTGCCATTCCAGTAAACATGTATTGATCATATTATTCGAAATGAATATGGCGCCATAAAAACATCCATTCCTGATACAATATTTTCCTGCTTCTCGTTAATGACTGAATTCATTGTCATAATTTCTTCACATATGTGAGTCATTTAAAAAAGACCACATGTGATGCTAAGTAACACCAGCCTTCTGCAATATTTACTGCATGCGGTGTTACTTCATAATGATATCACTGCTATAAAATTAATTTTCTCCTTTCTCAGGGTACTGGGCAATGACATCCTTGGCCTGAAGGTGGCAGGAGAGCCAGTGCTTACCCCCAACGCAGTGTGTTTACGACTGGCAGGCCTGACCAAAAAACAGATGCGTTTGTGTGTGCGCAGCCCTGATGTCACAGCCTCTGCTCTGCAGGGCATTCAGGTTGCTATTCACGAATGCCAGCACCAGCTCAGAGACCAGCGCTGGAACTGCTCCTCCTTGGAGAACCATGGCAAGTTGCCCCATCAGAGTGCCATTCTCAACAGGGGTGAGTTGATGGCAAAAGGGGCATGGGAAGTGCTGAAGTTGAAGTTGTAGAGAGCCAATACAGTCATAATCCGGGCATTGAAATGCTACATTGGCCAAAGAGGGAAAATATCAGCGTTGAGTCATTGTTTAACGCATTTGCGCCATGGAAAACATCTTTTATGAGATTTTAGATAAAGATCATTATAGATAATTATCTCACCAGCTGGCTCGTGCGCACTTCACTTTCTGAAGGCTCTGTTTACTCTGTTGGCAGCATTTTTTGCGGTGTAAAAGTGCTTTCTTTCGTCCCAGGTTTCCGAGAGAGTGCCTTCTCGCTGTCGCTGCTGGCTGCAGGTGTCGTGCACTCGGTGGCTTCGGCCTGCAGCCTCGGTAAGTTGCGTGGGTGTGGCTGTGAGGCTAAACGTCGCCTGGATGATGACAAAATCCGGCTCAAGTTAACCCAGCTCCAGCTTCAGACTTTCCAGAGGAGTGGGGTGTCTATAGCAGGTGCAGGAGAGAACACACCTGAGTTTGGATCACTCCATGGCAGCCTGCCGGCCAATCTGCACTCGTCCCACCCCATCAGCCTCCTCAAACCGCTGCCGGATGAGGTCACGCCGCTGCAGGACACCTGGGAGTGGGGAGGCTGCAGTCACGATGTCCGTCTTGGTGTACGGTTCTCTAGGGATTGGTTGGATTCCAGAGGATCTCCTCGTGATATACACGCTCGGATGAGGATTCATAATAATAGAGTGGGCAGACAGGTGTGGTTTTATGTCTTCAAATCTAATAATCTGTATGGCAACTGTGTCCTCAACAGGTTTGACATGATAAAACACTATTTTTCCCTGTACATTGGTGTTTTAAATTATTCACCTGCTTGGCTTTCTTTTATGCAGACATGCACAGGTTAGCCCCGCCCACAGCGAAATCTCATTGGTCCAAAATTCCCCTCCACAAAATCTCACTGTTAAAAGATTAAATATCTTCAGACTGGGTGTGATTGTGTATCAGTGACATAACATTCATTTTTATTGATTAATTAAAAAAAAAAAAAGAAGCAAATTCAATTTATACATTAAGTAAATTGAATACACCATATGCATTTATTTATTTAATTTAATGATTTTAAGTTCTGAATTAAAATTCATTTCAATTTATTTATTTATTTATTTGGAGGGACAGAAAGTCAAAAATGTTTTGGTAATACAACATATATCACATGGGGTGTGACTCCCTAAATTATTAATTCATAATATATGAAAACTTTTTTTTAATTTGAAGACATTTTTGAAAATTATGATTAAGCTGTGTACAATCTCATGTATATAGGATTTTTTTAAACTTACAGTTAACTTACATTTGTTTTTTTATTTTTCAAAACATGAAACCAACATGATTACAACAATATGGAGCATGTGTTTTTAACTAGTTTGTAAAAGATGTTTCTTTTCCTTTGATGTGGATATTATTATATGTCACTGACCCATTTTTCAGTTGGCTACCTCATAGATGATAGATAGATAGACAGACAGTCAGATAGATAGATAGACGGATATACCATAGATAGATATATAGATATACCACATTCTTTTCATTATGTGTTTGACCTTAACAGGTAGTTACTGACAACATGAGAAGAAAGTGCAAGTGTCATGGCACATCAGGCAGCTGCCAGTTCAAGACCTGCTGGTATGTTTCTCCTGAATTCCGGCTCGTGGGATCACTGCTACGGGAGAAATTTCTGACTGCCATCTTCATAAACTCTCAGAACAAGAACAACGGAGTATTCAACTCTCGAACTGTTGAGAGCCCCGGCTCGGATCAGCTCAGAGGCCGGCGGCGGAACATTTCCCGTGAGTTAGTGTACTTCGAGAAGTCGCCCGACTTCTGCGATCGTGAGCCCGCAGTGGACTCGCCGGGTACGCAGGGGCGCATCTGCAACAAGAGCAGCCCCACCATGGATGGTTGCGGGTCGCTGTGCTGTGGCCGAGGACACAACATCCTCAAACAGGCACGCAGCGAACGGTGCCACTGCCGCTTCCACTGGTGCTGCTACGTGCTCTGTGAGGAGTGCAGGGTTACGGAATGGGTTAATGTGTGCAAGTAACCAACCCATTTTGATCCAAATCCCCATTTCTTTTTGGACCGAGAGACAACAACCTGTGACTGCCTGTGTGTTTTGCTCTCCTACAGTGTGTCTGTTTATCCATTTCTCTCCTTCTTTAACCTTCATCATCTGGGATCCATTTGCGTTGTGTTGCTGTTATGTTCAAAATGCCAAGTCAGATTGAGGAGGAGGTGACTCATGTCATTTGTCTTTTTTTTTCCTCGCTTGGAATCTTCAGCCTCCAGAACCAAGCAAATGGCCCGAACGCCATCTGCACTCCTCTAAATAACAAGGCATAACAGCAGGAACAAATTATTCCTGAGAAATATCGGCACTGCTACGGTCTACCTTTTTTTCATTTAAAAAGTGCACTTAATGTATATTCCTTACCTTGGCAAAATGTTTGAGAAGTTTATGTTGTGATCGTTCTTGATGGTGAAATACCATACTAGTAGGGCTGAGGTTTCTGAAACACTGTATCTTGCAGTGTTATGATCTTTGCCCACATTGATCATGAAGAATCAATGGCTGTGATAATTGAAGGGAACATCTCAGTGCCTTTTATGAGGTTTCATAAGATGTTGTAGAGAAACTCTCCCAAGTCTGAAGCGAATCTTGGCCATCGACTGAGAATTTGCCTTGCGTAGGGGTCTGAGTTTAGTTGGTTTTTATGAAAACCAGGACAATTGTGAAGTTGATACGCTGCGTAACCCCATCCTAACCTTTATAGAGACAGACCAATCAGAGAACGGAGATGGAGAGAGTGAAAGAACGACTGGAGAACACTTGTGCCTCCCGTGGATTTTTTGCAGCTGATTAAAAACAGTCACATCTCATCTCATACTGCTGAACAATATTGGATGCCAGATGCCTTTGATGCAAGAATGGAAGACATTCATACTCTCAAGTCCGGAGTTAAACTGTATTTAAACAGTCATATTACAGTGAATTTGATGTATGCGATTTTTAAACTTTACTATTGAGCAATCAGTGCTTAGGGAATCAAATTAATTGTATGGATAAATTAGCTTTCATGAATTGCTGCCTTTTGCATTCTTGAGACTTTTGTCGTTGTAATATGTTACAAGAACGCCTCAATTCTTGGTTAAGAAACCTTTCTTGGTTTATCATGTGTGTAGGTTTTAGAACCAGGAAAGACCCTCTAGAACAGAGGAGGGGTCATAGATCAGTGTATTAGATATAATTCTTCTTTTCTGGAGATTTTTTTTTTTTTTTTACTGAATCTGACCTCTCATAATGGGCAACAGGGATAGGTTTTCATAAAGAGTTTTATAAGCAGATTGAGGTATGAACCGGTCTTATAGGGATCAGCTGCCCAAAGTTGCACCATGTGCTGCTGAGTACTGTTTGTCCTTGTCTGTGAATCTGCATCTGCAACTGTCAGAGACTGGACCACTGTGTGATTTCCTAACTAAATACAGACACACTTCTGATGTCTACGCTCTGTCTGAGTTCTCAACAATCACAAACATCTAGGAATAAATGAGTTTTTCTGTATGATTCCTCACGAGACTGTAATGAGGATGCGCTGTGGCGGCTGTGGATTGAGTGAAGTGACCACCCACGGCCTGCTGGCTTTATCAAACTTGCTTCTTGTGGTATTTCCTCTGGCAATAAAGATGGGAGCATAAGAGAACTAGAAAAAGAGTGGTGTGGAATGATAAAGCGCTGGATATCTGGTTTGCATTTCTTTATTCCTTTATCATTTCACCCTGGAGCTGCTGCGAGAGGGAATTTCCTGTCGCTGTTTATCCCATGTGTGAGACAGAGAAATTGGACGGCCATAGACGACCCCCCCCCCACTTCCCCACCTCCCCCAACAAAATGCAGTGCAGCCAATCACACATACAAAGCAACATACTGACAACATCAAGAATAATGACAACCAGACACTGTCACAGTTAAGACAGAACGGCACAGAACTAATACTGGGTCATCTGAAATTATTTCAGTTAGCTACTATACAGATGGATAGATGGATGGATGGATGGATTGATAGATAGTTGTATGGATAGAAAGATGGATGCATGAACAGATGAATGTATAGATAGACATGTGGATGGATGGACAGATGAATAGATGGACGGGTGGATGGATGGATAGATGAATTGATAGATAGATGAAAGGATGGACAGACAGAAGACAGATGGATAGACAGACAAACAGACAGAGAAGTGTAATTAATATACAACATCAGATATGAATGTTAGTGGATATGGAAATATGTGAATATATATTGCATATACTTACGTACATCAAAAGAGAAGTAAAAGGGGAAGAAAAACAGCTGGAAACATCTGCTTCTGGGCTCCTTGTCCAGCTTCCCCTTCCATTTTTGATGTGGGATAGAGAGAAAAAGAGAAAGGGAAAGAAAAAACAAGGAGCCAGCTACCCAGAACATCAAAGCCGTTGCCTAAATGTGCAAGCCCTCATTAGTTCTGCAAGCCTAACCAACCCGACTTATGATTGTGTTTGCTGGGGTGCACTTTGGCAAACACTTCAGAGGAGAGGCTCCTTTAAATTATAACCCCCACCCCCCGGCCCAGCTCTCTGCTTCCACCCCTACCCACTATAGCCTCTTCTGCCCACCCCATAACCCCCAAAACTCCCAGTGCACACAAACACAGCACTCCCCCCCATACAGCACTCCACCCTATAATCTGGTGTGCAGCTGCAAGCATCTGCTCCACTCCCTCTCTCTTTACCTAACCACTGAATTGATAAACACATCGATCATAAAGCCACTGACACACGGGACCGTGTGAAGCGACACGGGGACAGAGTTTCCTTTGCATCTGGACGAGGTCTGGGCAGGCACTGTGTGCTTAATGACTGTATAAAATATAATAGGAACAGGTATTTTAATAAATACATTGATGCATGAGAATGAGCACCATGTTATGAATAAGCCCTACCGTAATTATTAGAGCATTTCGATTTTTGCATGTCATAATTTCTTTTAGTATTCTGTTTAATCATAAAATCTATACAGAGTGATCTTTTGCTTCACTGCTGATAATCTGGCACGCAACTACTGAGTAATTTGGCAGCCTGAAGAAATCAGCTAGTTGCTGCCAAATTCTGTAATTTGGCAGCATCTAGCAGGTTACTTATTCATTAGGTTCAGTCATAGCTGAATAATTAATCACAATATGGAAATGTGCTTCCAAACACTTCCAGCAACAGATCCTTCAGTCGTAAATTATCACATAATACACATTTCTGGAGGAAAAGTCTTCAAAATGTTCACTGATTATTGAGATACGAGACTAAACATGCACCACAATTTTGCGTACAACGATTTTGCCTGCCAGCTTTACCAGAGTAAAAACATTTCCGAATTAATATGATTTAGAGATCGTGAGAATGTTCTTTACACAACAATTTCATTTATTCTCATTTTTAACAAACTTATGACATCGATATCACTTGTCTAGCTCAAAGCTTAGATTAAACTTAATAAAAACATAAATATAAATATGTAACATAAATGACAGTATTTCCCTTGTGTGTGTGTGTGTGTGTGTGTGTGTGCGTAGCCTACATAAAGACACATATTTTACCTTAAATTTATTTTAAAGACATTATATGAATTTTTAGTTCATATAATGTAGTTTTAATTCAAAGTAAGGTAGCCTATATATTGTAGGTAAATTCGTAATAATCTTGTTCATTTCTAGAGATCTTACAATTTTATTCATACAGACCACCGCTTGCATGAGTTTCATTCATTGACATTTTGAATGCACATACCAGGATGCGCTTCGATGGTGTCGCGAGATCTTTAACACTCTCCTGCTTATTCCGCTGGTATCGCGAGAGCGGAGTGACTTGCGTGAAATTATCCAGTGTTGGTCTCCGAGGTGAGTAGGGATGTTGGGAAGCGTGAAAAAAATATGGTGTAATTTCGTCTAAAATAGATTAGACATTGTTGGCGTGTTGATATATGTTAAATATTATTGACATTAAATAGCGGAGCAATTTATAATTTGTCAATATGCAGGCCGGCTCTTGCTGCTATATGGTATCTCTACGTCGTGACAAAAATAAAAGGTGTTAGACGTTTAAACAGTATCACTGCCTGATGTGACACGCGCCGGTTTATCATGAGAAGGCATTTCTTTCTTATGAATGATACAACGGGATGCGAGCATCTCTTGCGTATTCATTAGCAGCCCACCTGTGTAGGCTGACATTAAAAATCTCATATCATGTTTTTCTTTCCGAAATGATTGTTTCCATTTGCCAGTGTGTTAAAGCCGGCAGACTCTGAAAGCTGAATGTGATCAGATCTGGGCTTCAGTACCCAGTTCTGTTGGATTTAAACTGACACAAATCAACAGTCTCAGATTTTTTCATTTGCATACTATACTCATGATGTAGATGTCATCACCATTTTATGGAGGATGAGGAATCTTTCTTCCTTACAGAAACATTAAAAGAGTAACATATCATGAATCTGTCCACGGACACATCTCATTCTGTCAGTCAGCACCTAAAATAAAGCAATACTTCATTAGTTATTCTAATATAGGTGTTTTTTAAATTTTGTATTTTGGAAAGCAATCATCATATACTGGACTGGGAAGTCCAGTAGATTTGTACTGTACATTACTGACTGAAGTGTGTGTGTAAGTATGTTGTTCTTGACTCAATGTTCTGTACACATTTATTTAATCAGTGCATGATGGCAGTTATGAATCATGTGAGATGAATTTGCAGACTAGCACTCTCACTGTATGGCTAGATCAAGATGACCTTACATTATATGTTCATGTGCTCTGGCTCTTTTTTTAAGGTTTACATTTGTTTTGCAGGTTGTAGTATCTTCTATATTTTTCCAAATGCAAAGTAAGCTTTATAAGTAAAGTGTGCATATTGTTTTTCTGTACTGCTGTGTTAAAAAAAAAAAAAAATTCTGTCAGTATTTACTCACCTGATGTTTCATGTAGCCTACTCTGAAATGTGGTGCTTTCTGTGAAAGAAATATTGTAGTTTTTGATTTTGTCCAGCCACAGGCTGTAAAGATCATAGATGTATTTAATCGTTAAAATTCCAGAAGGGTTTCTAGATGATTTAAAAAGAGAAACATTGGCATATCTGTAATGAATTAGATGGAGTTAAGAGAGTACAATGTGGTAGCAAGTGTTCTTTTTGAAAGGGCCAATGTTGTAATTGGAGGTATGACAGTTGCGTGTGTCAAATAAAAAAAAATGACCATAGATGTTCTCTTTTTATGTTGGTAAAGGCTAACCAGCTATCATGGGGAACATTTTTGGCAACCTTTTGAAGAGTCTTATTGGGAAAAAGGAGATGCGTATTTTGATGGTCGGGCTTGATGCAGCTGGGAAAACCACAATCTTGTACAAACTGAAGCTGGGAGAGATAGTGACTACCATTCCTACTATTGGTGAAGCACATTTTTAGACTTAAAATGTTTAATCCCTTGATTATTATTGTATTATTTACCTCTTACATAGAGACAATGGTCTTTATGTCATGTTTTATGCATCTGGCCTCTGTGTAATTTCTGTGCTATTGTGTTTTCTTGTTACTAGGTTTTAACGTGGAGACTGTTGAGTACAAAAATATCAGTTTTACAGTGTGGGATGTTGGTGGCCAGGACAAAATCCGACCTCTGTGGCGTCACTACTTCCAGAACACACAAGGTGAGAAGAGGACTTATACACACTGACTAAAAACACAAACAGGATTTTGTGTCAAACAGAGCCATGATAAATAGCCGACAGTTTATGTCAACCTACTGGGATTTAAAAGGAAGAACATATATATTTATATCTTTTTAAGTTTTGAGTTGGTCCCATTTTAGTTTTTGTTTGTTTGTTTTTTACTTTTTGTTGAAAGAATTCTCATATTCTCACCAAGGCTTCATTTATTTGATCAAAATTACAGTAAAATAATTAAAATTGTAAAGTATTATTACAATTCAAAATAGCTGTTTTCTGTTGTAATACATTCAAAAATGTCATTAATTCCTTTGATGGTAAAGCTGAATTTTCAGCAGCCATTATTTCTCATATCATGTGATCCTTCAGAAATCCTTAATATGCAGATTTGCTGCTCATGAAACATTATCAATGTTAAAAACAGTTGTGCTGCTTATTATTTTTGTGGAAACTGTGATATATTTTATTTCAGAATTATTTGATGTATAGAAAATTTAAAAGAATAACATTTATTTGAAGTAGAAATTATTTGTAATATTATAAATGTCACTTTTAATAAATTTAAGGAGCCCTTGCTGATTAAGTTTTTTTAAAATGTACTTACCCCAAACTTATTTCAATAGGGAATACATCAACACATTAAAGAAAACAGTACTTGTCAAGTTTCATCATTCCATCTTTAAAGGGTTAGTTCACCCAAAAATTAAAATTAGCCCGTGTTTTACTCACCCTCGAAGCATCCTAGGTGTATATGACTTTCTTATTTCAGACGAATCCAATTGGAGTTATATTAAAAATTGTCCTGGCCCCTCCAAGCCTTTCAATGGGGGTAAGCGGGTGTTTGTTGTTAACAGTTCAGAATACGTGAAAAAAAGTGTGCGGATCATTAATAAAACGTCCCTCACACGGCTCCAGGGGGTGAATAAAGGCCTCCTGTAGCGAATCCATGTGTTTTTATGATAAATATCCATATTTCAAACATAATAAACACTTTTTCTCACTTCTGCTGACCGTGGCACGTGGAAGTTGTGCAGGCGGATGACGTAGGTGTTGTGTGCGCGCGCGCCTCTGAGAAATGCAGGAGCAAAGAAAACAAAGTTTGCTTACTTTAGCAAAGGAAAACCATTCTCCTCTTGGCTTATATCGAAATCCTCCGACATTTTTCTTTACAAATCCTCGTTTTGTGCTTCTAATTTGTGACCGGCGTTTTGTTTTGTTCTCTCTCCGCGCTCGTTACTAATCATGCAACGCCGACATCCTACGTTATCCGCCGGAACTGCTTCCGTGTACCACAGTCAGCGGAAGTGAGAAAAAATGTTATCTTACAAAAAACGCATGGATTCGCTACAGGAGGCCTTTATTCATCCCCCACCCCACGTCTTCTGAACTGTTGACAACAAACACCCGCTTCACCCCCATTGAAAGGCTTGGAGGGGACAGGACAGTTTTTAATATAACTCCGATTGGATTCGTCTGAAAGAAAGCCACATTCAACTAGGATGCTTCGGGGGTGAGTAAAACACAGGCTAATTTTCATTTTTGGGTGAACTAACCCTTTAAACTTATTCAATTTAGCATTGAAATTAGAATTAAGATCTCATATTGAGGTCCACGAGGGTCTTTATTTTCCCTCTTATTAATTACTACCTCTCGATAACCACATTTGACATCATTTCTCATGTATTTTGAAGGTCTGATCTTCGTGGTGGACAGCAATGACCGTGAGCGAGTGAATGAAGCCAGAGAAGAGCTGATGAGGATGCTGGCTGAGGATGAACTCAGAGACGCTGTACTCCTCGTCTTTGCAAACAAGCAGGCAAGAGCTTCCTCATGCGTCTGCTGTGTTCTTCAAATCAGTAACAGTTCATTGATGTTAGCATTGCATCTGCTGTCTACCGATTTCAAATCAGCCCTAGTATGTGCATCGGTTTCTGTAATATATGTGTCGATTTGTTGAAGATGGAAACTTAGCTGCTGTAACAGTATGTATGGTTGTAGTTCATCAGTTAGAAAGGATTGAAAGGAGGTAATTTTTTGACATTCAGATTTTTATAGTAGGCAATTTATACAATTTAAAAGAAGAGATAATTTTGTGATCTCATGGGGCTTAAAAGAGACATCAAGTTGAATATCATCCGCATAGTAGTGATAACATATACCTTGAAAAGTACTTATCAATTACCCCAGAGGCAGCAAATACAAAGCAAATAGCAACAGGGCCAAAACAGAGCTCTGGGGAACACCACAGGAGAGAGATACTGTAGATGAGGCATAGTTTTGAACTCTAACTAAAAAAGTTCTATCTGATAAGTCAGCCATGCAACGTCTATAAGACAGAAAATGTTCCTCAGTCTAGTTTTTGCCTCGTCTTCCAGATGGCAGAGGTGAAAGCAGGCTATTTTTGGGCTGGATGGGCTCTCTGATGATTTGGAGAACTCATTGCCGGCAGTGGTTGTTGAGGTCTGCCACTGATGTGTTGAGCAGTTTTGACCACCCGCTGAAGGTCTCTCTGATCTGATGATGTGCAGCTGCTGTATCTTAGTGAGAAGCAGAAGGTCATGATGCTCCCAACACCGAATCTGTAAAAGATCTCATGAGAAATGGAGGATCTCGGTGCATGCAGGAATTAGACTCTGGTTCCAGGAAAATTAGTTCAGGAACTATGGGAAATCCTCAATGATGAGGGCATGCAGTATGTATATAAATAGTAAGATATGTAGTTGTGTCTGTTTCTGTCTCACTCTCCAGGATCTGCCAAATGCCATGAATGCTGCAGAAATCACAGATAAGCTGGGTCTCCACTCCCTGCGCCATCGTAACTGGTACATCCAGGCCACTTGTGCCACCAGTGGAGACGGTTTATATGAGGGTCTGGACTGGCTGGCCAACCAGCTCAAGAACAAGAAATGAAGCAGACCGGATCCAAGAGGAACCGGTGTGGGCGAGGAGTCACCTGAGTGACAGCTCATCAGGGAGCACTAGTGGTTTCCAAGTTTCTTTCATTCTGTTTACAAGCTGAGACCAACAGGAGCCGGGTCATTTCAGACAGTGTAACCCCTCGCTATGTCCCACTTAACAGATCCGTGAGATGATTGGGGAAGCACCCATGATTCATATTCATATTTACTAGTGAAGATAGACATGTTTTGCTATTCTCATGTGATTCAAACATCTCAGTTTCTTGTGTCTATATACTGTAAATGTATTAAAGACATTAACGGGGAGTGAATGAAAAGCTTTTACTTATATTAATACTGTGGGAGTAACTCTTAAATGCAGGTCATTTAAACTATATTAACTGCACTGATAGATGAGAAACCTGTTGATTCAGTTTCCTGAAATATTTAAATAAAATCAAGTGAAAGGTTATTCAGAAAACAATGAAGAAACATGTTGTGTTTTTTGCTACAGTGGTGTTGTTTTGCTACTGAAAATTAAATATGCATTGTGATTTATTATTAGCATATCAGCCAGACTTCATGACTGTCAGTGATTATGCTCTTATTGCATGTATTCACCAGTGTCTCTGCACAGGTTGCTGAGCAAGCTTTGGTTAGTGCTGTTGTATGTAAATAGATAGAGGATCTCTTGTCTTGGCATGCATAGTTTGCGACGATTAAATAGCACATTGTTCTGTGTACAAGAACTGTTTCTTTTGTGCTGATATTGTTCACTACCCAAGCTGCTGTTTTGTTGTGTAGCTACATGTGTTTGTTTCACTGACTGTATCCGCTGCTCTTGCATGCTGTTCGTCTGTATCGTGCCGTGTAGACATGCTCATTGATTGTGCCATTGCATTCGTGTTAGTGATTTTTTTTTTTGTTTGTTTGCTAGTGTTGCATGGGCAGATCTGAGGAGCTGAACAAGAGTAGATCTCTATAGCCCTGTGACTGGAAAGAGTGTCGAAGAGACTTTACAGTAGACGCAGGTACTAATAGACTCAAATATTTATGGTTGTGTGTATGCTCATGAATGAAGTATGTTTATATATTACACACTTAATAAAGTATGCACTTAGATAATTTAATGTGAATATCTATTATTTCTTGTAGTCCTGTGTCCATACATTTTTTATCTATGTTCCTTGCATTGAAATACTATGGAAAAAATTTGTTAATTCTGAAAACACTTAAATCCAGTTTTTTCAACTTTGCATCTGCACAAATAGTCATTTCCATTATCCATACTTCCATTTATTCATTAGCTTGAATTCAGCTTGTTTGTAGTTAACTAAAACATAAACTACTAAAAATCATTTTTGTTAATTCAAATAATTTAGACATTTCGTCTTGCAGCTAACTGAAATAAATATTAAAGTTAAAAGCTTAAATAATTAAGCTAGTTAAAAACTAATAAAATAACAAACACATTACAAAATTATTAAAACAAATTGAAAAATAAAATGCTAATTCGAAATATTAATAAATACTATTTTAGTATATAAACAATGCTAGAATAACACTGTTGACATCTATGCTTTTTCAGTTATTACACCAAAATTTTTAAAATTGGTCAAATATATTAAATACTGCCAAATAGCCCCTCTAGTTGTGTCTTTTTTAAACGATACTAAATAATATTTAATCAAATCATTACCTTCAAAGTGTTTTCATTTTAGTTCAAGTTTAATAAATTTGTCATGTGCTTTTGTCACTTTTATTAGTTTTTGCTTTTTTAATGTCTATTTAAGTTTTAGTTATTTACTTAAAATTATTTCAGCTAGTTCCCAAGACAAAATTTCTAATTTTTGTAAATGTTCTTTAAAACTTTTTCTAAATTCTTTAAGTTTTAAGATTTTTTAGTCTAATATTTATATAAAAAATTTGATAATGATTTTAACAGTTTAGTTTAAGCAAACAATAACAACACTGAATCCATTTAATTAAAGTCAGAATATGACAGGTGCTTGCTCCACAAAGTAAAACTTATAGCCTGGAAAAAGTAACAGATAACACAACAAAACCACATAAGTTTTTCAAAACCAACCAAGTCTTCATAATAAAAATGAACCCACATGGCTGACAAAGTTCATCTACTGTAATTGCTTCCATTCTGGGGTCTTTTCCTTCTTCCAGAAAAGTCGCTTCAGTCATTCAGCGGTTTGGTGCGCAATTATAAAATTTGTTTCTGCATTTTGATAACTTTATCAGACACCACAGAATGTGATAAATCTTATCTTTGTGTGGTTTGTGAAAATGTCATAGAGCGTACTGAAAGCACTTCATCTGCTCTGTGTGAACACTTACGGCTCTTAGGCTCAGAAAAGTCTAGAAATAATAAGAAGGGAAATCTGTTTGTTTAGCAAGATGCCCAGTACCTCACCCCCTTATTCTGTGGCAAATCCCACACACCTCCCCGCCTGCCCTCACAGTGTGTGTCTCCAGGGGCGTGACAGCAGTATGTGGGTCAGGGCTGCTCCCTGGGTTGCCAGCCCCAATGGCCCCCTGCAGGCTGCTCATAATAGCGGCACCATGGCGGGTGCCATAGCTGGGATTCCCTCCCGTAACCGGGGCGCCCTCGCCCAGGGCACAGACTCACTGGCAGCAATGCTGCAATCAATTCATCAATCTGTGATGTGAGCGGCGACCGCTGAAGCCAGGCCAGCCCACCCCGCATCCAGGCCATGACCACCAGCAATGAGGATGAAAAGCAGGACTGGAGAAATCAGGAGCTGGATGGCGTACAGCTGATTATTTAGGGGGCTGGTATTCAGTCAGAGCAGACGGGCATAATGAGAGTTGTTTCACTTTGGGAAGGTCCTCAAAAACTTGAAATTAGGACATGGATTGTCAAGCATGAACAAGCAAGTACACACACACATACATAATAATGTCACATTTGGAGTGAGGCAAGGCTGTAGCAGCCAGAAACATTGAAGGGAACACATCACATCCAGATTAGTGGCTGATCAATATGACTTTTCAGTGACTATTGTTTTTTCGTTATTCCCCCATATCTTCAATATTTGATGACTTCCTCCAAACTTTTTTAATAAAGTTGTTATTTTTATTATTAAAAGTAGAAGTTGTAGTAGTAGTTCTTATTCAAACAGTAGCAAATGCAAAAAAAAAAAAAAGTTAAATAAATAAATAGTAGTGTTGCTTATTCATAACCAACAAATGTGGTGTGATAATATACCAGGGAAATGTAAGTGGTTTATGGACATGGGGGGTGTTCAGAAGGTTATCATTACTGTCAGTTTAAATCTTTGTCTGTATTCCCTCAAAGTGACCATTATAACTCTACTGTACAAAATAAACTGGAACTGATGAGGATTGATGTTTTAGCACCATCCTTCATCATTTAGCTGATATCTCCATCTGCTGGACAATAGACTGTAGTGTTACGTTCTCAATGGGCTCATATTTACACATTTAGATTTATAGATCTAAAATATGGGTCTATATTTTGGAAAAATGTGAACTATTTTGCTTAAAATCCACCACGTAGTAAATACTGCTTTGTGCTTTACTGAAGACTGGATACAAAAGCCGTTCAGAAAGCATACCTTTGTTTTACCAAAGTCCCTTTAAGGTTATTCTATAGTCTTTGGTTTTACCCACGCACTATATGTAAACACAGTAATATTAATAAAAGTATGGAAACTGCAGTAAAAACTTTGGCAGTATTGTAGTAGATTCATGCAACAAACCCTGCTAAAAAAAAAACAAAAAAAACAATAGAAGCCCAATAGAAACCATCACAGAAATTCCAATGGTTTCCATTAAAATACCATTATAAACCATTAGCTTTTTCCAGTAAAACCATTACAAAATTCCTTTTTGTAGTGTGTTTTGGGCATTTTTCCAATAGGATTCAACATCCCACCAATAGAATCCATCACATACCAGTAGAAACCATTATAGTTTCCATTAAAACCAATACAATTCCCATTATAACCATTAAAACCATTACATTTTCTATTGTGTTTTGGGCAGGGTTCTATTGGGGGTTTTTTTCAGCAGGGCCCTGACATATGTAGCTTCTACGTTTGTGTAGGCTATTTATTTTTTTATTAAACAACAAATAGCTTGCTTTAGTTAAGTTAGGCTACATTAATCTAACAACGGCAGTGACGAGCTTTGCATGGGTATAAACAAACACACAAACAAATAAATGGTTATTTCTCTTTTTGTTATATATGTATATAAATTATAACAAACCCCCTTTTTTTAGAAACTATAGTTACACTGAGCTAACCATGGTGACGAGGCGCTATCCATGGTTACATTTGGTTAATGTACAAGAACCACTGTTAAATAAATAAAGTAAGTAAATCTTAAAGTGAGTGTAATGGCTATGAAATAATGTTGTGGGGTATACATGCTCAACTGAAGTCTCTGCCGTCCGAAGAAAGACCGACATGCGAAGCAACTTTATTGTTCCCTCTCCCGCAGACAGTGGTCGCTGCACGGGCGGATTGGGATGGATTTATAGCACGGAAAATCGCTGCGTTATGAATTTCATAAAATATTTGCTTTTCAGCTGTGGACTGTATTCTTTCGAGATCTTGCCAGATTTGTATATTCACTCTCCTCTGTTAAATACGTAAGAACGGAAGAAGTGTACGATTTTTAGAAAACATCTTGTTGTTTGTAAAGCAGGCCGTTGAGCCCTCGGATTTTCCTAACATTGTGTCCGGCATGGTGCGCTCGGCCCACGGGACACTCGTGGCATTTTACACCCGGTAAGACCCGAAAGCGCTCTTCGAAACAGCGCGCGCTGCAACAAGTTCTTTTGTTTTGATATGGGTCGTATGATCCCAACCTCCATATTTCATATTTTAGCTACATTTCGGTTTAGATTAGTGAGTTTGCTCAGTAACGCATCGTTCTTGTATTGTAAACACAAAGATTAGGCAGATTTCACGTAGTTAGACGTTGACGAGCATGCTATGTTATTAGCAGCTAAGCTAGCTACTAGCTCTTATGGTTCAACAAACAGTTTTCTGCTATCACAGACCGCGTTGGTAAATTAAAAACGTTTCTTTTTAAATTAACAAGTCCAGTGGACACAGGGAAATTAATTGTGTATTGCATATAATAGCTTTGTACTTATTAGCATCGTCCAAGTGTAAGTCAGCTTTTATGTGTGCAGCTCTAAACTATGTGAACTTACTATTAATACATAGATGTGTAGTTACTGTTTATGTTTTTACTTTGTTATTTGTATGATTATAAATTACCTTTAAGGGGTCATAAATGTGCAGTTTTTGTATCTATAACGCATAAAAGTGTTATGTCGCTCATCTCAAACGCCTCTCTAGATCTAACCCAAAGTAAATGAGTTATCAGGAAAAGATAGGCTAGGCACCGATGGTTTAGGAATTATGTTTAATAATTTGCACATTTTGATCTTAAAATATATAATTATAACAGTTTTCGTGCTTTTGCCTTTATCATATAAAGTATTGTGTTAAAATGAATAGGCAACTTGTTTAGATTGAGTGTCTCGACCATAATAAAGGCCGCAGGTGCATGGATGTAGAACTTTAGCTAACCAAATGAAGCGGATAACTGCTTACTGATCCTATTGGACATAATAACTTTTTTTCAGAGTTTAGAGTTCATGTAGTGTTATTTATTTTCATTGCAGTTTGTGTATAAGAATGATCATTCTTCATTTTTCTCAGCTAATTGTCCTCCACTCTGTCGACAGGTGCCGAACCATGGTATCCACCTAGTCCCTGGTTTGACTGCAGTGGTCGTAGTAGCAAAGCATTTCTCATCTACAGTTGACTGAGAGCTGCTGTCACTGCCAGCATACTTCTTATACAACACTCTACTGTAAATACAGCAGTCTTTACAGCATTGCAAGCTGATTGGTGAACCACTCTGAAGTGAAGCTGACTCTCCACAAAGGCAACTAAGTGAACTGTGGTCCCCAAACAGAAGCAATACCAAGACTTTTTTGTTACATTGACATATTTGGCCAGAGACTTTAGAATGGCATCTGTTCCTGTTTATTGCCTGTGCCGTCTCCCTTACGATGTCACCCGGTTCATGATTGAGTGTGATGTTTGTCAGGACTGGTTTCATGGCAGGTGAAGTTGCATTTTGTAAATTATAATTGAAAGCTAAATTGAAATCACCTTTATGGTATACATGATGCTATTTGTTTGCAAATGGGATTTTTTTTTTTTTCCCTGTGTAGTTGTGTTGGTGTGGAAGAAGACAAAGCGGCAGAGATTGACCTGTATCACTGTCCTAACTGTCAGGTGACACATGGACCCTCTGTCAGTAAGTGCAGCAAATACTGTATAATCTGTATTAACTGGCATTTTGTTCACATGAAATGCATTATTTTTTTTCATTAAGATTTGTTTTATTTTCGTAGAAAATTACCAAGAGTGCTGGGATAATTCTGATGTTTATCCAGTATTTTTTCTATCTTTGAGATGCTACTATAATTTTTATTAGTATTTTGAATTTTTTAATGTATATGTATTTTCTGTTTTTGTTTTAGTAATTTAGTTGCGTTTTTGTCATTTTTAGTAGTTTTTTTTTTTTTTTTTTTAAATATGAAAGTAAATATGGCGATATAGTCATGGCCAAAAATATCGGCACCCTTGGTAAATATAATTAAAGAAGGCTGTGAAAATGAATCTGCATTGTTAATCCTTTTGATCTTTTATTTAAAAAAATTCACAAAAATCTAACCTTTCATTGGATAATAAGAATTTAAAATGGGGGAAATATCATTATGAAATATATGTTTTTCTCTAATACACATTGGCCACAATTAACGGCACCCTTTTATTCAATACCTTTTAGAAACCTCCATTTGCCAGTTTAACAGCTCTAAATTTTCTCCTATAATGCCTGATGAGGTTAGAGAACACCTGACAAGAGATCAGAGACCATTCCTTCATCCAGAATCACTCCAGACCCTTTAGATTCCCAGCTCCATGTTGGTGGTGCTTCTCTTCAGTTCACTCATTTTCTGTAGGGTTCAGGTCAGAGGACTGGAATGGCCAGCAGAAGCTTGGTTTTGTGCTCAGTGACCCATTTTTGTGTTGTTTTTGAGGTCTGTGTTTGGATTATTGTGCGGTTGGAAGATCCAAACATGGCCAATTATAAGATTTCTAACAGAGTCAGTCACATATTGATTTTTTTTATCTGTTGGTATTTGATAGAATCCATGATGCCATGCATCTAAACAAGATGTCCAGGACTTCCAGCGGAAATATAGGCCCACAACATCAAGAATACAGCAGTATATTTCATTGTACACGTGGGGTACTTTTTATCCCTGTGTTTATCAAACCCATCTTGAGTGTTTGCTGCTTAAAAGCTCATTTTTTAATTTCATCTGACCACAGAAGCCAGTCCCATTTGAAGTTCCAGTCGTGTCTGATAACTGAATATGCTGGAGTTTGTTTTTGGGTGAGCGAGGAGAATTTTTCTTGAAACTAGGGCTGCACGATATATCGCATGCGATTGTCATGCGCATCTCGTCAGTAAAGCTGGTTCTGAGATTAGCGGTAAATCTCCATCACCTGTTTTCAAATGGAGCGCCATTTAATTCACAGAGCCGTAGTTCACCGACAAGCTACGCAATTAGCGCTTAGAATCGCAGATGAATCGGCTGCGATATAGAACGTATATATTGCGTAGCTTGTCAGTGATCTTCGGCTCTGTGTATTAAATGGCGCTCCATTTGAGAACAGGTGATGGAGATTTACCGCTAATCTCAGAACCAGCTTTATTGACGAGATGCGCATGACAATCGCATGCGATATATCGTGCAGCCACTTGAAACCCTCCCAAACAACATGTGGTGATGTAGATGCTGCTTGACAATTTTTTTTTAAAGGTTTTCTGACCCTGAAACTCAACTATTTTGCATTAGGACGATATAGACACGTCCTCTTCCGGCAGTTTCGTAACATTTTATGTTGATTGAAAATTCTTAATTATTGCCCTGATGGTGGAAATGGGAATTTTCTCTGCTCTAGCTCTTTGCGTAAATCCACTTCACTAATTTGTGAAGCTCAATTATCTTTTGCTCAGAAATATCAGAATTGTATTATTTGGTTTTTGTCATTGTGATGGATGATTAAGGGAATTTGGGCTTTGTTTTCCCTCCTATTTATATTTCTGTGAAACAGGAAGCCATGGCTGGATAATTTCATGTTCATAATCACCCTGGAGTGCTCAAAATTGTGAATATGAATGGGAATATACTTCAGAGATATTTTACTCATAAGAATTTCTAGGGGTGCCAATAATTGTGTCCAACTTGTATTTGAGAAAAACATTTATTTCATAATGATATTTCCCCCCATTTTAAATTCTTATTATCCAATGAAAGGTTAGATTTTTGTGAAGGTTAGATTTTTGTTTTAATAAAATATCAAAAGGATTAACAATGCAGATTAAATTTCATAGCCGCCTTTGATCATATTTACCAAGGGTGCTGATATTTTTGACCATGACTGTGTGTGTGTGTGTATTTAGTTTTTATTAATTTTTATTTCAGTTTTAATTTTATTTATTAGTATGTCAAATTAAATTAAAATGATAATTGTTACCTTGGTAGCTAGCTGAATTTTTTTTTTTAATGTTAATTTTATTTCAAGTTATAAATAAATGTTTATGTATGGTATTAATTTTAGTTACAGTTTTATTTAACCATAATAACTTGAAACAGAATAATAATTAATCAAGCGCAGCTAGTAAGGAAAATGGAACACAAACACAATGAAAATACAATTTTAAACCATTAAATTAGCTTAGAATGTACTACCAAATGTGTTAGATTGCGCAAATTTGATTAGTAACTGATATTTGCTTCTCTCTCAGTGCGTAAACGTCGGGGGGCTATTAAGCACTCTGATGCAGGAGTGGCCAGAGATTCAGGACGACCTGTGAAGACGGGAAGTGCTCAGTTTGTCAGGGAGCTACGTAGCCGCACTTTTCCCAGGTATGGTCACACAGGACGATTATTTATTGCCAGGTCAAAATTAGGCCACTAGCCCCTGGTTTCACAGACAAGGCTTAAAGGAACACTCCACTTTTTTTGGAAATAGGCTCATTCTCCAACTCCCCCAGAGTTAATAAGTTTAGTTTTACCGTTTTTGAATCCATTCAGCCGATCTCCGGGTCTGGCGATAGCACTTTTAGCATAGCTTAGCATAGATCATTGAATCCTATTAGACCAGTAGCATCGCGTTCAAAAACGATCAAAGAGTTTCGATATTTGTCCTATTTAAAACTCGACTCTTCTGTAGTTATATCGTGTACTAAGATCGGCGGAAAATGAAAAGTTGCGATTTTCTAGGCTGATATGATTAGGAACTACTCTCATTCCGGCGTAATAATCAAGGAACTTTGCTGCCGTAACATGGCCGCGGCAGGCATAGTGATATTACGCAGCGCCTGAAAGTAGTGCCCGATAGCTGGGCTCTATTACTCCGAAATGAGAGTAGTTCCTAATCATATCAGCCTAGAAAATCGCAACTTTTCATTTTCCGCCGATCTTAGTACACGATATAACTACAGAAGAGTCGAGTTTTAAATAGGACAAATATCAAAACTCTTTGGTCATTTTTGAACGCGATGCTACTGGTCTAATTGGATTCAATTATCTATGCTAAGCTATGCTAAAAGTGCTATCGCCAGACCCGGAGATCGGCTGAATGGATTCAAAAACGGTAAAACTCAACTTATTAACTCTGGGGGAGTTGGAGAATGAGCCTATTTCCAAAAAAAGTGGAGTGTTCCTTTAAGCCTAGTCCTAGACTAAAATGTAAGTCTGAGCTGTTTCAACTGAAATAAACTTGCACTGACTGATCATAAAATATATCAGTGCCTTTGTTTTGTCTCAAGATGCACCCCAGTAATGTTTTTTTCTAAGCATATTTATAAAAATTACTTAAATGTCCTAACTGAACTATGACCTAATCCTGGCTTAGTCTAAGCCCTGCCTGTGAAACCAGGCCTTTGTGACCTTACTTTCTTAACCCAGATTAATTTAGCTCTGATCAGACTTTAAGCCGTGATTCATACCATTATGCTGGGGTGAGCAATCTGTGGTGTTATTGGATTTTTAAAAGTTGTTTGAAAGATGATGAGTGTGCTGGAAAACGTATTTGACATTTTATGTTTTATGTGTTTAGTGCTGATGAAGTCCTGCTGAAGCCGACCGGGGCCCAGCTCACAGTTGAGTTTCTAGAGGAGCGCTCCTTCAGCGTCCCAGTTCTGGTCCTCAGAAAAGATGGTCTGGGCATGAATTTGCCCCCATCGTCTTTCTCTGTTTCGGATGTAGAGCATTACATAGGTAAACAGCTAATCACATCTGCATTGTATGCTACTTTTTCAGTAGTATGTTTGTGAAAATTAATTTTTAGATGGGAATGTAATGTTTTACTATTGCTTCATAGGTGCTGACAAGGAAATTGATGTGATTGACGTCAACCGCCAAGCAGACCTGAAGATGAAACTGGGAGAGTTCGTTGAGTACTACAACAGCCCAAACAGAGACCGAGTGCTCAATGTTATCAGCTTAGAGTTCTCAGACACCAGGTACCTTTTAGGGATATGCAAATTTAAATCCACAGATGTCCATCTGAATGTGTACGGCTGTAGCAGCTGTGTTTGAAGGCATCATGAAATGGAAATTCATCCTTTATTGATCTTATTGTGATCGAATCATCCATAAACCCTACCTCTTTCTTACAATTGACCACCAGCTAGAGTTCAGATCTGCTTTCGTCGGTGTCCAAACAACAACCGATCGATTGATCTAAGTCCTTGCCCTACATTTTTTTTCTTCTTGATAACTCACTATTTCTGTTACATCACAACTTCAAAGGGGTTCAAAAATGCAACTTTTCTGACAGGATTTTACCTTGCAAACTGTCCTATAATCTTTATCCGCTTTTGTAGGTTGTCAAATCTAGTGGAGACACCAAAGATCGTGAGGAAGCTGTCATGGGTGGAGAATCTCTGGCCTGAGGAGTCTATTTTTGAGAGGCCCAATGTGCAGAAATACTGCCTGATGGGAGTGAAGGACAGTTACACAGACTTTCACATCGACTTTGGTGGAACATCTGTGTGGTACCATGTACTCCGGGTTAGTTTTTTTCTATAAGTCACATGCAGTGCAAAATAGCGGGTAAAGCAGGGAATGTTTATGTATCGCATCATGCTTTGTCCTCCTTATATATTTGTTTTTATACGTGTCAGGGTGAGAAGATCTTTTACCTCATTCGTCCCACTGCTGCTAACCTGTCGCTTTTTGAGCGCTGGAGTTCATCCTCCAATCAGAATGAGCTGTTTTTTGGGGACCAGGTAGACATGTGCTACAAATGTTCACTAAAGCAAGGAAACACCCTCTTCATCCCAACAGGTACTATTTCTGTTTCTGCCAGGAGTAACATTCTGGGATTCATTTCAAAAATATCTTTGTTTGGATATGCCATGTGACTGAGAAATTACAATTAGATGTGTAATGGTAATTCTTTGTGCAATAATTGTCTGCTTCAGGATGGATTCATGCTGTTTTGACCCCTGTGGACTGTTTGGCATTTGGAGGAAATTTTCTACACAGCCTCAACATTGACATGCAGCTTCGGTGAGATGACGCTTCTGTTTGTCTCCTTACTCTAAGTAGTATTGTACTGGGCTTTTTCATTGGCCATCCCTTTCTTTTCTTTTTTCCGTCAGAGCATATGAAATAGAAAAGCGACTGAGCACAGCAGACTTGTTCAGGTTTCCAAACTTTGAGACTGTGTGCTGGTATGTTGGCAAGCATCTGCTGGACACCTTCAGAGGTGAGGTTTCTCCTCAAAGCAAATGGTTGTTTTTTACTGCTTATTTTTGTTTTAATACAACATTCTTTTACGTTTTTCTGTTTTTTTTTTTTTTTTCAATCCGCTTTAGGTCTAAGAGAGAATCGACGGCATCCTGCCACGTACTTGGTCCACGGAGCTAAAGCTCTCAATAATGCTTTCCGTGGCTGGACACGGAAGGAAGTAAGTTTAATTATGGAGAACTGATTTGAATGAAATGTTTTTACTATTAATGGAAAACACACCTTTTTATATATTAGATTTATACAGAATTTTGTCAAAAGGCTAAAAATAAGAATTTTTGATATGTCATCTCATCTGTCTCAAATTATGTGCTAAATGTTTCAAATATTTGTTTGTCTTCCCATTGTTTTCTACAAAGTTCTACAAAGGTTATATTGGTTGTTTTTGTGATATTTTTTTTTTTTTTCAGTCCCTGGCTGAACATGATCATGAGATACCAGAGACTATAAAGACCCAGCAGTTAGTGAAGGATCTGGCAAAGGAGATACGCCTGGTTGAGGTGAGAGTAGCTCTGACTTACATTTTCAGGAAAAAAATCTAGTGGTTTTTGTCTTTGTGTGATTTTTGTGTCTTTTCTGCAGGATATCTTCCAGCAGAACATCGGCAGGAGTGGGGCACCGTTTGGTGGCTCTCAGGGTCTTCCCTCTCCACACCCCAAAGCTCCATTAAACACAGCCCTCACTTTTGGCCAGCACCCTGGTAAAAAGAGAGGCCCCAAGTCGAAGGATGGATTTGGAGGAGGGGGTGTCGGCCCTCCAGGAGCTAAGAAAAAGATCCAAAAAGGCAAAGAGATAAAAACAGAAGCCGGAGAGCTGGACCTGTTGGAGATTCATACTAAACACACGCTCAAGAAGTTCCAGCCAGGGTGCAAAGTAAAAAAGAGCAAGGTAGAATTTAGAATACTTTAATCAATCAATATTATGTTTATAAAATTACCATTCAAAAGGTTGGGGTCGGTAAGAATTTTTTTGTTTTAAAGAAAGTATTACTTTTAATCAGCAAGAATGGATTCAATTGATCAAAATTGACAGTAAAGACATTTAATGTTACAAAAGACGCACAGCACAGCTTTTTTCAACATTGTAAATAATTGGGATGATTAAATGATTAAAATTGGGAAATAATCATGTGACAATGAAGACTGGAGATTTGGCTGCAGAAAATTCATCTTTGTCATCACAGGAATAAACTAAAAAATAAATTAAAATAAAATAGAAAACAGTTATTTAAAATTGTAATAATATTATTGTTTTCATTGTTATTTTGATCATGTAAATACAGCCTTGTAAACAAAAGAGTCTTACCGATCCCAAGTTTTTGAACAGTATTGTACAGATTATGAATGATTATAATTATATATTCTCTTCCTGTTACTACTTTTCACTTCAAGTAAATTTTTTTTTTTTAAATGTTAAAGGTGTACTAAGCGATTTTTCACAAACGATGTTGATATTTGAAAGCACCAAAACAAACATGCCCATACCCCAACAGGACCTCGAACTTATTTTGATATCTCTGCAACACACGTACGTACGCGATCATGGAAACAAGTGAAGATGACACACAAGCATATTCAAACAAAAGCCAACACAGATAAGTTGTGTTAATTAACATAAAAATGAACATTACTTACCTATCAAGAAGAAAAAACAACGCAACCTCGGTGTCCGATTCGAGCCCTTCCCGCTCTTTGAGTTCTCTCCAATATACTGATTAAGAAAAATAGTTTTTATTATGGAACTAAAGCTGAAAAACTAGTACTTTACATTGTATTTTTTCCTAATATCATCATTGTAAAGAACATTATTTGGCTTTTCAGCTTGAGCTGCCTGATGACTGTCTAGATGATTTTGAAGAGAAGATCAACAAGAGCAAGCTTAAGCTTGTGCTGACTAATGGAAAGATACAAGGGTAAAACAGTTATCTTCACTCATTTCCCTCTTGTCAGGGATGTTCAATCTTATGCATTGGCACCTTTATTTACCTTCTCTTCTTCCTCTCTTAGGAAGAAGGGTCGTGCTGGCAGTGCAAATGGAGCCGGGAGTTCACTTCAACAGTTCCAGCCCCACATGGCTACTTTGTCTGACTTTGATTCAGAAGATGAGCTTCAGATTGATGAAACCCCTCCACCTCGCCGCAGACCGTCTCTACCTAGCAAGAAGAAATTAGCTGGTAAAAGATTTCTCACGTTTATTGATCATGCTTGCATGATTTCATTGTTTATGCATCATTTACTCATATTTATATCATCCCAATCCTATAAGACTTGCTTTCTTCGGTGAAAATCACACAAGGACAACATTTAAATTTAATAACATCTTAGTATGAACTAATATTTGGCTCAATTGTCTCATTAAGGTCTACCAAGGAAACTACCTCGGGCCAAACCATGCAGTGACCCCCACAGAATCCGTGAGCCCGGAGAAGTGGACTTTGATATTGAGGTATGCAAGTCTATCTTAGGCAGCTTCAGATTCCTCTCTAGGTGTCTGGTTGTCACCAGTTTTATATCTTGTTGTTTTAATAGGAGGATTACACCACAGATGAGGAAATGCTTACAGTGCAGGGTGTGAAAGGCGGAGCAGGTGGGATTTTAGACTTGCTGAAGGCAAGCAAACAGGTGGCGGGTCTCGATTCTGCACTGAGGTACTTAACAAGCACATTTAGTTTTTTATACTACATGCTGATCATTATTAGCCTTTATCTCAGTAAAATATGCAGTTATGCGCTTGCTGTTATACTCAATTTTTGATTGATTTTTTTTTTTTTTTTTTTTTTTTTTCCTTATCATCAAGTGAGGAAGCACCAGCCTCCCCCAGCACTCGTGATGCTATCCAGGGCATGCTCTCGATGGCCAACCCTCCATCTTCCTCATCCTCTTCCTCCTCATCCTCTCCTTTATCCATTTCTGGGGGAGGTGAGATGCTGGGGCTTATGAAGGAGAAAGGAGGGAGAGCTGGGTGGATAAGTGGAGTCAAGAAGAGCGAGAAGAAGACCACATTTCAGAGGCCAGGAAAACGGCCCATTAAACGTCCAGCACGGCACCTCAGTGATGAAGAAAGCTTGGATGAACAGGAGACCCTGGGTACCTGTTTTAAAGACTCTGATTATGGTGAGTTCACAGATTCATCGATGTTTACACCGGGGTTGAAAACATACATAGCAGAGGAAATACTGCGACCCAAAGTGATTCTGTTTAAAGGAGAATTTCCACCTTCTTCTACAGTGTATCCATCACTAGAATCTGATGAGGAGGATCACATAAGCAAGTCTAAAATGAAAAGAAAGCGAAACTGGGATGATACACCCTGGAGTCCTAAAGGTATTTGTGTTTTTGATTTATGATTTTGTAGCATTTCATTTCAAAACAGTTCTAAACAACAGTTTCTTCACACGTCCTCAGCCCGTGTGACCCCTACACTGCCCAAGCAGGAGAGACCAGTGAGAGAAGGTGCAAGGGTGGCATCTGTAGAAACCGGGCTTGCAGCTGCTGCTGCCAAACTGGCACAACAGGTGAGCTTCTGTCCAGACCTTCTATTTCATACCATTACTTTGTGTGTGCACCAGTGTTTGTTTTATTTTTTTCAAAATATCCTTTGAATGTAGTCAATATTTGTTCATGTCATATTAATTTTAGTAAATTTTACTAAAATGGCATCTAATTTTAGTCTTTGAAAAAATAACATTTTAGTTAATTTTAGGAAATGTAAAATTAAACCAAATATTAACTTTTTAGATATATGGCGTTATATGTTAATTGGAAAAATAAAAATGTGTATAAACATGATCTCTTGAAAAAAAAAAAAATGCTTTAATTATTGTCCGTGTTTTAGTTCGTTGTTGGAGAAAAAGTACTGTTGGCATGTTTTAACTCTAACTAGATTTTTAATACACCCAATTATAATCATATTAAAAAAAAAAAAAATTGTACAAAAACGTTGCTATTAAACATACACTATGGTTCAAATTTTGTAGTCTGTAATTGGGTTGGGCCGATAGATGATTGCCATCGTCCATAGCCAATGGCTGGTAGACATCGCGATGTTGAGCCGAGGTAATTAGGTAATTATACTGTATATAATTGCGGGCATCAGGGAGCTGCTGTTATGCCTGGCATTGAAACTGCTTTTGAATGCACAATCGCATTTTTAGTTTAGTTTTCACTTTCGAGATTCGCGATCGCAAGTGAGTTACTCTGTTTATTCTATGGAGCGGCAATACTTACCACACATTTTACAAGATTAGATGTTTGTCAGTGGTGCTGAGGATCTGCAAACCATTCACCATCGTCCTCAGTCATCTCTTCTTACTCTGTTTATGTGGTAAGTGAAATTTTATGTAGGCTACTGTAATGTAACAGGCAATCGTTATGTGTTTGCCGTGTCTTTCTGAATATGGATACACGCTTTGGGCACACACCCTAGCTCCCCCGCCCCCCGATGTCATCGTCCATTGCAATGTTTCACTGTAGACATCGTCCGATGCCAATTTTATAGACGTCCCCCAACCCTAGTCTGTAAGATTTTTTTAAATGTTTCTGAAGGAAGTCTCTTGTGCTCAAAAATGCAGAATTTATTTATTTAAAAATACAGTAAAAAAGATTTTAAAAATTTAAAATATCTGTGCTGCGTAATATTTTTGTGGAATCGTACTGACATAAACATTAATAATACTTCTGTAGTATTTTTTTCAATGCAAGGATTTTAATCAATGCTATAATTTAATATACTTAAAATTATTAGATTTTTGTCATTATGCTGTTTTTTATTTTTTTTTATTTTTTTATTTTGGTCTTGTCTTTTTCATTGACAAGCAAAAAACTCTTTTTGTCAGTATTTTTCTTGACGAGATTAACACTGAGCTAAACATCTTGTTACTTTAATATCAGGAACAGCAGAAAACCATAACCAAGAGAAAATACACCAAGAAGAAGGTCCCTCAAGAGAAAGTACATTCTGCAGCTGCCCAACTCCAGCGCCAGCCAGACTCTGCGCCCGTGTCTCCTCCTCTGCCCTCTGAGCCTCCTGTGGACTGCATAGTTGAGGAGAGGAGAGTGGAGGTGTACTCTGCCAGCCTGCTGGACCATGAGTACACAGCAGGACCAGGTCCGTTCAGCCCAGGGGGCCCAAGAGGGAGTGGTGCCATGGCCCCTGGCGTGTTCCTGACTTCAAGACGCCCCTCACTCTCCCCCCAAAACAGCAGCAGCTACTCTCCCTCTGCCCCCTCACCCGGAGGGCTGGCTACTTCAGCGTCAGCAGTAGCATGTCAAGGTAACTGGAAATACTGTACGCTACCTATTAAAGCTTAAGTATTTGGAATCACACTTATATTTTTTTCACTCTTCTTTCCCACAGGAAAACGTCCAAAGAAAGGACTTGCTACGGCTAAACAGAGACTGGGAAAGATTCTGAAAATACATCGAAACGGCAAGCTTCTCCTGTAGTTTGATGATATGGAGAGGAGACTGCAGGGAACAATAGAGGAGGAGAAAACGAATAAGGACGAGAGAGGACCTGACTGATTTTGGTGTTAATTTATGTGACTGTTTTATGGTTAATGTTCTGCTAGCCTGGTTTTTATTTGCATCATCTGGATGAAAAGTGAAAAGAATGGTAACTTGCTGTGATAAATTCAGTTGAAATCCATTTAGCATGGTGTTTTAGAATAGAAATTCTATTTGAAAAATGAATAGAGCTAAACAGACAGATACATTAACGGAGTGATGACTGTATCGCTAATTGTTTTTCCATCATTTTCAGTGCTCCCCCTCTGAAAACAAACTGCGTACATGTACTCTCCCCTTAAACCCTGTTTGTTTCATAGTTATTGAGTTTTAGTTTTAACATTGTATATTTCTAAAAAAAAAAAAAAAAAAAAAAAAAAAAATCAGCTGAAAGCTGAGGAGCACTTGATGTTAGATCAAATATTGCCTAAAGCCATTGCAAACAAAAAGATTACATTGTTCAGAAGATCTCTTAACTGGTTTATTTGAAAAACTGACTTCCCCAAAAATAGGATTGAGGTTGTTGTTTGGCCTGAATTGTCCCATGGATGAGAGGAGATCCAATTCTTTAGTCATTACCTCAGCAATTTGTAAATGTCACACTTTCTCATGGCTATTTGTCCTGGTCCAATCTCCTCCTGAAGCCATGCATATTATCTGTTTACATGCTTCATTTAGTATCTGTTCATATCAAATTATTTTATACCATAGAAGGCAATTTGATACACAATTGACTGTAATTGCTGTAGATGAAGTCCTGTAATAATGTCTCTTTGCTTGTTAAAATGTTTTTACAGTAGTGTACTAACACATTTTTATCAACAAATGTATTTTAGATGTGTATATACTTTAAGTTAGTCTTGTTTTATTTGTTTTCCACTTAGCATGGGCACCATAATATCCTGCCACCATTTGGCCAGGGTAGTCTTTCCCATCTATAGTTCAGCTCCATGTTGTAGAGGTTGAGTTCAGTGGTGGGCACATTTTAGTAATTGTAAAGAACACAGAAATTGACTTAGAGCAGTTTGAGATCATATGGGTGGTTCTGTAGGTTCAGTGTACATATTTGGTGTTTTATTATTTTTTATTATTATTAACATTTTTCTTTAGAAAGAACGAAATTGCATTGGAATCTTTCTTGAAACACCTTGTACAAAAATACATGTTTTGGGTAAGTAACAGCATAAGAGTTGTTTAGTCAGTTTTATTTGTATAGGATAATTATGCTGTTATTTTTCATTGAAGCTTATGATATTAGCAATGTGATGAAGTTAATGTATTCTATTGCTATTTTAATGTTATTGTTTATTTTATTTTTCCCCCACTTATCAATAATATTAATTTTAATGTCAATATACTTTAGTTTTGCTTTTTTATATATATATATATAATACTCCATTCTAGAAGAGTTAAATGTAACATTTCCTTGTAATTTTATGCAATGGCAACAATATTTTTTTAGTTTTCTCCTTTGACCATTATGTCTATAATCAGCACCAAAAATATTGATAAATCAGTGGGCCAGTGTAAATATTATTTTACTTCTTTTTTTTTTTCTCTCTTTCTTTTTTTCCTAAAATTGTCACTGATTGTCACCCTGCCGAACTGTCATCATGTCATCCACATGTAATTAGAAACTTGTTTTGAGGTTTGTAGAGTTGTTTTTGAACGTGAAATAACAGAAGACAGTTGTTGGAATATTCTGGTAAAACTTATTTTTTAGACATTGTTTTCAGATGACTCTGAAATTTAAAAGGATATTTCTGTAATATTTTGAGTTTTTTGTACATTTATTTGATTTGTCATCATCTTCACATCGTCTCCTAATGTTGCTACTTACACTCATATTTTACTAAACATCTGTGCCTTCAGTGAAGTCCCAAACATAGCAACCTCTCTTACTGAAACTGTGCGCATCTGCACATCTTTTGATACTAGATACTTCAGTTTAATGGCAACACTTGTCTACAGCTATTCAGGATTTCTGGAAATTGACAGTGAAAACGGGAATGATGTGAAGCAAGATGTGCAACAAAGAAAGTGTTCAAAAACCTCAAAATATGTAAGAACTGTCTTTTAAATATGTTCTTATTAAAACTTACATTTACTTAAGTTATTCTCCTCTTTATCACCTGAAGTTAATTGTGTGCTTTTTAGGATTTATTTATCTTTTAATCAATTTCTTGTCTGTTATGAAGTTTATTTTGAACTATTAATGTTGATCACACAGTTCCTCTCAGGGTTTATTTTGTATCTAATATCATTTTGATAGAATCGTTTAAAAAGAGCAACAGTAGTGTTAGGAGTTCACATTCAGGACCACTTAAAAACCAAGTCAAATTTGAACCCATTTAATATTTATAATTGGACGTTGTCTTTTGCTATTGTCACCACCTTTGGTTTTTGAAACGGCTTGAGCAGATTTTTCCAAATGACCTCTATTAAAAGATATTTTTAAAAGTTGTTTGCATTTTTGTCATTATAAGCCTATTTTCCTCTGGAAGTGTCATGTGGTCTCTCACGTGCTGACTGGGTCAACTCCACATTTACCCGCGAACAAGCTTCTTTGTCTATTTTAAGAGTTCATAATTCTATTGTTCGCCAGACGTTAAAAAAATAATGAATGAACCTGTGAGTACACGATCCGTTCCACCTGCACGATCCGTTCTGCGCATGCGCGTAATTACGTAGTAGAAAACGTCACGCGACGAAACACTTAACGGCCGGGCGGCACAACTGGCGGCTGATCTTTGTAGGCTACATTGTGTTTTTCATTTAACAATTCATGGCGGGTCTATTTTGATGTTTTTAAATGTAGCTTTCGTAATGCATACATTTAAAAACATCAAAATAGACCCGCCATGAACTGTTAAATGAAAAACACAATGTAGGCTACAAAGATCAGCGGAGACAATCCAAAATAATAAAGTTGTTGTTGAACATGAACGATTTTGGTTACATGTGGAATAAAGTATTTCTGTCACTGTAAAACTTCAGTTTCATCCATACTCCCCTTTGGGATTCATTGTTGTTTGGCATTAGGCCAACTTAACTTGCCGTGTTTCGATCTGAGGTCAGTAGTATCTTCAAAGACGGTTCGTGTGTCATTTTTTTATTAAAAGCTGCTAATATTAGTTAGCTTCAAATTGAGTGATTTTGTATTAATATGGGTCTATATAGCCTAATATATCTATCTATATAATCTAAATGAGGAAAATAATCCCTTCAATGGTGTTTACAGAAGGCATTTCTGCCTAGACTATCTGCACTTACATGAAGAAAGAACTACAAACAAGTCTGGGGAAACATTATAGAGTATTTCAAACTGACAATAGAAATGACTTGAAAGAAAGCATAGTGTGCACACAGAAGTGACATGAGACGTATTGGTGAGCTAGTGAACCAGAGTATTTTTAATAAGAAATTAGAAAAAAAAAAAAAAAAAAGTCACTCACTCTCACACACACTAACAAACAGTGCACAGTCACCCAGATACACTCTCACACACTAACAAACTGTATATGGGTGACTGTGCACCCCACGTCCAGCATTTACTCTCAGGTTGAGGGTGTCTCTGCAAATAAGCATGAATGCTTCCATGTCCTGGATATTTTCAAAACTGAACATGAAAGGCTCCTTGGCATCCCACTCCGTCGACTCCATCAGCACCCTCCACGCATTCATCTGGTCATCATGATCCATCAACATGTATGACGGTTCTTGCACCTGGCCAGTGAAAAGCCCAGGACTGTTCCTCACAATGTATTCCGCCTGATACATGTGTTTCAATGTGAGGGGCAGCTCCTCCACTTCTACCTGTTCCTCCTTTGATAAAGTAAAATACCATAAATTAAGACTACCCAATAACATAAGATGTTTTGTGTCTTTCAAAGGGGGCCTAAAGACATATTTTCAGCATAAATTAAATAGTTATTATGAGTTATGGTTTGTATATCACAGTATTTTCATTAGACTATTGATTGCTAACTTTTGTATTGTTTTTATTTGTAAGCCACTTTGGACAAAAGCACCTGCTAACTCATAACCATATAATGCACAAAGAAAATACAGGTAGGTCCCAAAAAATTAGAATATTGTGGAAAAATTTGTCAATTTCAGTAATTCAATTAAAACGTTAAACTCATACATTATATAGATTCATTAGACACTAAGTGAAATATTTCTAGCCATTATTTGTGTTAATTTTGGCTGCAGTGTAACAAAGGGTGAAACATTGAAAGGGGTGTGAATACACCCCGGATGCACTGTAATAATGTATGTGCACTATTTTTTTAAGACTGTGTGCACTAAATGTAACCTGTCCCAAATGTCTTTTTATATACCTTAAATGTAACACCACTTGACCCATGGTGAAACATTTTGTCTCACTATACACAGTGTATATGGTTGAAATGACAATAAAACCCACTTGACTTTAACTGTTGTATAAATCTATATAATGTATGAGTTTCAAGTTTTACATTGAATTACTGAATTAACAAACTTTTCCACAATATTAAAATTTTTTGAGACCTACTTGTATAGAATGCATACGTGAAAATGGTTGTCTGGTTAGTTTGGCCATACCTTGACTATTTGGGGTCGAGGAATCCTATAAATCGGTGGTAGGGTGCCTGCCATCAGCTGTTCTGCCTCCTCTGTCCAGAAGGCAAAGCGCTGTCCGAAGTGCTGCCCATGCCTTTTCAAAAGTCAGAGTATGGTACTTTTAATATAGCATAATTGTAAAGCAGACCAATGTTTTACTGCTTGAAATGTGTCCTACCTTGCGACTGCGAATTTCTCCAGAATCTGGAGACACCACCACTTCCGAATAGATGGTATGTCAGCCTGTAATATTGGAGTCTTGCATTGTTTGTTTTTTAACATTCTTTGATACATACATTCCATGAATTACAACTTACATCCAAAAAGTGAAACTGGGCACCAGTACAGATGCAGAGGGCGTACTGTTAAAGAGAAAGATAATGATTACAGAGATGTAGGACAAACGGGAAAAATTGAGTATAAGTTGTATAAGTTTACCATAAGCATGAAGATCCCACAGCTCTGTCCATCTGACTGAACTGGAAATGGCTGAAAAGTAATACACGGTTACTCAGATGTAATGTTGACAACCATTGCAGTATATAGTGTCCGCTGAGCAAAATGAAATGCCAAAATTACATAGTAAGCAAAGTTACATCAAAATCTTTGCCAGTCTTCTCCACCCACGGTCCATTAGCCACTGCTCCTGCAAGTTGTCTGGAAAAAAAATTATGCAAAACTGAATCCATAGAACAATGTCTTTGCCCAACCCTGAAGCCATAGAACAAGGCTTTTACTCAACCCTGAAGCCATAGAACAAGGCTTTTACTCAACCCTGAAGCCATAGAACAAGGCTTTTACTCAAACCTGAAGCCAGAGAACAAGGCTTTTACTCAAACCTGAAGCCAGAGAACAAGGCTTTTACTCAAACCTGAAGCCATAGAACAAGGCTTTTACTCAAACCTGAAGCCAGAGAACAAGGCTTTTACTCAAACCTGAAGCCAGAGAACAAGGCTTTTACTCAAACCTGAAGCCATAGAACAAGGCTTTTACTCAAACCTGAAGCCAGAGAACAAGGCTTTTACTCAAACCTGAAGCCAGAGAACAAGGCTTTTACTCAAACCTGAAGCCATAGAACAAGGCTTTTACTCAAACCTGAAGCCATAGAACAAGGCTTTTACTCAAACCTGAAGCCAGAGAACAAGGCTTTTACTCAAACCTGAAGCCAGAGAACAAGGCTTTTCCTGAACAGGATATCAGTCCATTTCACTCAGTTTGATCTGTATTTGTTAAGGCTGTTACACAGTGTCATCAGATTGAAGATTTTCAGAGTGCTGTTCAGGCTTAACTGGATGAAAGAACTGTAGAAAAGGCACCCATCATGTATTAACTTTAATTCCCATAGTAGCATGTAACTACATGTAACTACATGCACTGTCTGTTCTCTGTGTTAGCCTTAAGCGATCACAGGTCAAACCTTGCTAATGTCCTCTGCTTATGTGTTTCAAACCTAAATATGGTTCGGTATTCCTCATCTCCAAACCCATTTGGACTTAATGAGTCCAGAAAAATAGCCTCCTTCTTAGCAACTACTAATACCTGTGAAGATCATACACCATTAATGCCAGCTATAGGGGCACCAACTGGTTTAAAAAATAGAGGAAACACTAAAAAATGTAACTGTACACAAAGCATGTAGTGGCTTGCTGTTTGTGACCCCCTAGACCATGCTGGCAAAATGACAATATCTTTTGCTTCCACATTGTCCTATGAAAAAACAAAAAACAAATGTTCAGATCTCCTTGGATATCTTCACTTAAAGAGGTGTATCTGCTGGACTTGTCAACACTTTATGCAACTTACTGGCAAACTAGGTTCCCTTAGTTTCCATGTAGGGACGTCATATAGGTCAGCAATGTGGACATCCATGCCCTGAATAAAATTGTATGTCTGCATTTCATATACATTTATGCCATGGTCTGTCTGAATACTGGATTCTGATTGGCTGATCATTTTTATTGTTCCGGTCAAATATTGCAGCACAAATATTGTTAACGTCTTTAATATGTGAATGCTGGGAAATGACCATGGCATAAACCGGATAATCAACGGCTAGCTGTGCATTAAACAATTTGAATGCACTCCGCTGCGCATCGGGCGGTTCTTCGCCTCCACGTCGTGCATTCAAATCGTTTAATGCACAGCTAGCCGTTACATATCTCACAAAAATGAGTACAAGTCATCAAGGTAAATACAAATACATACATGTCGCCTGGCTGCCTCCTCTACCAGCCTGAAGCACGCATTCCCAATCTGAAAGCACAGAACGTTTTGCATAATTGCAATGAAGGCATTAGAACCATCCAAACTCTTTACGGCAATATCCACTTACATTGCTCTCCATCTCCTCATCTAGCCCCAGGCTCCAAAAGTCCTCCCTTTGAAGACACACTGGGCCATCCAGAACAACAATTTCTTTTGCTGGACGTGCTCTGTCCAGCACATAGGTCAGCTAGAAATAACAAAAAATATCCCTGTTAGGAATGAGCAATCATGCATTTATTGTTTGAAGCACACCAACAAGCTGTGCATGTGAACTATCCAGTTTAGTTTGGCACTCACCAGTTGTTCTTGCTGAGGACCCAACCTCTTGGACCACAGTGGACCATTATTGGCATACTGGTGGTCCACCAGTCTGATGCCCTCTGTATCGTTTTGGCTGCCCTCAGATTCATGGCTATGGTCTACACAACAGGAAAGTAAAGACTAATCGTCATTGTCAAGTGTCATGTTTATATTTGCTATGTCACCAAGTAGGATTATTACAATACCTTGTGGCCGAAAGTAGGGCCTCAGTTGCGAAACATTGACTTTCTGTATTTTCCCTGACATAGCCACACTTGCCACACCCTTCTCTGTCAGGGCTGTGAGGGTGAATGGCCCTTGGTGGAGATCCTGTAAACAATTTCCCTTCTTCACCTTCTTTTTGGGCTCCCCAATTAGGACCTCATCCCCTGCCTTGACTGAGCACTGGCGAACCCCTTTCCTTTTCTTTGCCTCAAAAGCCTTTTTTTGTTTGCCCTGCGCCTTTTCAATGTTTTTCCGTACCTTAAAGATAAGAATATATTAATTACTATAAACATTCTTATTCAAATTGAACATGCCATCCACACAACTCTGAACAAACCGTTTCATTGAGGGCCTTGACTCCAGCTAGTTTTAGCTCCAGCTCCTCCTCTGGGTCTGCCAATTCAAAGGCGGCGTCTGTCTCACAGGCATTTAATGCCTGTGGTAGACGGGGGTGCCTATTGTACATTAAAAAGTACGGGCTGTACTTGGTGGATCTCTAATTTGAAACAAAAGGTTTTGTTAGATTGCATTGAACCACAAAATAAAACTCTTAAAACATGTATGTGATGTACGTTATCTAGTCATTTTGAATAATAACCTGTTTTGCAGTGTTTATTCCATAAACTATGGCCTGCAGGTGGATGTCCCAATCATCCTGGTGCTGATTAACATATTTTCTGAGAGTCCTCTTCACATTTTGATTAGTTCTCTCATCCTTCAACATAGAAAGGAATTACTACATGCACTTTAGTATACATTGGCTAAAGTTGACTTTACTGTTTTGCAGGATGTCATGATGGCACACTTACTTGGCCGTTTGACTGGGGATGGTATGCACTTGTGATGGCATGCTTGATGTTCAGCGCCGCAAATATGTATGCATTAAGCTGTACGTAATTCAGACACACATAATTATTTTCAATATTTATTGGTCTCAGAAATGACCAATGACCGCTTAAAACAGCGTGAATTGTGATGATGTCATATGACCTGTGTGAAGGGAGAGGGTAATCAGGACACATACCTCGTTAACAAATGCACGGCCCCTGTCAGTGATGATTTTCCGGACCATACCAAATGTGTACAGCTTTGACACAAGTGCCTCAGCCACCTCAGTGCTGGAGCCACATTTCAAAGGCTCAGCGATAACCCACTTGGTGAACAGGTCTGTCACTGTGAGGACGTATTGATGGTCTTTCACAGTTTTTTTCAGTGGACCAATGAGGTCCATACCGACCACCTCCCACGGCTCTTTCACCTGTGGAGATATGTAATATTACCACATCACCTTATACATAACTTGTTGCTTCAAGTGGTACACCAAGGTAAGCTCTACCTTAATAGGGTGAAGGGCAGGAGACACAGTCTTTATGGGGTCATTCTTTTGGCATCTGTGACAGCTTTTGACCTGATGGATACATTTATTATTTAGACCAAATAATTAACTGAAGTCAAACAAAGCCACTAAATCAATTCATTGCCTGAGAGCCATAGTGTTAAATTCCACGAGAGTTCCAAAAAATTACCCAATCTGCCACATCTGCCTTTATGCTGTCCCAGTAGTACCCCACGACAATCCTGTCCATGGTCGCCCTCACGCCCCCATGGTTCCCTGTGCCAGGGTTGTTGTGGCACTCCTCCAGGACAGCCCGCCTCTGCTCCTCAGACAGCACAACCAGCCTCATGAATTGTGCACTGGGACCAGTGTAGAATAATTTACTTTCTGTTATAGACAAACAATGTTTGTTAAGTAATGATTTTGCTGCTTTGTTTGGTATTACAATACAGCACTTATGTGTACATGTGTCTTTGTTCAGGGAAGCAAACACATGTGTGGTGAAAAATGTTGGCGGTTACTATGTCTGACTAGATGGAGCGTCGTTACTGACAGGCTCACACATGTTAACTAAAACAATGCTAATATTTCAAATACCCACACTTACCTCTTATAACGAAATTTGCAGCCATTCTTGAGACCTTCTTCTTCAACGCCGCATCCACCAACCCGTCAACCAAATATTGCCTAACGGCAGCGTAAAGAGCAAACTTTTCTTTACCTTCGCTGTACTCCATTTTCTTTCGCTGTGATCGAACAGATCGTGCAGTGTCGTAAATCGTCGCGAAACAGAATTGTCATTTGCGCATGCGCGTTTTCCACTACGTCATTACGCGCATGCGCGGACGGATCGTGCAGGTGGAACGGATCGTGTACTCACAGAACCCATGAAAATGGAACAAACGGAATTAGTCACGTGATTTAAAGCCGCATCTCTGTTGCCATAGCAGTGTCATTGGCGGTCAGCGATTGGCTGATGCCACGTCTCCGTCAGCCAGTCAAAATGCGCGCTTTTTACAAACTTCTCCGGAAGTCTACAGGCTAGTGTTGTTTTCTAGTGCTTGAGTCAGGGGAAAGTGACTTGGTGTGGGTAGTCCTGTAGCTTAAAAACAAAATAAAAAGCTGCAGTTTTTGGATACTGCTTAAGCCTAGGCCTTGGTACGTATGTGTGGGTTAGTACAAATACATATCTGCCGTCTTATTCACGTTATTCGTAACTTTATACATAACAACTCGGAGTACTCAGAGTTTACGTATTTGCAGTTTACTGACGCTCTACACTGTTATAGTTTTATAGTAGCATAGTTTCATTTCATCGTTAAGGAACGTTTTGAGAACACTCTCAAGTGCCGTCTTGTTTATAGGCACTGAACCCCTCTCGAGATGGAGTCCTCTAACGTTAACCCCCTGAGACCCCAGAACAGAAGTCAGCAGGATCATGCAGGGTGAGTAAACTGATCATGAATATTTATATCATCCTTTTTCCTCCACTAGTAACATTGTCTTAGTCTCTCTCCCCTTAAGTTATGCATTTGACAGGAACTATTCAGAATGTTAATTTTGTTTTGAGCAATTTTAGGTACCCCTCACTACACATGTCAAAAAATGTACATTCCACATTTCACTCAAAAATAAATAAATAGAGCAAAACATGATTTGAGCAAAATAGAACAAAACATGATTTGTAACGTTGTTTTCATAACCGTTATACACATTTTAGTGTGTTTCAAAATGTGGTGCTGATTTCTGATCCATTATTTTCAATGTCATTAGGATCTTGAAGCATCAGGAGTTGAAGACAAAAAGCACTTCCTCTAAAAGAGGATCTGAAAATTTGGACCCCAATGCTTCTACTAAAACTGAAAGAGTCAGTAAACTCAAAGGCGTCAGCAGGCTTCCTGTCCTTGCCAAATCTCTGCAAGCAGCACTAAGTGAGCTCTCCCAAAATCCCAGTCACAACAGCTGGGAACAGAGGCCTCTAACAGTAAGGACACCACTTAAGTCTTATATTATTTTAATGAATATTGCAATTACCGTAGCTTTTTTCATATTTTCATTTTCGATTTTAAGTTGTTGTTTTTTTGATAATGTGCTTTTGTCATTTATTTTATTATTTAACATTTCTGTATAGCATTAATTTCAGTTTTAGTAATTTTAGTACTTAATAAAACCTAAAAGACATTTCCTTGTCAACTACCTGAGGTAAGGTTAAAGTTGTAATTCTAATGTTTATATTTTATTTCAGGTTTTTTAATGTCGAAAATGATTTTTAATAGTTTTAGCTATAACTGTGGCATAATGATTTCTTTTTCATTTGTCTTCAGAGTAAAGCTCAAAAAAAAAGGACCTGCACCAAACCTGTTCCTTTCAATTTGTCCCAGTCACGCACACGCACTCAGAGAAACACAGGTGATCTCCAGGGAAAAGCACCCCTGATGCCTTCTACCCGACTAAGACCAGGGGCAAAAGTGATGAACTTGAATCCAAGTGCCAAAATTGAAACTCCAAGCCATAAAGCTACGACAGCAGGTGTCCACAGGGCTCAGCCCAACAAATCACAGCAACTGCAGCCTGCTAGTCATGTAGAATACATGGCATCAAATAAAGACTCCACTGATGTTCACCCACCTTCACATGAATTTGGATGGTGTAGTCACACTGATTTAAGTTCACGTTTAGGTAGCATCACTCTTATACAATCTAAGCTTCCTGAAGACTCAGGTTTGAGTCATTTATGTAAAACTTCACTTATTAAAGTAAATGTTAATTCTGATAATCAAGCACCAAAGGACAAGCACTGTTTCCCATCAACAACACAAAAGCATTTAAGCACTGAAGGTGAGTGACATAATGTTAGATCTTTTCTTATTGTGTCAATCAAGTCAATGTTCAAGTTTGATCTCAACTGTATTAATATTTCTTTGTTTAATTTAGCCACTGGTTGTTTATAATTGATGTATGTAACTATGAGTGCAGGATCATCATCAAATCTTTCATCAGCTGTGCACAGTGTCCTCACGTGTGAGGGATCAAGTGCTGTTGGAGCACAATGCACAATGCCACGTTTATCTACCTGCCCCCCTGGACCAGGAACCTCCAATAATCTGGTTAGGAGTTGTAGAAAATCTCAGTAATAAAAGCAACATTTTTACTGACCCTTTATGATGATCATAACAGTTGTCTTTTAGTCTAGTATGTGCTCTGCTGCTCATATATTTTGATGTTTTAGCCTCAAAGAGTTGTGAAGAAGAGTCATGGCGTTGATGTCACCACAGGTTAGTTCATTTTCAAAGACTCCAACTTTTCTCATTGATCACGGAGTGTAAGCTTTATAGCTCTCCTTTCATCTCAAGGCAATGCTGGGCTGTTTTGCCCTGACCCTTCAGCGCTATGTAGTATTCTACAGAGTGATGGAACGAGACTGGGGGAGCATGTTGGAGTAACACCCAGAGCATCAACCTGTCCTACTGGCAGAGGAACCTCTATTTATTCTGTGAGCATTCCTTTGTTCAATGTCCATTTACACATTGATTATGATATTTTACTTCTCAATGGTCCATTTTGGCAGAATAAGTTGTGAAATGGAAGAACTGATTTTTAATAGTGACCTTGTCCACTTTAGGCTCAAAGAGTACCTGCCAAAAAGACTAAAAAAGCAGTTCCAGCAGAGGCCAAAACCCCTACAGGTATTTAAAGTTTTTTGTTGTTGTTGTTGTTTTTTCCAGCAGCCATTACTCCAGTCTTCATGGTCCTTCTAAAATTATTCTAATATGCTGGTTTGGTGCTTAAGAAAGATTTATTATAATTAGTAAATGGTTGTGCTGCTTAATATATTTTTTTTCTGGATTCTTTGATGAATAGAAAGTCCCTAAACTGTTTGAATAAAAGAGTTTAAGAGAGATTAAGACTTTTAGCAAATTGTGTTCATTATTCTTTGTATGGTTTGTGCCTGCAGGAGGTGCCTTCTCTCCTGATCCATCAGCGCTCCGTGGTATTCTACAGATCAATGGAGCAACGCCTCATGCACCGACCGGCCTTACGGGCAGAGCAACTTCTGTTTACTCAGTAATGCTCAGTTCACATTTGATGTCTTCAAATTTGAATTTGGAATGCTAAAAAATAAGGTTTGAAATGCCTTGTTCACTTCAGGCTCAAAGAGTGCCACTTAGGAAGCCTAAAACAGACGAATCAGCTGCTGCCAAAGCTCCTGCAGGTAATCTAGCCCATTAATGTTTCATTAAATGAAGTGTATACACTTCTGCTCAAAAGTGAATACTTTTATTCAGCATGGATGCATTAAATGCATCAAAAGTGACAGTAATGGCATTTCAAATATTTTAAATGAATGCTGTTCTTTTGAACATTCTATTTAAGAATCCTCAAGAAATATTAAAAAATATTAAGCAGCGCACCTGTTTTCAACACTAATTAATAAATGTTTCTAGAGCCACAAATCAACATATTAGAATGATTTCTGAAAGATTATGTGATACTAAAGGCTTTAGTAATTGCTTCTGAAAATTCAGCTCTACAATCGCAGGAATAAGTTACATTTAAAATAGAAAATTGTAATGTTTCACAATAATACTTCTTTTACTGCATTTTGATCAAATACTATAAATGCAGCTATGTTGGGCATAAGAGATGTTACAGCACTACATACAGACTAGGTGTTGTTATTCAGTGTTTTTTCTCCATAAAATTGATATGAATGTCATGTGATCCAAAAAAAATCTTCCTTTAGGAAGTGCTGTGTCCTTCTCCCCTGACCCTGCGGCCCTGCGCAGTATTCTACAGAATGAAGGTGTGAGGGCTGGTGGAGCAACACCGAGAGTTTCCACCTGTCCCACCGGCAGAGGAACCTCCATTTATTCTGTGAGTTTGCTTGGATGGATTCAACTTCCAGTTGTGTGCTATAATGAAGGTGTTTTGCAACATGTAACTTTCTTTACTTCAGGCTCAGAGAGTCCCAGTGAGGAAGAATAAGCCTGAAGCCGTGGCAACAGCAACATCATCTCAGTGTAAGTTTGACTCTCTGATGTTTCTTCCCCTTCAACATCATGTTTTGGACCCTGTAAACCACCGATTTCTCTGCTGTGGTGCAGGTGCAATTAGAACACCAGTGATGAAGTGGACACCGCAGCGCGTAGCAAACACCAAGCCACAGTCAATGGTGAATATTCTCTTGTCTTGTCTCATTGCTTTGTACAGTATCCACTGCCGTAAATTAAAAAAATTTTAAACCCAAATTTCACATGTCAAGGCTATAAAAAGTCTTCAATATCTTCTGTTTTTTCTTTGTGCATGTGTGTGTGTGTGTGAGATCTGTTTTAAAACCACTTGTATCCCAGGTTTATGTTTACTGTTTATATTTACAGAGGAAGCTTTGTACTACCCAAAAGATGTCCAGTTTAAGGGGTTCCCCAGGTTTGCGTGAATCTCACGACCCAAGCACTGGACTCTTGGTTTGCCAGGAGGTAAAACAGTCCCATAATGCAGAACCTTTGTATTTTTCTTACTTATCTACATGATAATGTCGGGTTAACACTAGGTGTTGAATGTGTTATAGGGGGAGGATGTCGTTCTAAGGTTATTTGAGGACCAAGAGCAGATGGACAATGACCAGATAGGCCAAGATGACATCACTTCACAACAATTACTGAACAGCCACCAAACTGTACGATTGATTTAACTCTAAAACATTAATTTATGCATCACTGGTCAATTTCTTGATGGCCTATAATTAATCTCGCATAACTTCTCCCCATGCAGACTGAAGCACTGTCAACAATTAAAGAAAATTCTGATTCAAATCACTGTCACACTGAGAACGAAGGCAAGAAAACAGTCCAACCTTTCATACAAGCAGCACACAGAGGGTCAGTCATTGTTTTCTCATCAAGCCAAAGACTTGGATCGGATACTCTGAAGAATCCTGGTATAAGTGCCCCTCTGCAGCTCTGTTTAGGCCAGCTTACATCCCATAATGCACTACCACTACAATCAGACCAAAGCAATGGCTCACAGATCAATCCCAGCTTAGACCTGCTTAAACAAAGCCAATCTAAAGGTAACCATTACATCCAAAGTGAACCTAAATTTAACCTTTTTTATTTGTTTGTTTGTTTTCTATTTTTAAATGACCATATCTGTCAAATGTTGTAATTAATGATCCATAAGCAGATGTTTTTTGCACATCCTGAAGACTTTTAAGCATTTGTAGTAGTGCTTACTGCATTAAATGCATTTCCACATCTGTCTGTAGCTCCTGCTGTCAAGCAGTCTACTACTGTGTCTGCTCTGCGGCGGCGTCATACTCCTCTAGAGGAGATGTTTCTGGATGAGGAATGTGCTATGTACACCTCTCGCTTGCTGTCCTGCCCACTGCAGCCCCGCAGTGGCAACCCGGTGGCCACCACACTTCTGTTTCAAGACTCTACTGTGAGTGATCATTGTGTTTTGAATTGTGCACTGCACACTAAACCGGTTATCAAGTTAGCTGTTGATACATTTTGTTATCTCTCTCCTCTACAGTGTTTTTTACCCATTGGCCTGTCTTCTCCTATACGTCTGAGTCCTGTCCCTTCAGTTTCCTCTATCAGAGCATAAAGGCAGATGTCCCACAACACATTGCACATGTCAGTCTGTGTATGTAAGACTGTCTGAAACAGTATTTCTAGTTGCACTTTTGATATGTAATGTCATACAGTCAGATGTATCTGGCTACAGATTCCACAAGCAGCAAAGTATTGGACGGACACTACATTTGGTGGGATTCACTGTTGACAACATGACTGAATGCAAAGCTATCTCTAAATATTGAACACTTTCATCATTTTTACACTGAATTGCCACTGATTGGAAACACTGTGTGCTTTCCACTTGCCTCTTGTATAAAGTGTATAATACATCTCTATATAAACAGTTTTACCTTAAGCTTTGTCATTATAAATTTCAGTTGTTCTTTTTTTCCTGAATTGTACTATTACAATATTGTAGATGTCCTTTATGAAATCGTTTAATATTATTTGGTGCTCAAATTTGAAAACACTAAAATATTTGACTTAAATTATTTAAAATTCACTAAGAATATTCTTATTTAGAAGAGTAAAAGATCTGAATTTCAGATTTTTAAAAAAAAATTATAAAGTTGTATAACAAATTATATTTTATAAGATTTATATATATATATATATACTGTAAATTATAATAAATAAGCTACATTTAAATAAATATTCTAAATTAACATTAAAATAAAACATGACATTAAGACATTATGTAACCTTGAGTCATGGTAAACCTGATCTTTTTTTTTCTTTTTATTAAGCATGTAACCTTTGCTGTGCAATTCAAGTTGAAACTTTATATTTAGCTGAGTCAGGGGTTGTGTGACTGTGGTGTCTGTGTTTGTGAAATGAAATCCAGGGGGTGGGCACAAATTGCTGGAACACCTTCCTATTAAACCCTTCCCTCTGGAGCCCCTCGCTTTGAGAGACTGTGCAAACACGTCTTTCATTTGCCTCCTTTTCCAATTCCCTTTGCCACCAATTTCTGGAATACCTGAAACATGGCTAACATTAACACAGCTGGGGTCGATCCGACAAAGATGGGGGTCGGACGGGCCATTGCTGTACTGACGTCAGGTGGTGATGCCCAAGGTAAGCAGAAAGCAGTGATCTGCCTCTTAGAATTAGTGCTAGTTCCTATGGTGGTTTCCGAGAGGGTGTTCAAAGAAATGCCTGCATGGATAATTAAATTCTAGTGAATTTGGTGCAATTTTTGGAATATCCTTGAATACACAAAAAGAGCTTTTCCCTCTCAGATACAGTATTCATATTGTATCTATAGCCACTGTTTTTATGTTCAAAGTCAGATGACTCTCAGATGTTCTCTATGGTTTAAAACTATCATGAATTAACATGAGCTAAACTTTAACATTTGAAAATTAAATTAGATTAAATCTATCTATCTATACTGTTAAATTTCAAATTTAAGAAGCTTGAGCAGAAAATAGAACTAAATGTACTGATAAAAAGAAATGTAGCATTTTAATTTGCTCTGTACTGTTAAGGTCAATGCTCTTGTAGCCTTTAGCTTTAGCCTGTAGCTGTTGTCCCCATCTTCCTATTTCCATAATTGAAGGCTAAATTTATCTCCAGTGACCTTCTTCCGAAATGACACGAGGTTATGGAGTGTAGTAGGCTTTTCCACAGCTGCTCACTGTTGAAACTAGAGACACTGAACTGCGTTTGTACACAACACCGTCTGAACACCTACAGCTTTAGTGCTGAGCTCACAGAATTAAGTTATCTCAGACACTCTTGTTCACATCATTCCACAATGCGGTCAAGTAATGAAATGTCATGGTGAGGTATGTCTCTGTACTTTCCTAGAAGCCCTGTGTATCCTTCTGAATATGATATGTTTTCTTGTCTATTGCAGGGATGAATGCAGCTGTGAGGGCCACTGTCAGAGTTGGCCTTTACACTGGAGCCAAAGTATTCTTCGTCCATGAGGTATATTATAAGAACACTAGCAAAACTGTCCATGCCAATCACATCTGATAACATTGTTGCTGATTGTTGTCATGTGCAGGGCTATCAGGGATTGGTTGATGGAGGGGATCACATCCGTCCTGCTTCATGGGAGAGTGTGTCCATGATGCTACAGTTGGTGCGCCTTCAGATGCTGGAATTTATTCAATTCAGTTTATTATTCCTAGCATACTAGAGTCTTAATTTCAGTACAACTTTTTAAAGTAGTGTTGTGATTTACTGTTTTCCTTGTTTCTGTCTGAAGGGTGGCACAGTCATTGGCAGTGCCCGCTGTAAGGATTTCCAGACCAGGGAGGGGCGTTTGAAGGCTGCCTTCAATCTCGTCAAACTAGGCGTCACCAACCTTTGTGTAATTGGTGGCGATGGCAGTTTAACCGGTGCCAATATATTTCGCACTGAGTGGAGTGACTTGCTGAAAGATCTAATCAGCAAAGGTAAACAATCTGTACTAAAGGTACAGATCATTTCAGCATCTCAGCTTAATTTTTTTTTTCTCCATATTTTTTTACTGTTTTAATATTTTTTACATGTAATTTATTCCTGTGATGGCAAAAATTTTCAGCATCATTATTCCAGTCTTCAGTGTCACATGATCCTTGAGAAATCATTCTACAACCCGAATTCCAGAAATGTTGGGACATTTTTTAAATTTGAATAAAATGAAAACTAAGACTTTCAAATCACAGGTCTCAAAATAGTTGAGACAGGGGCATGTTTACCATGGTGTTGCATCTCCTCTTCTTTTCAAAACAGTTTGAAGACGTCTGGGCATCGAAGTTATGAGTTTCTGGAGTTTTGGTGTTGGAATTTGGTCCCATTCTTACCTAATATAGGTTTCCAGCTGCTGAAGAGTTTGTGGTTGTCTTTGACGTATTTTTTGTTTCATGATGCACCAAATGTTCTCTGTAGGTGAAAGATCTGGACTGCAGGCAGGACAATTCAGCACCCAGACTCTTCTACTATGAAGCCATGCTGTGGTAATAGCTGCAATATGTGGTTTTGCATTGTACTGCTGAAATACACAAGGCCTTCCCTGAAATAGACGTCATCTGGAGGGGAGCATATGTTGCTCTAAAACCTTTATATACCTTTCAGCAGTCAAAGTGCCTTCCAAAACATGCAAGCTGCCCATACCGTATGCACTTATGCACCCCCATAACATCAGAGATGCTGGCTTTTGACCTGAACGCTGATAACAGGCTGGAAAGTCTCCCTCCTCTTTAGCCTGGAGGACATGACGTCCGTGATTTCCAACAAGAATGTCAAATTTGGACTCGTCTGACCATAGAGCACTTTTTCACTTTGAAACAGTCCATTTTAAATGAGCCTTGGCCCACAGGACACAATGGGGCTTCTGGACCATGTTCACATATGGCTTCCTTTTTGCATGATAGAGCTTTAGTTGGCATCTGCAGATGACACGGCAGATTGTGTTTACCGACAGTGGTTTCTGGAAGTATTCCTGGGCCCATTTAGTAACGTCAGTGACAGAATCATGCCGATGAGTGATGCAGTGTCATCTGAGGGCTCGAAGACCACGGGCATCAAACAAAGGTCTTCGGCCTTATCCCTTATGCACAGAGATTTCTCCAGTTTCTCTGAATCTTTTGACGATGTTATGCACTGTAGATGATGAGATTTGCAAAGCCTTTTAAATTTGACATTGAGGAAGGTTGTTTTTAAAGTATTCCACAATCTTTTTACGCCCTCTTTCACAGATTGGAGAGCCTCTGTCCATCTTTACTTCTGAGAGACTCTGCCTCTCTAAGACATTTTATAGCTAATCACGTTACAGCCCTGATGTCTATTAACTTACTTAGTTGCTAGATGTTCTCCCAGCTGAATCTTTTCAAAGTTCCTTGCTTTTCAGCCCTTTGTTGCCCCCATGACAACTTTTTTGAGACCTGTAGCAAGCCAGGCATCAAATTTTAAATGAGCTCATTTAGTGGATAAAAGTGTAAAATTTCTCAGTTTAAACATTTGTTATGTTCTCTATGTTCTGCTGTGAATAAAATATTGGCTCATGTGATTTGAAAGTCTTTGTTTTCTTTTCATTCAAATTTAAAAAATGTCCCAACATTTCCGGAATTCAGGTGGTATGTTGATTTGCTGCTCAAGAAACATTTGTATCATCTCGTTTCTCAAGATACGTTTTGTTTTGTTTTTTATTCTTTGATGAATAGAAAGTGAAAGAACATTACAAGAACATTCTTTCATAACATTATACATGTCCTTGCAGTCATTTTTGATCTATTTAATGTATCTTTACTGAATAAAAATATTAATTTCTTTAAAAATAAATAAATCTTTCTGTATCCCAAATGGTATATACTGAACTAACATTCCTATTCTCCATTTGTACACAGGTAAGATCACAAAGCAGGAGGCCAATACTTCATCTCATCTGAATATTGTCGGTATGGTTGGTTCTATCGACAATGACTTCTGTGGAACGGACATGACCATTGGCACAGACTCTGCCCTACATCGTATCATTGAGGTGGTGGACAGTATCACCACAACAGCACAAAGGTCACAAATATGTGCAATTTATTAAATTAGCTAAGATCCTCAGTGTTCTGTTATTTTGCTTCATAATTTGTGACCTCTGGTCTCACCCACAGTCATCAACGTGCTTTTATCCTAGAGGTCATGGGAAGACACTGTGGGTAAGAATGTGATTATGTATGTATGCTTATGCACTGAAGTGAGCATATGTGTGACCCTTTACCACAAAACCAGTCTTAAGTCACTGGGGTATATTTGTAGCAATAGCCAACAATACATTGTATGGGTCAAAATTATCTATTTTTCTTTTATGCCAAAAATCATTAGAATATTAAATAAAGATCATGTTCCATAAAGATATTTAGTAAATTTCTTACCATAAATGTATCAAAACTTAATTTTTGATTAGTAATATGCATTGCTAAGAACTTCATTTGGACAACTTTAAAGGCGTTTTTCTCAATATTTTGATTTTTTTTTTAACACCCTCAGATTCCAGATTTTCAAATAGTTGTATCTCGGCCAAATATTGTCCGATCCTCACAAACCATACATCAATGTGAAAGCTTATTTATTCAGCTTTCGGATTATGTATAAATCTCAATTTTGAAAAATTGACAGTTAAGACCCCTAATACCTAGATCATATGGTTCACATGCCAGAATCTCATATTTAATTATCTGAAATGAGCTTGCATTTGTTAAGCACAATATATGTGTGTGTGTTTGTGTGTCTGTGTTTGTGTTTGTGTTTCAGTTACCTGGCTCTGGTTACTGCTCTTGCGTGTGGTGCTGACTGGGTGTTTATTCCTGAGATGCCCCCAGATGATGGATGGGAGGATCATTTGTGTAGAAGACTCACTGATGTACAAAGACATTGACAAAATGCTAGAAATGCACACAGAAAAAAATTAGATAGTTTTGTCAGTTCAACATCCTTGAAATACACAACCGTTCAAACGTTTGGTTTGGTTAGAATGTATTGTTTTTTTTAATGTTTTTGAAAGAATTATTTTATGTTCACCAAGGCTTATTACAAATATTGTGTGTGTTTGTGTGTGTGTGATGGCAGAAGCTGAATTTTCACCACTCATTACTTCAATCTTCAGTTTCACATGATCCTTCAGAAATCATTCTAATGCTGATTTGCTGTCCAAGAAACATCAAAAAAACATTTGTGCTGCTTAATATTTTTGTGGAAACTGATATATTTTTTCAGGATTCTTGGATTAAAACAAAGCAAAAAACAGCATTTATTTGAGATATAGTTTTTCTGTAATAATGTAAATGTCTTTACTGTTACGTTTGATCAGTTTAATGAATCTTTGCTAAATAAAACTATTATTAAATTAAATTTAAGCAAAACTGTAATTTAATAAAAACTTGTCAGAAGAAATATTTTATAAAAAAATGTTCATGTATTTTTCTTGTTGGTCCAAAAATAGGCACATTAAGAAATAAGAAATAAACTAATAAAAAAAAATACAGGAAAGAAAGAAAAAAAAGAAGAGAATTATTTACAATAAATTAGTTTAGTTAAATTGTTCTTAAAAATATAGGAAAATAGTTGATTGTTTGAACCATAAATATAACAAAAATTGGTAAGGTTTGTGCTTTAATCAAGAAAAAATGTCAATATTTTGAAAAAAAACAACAACTTCATATTCATAATGACTGATAATTTTGTCTCTCCTCAAACAGACCAGAAAGACAGGTTCTCGTCTGAATGTGATAATTGTGGCTGAGGGAGCAATCAACAAAGAAGGGAAACCAATCACCTGTGACCAGCTAAAAGATGTAACTTCACCCCTGACCATACTACACTACCCATGCTCTTGAAACAGATGCTCTAATATAGTTTTATAAACACCGCCTATAAGTGCACTTTAATTATGCTTATCTGTTCTCATACAGCTTGTGGCAAAGAGGCTGGGCTATGATACTCGTGCCACTATCCTCGGACATGTGCAGAGAGGTGGCACCCCCTCAGCTTTCGACAGAGTGCTAGTGAGTAGTCCCTCTTCTCATTTTGTCACTTTTCAATCATCTGTGCCATTTTTGTTTCATGAGAGTTTAAATGTGGGTGTTTATTGTATATCAGGGCAGTAGGATGGGTGTGGAGGCTGTAATGGCTTTGCTGGAAGCCACTCCAGAAACTCCTGCCTGTGTGGTCAGTCTCTCTGGGAACCAGGCAGTCAGACTCCCCCTGATGGAGTGTGTGCAAGTGGTGTGTATAAAGTACATACATAGCTGATGTAAAAACACGCGATATGATTGTTGAAATATTATCAGAAAAAAATTATTCTCAGGTCGGCGTATACGGTAAGGATTTATGCTTTCTTACCGGGGCACAGTATTTACGTGGAGTAAAATCGAGGGCCCTGACTATGATTTGCAACATTTGTTCTTTTTCTTTTTATTGTATTTATTTATACAATATATTATATTTAAAATATAATGTTCATTTAATTTTTTTTTTTCAACATATAGACCAAGGATGTCACTGTTGCAATGAATGAGCGTCGATTTGACGATGCTGTAAAGCTCAGGGGAAGGTATGTTTGGAAATATCAGACTTTTGTTATTAAAATAAACTTGTATTGTATCACTATGTTTGCCTGTGCAGGAGTTTTGAGAATAACTGGAACACATATAAGCTCCTGGCTCATGTGCGCCCCCCAGAGAAAAAGGTGAGGAGGAGATTCAAAAATAAAATTGAAAAATAGAAAGAAAATAATTTATATTTAAATATTTTTTTAATAAATTAAAAAAAGTTTAAAAGAAATATTAATAATATTGAGTATTTCTTATAATTCATTACCTTTTTCTTATTTTTTTATTGTGTGTTTCGTTATACAATTTTTTTTTTTTTCTCCATCAGAGTAACATTAATGTGGCTATTTTGAATGTGGGTGCCCCCTGCGCTGGCATGAACGCAGCTGTACGTGCAGCTGTCAGGATCGGCATCATCCAGGGTCACAACATGCTGGCTGTTCATGATGGCTTTGAAGGTCTGGCAGAGGAAAAGGTAAGCAGCATTGAGTACCGTTTCAAAGTTTGGAGTCGGTAAAATTTTTTAATGTTGTTGAAATGCTTTTTTTTTTTCTTGCCACCAAGGCTGAATTTATTTGCTAAAAATACAGTACAAACAGTAATGTTTTGAAATATTATTACAATTTAAATGATCTGATTTCTGTTATAATATATTTTAAAATGTAAAGCAAAGTTGAATTTTCAGCAGCCATTATTCCAGTGCCATTACTTCAGTGTTGCGTGATCATATAGAAATCCTATTATTCTAATATACTGATTTTGTGCTCTTTTGTGTTATTAATATCATTCTTGAAAACTTCATTTGAAATAGATATCTTTTACAGTCAATTTTGAACAATTTAATCTTTCCTTGCTAAATAAAACTAGTACTTTCTTTAAAAAATTTTACTGACCTTAAATTTTTTAATGGTAGCTATGCTATAAAATTGAATGTAAACTATTATAAGGACATTAAAGCCATTGTAGTGTTGTCATATTCTGTCTAACATAACGTTGTTAGATTGAGCCCATCACCTGGAACACTGTTGGAGACTGGACAGGGAGAGGTGGCTCTGAGTTGGGAACCAAAAGGTACTGGTCACTCCTGTAGATATTCTTTATCATCATTTATACTGTAGTTCTGCAGTATTTAAAAAGTTCCTCTCTTTTGTTTATGCAGAGTGTTACCTGGAGAGTACATGGAGGAGATCAGCTTGAATATTGCTAAGTACAATATTCATGCTCTGGTCATCATTGGGGGTTTTGAGGCAAGTGATGAAATGTAATGATATAATACACAATACAATGTCTATAATATACGATATAATGTCCATGTCCTGTTCTGTTCTCATTCTGTCCATATTCTGTTCAGGTCACATTAAAATTCCTCCTTTCAGGCATTTTCAGGTGCATTGGAGATGGTTCAAGGCAGAAGGAAGTATGAAGAGCTGTGTATTCCCATGGTGGTCATTCCTGCTACTGTATCTAACAATGTGCCCGGCTCAGACTTCAGCATTGGAGCCGACACCGCCCTTAACACCATCACCTCGGTTAGAGATACAGTACACACACTATCTGGGTGCACAGTATATAAACACCATTCTGATTATCAGCCAATATTTTTTAATAATTTCATTAATTTTAAGAAATATATTTAGATATGTTTTTATTGATCCATTTATTTATTTATTTATTTTACTTTTTGAAAAATTCTTTAAAACCATCAATTTAACATTATTTAAAAATACTGTTAAATGTAATCTTTACCAAATCTTAAAATTAATGTCTATTTTTCATTATTTATATTATAATGCTATGATGACTGAATTGACTTATTCCAAATAATTTACAGTTTTATTCCTATCTATATTCTACGAATTATTGGCTGATACGTATCGACCAGAATTGTAATACTGGTGCATCCATAGTATTTGGTTGTTCTCCATTTGGGCATGTCCTCACATGAGGCTTCTGTAGACCTGTGACAGGATCAAGCAGTCAGCAGCAGGAACTAAGCGGCGTGTGTTCATCATTGAGACTATGGGAGGACACTGTGGCTACCTGGCCACCATGGCTGGTCTCTCTGCAGGAGCTGATGCTGCTTATATATATGAAGAGAAGTTTGGCATCCATGACTTAGAGGTAACAAACAACTCAAATGTCATAAGAATATCACTCAAAGTGGATTAAACAAAACCGTTCTATTAAAATTTCTCCAATAATTTATGATTGCAGACAAATGTGGAACATCTTGTTGAGAAGATGAAGACCACCGTTAAGAGAGGCCTAATTCTTAGGTTTGTCATTCAGTGTTTGTGAATGTGAACACCAGTTTATTTTGTTTTTAATTTTGAGGTGAAACTGCTTAAAGGAATAGGTTCTAGGGCTGTGCGATATGACGATATATATCGGATGGACGAAATAAAAAGTCTATCGTTTCATATTATGTTCTATCGTTTATTTCGTGGTGTCGCAAAATACATTGTTTACGGTAATACTTTTTAATCATTTGGATGACTGAGATCTTTACACACCACCACGGGGCGTGAAGACGAGACAGAACCAGAACAAAACGAGGAGCTCTGTAGCATGGGCACGCGTTTTTAAGCACTGCAGTTTTAAGACAACCGATTTTAAGCCGTTGAAACACAAACAACAGAGCTATATGCGTGCGCCGTCTCTGTTTCTGTGTGAGAGGACCGCGCTTTTCCTTTTTCTTTTTCTTTATTTTTTGCCGCTTTATTGGCTTTGAACTATTCGATAAACACACTTATATGCGTCAGAATCCCCGTCTTGGCAAGTATCCTCATAAAGACAGCGATTTAGGTCTTAAGAGAGAGGAAACAGCTGAAAGAGAAAACGCATATGTAACAGTATTGGATCCGGACTTCAGTCTTAAAGGGGAAGCTGTCCAATATTCGTTCTGTCTGCCATTCATATTAATCATAGCACATTGCTAGAAAATCTCTCACTGCTCTTGACTAAATCACTTTTGTAACTTTAATAATAAGAAATAATAATAAAAAAAAAAATTATATTTATATATGCATGTATAGAATCTATACATAATAGTTTCTTATACTTATTTCATCACTGACTGTTTATTTATTTTCAGTGAGCTTGAGTTTTTGTTTTTTTGTCTATTTTTAGGCTTGTATTAGTTTGATATTGACATTGGTGACAAGGATTATGAAAATTCTATGGTATCAAAGATTTTAATATCATAACTTTTTTAAAAGAAAAAAATGACTATATCGTGATATATATCGTTATCGTGATATAATGTTAGTCATATCATGATATAAGATTTTGGTCATATCGCCCAGCCCTAATAGCTTCTATCAACAGCATGCATCAGTGAATCATAGTGGAACATGAATAGTCAAACACCTTTCAACTAACATGTCTTGCAGAAATGAAAACTGCAATTCCAACTACACCACTGATTTCATCTTCAACCTGTATTCAGAGGAGGGAAAGGGTATTTTTGACTGCCGTAAGAATGTCCTTGGCCATATGCAGCAGGTTAGATGTAATAAACCCTGCTTATTTTAATAAAAATCAAGAATGCACATTTATCAGGAGTTGTATTTTGTCTGACAAATTTTCTTTTTCTAGGGTGGCACCCCAACTCCTTTTGACAGAAACTTTGCTACCAAGATGGGTGCTAAGGCTGTTCTCTGGCTGACTGAGAAGCTGAAGGAGTGTTATAGACATGGTGAGAAACAATGCGGTCTATTATTTCTTTATATTTTAGTCGTCCGTGCCATGGCAACACTGTATATCAGTCTGCTCCAAATCACTGCTAATTTCAATACTTTTAATATTGTTGCGGTGTTCATGTTGCTGTTATGGCTAATCTTTTTGTACATTTTGAATGGACAAATATTTCTAGCGGAAGCTCTAAGATGATATATAAAAGTTTAGGGTCAATAGGCTAAAAGAAATCATGCATGGAAACATTAAATTGACAAAAGTGACAGTAAAAACATGTATAATGTTACAAAGTATTTCTATTTCAAGTAGATGTTGTTCTTTTGAAGTTTCTATTCAACAAAGAATCTTGAGTGTCTTCTTTCAAAAACATTTATTGACTTTTAATTGACTGTACAATTCTAAAATAATTTAAACTCAGATCAGTATTTCATGTACACGTATGTATTTATTTGGTGAGTAGCTATGTAGTAATGTTCGCATATTATTTTTTTTATTTTATTATTATTTATTTTCAACAATGTACTGCTGATTTAACTCTATCCCTTTACTTAATCAATTATTTGTCAGTAACCGGGACTTCTTCCCTTTTGACTGTCTGTACAGGGCGAATCTTCGCCAACACCCCAGACTCTGCATGTGTGTTGGGCATGAGGAAGAGAGGACTGGTGTTACAGCCTCTGGCTGAATTGAAAGAAGCAACAGATTTTGAGTAAGAATCTTCCATTATCATGTGCCATTTAATGCATGCCATTCCTAAGTTTGCGACTCTGCTAATTCATGACGGTCCACAAACTCCCTCCCTTATCTCTTTCCCTCAGACACCGTATTCCGAAGAACCAGTGGTGGTTGAAGCTGAGGCCTATTATGAAGATCTTGGCCAAGTACAACATTAGTCTGGACACCTCTGAACATGCTCTTATGGAGCATGTCATCAGCAAGAAGCCTCCAGTGCACATGACTCTCACAAAGTAATCATGAGCAAAAATGAGGACAGACAGATACAACAAACATATGAAATGACTGAATTATTTATTTAAATTATTTATTCATCTGTCTGTGTCTTATTCATTCATTTTGTTTGTATTTATCATATTTATGGTAATGCTGTATGCTGTAATGCAACATGCAAATTAAAAAAATATCTTATTATTAAATGCCCTTGGTTTTTCTTTTTTTTTTTAATTTAGGAGGGAATGAAAAAACTAAGCCTGGTAAATAAGCCTAGTGGATATTGCACACAATCAACCACTATTTTATTTTATATAGATTTCCATTATATATATGAAAGTATGAACAGCTGAACCCATGCTCATGCACTATTTTATTTTATACAAAAACTGACTGAATATAAATTCTTAGACAATTAAGATTAATTTCCCATATAAAGTAAACTTTTATACAACTCCCCAGTCAAAAATCTATGTTCACCACCAGATGTCAGTCATGAATGGATCATCCTGGACATGCCATAAAGCATCTGTATGTTTATTCATTACCATCCATTATTGCAATAATGACCAGACATTGTCTTAATTTAAATGCACTGGTTGGGTGAAATCTTCCTTTACACTCTTAAACTTTAAAATAGTTCCTTTGATTAAGCCTTTGATTGAATAACATCTGCCTGTAAAACGTCTCTGTATTTGGGGGGAGTTTATTTTAGACATTTTTCCTGTCGTTTACTAAGATTTATCTGCTTATCTTCAGAAGAGGCCTTCAGAGACACACTATTTACAATAATAACAAAAAAGATGGCAAAAAAATGCATTTTGGATGAACTATCCCTATAAAAATTAAAAATGATAAATAATATTTGTGTTCCACAGAAGAAAGTAATGAGTTTATTGCCAGGTATGTTTAGACACAGGATGACAGAAGAAGAGTAAGCATAGAGTAAGACTTTTATTTTGGCAGGCAGCTTGTTGTCAGCCATTGCTCAAACCGGAAGCTGAGCAGATCAACTTCAGAGGGTATCAAGAGGTCGCTGAGGAGTGTGGGACGGTGGCGGACTGTGTTAATGTCTGCCTACTCATTGGTAAGGTGCGTGTCCCCTGTGTCCGCTTCGGTCGCCCGTTTAGGAATGCACCCTATGGCACTGGTGCTTGTGTAAATCGAGAGGAAGGAGCATTAGGAACGAAATCGCTATTTTCGGCGCTTGCGCTGTCATTTTCACCCGTCGGTTGACAAACGTCGGAGCCTGCGCCGTATTTGTCGATGCATTGATAGCTAGCCAGCTAGTTAGCAGGAGAACTAGCCCATTCGGTGGCTAGCCAGCCAGCTCGCATTCTGAGCTTTCATTACCGAGCGCTCAATAAGTTCAGCTTCTTCAACCGCACCGCCTACTGTGCGCATCTGCTATATTAGCTAACTACTCAATCAGCAAAAAGGGTGACTCGAGGGGGGCAGGGAGAGAACGACGGAGGCGCGGTGAGCCAGGAGCGGCCGATGAGTTCAGACCAGGGCGGAGAGCCGCAGCTGCAGGAGGAGGCTGAGCCGGGACCCAAACCCCGTGGGGAGGACGAGATCACACCCGGGACCGGGGGAGACTCAGGCGTCATGGTGAGTCGGGGCCTCTTCACCCCTCCCCAACAGGACGATCGGTCTCTGGCCGTTGCCCTTCTTAAAAATAGGGTCATAGGAAGTATGATCGCTCGCTATATAAGGCCATCGGTCGGTTCACACAGCTCGCAAGCTCTGACATCACCTAAATTGCAAGCTGGCCATGTTGTCGAAGACGCTTCTTGTTGGCAATTGACAGGATGATTCATTAATCTCTTAGTTGGCCCGCTTACAAAAGCCATTTCTAATCTGCGGCTGAACTTTTGCAGCATGTTTGTGGATATAAGATTGCTTTCTCTCACACACAGTCGATAGTTCACCCCAAAAATGTCATTTCCTCACGCTCATGTCGTTCAAAACACTTATGAACAGAAACGACAGAATGACAGCGGGACTCCCTATTGACTTCCACGATGCAGTACAAATGAATGGAGACTGAGGCTGTCAGTCTCACATCCTGCATGATATCGCCTTTTGAGTTATAAAAGCACTCGTTTTCTGAGATTGACACATAAAAATGTTATAATTTTTATCACATGTCTTTATATGGAGCTGTGTATGTGCAAAATAATGCAAGTCAAAATTATATTTAAAATGTTTATTTATTATTAAACCTGTATATGCCATGATACGAATCTCATGTGAAGCTGATATGGTTATAAACGCAAACACAACCAACCTTTTTTTATACTGAATAAAGAAAGTTTGACAAGACATGATAAAATGTAAATTTTTGGGTGAACTGGCCCTTTAAGGCTGTCGAGCACGACAAGAGTTAACCGGGTAAATTAGCCCATATGCTAGCGAAGATACACATACGAGCATTTTGCTTGTTAGTTATATATTAATTCATACTTTGGCCTAGAGATACTGGTTTTAGTCGACAAATTCAGCAGCAAACCCCGCTGTAATTCGCCAGCATTCATTCAGCGGCCTGCTTTCATAAGCTTATTCACGCAGTCATATGACACACGAGCTCTAGTGAAGTTAAAACCGAACAGAACAGATGAACTCCAAATAATATGTCTATTACACCGACTTTGGAAGTTGATATAGTTTTCTGAGTAATAATTAGCAAATATTTGTTTAAGTCTATCTGTAAGCCGACGTTCTTCTCTTTTAATATACCAAACATTTCCTGCACTGTAGCTTGGGAGGACCCGTAGCAGCCGAGTTTTTCGGAGAGTGACACTGTCTGCTTTCGGCTTAAATCTTCAGGCTGACATCTTCTAGAAACACTTTATCCTAGAGGGCCTTTTAGTGTTGTTTGTGTTACAGGCTCACAAAGCTTAACAGCTGTTTTTGATAGTTTATGTGGAGGATGAGGGTTAGGAAGCAGGTGGCTGTTCCCATTGGCGCCCCCGTGGCCATGTGAAACGAGCAGGTACGAATTATTTTGGATGCACAATTTGTAGCCAAAATATTAAACCTGTAATAAATGTACACGTGGGAACCTTTTTTTTTTAACGTTGCACCTGCTTCAGTACCTTCCTGAAGACTTCAGATGCGTTTGAACAGAAACGTGTACATTTGACTTTGGATACATATATTTGATGGGAACAAGAGGAGATTTGTTTACCGTAATTTGCATGTTTCATGTCTTTTTAAGTTTTGGATTTCTGCGGTGTGTTAAAATAGAATGAAAAATGTTAATGATGTGTTATTACAACAGTGTTTTCCACCACTTCATGATCACTAGTGTGTGTGGGGGGAAAAACAGGTGTGGATCTGGAGCTGAAACACTCTTCGTCACTCACATATGCTGTTCCAGACCTGAAACTACATGCTTTGTACTCATTTTGTTGTTGTTGTTGTTGTTGTTGTTGTTGTTTTGGTTGGTGGTGAAGGAACATGCTAACTGGCCAGTTTTTCTGAAATGTTGCTCAAAATTAATTATTTATTGAACTGTTGTATGAAAGCAAAATCACACTCGCCATAATGTATTGGATAGGCTCTCATCCTGAGAAAGCTGTCTGTTGTTAGGATGAAATGGAGCTGTCAGACAAGTTCGAACCGAAACAGTCAATCTTTACTTGTTTGGCTGCAGGAACTACTGGCAAAAAAAGGATTGAACCTCTGCTATAGAGACTGCTGCTATCTTGAAAGAGAGGCCTTGTGACCAATAATAAAATTGTAGTTTTGGCTGTTCATGTGTTGTAAACATGAGCCCATGTGATTCTGCTCACTTCGTGCTGCCTTTGTGTGTTAGTATTGACTGAAGGTGTTGACTGAGAATTTATTTAGTTCATTCTCTCACCAATGCATACCGTTTTAACGCATTTTTCTTTAACTTCTTGTAATTTAAGCACTCTTGATTAGTTGCAAAAAGAAAAAAATCTTAGCACTGTATTCATATCTGTGAGAAACAACCCATTTTTTGTATTATGCTATGTTAATTTTTTCAAATTAGGCTATTATCATTAACTGAAAACTGAAGTACCATCTTTCATGTCTGGTTAAGCACTTAGTGTTCTCTGTGGGCATTTTGGGTTGCTTTTGAGGGGAGGTTAAGTGGGCTCATCTGTCATTGCTCTCAGTGTCACTCAAGACATGTAAACAAACCTTGGTGTCATGGGAACGACACAGGAATTGTTTTGCATGTCATGCCTATAAAGAGAGACCAAAAAAAATGAGAGTGAGGAATTTCAAGATAACCATGCTTATATTATAAAATGTCTTTTGAAGACTTAAGGTTTAATGAATTCATTGCGTTTCCTTCTATTGTTTCAGGTCACTGCTAAAGGAGCTGGTCTGAACCCTAATGCCAAGGTGTGGCAGGAGATCCCTGCAACACAAAGTGAAGCTCCTGTGGATGGCACCGTGGCCTCCCCCTGGTCCCAGAACAATACGGCTGAAGGTAAAGGAAATTTCCATGCGTTCTAAATCTCAGTTCCATGCAGCTGATTTGTTAGTGTTTTTCCAGAATGCATATACCCTACTGTTCAAACATTTGGGTGGATAAGATATTTTGTAAACATTTTAAAGTTCCTTGTGCTCACCAATATGTTTATGTAATGAAAAATACAGTTATTTTGGGGGGGGGGGTTAAAAATGATCCGAAATCAATATTTGAGCAAGTACATAACCAGCCAGTGTTCAAAACTATCACCTTACTTTATCCCGATTCACAACGGTAAGCTTATAATAATGTTTTCTAATTTGAGTGGTACAGGTAGGTTTTTGCAGGAAATTCGAGCATGCTGCTGCGTCGTTATGTTACGTCTGTAAACATGAAGTTGTCCCGGCTAGTAGGCTATCGTATGTGAGGATCCTGCAGGTGGCTGATCATTTATAGCCTTTTCTCACACCAGCTAGAATAATTAAATGTATCATTTTGATGGCGGATTGTAATCCAGAAAGGCTAATGTGTTTATGAAACACTTGTGAATGAAATTAAATTATATTCCAGATTTAAATGTGCTTCTGATTACAGATAGTCTGGGATTACACAGGATTTGTTTTTAAAGACAACCAGTTTGAAGGAACATAGTTTGCTTTTTGGGTTAAAAGAATTTCTTAATATGAAATTCGAATGGTATGACAATTAGATATTAGACTGTACAGAAATTGAAATCTACACCCTAATACACACTATACTCATAGTCACACAATGCTGATGTTATTAACATTAATAATTTGAGTATAAAGTATAACAATAATAATAATTTGCACGGCTAGATGTTATATGAGCTAACCAATCGTTAGATTTAATCACTTGTTACTTGTTCAGATGACAATATATGGTGAAAATTTTTATTTGGGTCATATATTCCAAGACATAGACTAGAATCTGTAATTCCTAAGTTCAGGCTTCACACCGGTGTGGTGACTGACAGACTGCCACACATACTCCTCAAAATATTACATCCATCTACGCTGGAGCCATGCCGGAGCACAACCCAACGCGAGGAAGATAATTCCGGACAAAGCTGCAATTCCAGGTTTTCAAACATAGATGGTGACAAAGAGGCAAAACTAACGGACTGCAGCTTTAAAAAAAAAAAAAAAGCTGATTTTGAACACATGTACAATCAGTATCCTAGGGAAAAGCCTCCTAAGAAATGCATTGGGTTATATTTACACTGGTCCTCCTTAAAGGGATAGTTCACCCAAAAATGAAAATTCTGTCATTAGTTACTCACTGTCATGTCGTTCCAAACACGCAAGGCCTTCGTTCATCTTCAGAAGACAGATTAAGAGATTTTTGATGCAATGCAAGAGCTTTCTGACCCTCCATATATAGCGAGGGTTCGACCACATTTAATGCCCAGAAATGTACCAGGAACATTGACAAAATAGTCCATGTGACATCAGTGGTTCAACCGTAAATTTATGAAGCTATGAGAATACTTTTTGTGCAAAAAAACAAAATTAATGATTTTATTAAAAAATTCCTCTCCCCCGAGTCACCCTCCGCCTCCATTATGGAGAGTACCACGACACACACAAAATCTCAATTAATGTACTTATGATTTTAATTGTTTATCTGCCACTTGTTTCTTTGTTCACATAGATAACTCCCTAGATAAACAGTACACGCCTGGCTTCTCCACTCCTGAGGACAACGGCACCACTGGTACTGTAGTAGGTATGGTGAACGGTATGGACCCCCCTGACCAAAGCTTCCCGGGTTCTGAGCACACTACAGCAACTAATGGTATGTGACGTTCATAATTTTGAAATATGATCTGGTTCATGCGTACATGTTAATTAGATAAATCTCCTAAATCCATCACTGCTAACTGTTGTTGGTCTTTACAATCAGCAGGCATTTGCCACACACTTACCTTTGTTTATGCTCTGTTTACACGCAGTGGAGTCCAAGCTTCCCGAGGAACAGCCTGTCTCTGAAGAGACTTTGCGCGAGTCTCTCAAAAAAGAATTGGAGTTCTGTTTCTCCAGGTAAGTGCAGCCGTGTAATGCGATGTAAGCTTTCAATTTAATGCAACTAAGTAAACAGCACTTTACGGCCATTCTCCTCCCATCAGCCGTGTTTACTGATGCTCCTCTTTCATCCCACAGGGAGAACTTATCCAAGGATCTTTACCTAATATCTCAAATGGACAGTGACCAGTTTGTCCCTATTTGGACTATTGCCAGCATGGAAGGAATCAAGGTCCTCACAACTGACACGGACCTCATCTTGGATGTCCTCAGATGTACGTGCCTGCATTTTACATCTATGGTCAAGTTTTTTTTTTTTTTTATTCACAGTACAAAAATTAATATTATTCTGACTGCTTACAGCATCTCCTATGGTCCAAGTTGACGAAAAAGGGGAAAAGGTGCGGCCAAATCACAAGAGATGCATCATCATTCTGCGAGAAGTCCCTGAAACAACACCTGTTGAGGTGAAAAATTATCAAGAATTACAAGCTATGGCTATCTTAGGATCCTCTTATATTTATGTGCATGTTTGTTGTTCTCATCAGGAAGTGGAAGCCTTGTTTAAGAATGACAACTGTCCCAAGGTAATAAGCGTGGAGTTTGCACACAACAACAACTGGTACATTACATTCCAATCGGATACAGATGCTCAACAGGTATGAATTTCTGTTGTTATTTAGAAGTGAAACAAATTGCTTACCCTTGGATTTGAAACTAATTGTGTTTCCCCCATCCAGGCATACAAATATTTAAGGGAAGAAGTGAAGACATTTCAGGGAAAACCAATCATGGTAAGTTCTTTTCAAAAATGTGCAGCATTAAATTAGTTTATACGTGTCAGATGGGTTCTTACCTTTTTGCGTTTCCTGTTCTCAGGCCAGAATAAAAGCCATCAACACGTTCTTTGCGAAGAATGGTTACCGCAGCCTGGACTGCAGTGTGTATCCTCAGCAATCTCACACTCAGTCTCAGTATAGCTCCCCTCTCTTCATGCAGCCTGTTTACAGCCCCCAGCAGCAGTACCCACTCTACGGCATAGTACCTCCTACCTGGACACCATCTCCGACTCCATACTTTGAGACACCCCTCGTAAGTCTTTCTAGTTTGACTAGGGATGCACCTTACAATCATTTTTGTTGTAATGACTTTTTTATTTCATTATTTTAACTGAATGGTGTTTTCCACAGGCACCTTTTCCCAACAATGGTTTTGTCAATGGATTTAGCTCACCTGGACACTACAAAACTGGCTCAACTTCTCTCAACCTTAGCCGTCCCTTTAGCAGGAACCGGTAGGTCAAGTTGGGCTCTTAATTATACCACCAGTTTATTTTTAATTAATTAACTGTATAGTTCTAACCTCACCATAGAGTGCAACAGGGTTCTGGCAGTAAATTCATTTTCTCTGTAAGGGAATTGATGGTAACTTATAAACCATTAAAAGACAGCATTACTGTGAGCTGTGAGGTTATAATCAGTGGTATATGCTTTCGTTGAAGCTATCAGCCTGCATAATTTATTTTAAATGATGGTGTTTAGCATTTGAATTCCTGGTGAAAAACTACATTACCCATGATTCTGCAAAAAAAACCTCCACCAATCAGAGAATCGAAAGAACACTTTAGGGCCCACCCACTCTCATGAAGCACTGTGAATGATGTGATAGTCTCCCTACACTCTCAAACTACTTATATTAAATAAAAAATTAAATCGGTTTTAATTTGTCATTGACAATGTTTCTTGGGATTGTAGTTCTTTGCTTCCTTAAAGCCGTTATGTACAGTTTTGTAGCTTTTGTTAAATGACTTTTTCTTTTTTTTTCTTTTTTATTCCCATGAGAAAAATGACTGTAAGAATACTTTCAGAACCAAAGCTGCTGAAAAAGGGTGCAGGCACTGTTGTACTCTATTATAACGGATGTCTGAAATCTGCATTCTCATTTTTGTATTTGATACAAGAAGTTAGAAAGTTTCTTTCATGTACAAGCTTCTTTTGTGTAGTGTAAGAATGTAGGCAGTTGCAGTAGATCACTTGGATATTTTTTACTGTTCCCACAGTGTTCCACTCTATTCAAGAAAGAATGTAATAAATGCCTTCAGGTACAGCTTCAAAAACTTCAAATATCAACAATCATCAATCCATTCTTACTATCCTCTTCAGACAGCTAAAATACCTGCTCTGGTGTTTAGCTCTCTAGCTCAAAATTCTGGTTTACTAACAAAATGAGTGGGAGAGGGTTATACAGAAGGAGAAAAGAATTACTGCAATTATCATCACCTTAATATTTCCGTTAACTAATTATTTTGTGTCTTTTATTATATTGGCACTCGAATCATTACACTAACAGCTTTTTATGTTGAATGATCTTCATGAGCAGTGGTTAAACATTTCTGTATGTTTTATTCGTTTAAAGAAACATTTAGATTAAGGGCTGTCAGAATTAATGTGAAAGATTAAATTTTAGTGCATACAATTTTGCCTTGAATTGCTAAAAATGTGTTGATTATCTATAAATTATATTTTGCTCAATTTACAGCCCTAATTTAAATGCCTGAAGTGAGTTTACGGCCGAAAAATAAACCAGAATATATATATAAAAAATTGGGATAGATGCCAATGTAAGCTCACTGGCAGGAAATTACTGGTTTTAACACCAGACAATGCCTGTTTGTCTCCATTTTATTTTGGAGTAATTGCATGCTGCCCGTTACGTGAAGAACCATCATCTACATCCATACTTGTACAATTATTAGAAAAAAAAATGAATGGACAGAAGGCACTTTTACTTAGAAGCAAATCTCATGTGTTTTTCTGTTTCTGCTTTTTGAGTAGGAACCATGTGAAGCCTCAGACGAGGGCTAATGATGGTCTGTCTTCCACTGTGTCTCCGGTGGCTCTTGTGGATGGGCTGTCTGGCCTGCACAGTCCCCAGCCTCCCTCCAGCGCCGGGCCAGTGCTGTCATCCACTGAGCTCAACTCCTCCTTTCCACACCTAGCTTCCAATGATCCAACTGATGATGGTACCATGGCAGGACGTGGAAGGTTTGTCAGGTTTTCCTTTCGTAATACTGAATGTCATCTATTGTAACAATGGAAATGTCTTTACTGTCACTTTTTATCAATTTAAAAGGTTCTTGCTGAATAAAAGTGTTACTTTCTTAAAAAAAAAAAAAAAAGACTGACCCCAAACCTTTTTAAATGGTAGTGTGTAAATGATCAAAATAGTCATTAGTTGCTGCCCTCTTTTCCGGGTCCCATGTGACCTACAAAATGTAATCCTTTTATTTTAGTTTAGCCTTGTGAACTAGTGCAATTATGGAGTGTTTCACCTCTTTAGAATGTCATTTTAATTCAATTTCAGTCAGATTGTACATTTTGTAAATTTGTAGTAATCTTTTGTTTCAGGAGAACGACATACAGAGGAACTCGAAGGCGGCGAGAGGATGATCGCACAACAGTAATGCATTCCTTTTTGTGTTGCTGGTTATAGTTGAACTTCTTCTTATTTATACCTTCTTAATTGTTTTTTTTTCTTGATTGTTTCCACAGAGAACAGTTCCTCTGTCTCAAGTGAAGGTGCCGCCCCCCAAGTTTGACCTGGCTGCCTCCAACTTCCCTCCGCTGCCTGGCTGCTCTGCCAGTCCGCAGGGGGAGCCTGTGCTGGAGAACCGCCTCTCTGATGTTGTACGGGGACTGAATAGGGAAAAGGTATGTTAAAATACGATAAGTTTTAACACCAATCTGATTGTTTTTGTTTTGCTCATTGCTTGTTTTTTCATTTCTCTCCAGCAGCAAGATTCGAGTAAAGAGTCCGCTGCGGGTCCCGCAGTCCCAGCCTCCGAGGAGACCGTCTCCAGGCCCACCCAGCCTGTAGCCAAGATGACTGCTCATGTCCCTGATCCCGTGACCTCCAGGTAAACGATCGTTACAAATGACTGGCATTCTGAATCTTGTTTTTATTAGTGTCTGAGTTTTGCTACTTGTGTTTTGTAGCTCCAACCACCTGGAGAAGAAACCAGAGAAGGTGGAGCCTCCGGTTTATAAAGAGACGTCTGTGACCTCTGCCCCCGTCGCAGCCGTGCCACCCACCCCTGCCCCAACAGCACCTGGTCCAAAGCCTCAGGCCAGCTCGGCCACACCTGCAGCCACCCCGCAATCTAACACTGCCCCCTCCAGTACTCCTGCGCTGGTGAGTTATTGCTTCTCTCAGGCTGACGGTTATTTTCAGAAGGGCCAAGTAGTCTGTGATGTGAGTCTCTGGTCTTCTTGAAAAACTATAGACTCTGTGTTCAATGGGATGTAGGTTCAAGACCCCATTCTTTTCTCATTTTCTGTCTCCACTTGTCCATTATTTCTAGTCTGTCCTACAAACAAAACAGTCCTATTCTAGATTTAAGTTTGTTTGTTTTTTTTGTTGTTGTTTTTTTTACCTGGATGATTCTTCCCTTGCTCCCTGCCCGTACTTGCAAATTTGTTGCATTTATTTTTTTGTATTTACATTGTACAATGTATGAATATATTCCATCGTATTACAATAAGTTTTATTGGAAATTTACTTTTTTTTTTTTTTTTTGGAATATGTAAAATTGCTGTGTACCACCATGTAACTTATTTGTTTCTGAAAACTGGTTACAAATCATAATATCTATTTATTTACAGGGATGTACTTTTTTTTTTTTTCCTTTTTTTTTTTTTTTTTAATACATATTTCTATATTTTCTTACCTGTGAAGTATGACCCATGTGAATCGTTAAAATATGAATTCTTTATCACAAAATGCTGGGTAACATGTTTTTAACATAATACAGTAGAAATATTTGCCTTTTTAACTAATTAAACTATTATCAATATTTTTTTACAGAAGTTTTATGATCACCAAGACTGCATATTTAATTTATTTTTTTATTTATATTTTAGTTTTTTGTTTCAATATATTTTAAGATATGAGTGTATTAATCTATCAAATAAAACCTGACAAAAAAATAAAAATCTATAAATATTATTATAATAATAATAATAATAATAATAATAATACAAATATTTTCTGTGGTAACCCCTATGGTTGAATGTTTGAAATCAAAGAAATTAAAACGGTTCTAAATATTAGTATTGTAATTTTACTGTTGTTGGGTAAAATAAATTACCATTATTTTTAATTATTATTAATTAATACCCTTTCTTATTTTACAGTGCAATAGTAACATCTTTTTGTTTTATTAAATTTTTTCTTAGCTGATCACATGCCATTTATTTATTTGCATATGGTTAGCATGGGTAAATATATTAACACCCTCCATCTAACTCAAACCTAAAGCCAACATGGATTCAATTGTATTCACACCTGTCTTGTTTGGTTCGATTGAAACGAACTCAAGTTCATTTCCCCTCTTGGTGTGGATCTTTTGGGCAGGTGTGAATACAGCAATCGCACTCGGGTGCGCACCAAACAACCGCACCGAGACCCAGCTTAAGAGGCCGTCTCTGTCCGAACTCTAAGTTCGTTTAAGGTGTGAATATGAACCGGCCTCGATCCGACCCAATTGCAGAAAACACGCTCAGAAACACACAACTCGCACATATAGTGCTGTTGGTTGCATTTCGATAGCTTAAATCACTTGTTTTTAAACCACAATGCTTAAAAATGTGTGCAAAATATGAGTTTTTGTGAGCATAGCGCACAGCAACGTGACATGAGCGCACTAAATAGGCTAAAGCTTGCCGCAAAGCCCCAGCAAAAGTTACAATGAATGTGTCTGGGGGAAAGAGTAAGGAGATATTTGAACTATTTATCAATAAACTAGTGTTTTCTGAGTCAGTGTCACAAAGATGAAGTTAAAAATCCTGACGCGCCTTTAGAAAGACATGCATCTTTACGGATTATACTGAAATCGTTTTTGTTTTGGATATTAATTGTTTCGTTTTGTAGGAATTCAAAGCTTTCTATTGATATATTCATCATGTCTGTAAGGAAAATATTCACTGAGTTTCGGTTTATTTTTGTGAAGTGCTCCTGTTAAGACCGGGATGGCAAGCGCATCCAATTAGTTTTCTTTATTTTAGAAAAGCACACCGTTTTCTTTATATTGAGTGCGCACAAATAAAAATAGACCTTTTACAGTTCCGAACAATGTATTATTCTTACATTTTTATGAGCAACAATTCCGGCGTATTTAATTTCTTTCCACTGATGTCCTGAAGCGTGCTTTAACTTCAACTCTCAGCATAAACGATTGGATATGCGCCTAATCGTGCACATTTTTCTAGTTTAAATGTTTAAAGTAACATTTTGATATGCTTTAAGTAATTCATATCTGTAGATTTTATTTTTGGCAAGTCGTAATTACAACATCGTGTGACTAGGGGTATGCGATATTGTCTGTGATAATATCGTAATTGTTGTTTCAACAATATGCAATTTGACATTATGGAGTATTTTGCAAAAACCAAACAACACCTATGGAGTGCACGCTTACATTACATGGTGAAGTCTAGACTAGAGTGCGTGTGCATTTAGAGTGTTCTTTCACTGCAGGATGAATGATCACAAAATTGAAGATATGGAGGCTATGTATATATCATTTCATATAGTTAAAATCACACGAAGATTGCTGATTTTTCTTCAAAAATAAGCATGATTACAAATGTGATACTGATTTTATACAACAGTTCAATAAACAGTAAGTTAATATTAAGAGGTTTACGTTTTAGACACCATATTGCCTGTTTTTGCTCCATTTCACCAACAAAAAAACATTCTAAACACAGCCACAGTGCTGTTTTGCATCTCTGAGCAACATGAGGACATTCCTTAATGAACCCTTTTAATGATTTGGTTCAGTCGCAATAAATCAAAGGTGACTTGCTGCCACCTACTGGCGGTTTTAATTTCACATTCAAAGTATCTTTTCATTTTAAAATAATTTCAAATCAGTATTCAGTGTTTTGTCTTTAAAATATCAAAACATTATGCATTTGTAACTGCAGGTTAAAGCACTCCATGTCCCTCTGAGCTGCATTAAACACTGTGTAAATGCATCTAAGTGCCACTTCAGATGCAACTTTACATACTGAGAACTTTACATAAAGATTAATTTTGCTGATACTGGTTTCATTTTTGTTTGTTAACAGCCTAAATGTCTTATTATTCTAATTGATTAAGTGTAACAATTTGACTCAAAAGATGCACACAATTAGAAAGAAATGGCTTTATTAAAGGTAAAATTGCCCATAAAAGGTAAAAATAAATTTAAACTTATATGAAAAGATTAATTTTTATCACTGACGTGAACTAACCACACAGAATATGAAGGATATCAAAATCTGCAGCTGTCCACAGTAGTCAGATATCAGCACAATAATACAATATTGTCTGATTATCGTTATCGAAAAAATCCCCAAAAATAGAGATTTTTTTTTTCAATATCGGACACCCCTACGTATGACGTTGTCTCATGTGATGCTCATAAGTTTCTTCATGTTGCGTTTTTATCTCATAACTGCAAATCAGTAAAAGAATAAAAACTGCACTACGAAAGATCCCCATGATTAGCCTGTTTTTGCACTTCCTGTTTTTCCCTGCTTGAATTTCTGTCCAATGAATGGATGACCTTAGCGCACGTGTTTTTTATTTATTTACAATTTCTGGTTCACTTACAATAAGGGCAGTCTGAAAATGAACAGCACCAAACAAAAAAAATCAAGTGAACCAGCGGACTTTCCTGGTGTGAATACACCCTAAGTCTCCCAGACATTTCCATATACCATAGCTATTGAAAGGTCTGCAACCTATCTTTGAATATGTAGTTGAGATGTGTCTCCCAGTACTTAAAGGCTAGTGCAAATTGAGAAACCATTTTCTAATTTGTCCCCTCTTCTCCTCAGGAACCTCGCAAGCTCAGTTACGCTGAAGTATGTCAGCGACCACCTAAGGATCCCCCTCCTCCAGCATCCACTTCCAGCCCCAACAATGCAAGCACGCAGCCTCTGAGAGAGCTGCGCGTCAACAAGGTAGAGGAGCAGCAGCCCTCCAGCCCTGCAAGCAAACAGGAGCGGCCTCAGGAAACGGGGGGAAATTGCAAGGCCAGGGAGGGTCGACCGGCCCGTGACTCCCAGGGCTTTTCTCGCAGCAACGGACCCCCCAGAACCAGTGCAGGGGGGTTCAAGCTGCGGGAGCAGCAGAGACGCCCTCCTTTTGGCCATCGTGGTTCCCCCCAGGGAGGTTCCAGACACACTGGAAAAGAGCAGAACATCCCCCCCATATCGCCAAAGTAAAGACTCTAAACAGAAATCCTTAATGTATGAATATTTACACACGCATATATATAAGATATATATGTAAATAAATAAATAAATATATATGTATGTGTGTGTAATATATATATATATATATATATATATATATATATATATATATATATATATATATATATATATATATATATATATATATATATATATATATATATATATATATATATATATATATATATATAGAAGAGATGAAATATGATATAAAATTCAAAATTTCAAATGGTATTCACCTCTCCTGCCTGGAGCACTTCCAGAGGAAAAGTCTCATGAAGTGACAATGCACAGACTGGGGTATCCAGGCAAAATGGGCATCAGAAATAGGAAGCAGTTGTTGCTTGCTGAAGGACGCCATCGAATAGGAAACACACACAAAAAAAAACAAAACAAAAAAAAAAACATTTTATGCTTCTAACTTGACAATGTCCCTTCAGAATGTAAATCCATGTGAGTGTTTTTTTTTTTTTTTTTCTTGAAAGGAGGGTGGCCTCATCTTGGGAGATGGGAAAATGGGTGGTCTGATGGCCCTGATGGGTGTCTGCAAAGAGCATATGCACTAAGAAAAGGAACATGCATAAACGATGTCATGTACCTATACAAAGATATCACTTTGACATGCAATGATTCATCTTTTTCTTTTCTTTTGTTTTTGGTTGCTTCATTTGCAATCACAGGACACTGGGCGCTCGACCCCCGGGGTGGTTTGACCGTGTAAATGAAATTTTGTTTGGAAGGATGTGGTTTGCTTTAGAGTCGATTCATCTGGGATTTAGATCCCTTGTAGAATACGCCACGCGTGCTTGAGTGAATAATTTTGCAAGTATCTTTAGGGCTGACAGTGCGATTTGGTCTGGAGTTTTGCATTAGTTTGCGTGACATACTGTAGCTCGTGATTAATTCTGGAACGGGCGTTCGGGTTTACTTACGATCAACTTTGGAGCCTTGTTAATGATTCAAATATATAGCCTACTGTCACTTCATGAAGTCAAAGCCTGCCAATTATGATGCTGTTATGTCACTGATTTGCTGATGGGTGATTCGTTTCTTTTTAATTTTATGTGTGATTTGTCATTGTTTTTTGAAGCTAGTTTGAGTAACCAACAGCCTGTGAATGATAACTCTAACAGTCAGGTACATAGGCACTCATGAACTTTGTGTCATCTCAGATTTGTCCTTTTTGTTTTTGTGCATTCTCCTTCCTGGACTGCTCAAATATCCTGATTGTCAGTCAGGCTCTTGACTATGTTTACAAGAAGGTGGTGGATTGGAATAATGCAAGGCAGAATCATGTTCGTTATGTGGATTGGTTCTTATTTAGAGGGTTTCTTATATTCATAATCATGATGATATAGGTCAAGCTGGTCTGAAGTTTAGTTTCCTTCCATTACCGTTGAAATGATAAAATATGGTTTCCACTGTTATATCTAAATTAAGGCACATTCAGCTTATCTTTTTGTGTTTCAGTAGAAGAAATCCTGAATTTTTCAGCTTTTGGTCATTTGGAAAGCAAAATCAGCAGTGCTGGTCTCTTTCAAAGTCATTTTTATGATGATTTATGTGCAAATCTAATGCCCAGAGTGAGTTATCTGGCTCAGGGTGACGTTTCATCTCATTCCTGTTATTTACAGCATCGATACTGGTCTCGCATTTTTATGAGCTTCCAATTCGGCAAAGCTTAAAAGGCATGGTCATTTCATGCAGTTGTATTGTTTGAAGGAGATGAGATTGAAATGAGAATTGAATGTTATATGCTCAGTATCCCATGAATGTGTCCTCCATGAATTGTAATACAAATCCCTTATTTAAACTAATACATTTCTTCCTCCCAATATAGAGCATTTTGACTGTTGGATAAATGGCAATATCTGTGCAAAATCCTCTCGTTATGATAGCTGCAAAGTTTCATATAGCTTTGCCATGGTAATGTGAGTGTCGTCATTGCTATGCCAATGCCAGCGTGTGTTGTTGTTGTTGTTGTTGTTGTTTTTTTTGTTTGTTTTTTTTGGATAATGTGGCATGTGTTTGGGTAATTAGAAATTGACAGTTGCTTTGGTAGATGGTACCTGATAGTGACTGTGGGGAATATGAATAGCAGGGATGCATTCACTACAAAAAAGTTGCTGTGGTGAATTGGTGCGGTTATTTGAACGTTTAATCAGGAGGATACAGTATTGCTGTTCAAGTCATTGTAAAGTATTGCTTTTAAAAATTAATTTTTAATTTATTTTAATTCTGCTGCCCATCCCCCATGCAACCCCCTGTCCCTTGTAAGTTTGATATCATGACTATGTACAAAAAGACATTGGGAGAGAATCACAGATTTAACATATTTGTATATTATTAATTTTTTTTTTTTTTTTTTTTAGATTTCAGCAGAGAAAATACTTGATGCATTTACTAGAGGCTTAGTAATGCGGTAAATAACAAATCACTGGGGCTTTTTTTCCTTGTTTTCATTAATGAATATGAGCAGCTAGTGGTTTAGGATAATGAAATGCACTAACTTGTTAAAAAAAATCTTATTATGTAATGTGAAATTATACTAGGAGCATAAGGTAATGATATTGATGTTGACAGGCTTGCAGAAATCTACAGAAAATAGCAAATTTCTCTTTAATGTTTGGGTTATTACTGTTAATTGATTTAGGGGTTGGTGTGGCAAAGGGAAGAATTATATAACAGTGGATTGAAGTGAGACACTAAATTCTAGCTGTCTGCATAAAATGTCACAAAAAGAAAATAAATTATTTTGTTTTGGCCTTACCCTTGCCTGGTTCATTTGCTGTTTTGTTTCTAATTTGTTGTCAAACTGTTTTGTGTTGCCTTTGTCTGGTTAAGAAGACATTTATAGAGATTTAAAGTCAATACAAAAACATTTATGGACCATTAATCATTTATTTTACCTAAGAAGGGACTTTTAGTGCTGTTAAATTCAAATTCAACTTATTTAAAATGTAGTAAATTAAAGAGTAAGTTTGTAGTGTTTCTCTGACGTTTACTGATGTACACTACCATTCAAAAGTTTCCTGGTAGGATTTTTCTTTAGAATTTTTTGAAAGTCTCTTATGCTCACCAAGGCTGCATTTATTTGATTAAAAATACAGTAATATTGCTGCTTATTATAACAAGTTAAAATAACTGTTTTCCATTTTAATATTTTGTAAAATGCTATTTATTTCTGTAATGGCAAAGCTGAGTTTCCAGCAGCTGTCTTCTGTCACATGATCCTTTAGAAATCATTCTAATATGCCGATTTGGTGGGTGTTTTTTTTCTGATCAATGTTAAAAACACTTGTGCTGCTTAATGTTTTTGTGGAAACCATAATGCTTTTTTTTTTTTCTTCTTCAGGATTTTTAGAATAAAAAGCTCAATAAGCATTTATTTGAAATATTTTTTGTAACAATGTAAGTCTGGCGCTTTTGATCAACTTGAGTCCTTTTTTTTTGTTTGTTTTTGTTTTTTAATAAAAAATATTTAATGACCCCAATGGATTTTGAATGGTAGTGTTTATGTGATGTAAGGTATACTGTGCAGTCTGTTATCACACACAAATGTGTATATAATTACAAAATGATGCATAAAGTATGTTAAATATCAGACTAATTTATCTAACTGCTGATCAGGAGGGTAAATTTCAAATAAAGTTCATTTCTAGATATAGCTCCTAGTCATCTCAAAAACCACTGAAAAGACAACTTGTTAATTTAATGTAAACTGTGAATCTTTCTTTCTTTCCTTAATTTTACTGTGACAAGGAAACAATCGATAGTGTGAGGATACTGAGTGTCATTCACTCAGGGGCCCCTCAGCACCGGGCCCTTCGTGTCTATATTTGGCAGGAACAGTACGGTATGTGAAGAATGGTCTCTCACACATACAGACGCGCATAACTAATTTTAGCCGCATTTCCACGCTACAAATGTGTTTCGCCGAGTGAAAACAGACGGTTAAATGGCGTTTTGAATTGTTTGTCACTTCCTCTCCCGTGACGTCACAGTGTTTGTGTTGAGCGCTGACACACACTGGCAGATTAGCTACAAACCTGCAGCTGTTTTCATTTCTTGCAGGTACCGTTTTAACACTTAATCGTCTTCGATTACATACTTTACGTTTTAATTTTGTTTTACTCGAGCACTTGCGTCTACGAAGATCCAGAGGTAAGAAAATATGTAATTTCACCTCCCGGGTGTCGAAACTAGCTCCAAACGGCTAACGTTAGTTCACTCCGGTAGGAGACACAACGTTACCGAGAGGAGTAATAAACATAAACAGAACTCTGCCTTTTTCTCAAACAAAAAAACATTTCATTTAGATGGAGCCAGACATCTTTGTTGAATGGCACTATAAAGCTGTCATGTTTTAGATTTTATTCGCTTTTTAAAGCTCGTGTTTCTTCGCTAGCTGATCTGTCATACGACCTTTTGTTGACAGCATGACAACAAGACGAGACGAACAGAAAACAGCCCCTTTGCTTTATTTATTTGCATGACTATGTTGCATGCATGCTTCGATCAGTATTTATAAGACGGGTCGAGTGTGTCAGGCACCTGCTACACAAAGAATAACTGTATTTTGTTAGTATTTTGTCTATAGCTTGATATAACCCATTAGAGTATTACCTAGACCTAACGTTAGATAGAGGAGCGAAATCAAATTGTCAAATTAAATTTTAATGAATGAAGACCTGTTTCGAAAAGATACATTATTAACCCTCATTACCATATGGACAAATAAATATAAAAAATTAATGTATGAAAAAAAAAAAGATTTTGGAAATAAGTGAAAGATCTATAAATACAACAAGTAAAACATAAAATTTGATGTACTTTATTTGTTTTATATTCATTTATAGGCAAATTGATGTAAGAACTAAATTTCATAATTTATTGTTTATAAGTTATTTAATATTTGTTTATTTATTTGTATTTATTCATTTGTAATATTTGCCAGATTATTATAAAATAATGGATAAACTATTATATTATATTACATATGTATTTGTATTATTATTTAAACATTTATAATTTGTTTAATATGTATTTATTGGCATTTATTCTATTTATTTTGATGATTAATTATTATTAGTATTAAATAAATTGTAAATGTGGCAGTAAGCATATCCCCATTAACATAAACCAGTAAAGCGTTTGAATGATCGTATGATTCCTAATGTAAATATATTACTTGCTCTATCAACTCTCTCTTCTTTTTCTCGCTATCACAGCCATCTTATTTTGGTGCGGTGTCACCCGGTCTGGGTGAAATGTCCTTTAGTTCCACATGAGCTCTACTATGTGGTACATCATGCAGAGTATTCAGAGCAAATACTCATTGTCGGAAAGGCTCATTCGAACCATAGCTGCCATTCGCTCCTTCCCACATGACAATGTGGAAGATCTTATACGCAGGGTGAGTTATGTTACTAAAGCTTCAGAAAGCGTTTCATATATTGCGTTCTGAATGAAAACGTGCTGTTTTGACAGGGAGCAGATGTGAACCGGATGCATGGCACACTGAAGCCCCTGCACTGTGCCTGTATGGTGGCTGATGCTGATTGTGTGGAGCTTTTGCTGGAGAAAGGTGCCGAGGTACAGCGTAACAAGAATCATTCTTTATGAGTTTGCAAACTAAAGTCAGTTTCCTAAATTCAGTGTTTTGACAGTTTAAAAGTAAAGCGTGCAATTTTGGTGCCACTAGTGGTGGAGAAACGACACATTTTATTAAGTTGTTAATGCGTCTGTAACAAGTAAGCGATTAAAGGTCTTTTCAAATGTGGTTTATAACGCATCGTTATATATAATGTTTTTTCTTACATTTTGAATACTTTTGAGTAGAATACACACCTTAATCTTTATTTTCCAAAAATGTATTAAATATATTTTTCAAGGTACATTATTATGTTGTGGGGGAGCACCACATGATATTTTGAAACCCTAAACTAACGTTGATTTTTCATAAAAAGGTCAAAATATAGGCTATGATTGACTTTGATTCTCAGTCATCTGTAAGGGTCCTCTATGACATCATTTCCTGTTTTGTTTTTTTCCCATATAATTTTGCTTGTTGGTTACAGCACATGACTTTGATTTGGCAGACAAAAGTTTTTTAATCTTAATGAGAAATGAGAAATTACCATTTCATCAAGGATGCATTAAATTGACATTAATAATGTTGCAAAAGATTTATATTTCAAATAAATGCTGTTGACGTGAACTTTCTATTCATCAAAAAATTCAGAAAAATCATGGTTTTCACAAAAATATTAAGCCCATATGTTTTCAACATTGATGATAAGAAATGTTTTTGAACAGCAAATTTTCTGAAGGATCATGTGACACTGTAGTAATGGCTGCTGAAAATCACAGAAATAAATTACATTTAAATATCTCTTCAAATAGAAAACAATTATGTTCTGATATTTAAATAGTAAAATTGAAATATTTAAGTACTGTATTTTTGATCAAATAATTTGTTTTTTTTTCTTGTGGCTTTTTTCTTCATTATAGTATCAGGAAAGATGCATCAACCCAACATTTTTTACTTCATTTTTGACAGAATGTTAACCAGCTATCTCTCTCACTCAGGTAAACGCGTTGGATGGCTACAACCGCACTGCCCTGCATTACGCAGCGGAGAAGGACGAGGGTTGTGTGGAGCTGCTTCTAGAATACGGGGCCCAGCCGAATGCTCTGGACGGCAACAAGGATACCCCACTGCACTGGGCCGCCTTCAAAGATAACCCCGAGTGTGTACGGGCCCTGTTAGAGAGCGGCGCATGCCCGAATGTCCGCGATTACAATAACGACACACCCCTCAGTTGGGCGGCCATGAAGGGCAACCTGGAGAGCGTCCGTGTGCTGCTGGAATATGGTGCTCAAGTCCACGTCACCAACCTAAAGGGCCAGACGCCCATCTCACGGCTGGTGGCGCTGCTGGCTCGGGGCCTGGGCACGGAACAGGAGGAAGAGTGCCTGGAGCTGCTTTGCCGCGCCGCGGGTAGGTTTGAGATCCGCAGGGCCGACGGCTCTTTACCGCGTGAGCTCAGTAAAGATCCTCAGTTACTGGCTCGACTCACTAGCCTCGTAGCCCAGCCGCCCTCATTGAGAGCCTTGGCACGCTGCGCCGTTCGTACCAGCCTGGGAGTTCAGTTCCTCCCATCTGCGGTGAAACAGCTCCCGCTTCCAGAGTCAGTGAAAGAATATGTGCTCCTCAGAGACTGAGCGAGAAGACTGTGCTTAATGTCAGACGTGGAGGAGGTAGATGTCTTCTGTGTATGTGAACGTGATTGTAATCAGACTGCAATCTGAAGTGTGTCTGTCCATATACAGTGGGTGAAGAAGTGAGGAAGTTTCATGTTTCTCTTGTTGCTATAATGCCATCAAACAAATTCAAACTTGGGTTGCAGTACGATTGTTTGCTTCGGTGCGGAAAAATATTGATCTGGTAGGAGAGAGAGATGTCGATAATTCACTTATGAACCCATAATGTTAAAATATCAGTAGATAACAAGGTATGAAACTCTCTAATTGCAAAAACAAGAAAATAATTTAAAAAATATTATTTGCCAGTAAATCCTATGTACACACAAATAACACTTTAACAGCACTTATAAGTTATAATTATATATTAAATGTATTTCTTTCTATTTGAAGTTAAAGTTTTTATTTATGCAGTAATAGTTTTTTTTTAAGACAACTAAAAATTTAAATTTTAAAGTCAAATAAATATTAACATGTTTGTTGGATCATTTTATGAGGCTTCCCAGTCCCCCAAAATAATCCTGGAAATATGGATGAAATTTTGCAAAAATATAGTAAATTTGCCTCAAAGTAACCTTGTTTTACATTTGTTTACTATTCTGAAACAGAACAATGTAAGAACACTTCATTGGATTTCAAAACAATATCTATCCATCTATCACATTCGTAATCATGAATATTTCTTTTGAAAACTGCCTGGTTTAGAGTCTTGGATTGTATTACTTATTTTGGTGCTGATGATTGCAGAAATTGAGCTGTATTGACGTTTGAGATGAAAACATAGTTTACCTTAACGAGAATATTCTGTGTCAGTAATGGGAATGTTCATTTTTTAGCTTCGCAGTGTCATGTAAGCATGATCATTCCAGACGCTGGCGCAGATCATGGATGGGATGTCTTAAATGAAGTCATGTCAACACTAGTGTCACATCTTGTGAACCCCCACTGATTTTTTTTTGCAGCTCTGTTTTCATTTCTCTGTTATATTGCTTGATTAAGAAGTATGTAGTGCTCACATCTAGTTTTATGCATGCAGACTAACCAGTAAAAGACTCCATGCATTGTTCAAGTGTTTTACTGCAGTTTTTTTCTTCAAACCAAGTGAAACGTGAACGTGATTATGAAAGCATCATTTGCCTTCTCAGTGACATGAAACTTTAGATGAGCTCTCTGTGTATAATCCTAACCAGTAGAGGGTGCTGGGATACCACATGATATAAAACTAAAGCTACAGAATTTTGCCATTTACCTTGTTTGTAAAATAATAAAAATCCTGTTCTAATTTTTCATGACAGAAAAAGACTGTCAAATATCAGACCTTCAGGAAAAGGTAAAACCTATATTTACTTATAATAGCTAAATTAACAGAAGTCGTGCATGCATTGCTTACTATTTTATATTAATTAGCAAAAATGTATTAACATTTGCTGTACGTTATACTGAGACTTTAAAAACGCTCTCCGTTAAAGCCTTGGTTTCGTTTTCTTAATAGAAAATTTAATAGCGAGAAAAAAGCCTACTTAATTGTGTACATTTTGCTTCTTAACTTAAGCAAGTAAGTTTGTGTTTTGCATCATGCTTTATTTAAACTCCTGTCTAAGCACAGGATGTCCTCTGGAGAACGTAAATCGGTCAGGAAGGAAACTACAGTAGGACTGAATAAAGGCCCTCTGCAGCTCACCTTCCTCTGCTTTCAAAGCCGTCATCTTCAGTTTACATCACAGTTTTCATCTTCATCATGGCTTTACATAGTTAATGCCACTGATCTATGAAGAGTTCAGATGCAAAAGCCTCAAAGTGCCATTTGAAATTTTCTTCTAAAATGAGCGTTTTGATCAAGCTTCTATATTTATGTTCAGTTATTACACGTTAATTGCATAGAAAAGGACCTATACATTGCAATTAGAGAAAAATGACTGAACCTAAATATAGGAGCCTGAAAAAAAAGCTCATTTCCGATTAAAATGTCAGACGGCACTTAGAGGCTTTTGCATCTGAACTCTTGATATAATGACTCTATGTTCTCAGTTATAGATCAGTGCTTAATACACAGTAAAATCAGTATGATATACACTCAATAGCAGAATGAATCACTGACCACTTGTGAAGAGAGTTAGTAAGGCTGATGGGAACAAAATATTGTTCATGACAATCTAAGGGTATGGATAATTAAAAACATTGCATCCTTTTTCCTTTGCCATTTTGTAATACAAGGAATGAGGAAACACTATTAAAAGTGCAAAAAAATTGACTGTACAATCAATTTTAATAAGATTTTTTTTAACTTTCTTCACTGGGAGTAACAGAAACCGATATATATTAAATGAATTAAACATGATACATTCTGTGATTCCAGAAGTTTCAAGAACTGTATGTCCTTCAATATAAATAGTTACCGAGAGGGTAAAAAATAAATATTTCAGTTTACAGCTTTATTGCTTTTTACAATTTTTAAATACATTTTAGTATTGTGATTTAGATTACAGTTTGATTGTTATAATATATTAATATGAATGATCTTGAGAATCACTACTCTAAAAGAAGACCTACAAAGGTTTTATCGCTTATTATTATTTAGGAGGATTTAAAAAAGGTTCAAAAGTCTTTAAGGAAAAAGCATGGGATTAATATTGCAAATGAAATTTTACTTAGTTATTTTCACATTTTAAACTAATCTATTTTAGAGTAAGAACGTGATTTACATTCGCACTCATAGCAACATTCAAAGCTCGTCCCAAAATGTTATAATAACATTATTATAGTCAGAAAATAAACAAGTTATAGTTTCTTAATCATATTCACAGAAAAAAAACAAGCATCAACAACGTGAACATTATACAACCAACAAGTTGACAGGATCGTAAACATCCCATCCCAGGTGAGGGACTGGGGTTGTGTGACGCCAAAATCTCGCGAGACTTCACAGGGAGGGGCGTGTCAGATTCCAAGAGAGGAGAGAGAGATAGAGAGAGAGAGTGGGATAGAGGGGCGCTGTGGTAAGTTTGTAAACATTCTTCTTTTGTCAAAAATGTGGAATCGATGATTGTCGTGATTTGAAACAACGCCCAGTTGTTATTGATATCCGTTAACAAGGTTTGTCTGTGATCAAGAGTAACTTTTATGAGGAGACTGAGAGGCTGTCAGATTGGCAGTGGGTTTCAGCCGAAGTCTGCGCGTACACTGCAGCTCGTTCAGAGCTCTTGACAAGCGAGAAGAAAATCTTAGGAACCGAAAAGAGCCCCGTCATTTATTATCTTGTATATGTATATACCATATTACTATATACTATAGCGTTTTTAATTTTCTGTCAATATATACGTTTTTTCGCTTGTATAAAATGACAAATTTGATGCCACGGTCAGTTTGTTTGCTTCAAAGTACTCTTTGCATACTTTTGTTTCTAGCGGGGGGAGTATGAGCGGCCTGTACGCTCTAAGTACGTGAATTCCATTTTTTTGAGTGGGATTTCCGTGCGCCAATGAGACACAACTAATAATCGTGATTGACGTTTATTGTAGCCAAACAGCAATTCGATTTTTTTGATTGACGCGCTTTTGACCAATCAGAACGAGGTTAGGGCGGGCACATGCGGGAAAAGGCTGGCTTTAAAGTTGGCATGTTCGCAAGACATCAAGCTAGCATGGGTTTGCTAAATAGTTAGCGACGTTTATTTTCGGCGAGGGCACTAGAAATGAACGTTATTTTTTGGTGTATTGCTGCAATCCAACATACAAGTTAGAAATTGCACATTAAAGTGTCATAAAACTATGTATAACGTTAAAACAAAACTCGGCAACCGTGCCTTGTGTTTTTAGTACATTTCCATAAGTTCTATTTTTGTTGTTTACAGAGACAGTCATGATTTGAAGTAGGATAAATTCCCATTAATATTTTACTTTTTTTCAGCTAAACTCTTTTCTAAAACCTTTGCAGTAATTACTGTTAGGTTAAAAGGTGTATATAGTGTGTGTGTGTGTGTGTGTAATTTTTTTTTGTAATGAATAAATAAAAGGGTCAACCCCACACAAATGTCAGAATTATAAATCACAAAATTCACTTGCAGTTTAAACAAATTAAATTTGTTTGTTAGCTGTATGAACATATTACATAAAACAAGCACCTGCTGTTGATCAGTTTGTTATCCCATGAAATTGTTGTGGGTGTTTGTCCAGATAAGTCAGATAAAATAAAGATAAGATAAAGACATCTTTGCTCATAATGGATCCAGTGTGAAAAGACTCCTCCTAAAACAGCTGATAACAATCAACTTGATTTTTGTGTGAATGTCCCATTTTATACCTGTAAACACCATCTGTCTGAGGACATGTAATTGTAGATATAAGTCATCTTCATATGCCACTTGTTGAATTCCAATAATGTTACTCTTTGGAATGACTGTACGTCTCCATATAATACATCATCCTCTCAGTAGACATATTTGCTTGTGCACTAGTGAGCATTTTTGCAGCTGTTACAGTAATTGCCTCATAGCGGCTTGGTTAATATGAGCTCAGAGCCTTACTTGTTACTTTCACCTCTGCTATTAGGCATATGCAGCGGTTCACAATATGTTAAGTGAAGACGTTTTACAGGAAGGAACTTCATATGCCAGTTTGACGTCTTTCATATGATGAAATCGGCACTGTTTGTGATTGCCAGGTCGTTTTTTGAACCACGCTAACCATTAAAAGTCAGAACTGTGAATGAAGGATTATGTTATGATTATGTAAGTTGTCCTGGCAACAGTTGTTTACAGGATAATATAATTGACAGCAGATAATGATAGTTGCCCGGATGCGTCAATAGAGTAATAGAGCAGACCAAATAACACTGTTTCAAATATCCAGCAGACTGTTGTAATAAAACAGACAATAAGGATAAACTTCCAGCTTTGCTTGAGTTGATTCTGGGCATCTGTGCTCTTCTAAAGTTATGTAATATTTGGTCTGCTCTAAAAGGTGTGCCAGGCTCATGAAGTACTGTGAGAGAGCTCGCAAAGATTGAGGGAGATACTGCATAGTAGAAATAATGAATGGACAATGTGGGTGGCTGGAAACTGTTTTCGTCCGGTTTTTGGCAAGCACACCAGGGTTGATGGATAGCTCTGATTTAGGAATCATTAAAATATGATATTCGCATGCCATCGTTGTGCTGTAATGTTTAGAGAAACAACAGAATATGCCAAAATTGAATTGGTATGTCCATTATAATGTAATTAGCCACTCTTTCAGAACATTGCCAAACTGACAGCAATATATTTTTTCCAGCCTTTTAATATAATCTTGATGTTTATTTGCTCTGAAATTGCTTAAAATGTTTTTGCAGTCAAATCATAGGAACCATAGTTTTGACCATACGATGTGGTTTAATACAAGAAATAAAATATGGTGAACATTCTAGACAATAATAACAGGAAGATGTTTTTCCACACTGTTTTAAATCAAAGGAACACAACATTTCTATTTTCATTGTTCAAAAGTTTGGGTTCTGCAAAAATTCTTTAATGTTTTTGAAAAAAAAATCTCTGTATATACTGTATTTGGTCAAAAATACAGTGAAATCAGTAATACTGTAAATATTACAATTTAAAATAACTGTTTTAGTACTTTTTAAAATGTAACTTTTTCCTGTGATGGCAAAGCTCAATCTTCAGCAGCCATTACTCCAGTCTTCAGAGTCCCATGACCCTTTAGAAATAATTTGAAAATTGCAGCTTAATATTTTTGTGGTATATTAAGAGTTTTTGACTAGAAAGTTCAAAAGACCAGCATTTATTTGAGAGAGAAATCTTTTGTAACATAATAAATGTCTTTACTGTCACTTTTTTTACTATAGTATTTCGTAGGGACTGAAACAAAGGTTTTTGAGTAATGATGTAAATACTGGTAAGTCCGTTTGAATCAGTGTTGCATAACATATTGCCAGCAAAATAATTGCAAATATATCATGGACGTTTGATATATTTCTGTAGGTAGGAGAGAAGATGCACTGTTGCCATTTTGTTGACTTGTAGCATGTCCAACATTGTTGCAGCAGCAGTATGATCTGATCTGAGGAGGATTATGGGTTTACAGAGGGGGACTTGGGGTCCACATTGTTCCTAGCAGAATACAGGCCCTGGGGACTGTGTTGGGCTACATTGTGTATTTCCTCACCATGGATTTAGCACTGGGCACACTGCAGTCATGCAGACATGGATCTAAAGTTTCATTTGTTCCATTTTCCAAAGCTCAGGTTCACTTAGGTTACGTAAATCCAAATCAACCATAAAACACACCCGCACCCTAGATCCCCCGTCCCCGAAACCATCCGTGGGACCCTTGGCCTTTACCTGCGAGTTACCGAACACCCTCCAAAAGCGTTCGTTCCATTCTCTGCTCCCTGCCCCCCTTTTCGTCGCTCCCTTTTTGTGGGGTCTCCCTTACTCTCTGGCAGCTCACTCTCCAGATTCCTCATTCTTGGCTCCAGCTGGAGCTATTAATACAGTTTGTTTTGTCAGTTTCCTAGCAGACAGCATCAAACAGTGCACGCCTGAGGCAGATTATAGCCGGACCTTGCTACACCGTCCACCTGCTGAGTAGGAGAAATCCAAGTTAACAGCAGGATGCTGTTTGTCCCCGTGTCGGACCACTAAGGCCCAATTGATCCTGAGGAACTGGGCTGTGAATTAAAAAAAATGCATTTCACAGAGTTCCCACAGTCGTGGAAAAAAATCTGGAAATGTGAATTTGAAAAGTCAGGGAAATTAAGGACATTTTAAAATGTCTTGGAAATTTCTATAGTCAACAATATAATTCTCTAAAATGTTTCACGGCTTAAAAATAGTTTTTTAAATATACAGCCTGTTAAATAATTAAAAAAAATAAATAAAAATTTTAATCTAGAAATTCAGCAATTGTTTACTCAGGGACTGCTAATAATGTTATCTCCTCTATTATTTGCTGTGATTCCTTGTTTGTAATTTTGAATAAAAGCAGCGTCCTCTTAATGATTCGATGCAAATATAAATGTAAATGCGAAAGTCATGGAAATCCATTGGTTGGAAGGTGTGGGAACCCTGAATGTATTGCATTTTTAAAAACTCAAGCAGTGCGTTGCTAGTACCTCCAGCTGCCTTCCTGTTTAAATTGTTGATGATAGACAAACTCAGCTGTTCTGTTTATCTTCAGTAGTGCTATCAAAGATGGTGGATGTTGTCAGAGCCGTGGCTTAGCAGCAAGCACTCGTGCAGAGATATACGGTTCTCATGTAGGAGACTGGTTGAATTTTTTTGGCTGAAGACTGAAACCAAAATTAAAGTTTTTATTTATTTGTAACCAAAAATAAGTTTGGGTAATTGAATTTGGGAAACTGGGTAATTCAACTCAGTATGCTGTTCAGGGTTTCATGTTCTCAGGTGATAAACAACAATTGAAGTTTTAAATAAAATTTATTATTATTTTTATTGGAGAATGTTTCAGTCTTTTTTTTTCACTATTTAACTTACAGCCTCTTTGTAGTTATTTGTGAAATTTACTAGCAATTTCTGGTTCTACACCAGTTTATTTTTATTTTTTTAAAGATTTTTATTTTGGCGTTTTGCCTCTATTTAGATAGAAGGAAGCAAATTGCGAGAGAGAGGGCGGGCTAGATTTTTTTTTACTGCTGTTGTAGTAATGTTCTTTGGCAACAAATCACGTCTCGTTATTTAAGCTGATGTTACATATGCTAATTTAGTTTCCTTTTTGCTCACTGTGAAGTGTGTCCACGCTGCTAGATGGTTATTTACAGTATATTGTGTGCACAAAATAATATGGCTGCTCATCAAAGATCACCGTTTTGATAAATGAATGAATGAAAATACATTTTTGCCAAAACTGAAAATTCTTTTTTTGGTTGCTGAAATGTTGTTGCGTCACAGATTTATTTATTTTGATCTTTTTAGGTGCACTTTAGTTTGGTATAACGCAAGATTTTTGAGATGTTAAGAGCATGTTGTGTGTTTTTTATTGAGGATCCGTTGGAAGTATAACCATGCTTATAACCAACAGACTTCAATTACAAATGCTTCCCATGCTTTTATATTGCAAACATAATCTTAATCATAACAGGAAGTGGTCTTAGATTACTCCAGAATGCCTTTGTGAATAATCCATCAAGGCTCTATTTTTGTTTTGGATGGTCGGTTGTAGCACACATTGACGCAGGTGGCCCGATCTCTGTTTGGCTGATGTATTGTACAATGGTAAACTTCAGACTCCTCCATGAGTGTGCTGTCTTAGTTTGAGGCTTACTGAGACGCGGACACTTCACCGAGGGTATAACGAATGGGTGGTTTTCATTTGTATATGGTCTCTCTGTGCGTTTCTCTGACCAAACTGTCTGTGTGTATTGCAACCAGACCGAAAGCTCTGGCACCAAGCTGTTGGCTCACTTGTAGAGCGTGTGAGGTCTGCAAGGAATCAAGCTGCTTAGCTTGTACACCACTTTGATCTCAGCTGTAATGGGAAGGGCCTTTTGGGGCAAACAAGATGCAGTTATTTTCTTTATGGAAAACAGAGCAAGGGTCTTGGCAGAGGCTGCTGATTTCAGCTTATAACGGCACGTCCCTCCACACGAGACACTTGAATGCAATTGAAATAAGGATATATACAGCATTCTGTTGTGTATACCTGTATTTTAAAGCAATGTGTAATTTAAAGGGATGGTTCACCCAAAAAGGAAAATTTTGTCATTAATTACTCACCCCATGTTGTTCCAAACCCGTAAGACGGTTCATCTTCGGAACACAAATTAAGATATTTTTGATGAAATCCGAGAGCTCTCTGAACCTCCATAGATATCAATGCAATACCCACGTTCAAGGCCCAGAAAGGTAGTAAGGACTTGACTTGACTTTTTTGTAAAGGCCCCCTAAACAGCATGTCGAGTTCAAGATGGGTAAACCGAAGCCAGCCTTAACACACAACCTACCAAATAATTGTTTTTTTAAAATGTGCACATTTTTGTGTATTTCTATTCTATTGGCACTTTGAGAGCAGTTGCTTTTGTTTGCTGTAACTTTACAGCACTAATGTTACATAAATTAGCAGCATCTCAGCCTGCAGACCTGCCAGTCTAAATGGCTTTTTAAATTTTTACAGACGACACATGCAAGCTTTATCCATTCAAATCCCTGTTGTTATAGTCAAGGAAGATGTTTGGTTCATTCTTCACCTTTTGTTTGCGTTGGTGGTTGTGTAACTCACCAGACGTCATTCTGAGCTGGTGGGGCATGTTGAAAGTTTAATGAAACTTCCCTCCATTTAAATTTAATGAACGTGTTACTTTTTCCAAAATTCCCAGCCTCTCTATGCGTGGAGCGTTGGGTTTGGAGTGAGAGTGTAGATTGAGATGAACTGCTGTGAACTAAATATAAAATGCATATATAATGGATACTAAACACAAGTGTGTAGTACATGAACGCATTTCATACTAGAGCTAGGCAATATATTGATTATTGCAGAATACTTGTGATTTTTCTGTCAGTATAAAACTATGCACCATTATGATCTTTAATGCCCATTATTTGACCAGTACGTCCTGAGGCCCTTGACATTTGACTAGTTTTGCAATCTTTTCTAAGAAAGATAAATTGAAACCTTTATATAAATGAATTGATTCAGCGATTCACTTAAAGGGATAGTTCACCCAAAAATGAAAATTCGGTCATTAATTAGTCATGTCGTGCCAAACCCCGTAAGACCTTTGTTCATCTCCAGAACACAAATTAAGATATTTTTGATGAAATCTGAGAGCTTTCTGACCCTGCATAGACAGCAACACAACTGACACGTTCAAGGCACAAATGAAGTCATTATTTTTGTTTTCTTTGTGTGGACAAAAAGTATTGTAGGTTGAATCACTGATGTCACATGGACTATTTTAATGATGTCCTTCCTTACAACCTTTCTGGGCCTTGCTTTGCTGTCTGTGCAGGGTCAGAAAGCTCTAGGATTTCATCAAATATATCTTAATTTGTGTTCTGAAGATGAACGAAGGTCCTACGGATTTGGAATGACAGAATTTTCATTTTTGGGTGAACTGTCCCTTTAAAAAGGTTTTAAATGCCTCCATTGTTTTTTTACTACATTTTTTTTACTAAATATACAGCTACGCATTGGTAAATATTGTAATATGCATTGCTGTTCATTGCTATATATTGTTATGTTGGTGCATTTAAATTAAAATTATTACATAATTCTTTTATTGTGTCTATGTAGTGAAAAACACGTCTTAATTATTAACCAGATTTTTAGTGTTTTCTTTTTTACTAATTAAAGCAAAACACGTTTGACAGAGCTTTTCTTCCATATTGTGACATACAACTGAGTGAATTATTGAAAAAGAAATTTGAAAGAATTTAGGTAAAAAGTCCTGCATGCTGTATGTCACCAGAGAGAAGTCTGTTTTCACCAGAAGGTCCAGTTATGACTTTTTAATTAAACATGATTTTAATTAAACAAGAATTAAGAAAAGAAAGCAGATTTTCATTTCATGCCAACTTTAAGTCCCGTATTCACGGACAACTGGAAAAGTCATTAAAAAATAGTTGGTCCAAATTATGGACAGCCCTCTTCTGAACATCTCATGGATCCATCGGAGTCCAGGGAAGCATTCGTTTAGTTTGATTACAGAGTAATGTCGAGCATGTGTGTGTTTGTGTGGAAGGTGCTGGCACTTTGTCTGGAATAACTGCAGTGGTTCAGCTAATAGGAAAAGAGGGAGTGTCTACGACAAGCCAATGCACACGCATGCCATTCCCCTGGATCAGAGCAGCTCATTCCAGACATGTCTCTCCAGAATTACCATTATTGCACTGTCCGTTCCTCATTTCCAACACTTGCACTCATTACACCCTCTTGAATTAGATGAAAGCAATTGATCGATCTTATCTCTGAGGGAAATCGGTTCCTGGCGTCTGGCAAAACGGTACCAGCACAACCTCTTGCGTAGATGTCAGAGTAGATGTCTTGAGTTCCTGTGAAAAGTGATGAGCGTCTGGGAGTGTGGGTTGCTGATATTTGAGCCTGAGAATCGGGTGGAGGAGTTCAGAGAATGACTGCAGACAAAGGTGTAGAGTGGCGCTAGAGTCGTCGCCGCCGCAGAAGAGCTTTGTGGAGATGGTGTCAGGAGGACTACAATGAAAAGTAGAGGAGGGGCTAAAAAGACTTTACTTTGAGCAAATCCCGAACTCCGCGTGTCATTGGTCTGCCAGATGCCCCCAGTGTAAAGGAAGTATCACCAGGGAAACTTGTAGTCGCTACACTAACATGCATGTGCTCGGTTCTTCGTTATTTTTAAACACCCGTTGCTTCCTGCGCTGAGCGAGGATCCAAGCAGAATCATCCCTGGGATTGGCTGTAGAACTTTTCCTGGCTTGAACCTCTCGAAAAACCCTTCAGTAATGTTCTCGTCTTCTCTTCCACAGTTATATTGCAAAGCCTTTGCAAAGATGGGGGACGACAAGCCTTTTGTGTGCAGTGCTCCTGGCTGTGGGCAGGTAAGTTCGCTTTCACTTTGTCTTGGGTTTCAGGTGTGGGTGTGCTTTTCTGGTTCTCTGGTTATTGAAGAGTCGTCCTCTCAGCTGCACGGTAGCCAGACGTCTGCCCGGCGTGTGTGTGGAGGGAGGTGCGCCAGCTGCACCGCTCTGAAAATGTGTTGTTTTTGTCACACTGCAGCCCAGGGCCACACTGATGAAGCTGATAGCGAGCTTGTGAAACTGCGCTAACGTCTCTTGCACTGTCTGACTCACTCACAAACTTGGCCAATGAGTAATCGCAGCTCAGTTATCGTCTACACTTGTCTGGTTTGAGTCAAAGTCCATGCAGACGCTATGATGAGGTTACTGATGCTAATAAGTGCACTTATGATGAACTTGCAGACAAAGTAGGTTGAGAGTATAACTGTTTACAGAGAATTTATGTAATGTAAATATTAAATTTTTATAAGATATAAATAATAATAATAAATGACATATAACTAGTACAATTCTAAACAAATTAATTCTAAAAAAATAAAAATAAAATATATATATATATATATATATATTTTTTTTTTTTTTTTTTTTTTTGCTATATATATAATTTTACTTCTCAAGTAAATTGATTTTGGTTTAAGGATCATAATACCAGAAAATCATTTTTTTCCAGTGTAAGAACTGAAAAACAGTTTGGCCTTTGGAGGCATGTGCTGCTTTGAGGGCATTGAAAACTGAAAGAGGAAGTGATCGAGACCCGTCCTACTCAGTGAGACAGTGATGTTCGTTCTGTGGTTTTGATCTGAGTGTTCTCCTCCGCAGTTATGTAGAAAACAACGTGAGAAAAGTAGCATGGATTAGAATGAGGCAATTTAACAGTTAGACTGCCTCTCCAATGCTGAAAGCAACAATGATCATTTAACCGTACCGTTGGCGGCATAATCTTGAGAATTGAGAGGAACAGCATGAACTTGATGAATAATTTATGTTAGTTAGTTGTTTGCAGATGTTTCTTTCTCAGACGCCACAGGGACCATGACTGTTTAATAATTCTTGCTATGACCTAGCCAGACTTTGGGCAGGAGAAATCTGTTTTCCTTACGTAAAAAGGTGCCTTAGATATTACTGTTGCTGATACTTACGATATAGGATTTGAACTTCTATTATAGTGCACATAATCTTTCAGCTTGTACTGGATTTGAGGAGAGACATGATATTTCTTTTTCATTTTAGATCTGTTTGAGGGGAAGCTGAATCTAGATTTGCTGCTCAAGAAACATTTCTTATTATTATCAGTTTTGTGCTGCTTAATATTTTGTGGAAACATTCCGAATTCTTTGATTAATAGAAGTTCGAAAGATCATAGAAATCTTTGTTACGATGTGAAGTCTTTGCAGTCACTTTTCATCAATTTAATGCATCTTTGCTGAATAAATGTATTCATTTTTTTATCTTACTGACCCCAAAGTGTTGAACAGTAGTGTACATTGAAGCATCCAGGTTTCTAATATGTTAGTTCATAAGTGGTAATGACATATCATGAAAATATGGCAGTTTTAAGACCACTCAGCTCATGTAAACCAAAACTAAAGGCCACATAAGCGGGAAAAAAAGGATAATAGTTGAACTAGAGATCAGGTTGTACACATCTGTCAGGCTCTATTAACACCGGTGTGTAGCTGGATGAGGGGAGTGAGGGTTTACTCTAGTGGAGGTATTGTTCTTTTGTTGACTAGCAAACGCTGTTTGCGTCATACTGAAGTCCATGGGGGTTTAAGATTGTTTTGCTTCTTCCCAGTGAACCAGATTTTCACGTGACTCCTCTGTTTTGTCAACCTATTACTGTAAAATAACACGCTGTAGGAAACTGAGATTTAAGATTAATGCTAGTGCTTGTTTAAAGCTATTTTCAGAGTATATGAATTCTTTTTAATGTACTCTGATTCAAATGTCTGATATTTTAGTTAGTGCTAGCTAGTCGGTTTGTGGTCTAGTTTTTACAAAAGGAAATCCAGGATGTACACTCAAATAGTTGGGTACAATAAGTTTTTCTTTTTGAAAGAAATTAATACTTTATTCAGTGAGAAAGCATTCAATTGATCAAAAGCCACTGTAAATGCTTAATATTACAAACAACTTCTATTTCAAATAAATGCTGTACTGAACTTTTTTTGAAAATATTAAGCAGCACAACTGTTTCTTGAGCATCAAATCAGCATATTAGAATGATTTCTGAAGGATCATGTGAAAATGCAGCTTTGCCATCACAGGAATAAATAAATTTTAACATATTTAGAAATTATAAACCATTGTTTAAATTGTAATAATATTTTATAATATTACTTGTTTTACTGCATTTTTTTTAAAGATTATTTATATAATAATATTATTATTATTATTATTATTATTATTTATTTTTATTTTTTTAATTAAGATTCAAATCTATGGTAAACTAAGACAGTTTATAATGAACTGTTTCTACAGTATATTTAGGCTGTTTTTTAAGTTTTTGCTAGATATGGTATTGAAAAAACCCAGGAAATAATGGGAAGAAGATCAGTAAAAGAAGTGAGCTAAGCTCAAACTTTCTTTCTGCCCGCATGAGCACCGCAGCTCAACATGTAGGAGCATGTGTACTAACCTTAGGCCAACAAAAACTAAAAAAGATTTTATGCATAGATGACCATATTCTGCTGGGAGAACTTGGTCAGAGTAGTTATACTTTGGTATTTGACAAATAATGTGCAATGCTTTGTGCATTGCTTGACATTTTTTAAGCTACCTACGTTTCCGTTTTATGCTTGCATGAATTAATGAGAAATGCATATTGATCTTATAAGGTCAGTTTAATGCTAGACTGTGCTGCTATATAACATTCATTCTGAATCTTGATTACTAGATAAACTCTATTTGTTGCATTTCCCAGTGTTGCATTCTCCTTTCTGAGAAGAAAGTGCAAACTTAAGATACAGCTGCAAAAGCGGAAGTAAAACAAAAAAGCCTACTCCATGCACATAAGGCACTTTAGCTGTGCTTCTTGTTTGTTGGTGTTAATGAGTTGCTCTGTTTGCCTCAGTCATTCTGTTGTCCTTGTGTTGTCATCATGTGTTGTCCTTGCCAGAGTAACTCATTTAAGTCAAGAGAGAAGAAGCTACGAGCCATGCAGTTGTTGTATTGGTGATGCTGGCACATCTAAAAATATGCCTCTGACACTTGACTGTGTTTCCACTTTGCGCTGTCACGGCTGAACTGTAACCGTGACACAGGGCCAGAAATAGTCTGAAGAAGACTGTGAAGCCCAGAGAACACTGCTTGAGTCATGAAATCCACTCAGAAAGAGGAAAAGCTAATCCTAGAGGCTCCACGTCCGCTCGAGCTGTTTTGGAAAAGACCGCAAGGATCCAGTAGTTGAGGCGCTTCTTCAAACAACTGTTATTTTCCACAAAACGTTCCATTACCAAAAAAAAAAAACTGAAGTGGATGACGCTTGACCAGTGTCGTCTGATTCCAAATGAGCCGGTTCTTTTTAATGAATTCAGCAAACACAGCGTTTACCAGTGTAGTCCGATTCCTGAACAAATGACTCTTTTGAATTGGTTCTTTTTAGTGAATCAAAAACACTCATCGCAACCGATGTAGTCTGAATCCAAAGCAAATAGTTATTTTGAGTAGATTCTTTTTAGTGAATCAAAAACATAACAACTTGACAGGTGGTGTCCAATTGCCAAACAAATCACTTGTTTGATTCCATTGTTTTTAGTGAATCAGAAACATATGGCACAAACAGTGTAGTTCTGATTCCTGAGCAAATAACTATTTTGAGTTAAACTTTTTAATGAATGCAAACTATGCATCGCAACCAGTATTGTGCAAATCGGTCGGTTCTTAAGTGAATATACAACAAACATACAGTGTAAACCGTGTAGTGCTGAGCAAATAACTTCTGAACGAATGATTCTTTTGAACTGGTTCTTTTCAGGGAATCAAACACACACAGTACAGTGGTGTCAATGTAGTCTGATTCCCAAGTGAATGAAACATAGCTTACATCACATCCAAAGTAGTTTGATTCCTGAACGATTGACTCTTTTGAGCTGTTTTTTTTTTTTCTTCTTTTTTTTTGGTGAATCAAACAAAACAGCTCATCCAAAGCAGTCTGATTCCTGGACAAATGACTCTTATGATCTGTTTTTTAATGAATCAAAAACAAAGAGTTTATGGAGTAAGCAATGGAGTTGCTTTTTTTCCCACATTTCTTTTGTTGTGAAAGAATCAGTAAATGGAACTGTGTGTGTGTGTGTATGTGTATATGTATATGTATATGTATGTATGTATATGTATATATATATATATATATATATATATATATATTATTTCTTTAATTAGATTCCCTTTCCTGCTTAGAACACCTATTTCATTGTTATCTGTCAGATCATAGGGGCATTTTATGTATCATATTCAAAAAAAAGCATCTTTAATATTGGTTTCTTAAATATCCATGATTCACTGGCTGTGCATCTGCAGCGTACAGTTTTACCACTTTAACAGCTGTTTTGTTTCAAAGGTAAATATAAAAGCACGTTGGAGAATGCATGATTGCCTGTCATAAATGTTAATTGAATACATCTGTGTAGTTTGCTCTGCCCATGAGCTGTTGTGTCTTGCATGCATAACATCATGGCTCGGCCACTGGGTCAAAGTACTAAACCACAATACGTCCTTTTGCCGTTTGCACAATGTATTTTTGTATTGCATGAAAGCTGGTAGAACTTTTTTTTATTATGTGACAAATGTGGAAGTTCAATACTTACTGTGTAATGCTGTAGCTGCACTTCTGAACGGAAGTGTAAAGAAACGTAAGCGTTGTAAGCCTTGAGGGTGTATAAGGGCACAAAGGTCAGCTGTGAAACAGAAAGCCATCTCCACTGTACGTCTTTGACTCTGACACTGTATAGTTACATTCTATACCTCAGAGATTTTGAGCAGAGCAGGGGTTTGGTGAACAACGATCATTATTAAGTCCTCTATGGCCTATAATATCTGTTTCGAAAGACAAATCTTGTCAATGCCACTCCCTCTTCTTCCTTTGGAAATGTGTCTCTGCCCTGAGGTCTTGAAATGCTTCTTTCTCTTTTTCTGGTCAGATTTGTCTCGTAATCCATCTGTTCATCTGTGTCACTTTGTAGAGGTTTACTAATGAGGACCACCTGGCTGTCCATAAACACAAACATGAAATGACGCTGAAGTTTGGACCCGCCAGAACAGACTCGGTCATCATTGCAGGTACTTTGCACGCAGACATATATATATATATATATATATATATATATATATATATATATATATATATATATATATATATAAAACTAATAGTATAATTAATTGTGCTATAAATTGTTAATTTTCTTTCAATTAAATTATAACATTATTTATTTATTTATTTATTTTAATATAAAACAAAAGTTAAGGTTAAATATTTATGTGTATGTTTTTTTGTCACTTCTTTTGTGGTTAAAGGTAACCTGGAATGCTTGTTTTAATGGCACTGACAAAACAAATAGTACAGAGATTTAACAGTGTAATTCAATATCATTACTTTATAGCTGTGGAGTGAAGCTAAGTCCCCTTAAGCTAGTAATTTTAAGGGGGAAAATTCACAATGTGCTGTTTTTTTTGTCACATTAAACCCTTGGGAAAAAACACAAATGTAATAACAGCCTTGAACTCTCCCAGATTTATCATGTTAAATCGCAAGCAGATTTGGTTAGTACTGGTACGTACAGCCGTTTAGCTGTGTGGCAGAGTTTATATTGTCCTTGAGGCCGTCTTGCATAAGGAAACAATGAGATCTCTCTGTTTCTCGCTCTGTACTCCAGACCAGACGCCGACTCCCACTCGTTTCCTGAAAAACTGTGAAGAGGTGGGCCTGTTCAATGAGCTGGCCAGCTCGTTCGAGCAGGAGTTCCCTAAGGCCCAGGAAGATGAGGACAAGAGGGCCAAGAACCCGGTGAGCTATGGGACTGGGTGGAGGGATTCAGTCATACAGTCAGACGTGCTCCAAACATGAGGAGCTCGGGCTGCCTGCTGCCAAAAACTCAGATTTATGGACTGCAGAGTTCCCTATCAGTTCTCATGTGAAACACCGTCTCGTCTCGTCTCGCTTTCTCCTTCTCTGTCTGACACGTTCTTCATCTGTCTTTCTTTTTTTTCCCCATGCAGTTGCCTGCTCCTAATTCAGGAGCACTTGACATGAGTTTGCAGACGCCTTCAGACGTTAAGGTGAAGGAGGAAGACCTTGTGGAGGTGGACTCTTCTCCGCCTGCCAGCCCTGACTCCATCTCCAGCATGTCAGACAGCAGCAAAGAGCCTGTCAGCAGAGGAAAGGTACAGACTGCTAGAACAAAACCAAAAGCACAAAGTCCAAAAATGTGAAACCACATTGGAAATCTACAATTCAAAGCCTGATTTAAACCTAGAATGTTAGGATTTTGAAACATGTGAAATGAACATTTAAGATTCTGACATTGATCGTGTGTATTTTTGTGCAGACAGATGTTCTTCCACTTTAGATCATTCTCAAATCATGGAGAATATGATAATCAGGTTTTACACAAACATACACAAAGTTCATGCAGTTTGAGTTTTGCAAAAGGAGGACAAATCAAATACTAAGACATTATGACATTCATATAAACTATTACAATGAAATTTTCACTTGGATTGAAAATATAATTTGTAATAAAAATAATTAAAAAAACAAGTTAAAATAATTAATTTAATTTAATAATTAAATGAAAATTATTTAAAATTATTATTATTTTTAACGATGTATTTAATTATGCAAATAATTTAAGGAAAGGAAAGGAAATTAAAGGAAAGAAGGAAAGGAAAGGAAAGGACGTAACGTGACGTGACGTGATGTGACGTGCGGCCAAGTATGGTGACCCATACTCGGAATTTGTGCTCTGCATTTCACCCATCGAAGTGCACACACACAGCAGTGAGTAGTGAACACACACACCGTGAACACACACCAGGAGCAGTGGGCAGCCATTTTTGTTGCGGCGCCTGGGGAGCAGTTGGGGGTTCGGTGCCTTGCTTAAGGTTCTCACCTCAGTCGTGGTATTGAAGGTGGAAGAGAGCGCTGATCATTCACTCCCCCCACCTACAATCTCTCCTGGACCTGAGACTCGAACCCGCGACTTTTGGGTTACAAGTCCGACTCTCTAACAATTAGGCCACGACTGCCCCCGTTAATTAAAATTTTTTATTAATTAATTAAAATACAAAAAAATATGAGAAAATGCTAAATTTAAGTATTTTAACTAGCGGTCTGAGACTTTTTGTAGAATAATTAGAATATAAAATAGTTTGTAGTAATGAATGCTAGCACACAGTTGGCATTCACGTGGTCACTGTAGAGACCATAATTGTACATTTCACTAAACTATTTACCATTTACAGTTCCTGTATTTACCAGGAACTGAACTGGATGTGTTGCATCACTAAGCAAACAGTCATGACTGTATGAAATTTCTTTTGGAAGCAAACACTGTTGCTTTTTGAATTGTTTTGTGCTTAGCTGGCTGATTATCTTTCTTACAGGATTCTCCTCCAAAGCCTGCTGTCAGTTCGGCTCCCACCCCTGCCATAGTGCGTCCTGGCTCCCTCCCACTGTACCTGGGTTATGACGGCCTGCAGCCCACCATGCCCTCCCCTACCTCTGTCATCACACACACCCCACCATCCAACCGCACACTGGGGTAAGAGCACAACCACAGCCTATCAATGAGGAGCCAGTGCTTCCGGCCGTCAGCCTGTTCTGTGTGACTCATTTCTATATGACTCACTGTGCTGCTATAAGTTGATTTGGTAGTAATTCTTAGGAAACTGTGGGCAGCTGGCTCATTTACGCTGTGCTTGACGTTCCATGAATGTTTGGTCAGATAGTGGACAGGAAGAGAGCAGAACTTCAGTCTGTGCATTGCTTTCTGCTCACGCTGCTTGTGCAAACTGGGCATTTCTCTCCTTCTGTTTTAGATCTCCCACAGTGCCGTACCCAATGATGATGCTTCCCAATGGTCAAACAGTTCCTGTGCTTCCAGGTCCTATGCAGATGCCCTCTGTAATATCTGTAAGTTTGAAGTGTATTTCTGAGTACGGGAATAGAAATATGTGGAGTATAAAGAGATGGCCCACTCAAAGGAAAAGGAATGGGAGAGTTGGTGACACTTGCCTTTTTGTTTACTGTGATACTGATTTTCATAATAGGGTCTGTGAGATCTGTGGAAAATTCATTGTAATTAAAACTGAAATTGTTAAAATAATTTTTTACTTAATTAAAGCTGAAATAAAGTAAAATATAAATATTGCATGAAAAACCTTGTTGCCTTAAAAACTGAAATAAAATAAGTTTTAGTTAAAGTACTAAGATAGGTAAACAGAATATAACATTAAATGGAACTAAACTAAAATTAACTAAAATTTAAATGAAAACACTTAGGAAAAGTTCACAGTAACTAATAATTATTTTGAGTTTTTTTTAAATGAACACTGATTTTTTCCTGATAATATTTAAATGATTTATTTTGACTTTATTACAGTAAAAATAGTATTATTTAAAAATTAAAATGAAATCAGTCTTAAAATATATAGCTGCCTTTATAATTTGAGAAAGAGGTCCTTAGTATCATGTTTAGGAGTCTTGTGTTAGCATAATTTGAGTTAGAAGCAAACTTTGTTGATTTGAAATATATTATTGAAACGTAATCCAGACAGACAGTTGGAGATTTCAGTCTTCCAGTACCTATTACTTAGAAAATAGATTCTCGACTTACCTTGAAGGGACTTTGCTGTGATTCAATTTAAGACAGTGTGTAATATATTTCCAGTGTTTAAGTGTCATACAACCCCCTCGTTTCAGCACAGTGTCACTTGTACCTCGAAAATGACTCACTTCTCTTTTAAAATGTTGTTCATGTGAGCTGTCATTTCTGATCTTTCATAATTTGCCTCATAATATGTTTTGCATTTGGCCTTGTGGTGTAGCTGGCGAGGCCCCTGTGTATGGTGCCCAACATTCCAGGAATTCCCGGACCTCCACTAGGGGGCAGCAGCAGCGGCTCGTCTTCACCCTCTGGTTATAACCCCCACAATGAGGCAAAGATGGTGAGGGCAAATCTATTTTCTTCTTAATCCAGCCTGTGGATCATTTTGCAAAATGTTCGGATGCCTTGCCTTGCCTAGAGTTCCCATGTTAAAGTGTTTATCCAGCACATCACATGGGTGATAGTTTTCACAACAAACAAACAAACACAGGCTGTTGGAACAAAGCAGCTCTGTCATTAGCAGTTTGTATTTCAGATATACTTGTTATACAAGGATATGCAAAAAATAACTAATTCCATAATAGGCTAGTTGGTGAGTGCTTTGACGACTAGTGGGGCTGTGTAATTTGGCTCATTTGATTCTAAAATTAAAATGAACAGTGAAATATAAAAATATAAGCCAATTCAAATTATTAATAAATAGTGTAGTAGTAAATAAATAATACTAAAATAACACTAGAAGACGTTCAGAGTAACAAACAGCAACACATTTTGCTATGTTAATGTTTTCTTTATTATTATTAAATAGCACTACGTTTCTTGAGAGATGTTTGCTTAAGATTTAAAAAAAAAAAAAAAAAAACAAGAAAATCTAGATGTCCATCCTATACTATAGAAATAAAATGCAGAAGTTCACACTGTCATTTCCTTTCTGTCACATGATTTCTCTCCTCAGTGCTTGATGAGTTGCGGTTCACAGTTTTATGAAATGCCCTTTCCACATGAAAGAGAAATAAAATTGAATGTTGCGGATGTAACAGCTGCCTTAAAATTAGACAGAATGCCATCGTGTGCCATATTACCATGATGTTTTTGTTGTTGTCCATAGAGGTTGAAAGCAGCATTATCTCAGCAGATGCCCACAGCTCAGGGTTGTCTTGGTGTGGCGATGGGGTCCAGTGCGATGGCCCCTCAGAGAGTGGAGCAAAGCCAGCTGCTGGTCCAGCATCCAGACGCCCCATCCCCTGCTCAGCCACAGGTAGGGTGTATCTTCACACTCGAACTGTCGAGTGTGAACATTATATATACAACAGATGCCTTTGTGTTTGTCAGGGAGCAATCTTTCACTTTGCTGTGGCATTACGCAGTAAACATCTCTGTTTACTCTGCCCTGCTGTGTTCAGGTGTCACCCGCTCAGCCCACCGGAGGTCGCAGGCGGAGGACGACTGATGACGACCCTGATGAGAGGAGGCAGCGCTTCCTGGAGCGGAACCGGGCAGCAGCTTCTCGTTGCAGACAGAAACGCAAGATATGGGTCTGCTCTCTGGAGAAGAAGGCCGAAGAACTCACCTCCATCAATGTCTCGCTGTCGGTTAGTGTGTGCGAAAGATTTTCAGACTTTTTTCAATCTAAAATGTGAGTGATCACTGATACATTGCTTATTGCAATTTGAGAAATGAGTGACGTGATTCCTCTGTGTCCTTCCAAATTTTGTACATTTCTGAATGCAGTGCATGGAAAACCCAGGTTTTATGAAACCAGAGCATACTGTGTGGGATTCCGTATCCCATGAATCACTGCATTTTTCCATAACTTCTATCTAGGGCTGCACAATATATTGCATGCGATTGTCACGCGCATCTCAGTAAAGCCGGTTCTGTGATTATTAATAAATCTCCATCACCTGTTTTCAAATGGCGTGGCATTTAATTCACAGCGCCGTAGTTCACCCACAAGCTATGCAATTCACGCTCAGAATCGCAGATGAATCGCCTGCGATATTGAACGTGATATTGTGTAGCTTGTCAGTGAACTATGCCTCTGTGTATTCAATGCTGCGACATTTGAAAACAGGTGATGGAGATTTATTAATAATCACAGAACCGGCTTTACTGAGATGCGCATGACAATCGCATGCGATATATCGTGCAGCCCTACTTCTATCTAAAAAGTCAAGATTGAAACAAAAGCAATAACAACTGTGATGTTTTGTTACTTTTGTGTGGCAAAAGTTAAGATAGATTTTGTTTGCACAAAAAAAAAAGGCTGTATTCATTTAATAGATAACTGGATGTTGCTCACCAAGATGTAAATATGTAATGTTATGAGATTATATGAAACATTTGTAGCAAAAAATGGTCTGAAACATACAGTGCTGCTTGAAAGTTTGTGAGCCCTTTAGAATTTTCTGTATGTCTGCATAAATATGACCCAAAACATCATCAGATTTTCATATAAGTCCTGAAAGTAGACAAAGAGAACCCAATCAAACAAGTGAGAGAAAAATATTTTCTTTGTCATTTATTTATTGAGAAAAATGATCCAGTATTACATATCTGTGCGTTGCAAAAGTATGTGAAACTTTGTTTTCAGTATCTGGTGTGACCCCTTTTGCTGCAGTAACTGAAGGTAAAGTTTCTTGTAAATGCTGATCAGTCCTGCACAATAACATCCTTCCACACTATTTTAATTGGATTAAGGTCTGGACTTTGACTCAGCCATTCCAAAACATTAACTTTGTTCTTCTTTAGCCATTCTTTGGTAGAATGACTCGTGTTCTTGGGGTTGTTGTCTTGCTGCATGACCCACGTTCTTTTGAGACTCTGTTCTTAAACAGATGTCCAGATGTTTTCCTTTAGAACTTGCTGGTATAATTCAGAATTCATTGTTCTATCAATGATGGCAGGCTGTCCTGGCCAAGATGCAGCAAAACAGGCCCAAGCCATGATACTACCACCACCATATTTCACAGATGGGATAAGAGTCTTAAGCTGGAATGCAGTGAGTTCTTTTCTCTGAAAATAATAGCTTCTCATTTAAACCAATAAGTTCTATTTTGGTTTCATCCATCCATTAAACCTTTCTCCAATAGTCCTCTGGCTTGTCCACATGATCTATAGCAAGTTCTCTCTTTTTGGAGAACAGTGGTTGTCTTCTTGCAACTCTGCCATGCACACCATGGTTGCTCAGTGTGCTCCTGATGGTGGACTCATGAACATTAACATTAGCCAATGTGAGAAAGGCCTTTAGTTGCTTAGAAGTTACCCTGGGAACTTCTGCAACCTCGCAGACTATTACACGTTCTGCTTTGGAGTGATCTTTATTGGTCAACCACTTCTAGTGAAAGTAACAGTGGTCTTGAATTTCCTCCATTTGTACGCAATCTGTCCAAACTCTTTACAGATGGCTTTGTAACCTTTTCTGGCCTGATGAGCAACATCAACTCTTTTTCCGAGGTTCTCAGTTCTCATTTGTTCATGACATGATTCACTTCCACAAACATGATCGGACTTTGATAGATCCCCGTTCTTTGAATAAAACAGGTTACGTACTGACTGATAGTCATTGTACTGACTGAAAACACCTCTGCACAGATGGACTCTAATTTCACCTTTAAATTAACTGCTAATCCAAGAGATTCACATACTTTTGCCACTCACAGATATGCAATATTGGATCATTTTCCTGAATAAATAAATGACAAAGAAAATATTTTTGTCTCATTTGTTTAATTGGGTTCTCTCTGTCTACTTTCAGGACTTGTGCGAAAATCTGATTATGTTTTGGGTCATATTTATGCAGAAATATAGAAAATTTTAAAGGGTTCACAAACTTTAACCACATACATTTTTTTTAATACCTTTACATATATACTGCATTATTGCTAGTATCTCATTCCAAACATAACCTGAGATATTTTATTTTATTTTATTTCATTACTGTTATTGACATTATTTCAAATTGACTTCATCATTGATACCATTAATAATAATAATTTTATTTATTGTAAGAATAGAACATTTTTATTAATACATATATGTATTATTGTTGTTTTTGTTATTTCATTTTGTTTTATATTCTGTTATTATTGTTTATTATTGTCCTCATTTTTTATAAAATAATTTGTCATGTTTCTTGTTACTGTTTTTTCTTCTTAATTCGTTTTGTTTTGTGTATTGATAGTTTGGCATTGTACTTTGAAATTGAGTAGATACAAATGTGTTTGCAAGTGCTTTGTTGTCAGCTAGTTTGTGTCCAAGAGTGATGTTCACACTTTTTTTTGTTTTCCTGTATTTTTCTGTGTACAAGAACGAGGTGTCTCATCTGCGAAACGAAGTTGCTCATCTGAAGCAGTTGCTGTTAGCCCATAAAGACTGTCCTGTCACCAACCTCCAAAAGAAAGCCGTCTACTTGGGTGAGTGGAGCTCACGTTGAGGTCTTTCACCTGCATCTGCAGGATCTAACCTTCATTTATTGATGTCCCTCAGGAGAGGAGCACATGAAAGAGACGTCTGAACCCACAGGCTCCCCGGCACCGGTCATTCAGCACAGCTCTCTGGCCCCCAGCCCTTCATCTGCGGTAGGCCCCAACGGCCTGAACTCCCGCGCTGCGGCTGAGGCGGTGGCCATGTCAGTGCTGGCGGGGATGGGCAGCCAGCGAGGGGAGAGCGGCGGCCCGTCGCATGTCATCATGGCCACACAATCCCACCCATCCAGCAGATGATGAGAGCAGGTAACAGTCTGCCTGGAACTCTCCGCATCCTGGGAGAGGGGGGCAGATCTGCAAGAGGAGAACGCTGGTTCCCTCTCACGCCATCATGCTCTGGCCTGGAGCTCAGCTGCATTCTGGGAATGAAACTGGGACTAAGTACACATATAGAGAGAGACAGAAGGAGATTGTCGTTCAACTATGCCATAGACTACGGGGGCTGGACTCCAAACCATGCTCTCATTTGCAACCTTTGTAACTCCTGCTCCTTCCTTCAACTTCCTCCTGCTCCTCCACTGGCTGTAGGACTGCAAAGCACTTCCTGTCATTGAAACGTATCCCCACAGACACACGCTGCAATAAAGACATTGTTTGAACCGTGACTGTGCACTAGGTGTATGTCACACATGCAGTTGCGACGATGCAATACTTTATATATTCTTATATATATATATGTATTAGTAAGTGTGTGTGTGTGTGTTTGAGAGAAACGTGATGCTTTAATGTTCTGTAGGATCTTCTACCTTGCTATTTTAGAGCAGGTTTTTAGTTTTCAGGTGGCCATCCCCCTCATCTCACCCTCGCTCATCTTACCTCATTTTTAACCTGTTATATACGTTTATAATCGACGTGTGCATGTGTGCTTCTCGTGTGGGTGTACGGTGATGTACAATGGAAATAGCAGTTTGTGATGGACTGATACACTAAGACTGCCTTGTTAGCATGTTAACTTTTTGCTATATATAAACTGTATTGTATTGGCACATTGCGTGCAGTTTGGGCTATGGAACCTCACAGTTTGGTCCTATCGTTGTTTTGTGTACGACAAACTCAGAAACAGCAAACAAACAGCATACTGTCCGAGGTCAATCAGGACCCTTGTCTTGAAAAATCAATATATTTACAGTTTTAAATTATGCCATTTCCTTTCCCTGTGATCACAATGTTTTAAATGCAGCTTTAGATTGAGTTAAGTCTCCTGAAGTAGTCTGAGACATTTTTTATTAGTTTTCGTCTACCCCTGCTACTGTGTTCTTTGTGGAATCCCATTTCTGCTACATTACTGGGGGAAAAAATGCTTTGGTGAATAATTACCGTATTAGATAAAACGTCAGTATTATTAGATACCAAGCCTTTATGAGATAAAACATCAAAAGTATGACATACTAAGTATGACATGCATAATTATGAGATTAAAAAGTAGACAATAGAGCATAGTTATGATAATGACATAAGTCATAACAGAGATAGTCAAAATTATGCCATTAAAATGATGAAAAACGTTTTTTTTTTAAAAAATGGATTAAAAGTCATAATTATGTCAGAAATCAGCACTTATGAAAAGTCAAAAATGACAAAAGTCATAATTATGACTTTTCTTCATAATTTTGACTTTTCCCATAATGATGACTTCGTATGTCATGATTTTGACAATTTCAAAATTTCTCATGATAATGAAGACTTGTCTCATTATGTCTTAGTATCTAACAATTTTGACTATGTATATATGTATATATCATAATTATAATTTACCAAAACATGATTTTTTTTTTGTATGTGGCAGAAATTGGCTTTCATTGTGTTCAATTTACAGAAATACAGCCCTAGTGCCTCCGTACCCTCCCGTTCAGTCACTTTCACGATTACCCGAATGTTAAAGTTAATATCACGATGCTTTGTAACACTATTTGTTTCTCTGGTTGCTTATCAACTCATTAACATGCACAATCCCTTGTAACCAATTAGAAGAGATGAGGATTCTGCCTTATTAATCACACGAGTGCCTCTTTTTAGGTTAACCTCACTCCGTGTCGCTGAGCCGACTGGTCACCTAGCATATTCAGGCATCTGTACCATCAGACCTGGGGTAATGAATTAACAGTAATGCCTTTAATAACAGCCAGAGAGCACTGCCCTTAATTTTAAGCATATTCTATACTGCCACCTGGATGTAATAGGGTGCTATTACATGTAACTAGAAAGGCTGCAGGGAACAAAGAGTGTCCAATTCTACTGTTGTTTGAATGCTTTTATCTGTACTAAGATGTTTATCCAAACATATGGTCTTTTTACGCAATATCAGACACTTTAAAAAAAAAGTAAGGCAGCATATAAACAAGGGACTAAGATGTACTGTTGTTGCTCAATGTATGTAACTTGAACGTTCTTTCATTTTCTGCCGTTATTTGCAGTGTGTAATGCTGCATTAACTCAATGTTAGTCCAAAATGTATATAGGCCTGTCAGAATGCACTAAAATATATTTTGGGTTCATTTTTCCAGTTTGGTGTCTCAGAGATTGTCAGCTACTCTTTTAAATATCAAGCATATCAAGGTTACCACTTGACCTATATCTCACAAATGACTCCTGGTTTAAGTGTTGACCCTGGCTTTTCTGTTATATTATCTGCCGGCACTGTAGTCATTCAGCCAAACCTATATAGAGGATTGTTGATCTGAAATGAGCAGAATGGAGAATTTTTAGCTTCACTGGCACTTTTTCTAAAATTTCATTTTTTAATTGTACGCTGCCAGGACTATAGAAATGACCTATTATAATAAATCTTTTTTTTTGTGTGTGTGTGTGTGTGTGTTGTAAGACTGAAAAGTACAGATTCTTTTGTAGACTTTTTCTCGTTCTATTTTTGTTCTTCTAACAGTTTGTACTCAAATATTTTTAGGTATTTTTATTTGTATAGATGAATAAAAATGCCTGTTTGATTCCCCCCTTTTACTGATAATCACTTTAAAGTTGTACCAGATTTCTGATGGACTTAATGATCCATAATTCCAACATGATGCACAATTAATTTATTATGGAATTAGTTCATGCAAGGCAAATTCAATGCGGTGTCCCTGAAATAGATTGAACAAAACAAAAGTCATTTTGAATAGGATTATCTTAATGAAAAAAAAGAGGATATTGTGGAAAAAAGTTGATTTGAGTGTATGTCTTTCATGGGAAATAACCTCACTCCAAGTTGGACTGATTTTTTTTTTAAATTGTCCTTTTAATGTACATATGTGTACCATATATTTACTATTTTTCATGCATGTTGAAGTGAAATACTCTGAACACAGTGCTGCAGTTTTGATTAAACAAAAAAACAAAACAAATGTTTCTAGTCTTATTGAGGCACCATTAAAGACTGTACATACTTAAAATGTTTTATGTAATTATAGAGTTTTGTTTTGAAATAATATCATGATAATAATTGGTTGATTCTTGTAAACTTTGATCTGGAGATTTATTGGTTCACTAAACTAAACTCATGAAAACTTTTTGAGTCTTTTATATTATAGAGGACAGGTTTTTTTTTGTGATACCAAATGTTTGGAAGTGTGAATTATATGTTAACAGTAATATATATGATTTAAAATTTTATGGAAAAAAAATACTCATTTTTTATATTCAATGCTAAACCTGTTTAATACAAAACAACATTTTTTATAAATATACAAAACTTTGAATATCAATAATATAAAATAAATCACAATAGTAATAATATACCTATACAAGTAAAATATTTAATTTAAAAATAAAGTAAATATACATAACCTCATTAAAAAAGAAATGTAATAAGTAATGTTTCTTATATGCACCAAACATTATAATGGTCTTATATTATGAAATGTACATAAAATATGATTTAAATATCAGTAATATAAAAGTAGCAGTAATAGTATACATATATAATGTTAATATGCATTAAAAAAGTATTGAAAATTCAAAGTAAATACATAACTATATTAAAATAAAAAATAGATGTATTAACATGATGTATTAACAAGTAATGTTTCTTATACCAAACACTATAATAGCAATAATGTACATATATAAGGATAATATTTAATTTATAACAATATTTAATTTTAAAATAAATACATATATAACATACATATCATAACAGTATCAAATACAGCTATTAAACTATTTCTGGTTATGATATTAAATCTGTATTTAACCTCAGAATGATGTTAAAGTCTTATTTTGTGGTGGCTATGCTTTAAAATTAAATTATTATAATCTTAATTATTTTTTAAATGAATGATTTTGAACGTCTGACAGTAATCAGTGTTGAGTACTATTGTTACCCTGCCTGGTTTAAATGTTTCAAAATGATTAACAGTTGAAAACATTCGTTACAAATTTTGAAAAGTAATCAAAAAGTAATCAAATGTAACAGTTGCATTACTTTAAGAAAGTAATTGAAATAGTTACTCATAGTAGTTATATATACAGGTGCATCTCAATAAATTAGAATGTCGTGGAAAAGTTCATTTATTTCAGTAATTCAACTCAAATTGTGAAACTCATGTATTAAATAAATTCAATGCACACAGACTGAAGTAGTTTAAGTCTTTGGTTCTTTTAATTGTGATGATTTAGGCTCACATTTAACAAAAACCCACCAATTCACTATCTCAACAAATTAGAATACTTCATAAGACCAATAAAAAAAACATTTTTAGTGAATTGTTGGCCTTCTGGAAAGTATGTTCATTTACTGTATATGTACTCAATACTTGGTAGGGGCTCCTTTTGCTTTAATTACTGCCTCAATTCGGCGTGGCATGGAGGTGATCAGTCTGTGGCACTGCTGAGGTGGTATGGAAGCCCAGGTTTCTTTGACAGTGGTCTTCATCTCATCTGCATTGTTGGGTCTGGTGTCTCTCATCTTCCTCTTGACAATATCCCATAGATTCTCTATGGGGTTCAGGTCTGGTGAGTTTGCTGGCCAATCAAGCACAGTAACACCATGGTCATTGAACCAGCTTTTGGTACCTTTGGCAGTGTGGGCAGGTACCAAATCCTGCTGGATTTGAGCGTGGTGACTCTTGATGCACTGACTCCAGCTTCAGTCCACTCCTTGTGAAGCTCTCACAAGTGTTTGAATTGGCTTTGCTTGACAGTATTCTCAAGCGTGCAGTCATCCCTGTTGCTTGTGCACCTTTTCCTACCCAAATTCTTCCTTCCAGTCAACTTTGCATTTAATATGCTTTGATACAGCACTCTGTAAACAGCCACACCTTTCAGTAATGACCTTCTGTGACTTACCCTCTTTGTGGAGGGCGTCAATGATCGTCTTCTGGATCATTGCCAAGTCAGCAGTCTTCCCCATTATTGTGGTTTCAAAGATCAAGAGATACCCGGAATTTATACTGTAGGGATGGTCATTAATTGAAACTGAAATGTAAATATTCTAATATTTTGAGATACTGATTTTTGACTTTCATGAGCTGTAAGCTCTAATCATCAAAATTAAAAACAAAAAACAAAAAAAAACGTTTGAAATGTTTTACTTTACATGCAATGAATCTAAAATATATGAAACTTTCAATTTTTGAAATAACTTACAAGAAAAAATGAACTTTTTCATGACATTCTAATTTACTGAGATGCACTTGTATATATTTAAACAGATGATCAACACAAGATAGTTCACCCTAGAACAATTTAGATAAATTAACTAGCCTACACACTTCACAAACAAGGCGCGGTTTTATGAGGGTGCTCAAACGAAAGCAAGAGCACCCTCAGTTGAAGTTGTAATAACATCTCTCTATAGCATAGTTGTGTTAGTGCTCTCACAGAGCACCAAAGGTTTCTTTTTACAATGTATTTTTGCAGCGCTGAGCAGTGTAGCCAATCACAGACACATCTGCTGAATTCTTGAAGGCAATGGCCAATCAGAGACGTTAGAATCCACTCACCGCTCAAAAAGCTGTTTCCTTGTCCAGTATATGCTCGTAAATCTATTCATTATAACAAAACATAGACACAATGTAAATAAGAGATTTATTGTGTGACAAAAATATGACAAAATGCCCGCCTTTGTGAGTCGTCACATAAAGGCAGTCGATGTAAGCGCGTTGTTCTTCACTCACTCATATACAACTCTGAAGAGGATTTATTCTCCTTAGGTGCTAACTTAACCTCACAGTGAAAGCCCTGCACAATTCATTAGATATTGCAACTTGTAATGTATTGTTTTCTATAGAAAATAATGAGAATGAATGATAATGTGAGCATAAGTATTGGGACAGTTGAACATAAGGCAGATATAAAAGATTAAAAGCTATTATTTAATTGCAGGTCCCTTGCGCACAATCACAGCAGCAGTGTTGGGCAGTAACTAGTTACTAGTAATTTAGTTGCTGTAATAATATTACTTTTTGCAGTAACTAGTAGTGTAACTAATTACTAATAAGATTTCAGTAATAATATCACAGTTACTTTCCATAAAACACCTTAGTTACTTCAACCCCGCTGATTTAAAATCTAACAATCAAATAATTCCTAGATTTACTTTCATAATTTTCATGACTCGCACATGCATGTGATGTCCCCAGTGCAGCAGGCAAGCTTGGAATATGGAAAAGTTTACATTCAGCAGATAGAAATATTGCATTATATTGATTTTGTCAGGAAAAAAGATCTGTTGTGTAAGTTGTGGCTTTACTTTACTCTGGCATTACATCCCTCAGATCAGCATGTGGTATATTATATTAATATAATTTAAAATATTTTTGGAAAATCTTACAAACTCATGTGATTTGATAAAATACATAACAAAATTTAATCGCACATGGGTAATGGAAAAATTACTTCAAGCTACACATGACAATTAATGAGATGAATACAACACTTCTACTTGAATGTCACTATCAATCACTATTGAGTGTTTATAACTTCTGACTGCGATCCAATGTGCATTTTGCTTAAATGATGAGGCAGAAATATGTTGTTAGTAACATTCTAGAAGAATTTTATCTGGAAGATACACAGTTACAACTTCTGTGGGGCATGAAGAAAAAGTAATGTAATTTGTAGTGTAACTAATTACTGTTGCCAGAAAGTAATAAGTAAAGTAACAATATTACTTCTGAAAGGAGTAACTAGTAATGAGTAATATATTACATTCTTTGAGTAACTAGTCCAACATTCTTTGAGTAACTAATCTGTGACCCATAGACATTACCAGACTCTTGGTCTCATCCTTTGAAATACTTTTCCAAGCCTTTAATGCAGCCAATTCCAATTGTTGCTTGTTTTGAGGAGTTTCTGCTTTTACTCTCCTCTTCAGCTGGTGAAATTCATGTTCAATCGAATTTAAATCTGGAGATTGACTTGAGCAATCTAAGACTTTCCATTTCTTTGCCCTTTTAAAATCCTTGACTGAACTGGCCGAGTGTTTTGGGTCATTGTCCTGATGCAATATGAAGCACTTCCCAATGAATTTGGTGGCATTTTCTTGAATATTGGTAGGCAAGATGGGTTTGTACCCTTCCAAATTCATTCTGCTACTGTCATCATACATTAAGTCATCAGTAAAGTTGAGAGGGCCTGTTCCAGAGGCAGCCATGCATGCCCATGCCATGACACCACCTCCACCATGCGTTACAGATGAGGCTATATGCTTGGCATCATTGCAGTTCCCTTTTTTCTCCACATTTTTGCTTTCCCATCACTTCGATAAAGGTTAAAAGGACAGTAGATTGTCAGAGCATCACCTCAGCTTTCTGGAAGTTGTTGGTGATTTTACAGGCACGTCTTTAAGGGTTCATTTTCACAGCTTTTATGATTTGTCTGTCATCAACTACTGTTGTTTTCTCCGCCGATCAGGTAGTTGTTGGTTGCTGGTGGTTTTCAAACTCTTGATTTCTCCATGCCCTTTGTTTTTGCTATAGCTCTAATTGACTTCCTCTTTTCTTTTAGCATCCAAATTGCTTGCTTTTCTCTCAAAGTCAGCTCCCTCATCTTCATCCTGGTTTGTGTGTGTCGTCATTGAATGCAAGATTCAGAATGCAGAAGTAATGGATATAACTGATACGACACATTCCCTGCTTTTAATATCTGAAGAATTAATGCAACAGGACACAGCTGATCACTTAGAAAGACCTGTGAGGCAACTGTTTCAATACTTATGCTCACATAAGATAGGGGGATGAAACTCTAAAAGTGCTGAACTTCTTAGCTGGTAAAACATCTACAGGTGCATCTCAATAAATTAGAATGTCGTGGAAAAGAATTTATTTCAATAATTCAACTCAAATTGTGAAACTCGTGTATTAAATAAATTCAATGCACACAGACTGAAGTAGTTTAAGTCTTTGGTTCTTTTAATTGTGATGATTTTGGCTCACATTTAACAAAAACCCACCAATTCGCTATCTCAACAAATGAGAATATGGTGACATGCCAATCAGCTAATCAACTCAAAACACCTGCAAAGGTTTCCTGAGCCTTCAAAATGGTCTCTCAGTTTGGTTCACTAGGCTACACAATCATGGGGAAGACTGCTGATCTGAAAGTTGTCCAGAAGACAATCATTGACACCCTTCACAAGGAGGGTAAGCCACAAACATTCATTGCCAAAGAAGCTGGCTGTTCACAGAGTGCTGTATTCAAGCATGTTAACAGAAAGTTGAGTGGAAGGAAAAAGTGTGGAAGAAAAAGATTCACAACCAACAGAGAGAACCGCAGCCTTATGAGGATTGTCAAGTAAAATCGATTCAAGAATTTGGGTGAACTTCACAAGTAATGGACTGAGGCTGGGGTCAAGGCATCAAGAGCCACCACACACAGACGTGTCAAGAAATTTGGCTACAGTTGTCGTATTCCTCTTGTTAAGCCACTCCTGAACCACAGACAACATCAGAGGCGTCTTACCTGGGCTAAGGAGAAGAAGAACTGGACTGTTGCCCAGTGGTCCAAAGTCCTCTTTTCAGATGAGAGCAAGTTTTGCATTTCATTTGGAAACCATGGTCCTAGAGTCTGGAGGAAGGGTGGAGAAGCTCATAGCCCAAGCTGCTTGAAGTCCAGTGTTAAGTTTCCACAGTCTGTGATGATTTGGGATGCAATGTCATCTGCTGGTGTTGGTCCATTGTGTTTTTTGAAAACCAAAGTCACTGCACCCGTTTACCAAGATATTTTGGAGCACTTCATGCTTCCTTCTGCTGACCAGCTTTTTAAAGATGCTGATTTCATTTTCCAGCAGGATTTGGCACCTGCCCACACTGCCAAAAGCACCAAAAGTTGGTTAAATGACCATGGTGTTGGTGTGCTTGATTGGCCAGCAAACTCACCAGACCTGAACTATTGTCAAGAGGAAAATGAGAAACAAGAGACCAAAAAATGCAGATGAGCTGAAGGCCACTGTCAAAGAAACCTGGGCTTCCATACCACCTCAGCAGTGCCACAAACTGATCACCTCCATGTCACGCCGAATTGAGGCAGTAATTAAAGCAAAAGGAGCCCCTACCAAGTATTGAGTACATATACAGTAAATGAACATACTTTCCAGAAGGCCAACAATTCACTAAAAATGTTTTTTTTTAATGGGTCTTATGAAGTAATCTAATTTGTTGAGATAGTGAATTGGTGGGTTTTTGTTAAATATGAGCCAAAATAATCACAATTAAAAGAACCAAAGACTTAAACTACTTCAGTTGAATTTGAGTTGAGTTGAATTACTGAAATAAATGAACTTTTCCACAACATTCTAATTTACTGAGATGCACCTGTATGTGTTGAATCACCCAATAATAAAATGTGACATTCTGTAGTTTTGTCTCATATTCATCTTTTAATCATATTTGTAAATGTCTTGACTCCACAGCCACCAGAGCAATTTTGTCTTTACTGTTCCAATACTTTTGGAGGGCACTGTATATGAGAATGAGAATGAGCTTTATTGACCAGTTATGTTTAGACATACGAGGAATTTGTTATAGTGACAGAAGCTCTACAGAGCAACAGAAAGACAGCAACAGGACAGGACACAGATAAAAAAGAATAACATACAAATAGGCAACATACAAAATAGCAAAAAACACAATATATAATATAGACAGTTATGTGTGTACAGGTCTGATATGTGCAAATTTGAAATAAAAAAACAATAAGTATGTGTGGTGAATAAATAATGTATAATAATAGTGTTGTGTGTTTCATGTTTATTGTTAAGTGTTCAAGTGTTCATGAGATGGATTGCCTGAGGGAAGAAATTGTTTCTGTGTCTGGTCGTTCTGGTGCTCAGTGCTCTGTAACGTCGACCAGACGGTAACAGTTTAAAGAGGGAGTGTGCTGGATGTGAGGGGTCCAGAGTGATTTTTCCAGCCCTTTTGTTCACTCTGGATAAGTACAGTTCTTGGAGACTGGGGAAGGTTGTACCAATGATTCGCTCAGCAGTCCGGACTACCTTCTGTAGTCTTCTGAGGTCAGATTTGGTAGCTGAGCTGAACCAGCTGCAGAGGACGGATTCAATGATGGCGGAGTAGAACTGTTTCAGCAGCTCCTGTGGCAGCTTGAACTTCCTCAGCTGGCGAAGGTAGTACATCCTCTGCTGGGCCTTTTTCACAATGGACTCAATGTGATTGTCCCACTTCAGGTCCTGAGAAATTGTGGTGCCCAGGAATCTGAATGACTCCACTGCAGTCACAGTGCTGTTCATGGTGAGTGGGGGGAGAGCAGGGGGGGTTTCTCCTGAAGTCCACGATCATCTCCACTGTTTTGAGCGTGTTGAGCTCCAGGGTTGAGTTTCCCAAAAGCATCGTAAGCTCAAGTACATCGTACACCCATTGAAACCAATGGAGCTACGATCAATTTAGGCTTACGATGCTTTTGGGAAACATAGCCCAGGTTGTTAAGACTGCACCAGACAGCAAGCTCTTTAACCTCCTGTCTGTAAGCAGACTCGACACCGTCCTGGATGAGGCCGATCAGTGTGGTGTCATCTGAAAACTACAGGAGCTTGACAGAGGGTTCTTTCGATGTGCAGTCGTTGGTGTATAGGGAGAAGAGCAGTGGGGAGAGAACGCAGCCCTGAGGAGCTCCAGTGCGGATCGTACGGGTGCTGGATGTATATTTTCCCAGCCTCACTAGCTGCTGCCTGTCTGTCAGGAAGCTGGTGTTCCACTGACAGACGGAGGTGGGCACGAAGAGCTGTGTCAGTTTATTCTGGAGGGTGTCCGGGATGATGGTGTTAAAAGCAGAGCTGAAGTCTACAAACAGGATCCTCACATAAGTCCCTGGGTCTGTCCAGATGCTGCAGGATGAAGTGCAGTCCCATGTTGACTGCATCATCCACAGACCTGTTTGCTCTGTAGGCAAACTGCAGGGAGTCCGGTAAGGGTCCAGTGATGTCCTTCAGATAAGCCAAAACCAGTCTTTCAAATGATTTCATGGCCACAGACGTTAGAGCCACAGGCCTATAGTCATTAAGTCCAGTCATTTTGGGTTTCTTTGGGACGGGGATGATGGTGGAGGGTTTGAAGCATGAGGGGACTTCACACAGCTCCAGTGATCTGTTGAAGATCTGTGTGAAGATGGGGGCCAGCTGGTCAGCACAGGATTTTAGGCAGACTGGTGACACACCGTCTGGGCCTGGTGCATTCCTTCTTTTGTTCTTCCTGAAGACCTGGCACACGTTATCTTCGCTGATCTGAATTCCAGGTGTGGGGGAGAGGGGGGTTGCTGGAGGTGTTAATGGATGTGTGGAGAGGTGTTCAGGGCAGGTGTGGGGCGTTTTTTTCAAACCTGCAGTAGAACTCATTCAGATCGTCTGCCAGTTGTTGATTCTCTAGAGTGCTGGGGGATAGTGTCTTGTAACTGGTGATATCTTTCATACCTTTCCACACTGAAGCAGAATCACTGGAAGAGAATTTGTTCCTTAGCTTGCCAGAATAATTCCTCTTTGCCACTCTGATCTCCTTTTCCAGTGTGGATTTGGCCTGTTTACACAAGACTTAATCCCCCTTTCTGTAAGCATCTTCTTTGGCCTGACGGAGCTGTCTGAGTTTTACAGTAAACCATGGTTTGTCGTTGTTGTAAGTTAAATGAGTCTTGGTAGGAATGCACATATCCTCACAGAAACTAAAATAAGATGTTACAGTCTCTGTGAGCTTGTCCAGATCGTTTGCAGCAGCTTCGAAAACAGTCCAATCAGTGAGAGAGAAACAGGCTTGTAAACCCTGCTCTGTTTCATTAGTCCATCTTTTAACAGTTCTTAATACAGGTTTAGCAGATTTAAGTTTCTGCCTGTAGGTCGGTATGAGATGAACTAAACAGTGATCAGAGAGTCCTAAAGCTGCCCCCTGTCTGTATTTTGGCAGTTCGTGGAAGAGGTTTGCTTTATTAAAGTCCCCGAGAGTGATTAAAACAGAGTCCGGGTGTTGTTGCTCAGTCTCTGTGATCTGATCAGCAAGTTTCTGTAAAGCTGAGCTCACGTGTGCTTGCGGTGGAATGTAGATACTCACGAGAATGAATGAACAAATCTCCCACGGAGAATAGAACGGCTTGCAGTTAATGAAGAGCGTTTCTAGATCAGAACAGCACATCTTCTTTAACACAGTTACATCTGTACACCACCTGCAAGTCCCGCCTCCGAGTGATTTCCCCGTTGATTCTGCGTCGCGATCTGCTCTGATCAGCTGGAAGTTAGGCAGATGTAGCTCGCTGTACGGTATGGTGTCATTCAGCCAAGTTTCCGTGAAACACAGAGCAGCAGAGTTTGAAAAATCCTTGTTTGTCCGGGAGAGCAGAAGGTAGAAGGTTCGTCCGTTAGTAGACAAATGCTGCGTCCCAATTCGCCTACTTATACTATGCCCTAAAAGTATGTACTCTTTTTGTGAAGAAAAAGTACATACTTTTGAGTATGTATCAGAATAGTAGGCAAGCTTTGGGACATACTACTTTGTCATAGCTGCTTCTTTAATGGACGCTCTGTTGCTTAGTTATGTGCATCCTGTAACTGTTTAAACTGCACTGTTAATCATCGTGTCACAGTTAACATCATCCACATTTCGTTTAATTTGATTTCCTATATTGGAGAGAAATAAAGATGCACATCGCGGGTCTTTCATTCCGATAACTCTGCTCATGTGTTTGCATAATGATGCATTTCAAAGTTAATGACCAAATGTATCATTATAAAAGTGCTGCACAGTGTTGCTGCAGATGAAATATAACGTGGATAACATTAAATAAATGTTTTTCATCAGGTTAGACACTGATTATTTATCACTCAATTCCCTTTCTCTACCTGTCCATCGGTCGAGCATATCCGCCATGTTTGTAGTTTTTTTTAATGCGTGTTTGTAGTTCCAATCGAATCCTAGTCCACCGCGCAATGTGTGGCGGGCAATATTAGCCGTTGGCATACTTTTTTTTTTAAACATACTATACTTGATACATAGACTGATGCTAGGCAACACCATTCTAAATCTGCGCTGTCTGAGTTTCACGAGCGCGCCGGCTCGCTTCCCACGTCTGCGCGTCCTGAAGTGTTTGACCAGAGCTACGGCTCCGACAACTACAATGTCCAGCAAAACGTCCGAATAATCAAAATCCGGTAAAAGATTTTGTGGTGTGTTCTGCCGAATATTCAGCAGGTCATCCCTGGTAAAACTGATCTTATTTGAGAAACAAAACAACAACAACAACAACAACAACAACAACAACAGGAAAAACAAACAAAAACAGTACAAACATTGAATAGCAGAGCACTGTAGATCTGCGGCGCCATCTTTAGTTCTTTATATATAGGTTATATAAAGGTTTCTATTTAATGAAAAATTAGCCTTATTAAATGAACTATTATTTAAGTTTTTTTTTCCTTTGCTTCCTGAAATAGAGGAATTTTGGTCAATACTGATAATTAAACAATATTTTGCTTAATGTGTTTTTGTGCTGGCACCTTGGCTGGTTTAGGTCCGTCATGGATTAACAAATATGACAATAAAACCGCGAGTAGGTGGCAGCAAGTACCTGATTTAATAAATGACTTACTGAATCATTCATATCAAACGATTCGTTCAAAACGGGTGATTCGATAGAAACGAAAGAATTAAGACCACTGAATGGACCGTTGAATCACTGGCTCACTCCATTCTTTCAAAAACCGATTCATTCATGGAATGAAAGACCGTGTTTCTCTGCACTGCTGAATAAAACTAATAGCACATTTGTGCTTGCGTCCTCGCGCACGTGTGCTGATATACAGAAAAGTGCAAGCATGTGCAATGAATATAAAAATGTAAAACTCATACATGGGTATTTTTTGTTCCTTGCGGGAATTATGGCATTCTAATTGTATTATAATGGGCTTCATCGCGCAGTGAATGTTTTTGGACTCTCAAGACGTGTTTTTTTTCTTTCTTTCTCAAAGTTGTATAATGTCAGCTCTACTATAGTCTCTCAGTCCCTCACAGTCACACACACATTATGTCAGGAGAATGTCTTTAAATTCTAATCACGGAAAAATCATTTTCTTCTTTTAAAATAACTTCAAAAGATGCGCTTGAACCATTTTGCGCGAAAAATGACGAAATTGCTTCCAGTACCACAGTACCAAGTTGGCCAATCACCGTTATTTAGTTCGTAAATGATCATAAGTAGAGAATTTTAACATTTCATGTGCATGATAAGTTTTACGTAATACAAAAAATTAATGATCCAAAGGGGATGATTAAGAGGGGATGGTGAAGAGGGGGAAGCTTTTTGTCATTTTTTTCGACCAGAGCATCCCCCCCGCATCCCCCCTCAATTCGAGCCCTGTATATAATTATTAATATATATATATATATATATATAATTATTAATATATATATATATATAATTATTAATATATATATATATATATATATATATATATATATATATATATATATATATATATATATATATATATATATATATATAATTAATATAATCCCCCCTCAATTCGAGCCCTGTATATAATTATTAATATATATATATATATATATATATATATATATATAAATAATTATTAATATATATATATATATATATATATATAATTATTTTTATATATATATATATATATATATATATAAATAATTATTAATATATATATATATAATTATATATAATTATATATATATATATATTTATTTATTTTTTATTTTTTGGTCAAAAAAGATTCCCAACCCCTTGTCTAGTACATAACATCATAGTACCATCTGTCGCTAGAGGGCGCGTGCGTGTCGTCTCGAGGTGTGTGTGTGTGTGTGTGTGTGTGTGTGTGTGTGTGTGTGTGTGTGTTTGGGGGTGTCATTGATCACACACAGGAGGTAAACGCGATCACGTGACCGCACAGTGCCGTTGGTGAGTTCTCACAGCATGGCGGAAGGAGTAGTTGTCCGGATGGATTGTTACTCACCTTTTAATTCATGTCTTCTGTCTTGACGGAAGGATTTTTGGCTATCGAAACGCATTTCATCACACTTAAAACAACTTCAGCGTATTCTCACGACGATGGCAGACCGCGGTGTGGATTTGGTAGCTTTATCGAAAGAGGTTAGGGAGCAGTTGGCGGAGTTGGAGCTCGAGCTGTCTGAAGGTAAGAGGTGGAGTTATCGCCTCAACCTTAATAATGTTAATAATATTAACCTAATATTTAAATCCCACAGTCGTATGGCGCTATAACAGGCACAAGTGTATGCTCAAACAGACGGCTGTCTACTGTTTTTTGTTAATATTTGAATGTCCTATGTTTCCATTCAGAGAATTTTATTTCAAACAGGCTGTGTCTCAAAAACTAGTGCGCTGCCTACCTAGAGAGAATGTCTGGATGCCCAAAATGCAGTTTCTAACGTTCCGAACGCGCCTGTGATGCCCAGACATGCTGTCTAGGTAGGCAGCGCGCTAGGTTTCGAAACACAGCCGTAGTGTGTCGGTAGAAATTATGATTTTCCTTTCTCAAATGTGCTTTTAAACTAGTGTAAATGAAAGAACCGAACGTGGATGAGAAGTAGAATAGCAATGCTGCTGCATCCGGCCGTTAATTTCACCTCAAGAGACTGAGACTATTGTTTGTTCAGTGATCTAGACCTCAAAGAAAAGAGAGCCCTTGACAGTTCTGCTACACACAATACCGTAGTACAGAGACACATCGAGTGCATATGTGTTTATGTATGTTACCATCTTTGTTGTTCTCAAAGCCCTTTGTTTTCAGATTTGAGACGTTGTTAAAGGGGCACCACTTTTTCTGTCAGTGTGTCTGGGCTTTAATGCGAAACTCAATGGCAGCGCTGGTCTGTTTTTGCTGTACTCGAGTCTTGTCTGCACACAGACATCTGTCAAACACACCTTTTCTGTAGACATTTTCTCTCTCCCTTTAGTCATTATTATAAAATGATGATTATCCAATTTGATATTACCGTTGTTTGATTCTTGTAAACTATATTTTCAGCCCTTACAGACTCTGTCAGCTTAGAGACTCCATTATTAAATGTATTACTTATCAGTCACTACTTTAGTTTATTCAAGTAGTTTTATATATAGATTATAAATAGTTCTGTTTATCTCTATTGTGGGTCTCCTACAGTACCTTTCACCCAGACTTCAGGTTGACATTGACACTTGACTGTACAGTTTTGCAGTGAATTTGATGGAAGACCTAATTCATTTTTGTATATTGTAAAGAATGTATACACAAAAAAGTTTGTGGTTTTTAAGATTTTTGTAATGTTTTCTGAAAGAAATTTCTTATGCTCACCAAGACATTTGACGCATAACACAGTAAAAACAGTCTTTAATATATATTTTGATACATGTTTAAATGTAATTTATTCCTGTCATGGCAAAGCTGAATTTTCAGAGGCCATTACTCCAGGCTGTAGTGTCACATTATCCTAGAGAAATAATTTTATTATTGCAACCAGTTGTTCTGCTTAATATTGTGGAAACCATGATCATTTTTTTCCAGGATGCTTTGATGAATATGGAGTTCAGAAGAACAGCATTACACTTTACTGTCTCTTTTGATTAGTTTAATGCATCCTTGCTGAATAAAAAAAGACAAAAAACAACTTTATTTAAAAAAATCTTACTGACTCTAACTATTGGAATGGTATTATGCTTAATTTTTGTTAATATTTCTAAGACCGTGCATAGAACCATACTAAGTCTTTCAGTATCATAAACAGATGCAACACTAAATGTTTAACTGTGTTAACGGTAATACATTATAGTGTATTTGTGTGATAGATCAGCCATCCTGTTTATTCACAGGGTTTAGAAGTTCATTCAATGTTCATGACATCACAGGGATGGTGTTTCATGCAACATCGTGCATCTTCAAGCATCTTCTCACCGCCGTGTCATCCGTCTGTGAAGGGCAGTGCCGCTGTACTCATTCACTCTGTCAGAGAGCACTATGTGGGGGAGATGTGTTGGTTTTCAGCTTAGTAATAGTGTTACACAACTGGAAGCATTTAGTGTGTGGGCCACACTCTCAAACAGCTTGTTGATGTGTGGAGCTCCAGGCTACTTATCAAGAAAACCAGCCCTAGAAACTGTAACCGGAGTAACACAACATTTTATGACTGTATGATGATATACTATAAATTATGACCATATAATTACTGATGACCGTTGAGCCACGTATTTTTTGTCATTCAGCCACAGTATAAAATGTTTGCTGAGTGCAAAAGAACGGAATGGAATAGTTTACCCAAATGTTGGAGCAAGAAAGTCATACGGCTTTGCAATGATATGACGGGGTGAGTAAATCATGACAGAATGTTCATTTTTGGGGGAACTGTGTTTTAAACCACTGTTTTGCATGTGAATCAGAGATTTGTGACTTTTGAGAGTGTGTGAAAACAACATGAAAGCTCTTGCAATTGTGTGTTTAGTGGAAGGCATTTAGTGCCTTTGGGGCAGGTGAGTGATCTAGAGTGTTTGGTCAATTGGAGGGCGGTTGCAGGCTCCCCCCCCCCCCCCCCTCCTCCTACAGGAGCAGCTGCCAGTCTCGCCTGTCGCCTCCCCGGATGGTCACCTCCCCACTAGCGTGTCGCACTCCTGTCCCTTGCTTGCGCCATCCCTCTTTCTCTCTCTCTAACACTTGGGCTGAGTAGTTCCTGCAGATATGACTCAAATGAATCATTGCTCACTGCCCAATCAAAATACATCTAAATTAAGCACAAGCACTTTAATCATCTTAATCAGACTAACAGATAAGCTGTATTTGGATGGTTTGGTCAATAGTCAGTAATCATGATTATTAAGCACTATTAGGAGGGGTCGATATGACCAAAATTTTATGAGGAATTTTTTTTCAGGAAAGTGATATAGAATATTTTGCTGTGAAAAAAGGTTTCCATGATATCAAAATTTGAGATACCAGTGAAATTTCACAGTTCTCGATATCCCACAGCAGAAACTAATACTAGAAACGTAGTAATAATACCAAAGTCCCTTTAAGGCAAGTCATGTCACTCGGCGGCCATCTTTGAAAAGCTTCTCGGGCATGCAAGTGCAGCTCCTATCTCTTTGAATGGGGAAACATCAAATTCTCCAAAATTGTTCGCCAAGCATACGATTAAATTTCATATTTGAAATGACCAATGAAATCTGACAACAACTGTATCATAAATGTTGTTTATTTTGCTCTAATAGCATTAAAAAAAGCTTATTTCTCAGGCTAGACCAACCAGTTTGCATGCGTAGTCCTAAGCGCACGTCTCAGAATGCTTATTGTTTCTATAGCAACCGGGACTTCTAATGGCAGCTGCAGTGACGCGCTGACTTTACCGATCGGCTCTTTTGCTCAGAAGGCAGTGCTTCCTTCGACAGATCGGCCATATTGAGCGTTGCATTTTTCCCCATTCAAAACTATACAAGTGACATGTCTTGGGTATTCTATAGTCTTTGATAATACTAGGTTAACTAAAGACCTGGATGTTAAGTTTCAGCTTCTATGAGGGAAGGTTAGAAAAGAACAACCTTTATCAGCATACTGCACTCACTTAAAGTTATTCTTTAAAAATGCAAATATTTTAATAACACCATTTAATGTTAAAGGGATAGTTCACCCAGAAATGAAAATGCTGTCATTAGTTACTCACCCTAATATCGTTCCAAATCCGTAAGTCCTTCGTTCATCTTTGGAAAGCAAATTAAGATATATATAAAGACAGCAATGCAACCACTATGTTGAAGACCCAGAGAGGTAGTAAGGACATCAATAAAATAATCCATATGACATCAGTGGTTCAACCCTAATTTTATGAAGTGGCATGGTAATGTTGTGAACATGCATCGAAGACTGACATACAGTAGGCCACAGAAGTGAGCACACCCCTCACATTTTTGTCAATTTTTTATTATATCTTTTCATGTGACCGCACTGAAGAAATGACACTTTGCTACAATGTAAAGTAGTTAGAGTGCAGCAGTGTAAATTTGCTATCCCCTCAAAATAACTCAACACACAGGGCCCAGTTAGCCATTTTCTCTGCCCAATGTCATGTGACTCGTTATTGTTACAAGGTCTCCGGTGTGAATGGGGAGCAGGTGTGTTAAATTTGGTGTTATTGCTCTCACTCTCTCATACTGGTCACTGGAAGTTCAACATGGCTCCTCATGGCAAAGAACTCTCTGAGGATCTGAAAAAAAGAATTGTTGCTCTACATAAAGATGGCGTAGGCTATAAGAAGATTGCCAAGACCCTGAAACTGAGCTGCAGCACGGTGGCCAAGACCATACAGCGGTTTAACAGGACAGGTTCCACTCAGAACAGGCTTCGCCATGGTCGACCAAAGAAGTTGAGTGCACGTGCTCAGCGTCATATCCAGAGGTTGTGTTTGGGAAATAGACGTATGAGTGCTGCCAGCATTGCTGTAGAGGTTGAAGGGGTGGGGGGTCAGCCTGTCAGTACATATGCCACACACTGCATCAAATTGGTCTGTATGGCTGTCGTCCCAGAAGGAAGCCTCTTCTAAAGATGATGCACAAGAAAGCTCGCAAACAGTTTGCTGAAGACAAGCAGACTAAGGACATGGATTACTGGAACCATGTCCGGTGGTCTGATGAGACCAAGATAAACTTATTTGGTTCAGATGGTGTCAAGTGTGTGTGGCAGCAACCAGGTGAGGAGTACAAAAACAAGTGTGTCTTGCCTACAGTCAAGCATGGTGGTGGGACTGTCATGGTCTGGGTCTGCATGAGAGCTGCCGTCACTGGGGAGCTGCAGTTCATTGAGGGAACCATGAATGCCAACATGTACTGTGACATACTGAAGCAGAGCATGATCCCCTCCCTTCGGAGACTGGGCCGCAGGGCAGTATTCCTACATGATAACGACCCCAAAAACTTGCTAAAGAAGCCAAGGGTAAAGGTGATGGACTGGCCAAGCATGTATCCAGACCTAAACCCTACTGAGCATCTGTGGGGCATCCTCAAACGGAGGGTGGAGGAGCAAAAGTTCTCTAACATCCACATGTCATCATGGAGGAGTGTAAGAGGACTCCAGTGGCAACCTGTGAAGCTCTGGTGAACTCCTTGCCCAAGAGAGTTAAGGCAGTGCTGGAAAATAATGGTGGCCACACAAAATATTGACACTTTGGGCCCAATTTGGACATTTTCATGTAGGGGTGTACTCACTTTTGTGGCCAGCGGTTTAAACATTAATGGCTGTGTGTTGAGTTATTTTGAGGGGACAGCAAATTTACAGTTTTATACAAGCTGTACACTCACTGCTTTACATTGTAGCAAAGTGTCATTTCTTCAGTGCTGTCACATGAAAAGATATAATAAAATATTTACAAAAATGTGAGAGGTGTACTCACTTCTATGAGATACTGTAAGAGAAGAAATTGTTGAATAAAGTTGTTGTTGTTTTTTTCTTTGTGCACAAAAAGTATTCTCGTAGCTTCATAAAATTAGGGTTGAACCACTGATGTCACATGGACTATTTTAGTGATGTCCTTACTACCTTTCTGGGCCTTCCGTTGCTGTCTGTGTAGGGTCAGAAAGCTCTCAGATTTCATCAAAAACTTCTTCATTTGTTTCTGAAGATGAATAAGGGTGAGTGATTAATGACAGAATTTTCATTTTTGGGTGAACTTTACCATTAAATTAAAAAAATTTGAAGACTTAAATTTGGAATATGTTTTTTTTTTTTTTTTATTCTAGTTTTGCTGTGCTCTAAAATATAGCTTTGGCTGCATATAAAGTAAAGCTCGACTGCAAGTCAGCACTAAGCATTTGGCCTGTTTTCCAGGCATCCAAATGGAAGTCTGCACCAGTGATCATAATGATTTTAAAAAATCATGAATGTCTGGAAAACTTCTGGAAATGAGCTGGTCTGAAACGATACAAACCCTGTTTCCTGAATTGCTGTGTAAAAGGTGTTTGGGCTGTTGCCAACTCTTGCATCTGTCCTTTAATTCTGGATCTGTGCGTGGTTTCCACAAGGGCACATATTGACCTTGGAGGGTAGAGATATTTCCAATTACCATACTCCGCTGGGGCTTTTTACAGTGAAAAGACTCTGTCCAAATTATCTCCTACATAATGACTTAATTCTGCAGGGTTGTAGTGATCATAGTAACAATAAGCACCATTGAGCTGATCTGGACTATGGTGGTTTTGATCTGAATTGGCATGTGAAGCTTTCAACTGAAACCTTTGTGTCCCAAATGACCAGCTCTGAGAGAGGAGACATGAACTCAGTCTGCAAGCGTGTGTGTGTGTGTGTGTGTGTGTGCGCGTGCGCGTGCGCGTGCGCGCAGACATCCACCCTATGGCCTCCTTACCAAATGAGGCATCCCATCAACAATTGTGATGAATCTAGACTCTTCTAAACAAAAATAACACCTTGATAATCTCTATATTCAAGTGAGCCCCTAATTATATTTCTTCTGCCTAGTAGTGCTTGTACACCATGTAATAAAACCAATGCTGTCATCCGTGAGTCATATAAAGGTGTTGCAGGAAGTCGAGTGCAGCCTGAATCTGCTCTTGAATGTGTGCCACTCTTTGTCTAACCGGCTTAACGTGCAATTGAACTCAAACAATAAAAAATAATTCAAGCTCCCGGTGACGTTGGTCAGAAGATCCTTAGTTCTCTAATCTCTTCTAAATAGTTTATTGTTCTTCTTATGAACAAAGGAAAATTAGCCTGATACACAACCCCCAGCATCTTCTGAATATCATGGATGGCTCCTATGGTGTGCCAGCTTACTTAAATCACTCCTGTCACTTTGAGGGTGAGTTCTTTTAAAATCCTGGATTGTTAGTGGCCTCTGTGGACAGCTGTGCTGTAGAGCTAATGTGTGTAGTCTGTTAGTATTGATTGCTGTTATGAAGAGGGTTGAGTTCAGGCTGACTTCAGTATGGAGACTCAGTGCTTTCCTGCCGCCATACTGATGGAGGGGGCATGTTATTGCCAGTTGCTTCCTATCTAGGACACAGAGTGACCGAACATGGACTGAACCCTGTTCATTTGTGCTCTGAGTCATTCTCTCTGTTTCTCTTTCTCGGTTAAACTGTCCTCTGAGCTCTGACCATTAAGGGAAGCCACAGATATTTATTTTTGTCATAGTGTTGTTCTCCTTTTTCGTCTGTTGTTTTGAGTATTCCATCAAATTGCAAGCAATGCAAAGCAAGACAAACAATAATACAATATTAGAAATATGTATTATAATATATAATATAGCCCATAAGTTATTATAAGCATAAATATGTATTTTAAATGTACAATTTGAATGTGAGTCATAATTGTTTTTCTACTGCCTTTAATGTGTGCTTTAATTTACTGTATTTTAATATAAAAATGATCTTTACTCAGTACTGACAATTCTATTTTTTCATTACTGTAATCAGAATTTGTGGGAGAAATAAGCTTAAAAAATAAGCTTTTATGAAAATGATGTCAATGCAAAAAGTCTTGCTGCACTAAAAATAGGCCTCATTTTCTGTATGCAAAATTTTTTAAATTTTTTTAATTGTCTTTGGGGTGGAATATGACTCAGACATTTATTTGTGAGATTTGCTCTGAAATGTGCTGACATGCACCATCATGTAAGCTCTTCATTTAAAACATTAAGACATGATTTTCTGTAATGCTGCTTTGAAACAGCATGGGTTGTGAAGTGCTATACAAATAAAAATGACTTGACTTGACAATATGGTCAGTTGACTATAGGCAGTTTTTGTGTGGCAGAGACTATTTGCGTGCAGATGTACCCTGACCACATGAGTACACCATCACAGTTCCTCTTTTCTGTAAATGACCCTTTGTTACACATTTTATGGAGGTAAGGTTTGTCACGTACTTGTTGGATAAACAAATGAAGTTTCTTAACTTTAAACACACTTAAAATTACATGAGTTTCATTTAATTTATAAATACTGAACCAAGTGACATTTATTTGATAGAAACTATAAAACAATAATACAGATGTTTAAATGAAGACAAAGAGTTGGATGTATTTGTTAACGGATGTCATTTGGTTTGAATTTACATATCTAATGCAAACACTGAGACATTTTTAAGTGTGGCTTAAGTGTCTAAAAGTCTTCAATCCCCTTTTTGGGTCACCGTATGTGAACAAGTGAGACCAAGGTTTGCATGCTTGTCAAACTTAACCTCCAATCTGTCCTCAGGAGGGACCTCATGGGAATCAAGCACAAAGTGCTTTCTTTATGGGAGCATCGTATTTATACCGAGTGCTAAGCTTAGACAGATGGGACATGATCAGATGTCCAGGCTTCACACAGATTCCCTTTCCCTCAAACAAAAGCCCAGAGCCTCTTCTCCTGGTACTGGGCCCACTGGGTCTGCTCCCTCAGCGTGGGTTGTATAAGGAACCGGTCCAGGCTGCCCTTTGGCTGTGAATAGTTAATGTCGCATCGCCGTGGTCTTACAGGGTGCTGAGCCTGAATTATTAACATGCCTTCATTAAATACCACGAGGCTTTGCTTGAACCTCCCTTTACGGGCACTATGTGAACCAGGGTGTGTACGGGGGAAGTGCCGTCATGCTGTTCCATGAGTGAAAGTTAGTGTTTTGGTATAACGGAGCTATGCGCTGCCAAGGGAACACTCATAACTCACAACCCAATGCGCCATCCATGAACAGGATGTGGTCTGATCTCCTTATAAAGGCGATATGTTTCCTTGCATGTTTGAAATAATTACCCCATGATTTACTCACCCTCAAGCCACCCTAGGTGTATACAACTTTTTTCTTTCCAACGAATGCAATTAGAGTTTTATTAATAAATTTCCTGGCTCTTCAAAGCTTTATAATGGCAGTGAATGGGGGTCGAGATTTTGAACCCCAAAAATAGTGCATCCATCCATCATAAAATGTACTCCGCATGGCTCCGGGGTGTTCGTAAAGGCCTTCTGAAGTGAATCGATGTATTTGTGTGAGAATAATATCCATATTTAAAACTTCATAAGCCATAATCTGTAGCTTTCACTAGCTGTCATACGTGTGTTCAATAGAGAGTGGCTCCCAGCGGAGGACAGAGAACGTAGGACATAAAAAAAAGCATAAGAAACTTCCTTTATAATCTTACTGACCACAAACTTTTGAACAGAATTCCACAGAGTTTACTCCAAACATCAGTGTGAAAATATCTGTCTGGTCCTGCATATTATCACACACTTTTACACTTTATCTCTTATTCAGTTTCCATCATGGCTTGCCCTGATGAGCAACACCGTGAATGACGTCGGTGCACAGAGCTTAACCAGTCAAAACAAAGCTCATTTACATACAGGAGTCAAAACAACAGCCTTTTTTTCTTAGATTCATAGATGAGATGGAAAATGTTTATGTAAAACTAAATTACAACTGCACGGTGAAAGAAACCTTGATTAATGAAAAGTAAAATGATATAAAATGGCTTATTTTGGAGTTAGAAAGCAGTAATGTGTATGACCCAAGTCTATATTTAGCAAGTTATTCGCTGATACTGCCCAAAAAGTAAATTTTGGGTTAGTTAAATCCTGACAAAGTTGTTTACAGAATGTCTTACAGTTGTTAGAGGGAAAAATCTGAACATTTCCAGACAAATGCCTGTAGAAGTCAAGCGCTTTCTCCAGTCCTCAGTCTGCTGCTGTTTCCAAACCTCAGCCTTGTTTACAGCTTTTATTCAAAGCACCCGGGACACTCCTGTTTTTGTATCCCTCCATCCTGCGCTTCCCTCCAGGGAAGAGCGTTTCACACACGTTCAGACTGTGAGAACCTGTTTTCCCTGCATTTGTCCTGTTGTGTTTGCTTGATTTGCACACATGCCTTGTGGGATTTTGCTCTGCACTCTTCTCGGACTAAAAGCACCTTGAATGAGATCTTACATTTCAGCAAAGGGGGATTGTACCCTCACAGTTCAGACAAGCACCGGATTAACCTGAGTTTTGAGCTCTTGATGCTTGACATGTGAGCTGCGGTGGTTGTTTTGCTGGCGTTGCTCAACCACACTATTGTCCTGAAGGCCCAAAGTTAGTGTGAACTGACTGGCAAGTGCTGACAGATCCCTCCTGAACTCCCACTCCCAGTCAGAGCTTCTTTATAACAGTTTGTTTGACTTCAGATCTGTCTGACTGTCGTGATGTAGGAGAAGGGGAGGTTCTAGGTCGAAACTTTGCATGCTGGTTCTCTCAGATGCGTGTATGACTTTCACGAGTCACTTGTGGGAGTTCTTGCGTAATATGTTGTAAAATAAAACACAGCATAGTTTAAGTTGTTTAGTGGTTGACCACATGTGCCGCCAAGATGCCAGGGCTGTTTTCCTTCCATTTTAGTCCAAAATTAAGTCTGTTTGCTTTTCAAGCGCAACTAATTAACATTTATTTTACACAAAAATATTTGAAGCCATTATTCATTGAGACTTTTGGTTGATGCCATTTCTGAGAATCGGCCCAGTGGGTTTGGTTATATGATGGCGTTAAGCTCAAAATGACTAATTATTGGCCAATTAATCAGTCAGTCTATCACTACTTTTATTGTTCTGCTAACAAATGACCCGGTCGGGAGTGAGTCACAACACTCACGTTCTCTCTGATTGTTGTGTTTCTTGTCTTGTCTACTCCAGCCCATGTAGTTGTGAACTGAATTTAACCCATGAGTAATGAAGAACCGATTTAAGGAATAGTCTCTACTCAGATAAAATAACCTCTCTTATGTTTTAACAAAAGTTCAGCTCTAATCTTCCTCCCCTCCCTCGTTTCCTCGCTCTGTCTGTTCTCAGTGTGTCATTGTGCTGGAGTTGGGCCTGCTGAATCAGATTATGAGCACTCGATTGTTGGTGGAGGGTGTCGGCACTGTTAAGCATTTTAACAGGAGCTCTACACAGTCTAATTTTAAATCCAAGTGTGACATCATGAGCCATAGAAGGGCTTGCAAGATGTTGTCACTTCTCGAGAAGGCCAAAAACTTGGGCTATATACATTCAGATCTCTAGTGTGTAATCAGAGCGAAGCAATTCCTGGTTGATAAGCCTGTGTTTTTTCTCATTCAATATGCTGCTGCACTTGGAAATACAATACAAGTATCACATTATAGTAGTAAAATGGGTTGTGAATCTGACTCGACATGACATTTTTGGTTGGGACAGTGTGGACAAATATAAATGTATATGTTGTATCAATTGAAATATGTAACATATAGGTGTCCACTATCTAATTCTGACTCAAAGGCAGGCTATGAAGTTTACTTAGACTGCAGAAGAACAAAAGCTGGAGATATTTAGAGGTGTGGTTGCACAGATCCCTGAACTGTTAGCAGTTGAGATGTCTTGGCACTTTGCCGCGTCATAAAGCTGTCAAACATCAAGGTTTTTCTTCGTGTGATCTACAATTTGTTGTAAACATCATTAAATCTGGTGACAGGAATCTATTCCTAAAAAAAAAAAAAAAAAGTTGGGCCAACCTGCCAATCACCTGTTTTCATTTGGTCTCCCTCATTTCCCAGAAGATAATTCCCATAGATATATCCCAGTCTGTCTTACGGCTCATCTAGTGGTTTGCTTGTCAAATGACTCATCAGCTTGTCTATAGGTTCCACCTAAAAGTGAGCGAGGGTCAAGGGTGTGTGACGTCACGAAATAGCAAGAAATAAATGAGTATCTAGTATGTGCTTCTTTCGCAATGAACTCTCCCTTCCTCTCGCTCTTCTCCCGGCGGACACACCCTGTTGCTTGGGGACTTGTTCCATGTTTCCAACGTGTTGGATGGAGACCAGGACGCGTCAGAGCTTGGCAGCTCAACCAATCCCATGCCGCCTTATGATACACTCTGATATAATGATCAGCCAACTTTTGCATGTATCAGTGTGTATTTACAGCAGTCTGAGTAAACATATCCTGAAAGCAGGGCTTTCCCCTCCTGGTCATGTTTAATCAGCTATTTTCTTGCAGGGCCGGCCTCGATGATGTCACAGTTTTCCATGTAAACAGTTTGGAGTGAGCAATGCTCACTCTCTTGGGAAACTGTTAGTTTGAAGCTGAAAATCTTATCCCACTACAGTAAGAAATATGGGGGAAAGGGAGTCGGATTGTTTTGATAAATGTTATGAATCTACATTTGGCTGTGAGAAGTCATGTTGTAAGAGCACATGCTTCTGTACTTCCTCATGTTTATGTGGTTTTGAAGGCTGGATGGTTTCTTGAGGAGAGTGGCTTGAGATATAGCTTTAATATGGCATAGCCGTGTTTGAAAAATTGAAATTTCTTCTTATTTTTCTTTCATAATATTGGCTGTTTACAGCCTGCACACCAGTTAAACATTGAACCCAAATATGTACCGTCTAGACCATACTCGGTACTGCACTTCAGCAAGTTGGTGTTTATTATTTTTATTATCTTATGTAATAAAATTAGAGGACCTCAGAGGATGCCAACCCTCAGACAATATACAGAATTACCAAATTTTGCCATGAGTTAAATATTAAGTTTCTACAATATATAAATATAGTTTCTACAATATATAAATATATTATTTGTAAACTTAATGAATAAGTTTACAAATAAACTTGAATTGAATTGAATTATGTATATTTAGGCCTTAAAAATACTATAAGTTAGGGGTTTTCAACCTTCACAGACCCAGGGACAATAAGTAAAGTTTCTCGGTGACATTTTATAATGACAAGGAGTGTACAATATATTGGGACCAATGTAACGGGGCTTAATCGCGGCTAATATTTAACCCTTTAAAGGAACACTCCTTTTTTTTTGGAAATAGGCTCATTCTCCAACTCCCCCAGAGTTAATAAGTTGAGTTTTACCGTTTTTGAATCCATTCAGCCGATCTCCGGGTCTGGCGATAGCACTTTTAGCATAGCTTAGCATAGATCGTTGAATCCGATTAGACCAGTAGCATCGCGTTCAAAAATGACCAAAGAGTTTCGATATTTGTCCTATTTAAAACTTGATTCTTCTGTAGTTATATCGTGTACTAAGACCGGCGGAAAATGAAAATTGTGATTTTCTAGGCCGATTTGGCTAGGAACTATACTCGCATTTCGGCGTAATAATCAAGGAACTTTGCTGCCGTAACATGGCCGCAGCAGGCGCAGTGCTATTGCGCAGTCCCCGGCTATATTATAACTAGTTACCTAGCTGGGGACTACTTTCAGGCGCTGCGCAATAGCACTGCGCCTGCTGCGGCCATGTTACGGCAGCAAAGTTCCTTGATTATTACGCCGAAATGCGAGTATAGTTCCTAGCCAAATCGGCAACTTTTCATTTTCTGCCGGTCTTAGTACACGATATAACTACAGAAGAGTCAAGTTTTAAATAGGACAAATATCGAAACTCTTTGGTCATTTTTGAACGCGATGCTACTGGTCTAATCGGATTCAACGATCTATGCTAAGCTATGCTAAAAGTGCTATCGCCAGACCCGGAGATCGGCTGAATGGATTCAAAAACGGTAAAACTCAACTTATTAACTCTGGGGGAGTTGGAGAATGAGCCTATTTCCAAAAAAAAGTGGAGTGTTCCTTTAAGAGCATTATTTCTTGAAGAATATTTCAATTAAAATAAATTCAGTTCTCATCTCATCTACTCAGTTTTTTAATAAATCAGACTTACATTTCATTATTATTATAGCATGATCTTGAGCTTGCATATATAGCATTTGTCTTCATGTTTTGGGCCTTAAATATTGGTAATGCAAAACATGGTTAATAAATTTGGATTTCTAATTTAGTGGTTTATTAGCTGATAATAAGAAAGTGAAAATGAGAAATCATCTGAGCATAGAAGAGGAACGTGCCCATTGCTATCTCCTGCTGTTTGTTTTGTGTGTGTTTGTGTGAGGTGGTTTATCCACAGCACTGGTTGACTTTAACTGGCCTGTGTTGAATGTGTTGCCTAACTGTAGTTCTGACCCACTGGATGGGTTTGTCTCTGAATCTATAGTCAGATATCAGTGCAGTTACACAGAATCTTTGAGTCAGTGGTGCGGCGTTGATTCCACCGTCTGTCACGCCAGACATGTCTCGAAAACAAAGCCCTCCAGACATCTAGTTGCGACATGAAACCTCCTTTTTCCGTTTAAAGAAGATTTAGATGTCATACATGCACAGACACACTAGTGATTGACCCGACATACTTTCTTATACACTGTGGGTGTCATACATGGATAAAGAGTAACTTGCCTGTTCAAGTAATTTTTTTTTTTTTAGCAATAGTTTTTTATTTTTTTATTTTTTTTTTTAGGCATCAAAATATTAATTTAGTGTGTCTGTCCTTGACAAGTATAAAATACATCTTATTAATATAATTATATCAATTTACTTTTTATTTTATGTTAAACCAAAAATATCTGAAATAAAATTGTAACTTTTTTTTCTTTTTTTCCAAAATGTATTTTTCGTAAATTGTCATGCATAGGGTTGTTCCATCCACTGTACATCCACTTTCTCCCTGACATGTCCTGGCTGGGAATACTACATTTCAAAAATTTCTGGGTTTTGGCCTTTTTTTTCTTATTGAGCCACTCTCTATAGTCCTCATACACTATATGTACACGAGCCTGCACGCTGTTGGTCAAACTACTTTTCATTATAAAGTGCGAAGCATAAAGACAATATGAAAACGCATCCAAAACCTGGACATTTTACGTATTTTAGAAATCCTGGCCAGGACTTGTATGGGAAAAAGATAAACTTTATAATCTATTGAAAACCTAAAATTTAACTGCTCATTTCTGTGTGTGTGTTTTGTTTGTTTGTGTTGTGCTGAGACTCATCACTTCTGTGAGTGTATATGAGATCAGGTTTAGCTGCAGGGCAGAGGAGTGTTCTGGATTTATGGATGTACTTGTAGACAACTTAGATGCAGAATCACATGTTTTCCCACACTGCCTCTGCTAGAGGACTTACAGGGTCACAGAGGCCTCTGAAGCCTTACTATGACCTTTATAGCCTGACCTTGACACTTTAAATTACTCCAGTCAAGCCTGGATGAACTGGACACATCAGCTCTGTTTCAGCTTCAACCTAGTGAGCTGCCTCACTGCCTATATAGGCAGCTGCCTCCTAAAGGTCAGAGCCATAAGTCACTGATTTGACACTCCCTAGTTAAATAGCACTCGTAATGCAAAGCGCACTGGGCACTACAAATTGATTTTAATTTAATCAGGAAGGTGATGCATCAAGGCATAGGCTATACATGGAAGAATGGAGGACACGTTTAAAAAATATTTCATGTTTAATTTATGTTTATTGGTAATTATTTATTAATGTTTTACATGCATTTTTGTACTGAGCTTGTTGCAGTGCATTCTTGTATTGCGTTTTCAGTAAGGGATGCTGCCTAAAAATTTGGCAAAAACAAGGTTTGTTAGGAGGCAGCACAATTAAGTTACCTTTTTTTTTGGAACAACCTTACTGCTGGGCCTGTGATGCCTAAACTGCCTCTGTAGACACCTTATTATGTTTTGAAATGGAGTAATCAACTCTAAACATTTCCATTACAGCTTCTGTATGATTCATCCATCACACATGGTGATCATATGAATGTAGCATTGTTTAGTCGTTTCCGTTTTGTTGTCAGTGTAATGTATTATGACTGTTGTGAAAGTGTTTTGGGGAACTGATATGGGACAGAGTACGTTTGGCAGAACTTAAAGCACTATAGAGGTTTCATGGAGGGATCCAGTCTGGTGAATGCTGTGGTTGGGGGAACGGGCTGATGTTTGTGTCATAGAGACCAAGGGAATTTTTGGAAGAGAGAATCGTGCTGACCCTCGGCAGTGAAGCTCTAGTTCAGGCTTGTCCGTTTCTCTCACGGCCCTACAACAGAGCGTGCTCCCCGGGGTCCGTGTTCATCTGCATTAGAGAGACTGTAACCCTCACATGCACGAACAAGTACACACACACACATGTTCTTAAAGTCTCCCAAAGCCACACCCTTGCATGGCCTGTTCATTAGTCGCTCTGGGGAAGCTTACCGAGGTGTAGTGTCCTGATTTAGCCAGTTAAATGAGGCCGGAGCCCCATAGGGACGTGTCTGCGATTAGTCTGAAACACGGACACACACATACTTATCAAAACTAAATGTGCTGCAATGCAGTCGATGTATAGATGGATAGAAGTAGTTATAGATACACATACTAGATGGAAGTGATTTATAGATAGAATTGGTTATAGAGGGACAGAAGTGATTATTTACAGACAGAAGTAGGGGTGTGCTAATCAGTTAAATTAATTAAATGAATTATTAAATTCAGTTTCAATTTTGATTTTGGCCTCCAACAATTATGAAAGTATACAATAATCGAGATAAAACGATTGTTGCGCCCCCTTTCCAGCAGTGCACTCCTCCATAAAAGGCAATTTTCACGTGCAAATCAGTAAAATCATGTAACGTGACTTGTACAAAATGGGATGTGCTTGAGTTATTAAAGTTTATTAGATTTATTAATGTTTTTAAAAGCGCGAAAGAGAACTTGTGCTGTTCCTCAGGAGGATATCTGTGTATGCGCTCAGAGATGGAACACAAGATGGACATGTAAAGTCATCTTTTAGCTGAATGTATGCACCTAAACGGTCAAATACATGCAAAAATGTGTCAAAATGCAGTGCTTAGTGATTATTCACAGAAACCCTTGTTGGTTAAGTAATAAATGAATGTAAACGGATGAGAATGAAAATATGTGTGTAACAGTATATTGGATCCGTGCGGCTCTTAAAGTGACAGCGGCTTATTCCTGCTACTGACTGTGTGTTTAATATTAATCAAACAACAAAAGACAGACAAAATCACTCACTGTCTTTTGAAGCTTTAATAAGAAATAAAGGAAGTTTAATTCTTACAGTGAAGATGCTGTTTTATTTTACATTGGTTTATTCAGTTTCTTTAGTAGGCTGTTAAATGAATACTTTAGACTTGCATTAAAAAAAGAAAATTGGTTATATGGCCCACTAATAATCATGTTAAATAATCGTGGTTACAGTATAGAACTGCAACGATTAGTTGACATTATCGACAACGTCCACAATAAAAAAAAATTGTCGACAAATTTTTGTTGTCGAATAGTCGTTTGATCTCGTATGACCTAATGTAAGAGCCTGCCATACTGTGGTTTGACCAGTGTGGGGCTATAGCGCAAGACTGTAATTCAGCTCTCCTGGATGCAATTCAAGAGAAGACACACACAGTGCTTCATAGAAAATGCATCCGAACCTCAGCGGCGTTTGGATGAATATGTAAGTATATATTGCGCACTTTCCTCTCAGTAAGGAAATAAACACAACAAAAACTGACAGCAGTGTGAAAGCAGCAGTTAAAAATGCATCTGAATACAACGATGTGGATGTTTGCATGAGCGCTGCAGTTCAGTACTCAAGTAAAGTCCAGTCACATCATGTTTATTTATATAGTAACTTACTTAATGCAATCGATAGCCTTAATTCAAGCAGCTTTACGGTATTAAACATGAAAAACCAGTCAGTGTCGCTTCCAGTTAGAATTACAACTTGATTTTCTGTTATAAAGCATCTCTCCAGTGTGAAGCTAGCTAATGATAAAATCTTTTTATTAGTGGGGAAAAAATAATTTAATTAAAGTGACAGTTTGGTTTACAGAGATCAAAGCTTGATCTAGCTAAGGACTCTCTTGGTTATCATAACCCTATAAGGTATTTTAAGACATTATGTTTTGAATAAAATAGTTTGTCCAAAGCATCTTATCATTTACCTTTAAGTCTGTCTATATGACTTACAAAAGGAGATGTTTGGCAGAATGTGCAAGAATGTGTCATTCAGTTATTTTTTTCATGTAGCTAATTAAATGGTGAGAGAGTATCTCATTTAGTGTGCCAAATACATCTATTTGTATAATGAATTGGTAACACTTTACAATAAGGTATCATTTGTTAACATTAGTTAATGTATTAATTAACATCAATGAACAATTAACAATGTATTTATTACATTTGTTACATGTATTAATCTTTGTTAATGTTGGTTAATAAAAACACAGTTGTTCGTTGTTTGTTCATGTTAGTTCACAGTGCTTTTACCAATGTTAAAAAACACAACTTGTGATTTTTATAAATGTATTAGTAAATTCTGTAGAAATATTGTTCATTCTTAGTTCGTTAATCAATGAACCTTATTGTAAAGTGTTACCAATTAATTGTAAAATAATTGTAATTGCATAATATTCTTTTCTAAAGCTGAAGTGACCTTTATGTTAGAATATACAGTGCCCTCCAAAAGTATTGGAACAGTAAAGACTAAATTGCTCTGTTGGCTGTGGATTCAAGACATTTACAAATATGATTAAAAGATGAATATGAGACAAAACTACAGAATGTCATATTTTATTATTGGGTGATTCAACACACAGATGTTTTACCAGATAAGAAGTTCAGCACTTTTAGAGTTCATCCCTCTATCTGATGTGAGCATAAGTATTGGATCAGTTGCCTCACAGGTCTTTCTAAGTGATCAGCTGTGTCCTGTTGCATTAATTCTTCAGATATTAAAAGCAGGGAATGTGTCATATCAGTTATATCCATTACTTCTGCATTCTGAATCTTGCATTCGGTGATGACACACACAAACCAGGATGAAGATGAGGGAGCTGACTTTGAGAGAAAAGCAAGCAATTTGGATGCTAAAAGAAAAGAGGAAGTCAACTAGAGCTATAGCAAAAACAAAGGGCATGGAGAAATCAAGAGTTTGGAAACCACCAGCGACACCAACAACTACCTGATCGGCGGAGAAAACAACAGTAGCTGATGACAGACAAATCATAAAAGCTGTGAAAATGAACCCTAAAAGACGTGTCTGTAAAATCACCAACAACTTCCAGAAAGCTGGGGTGATGCTCTGACAATCTACTGTCCTCAGGAGACTTTGACACAGAATTACAGAAGCTACACAGCAAGATACAAACCTCTGACCAGCTCCAAAAATAGAAAGGCAAGATTAGAGTTTGCAAAAAAGCACAAAGGTGAGTCAGAAGAGTTTTGGAACTGTGTTTATGGACCCATGAGACAAAGATGAACCTTTATCGAAGTGATGGGAAAGCAAAAATGTGGAGAAAAAAACTGAACTGCAAATGATGCCAAGCATACAACCTCATCTGCAAAGCATGGTGGAGGTGGTGTCATGGCTGCCTCTGGAACAGGCCCTCTCAACTTTACTGATGACTTAATGTATGATGACAGTAGCAGAATGAATTTGGAAGGGTACAAACCCATCTTGCCTACAAATATTCAAGAAAATGCCACCAGATTCATTGGGAAGTGCTTCATATTACATCAGGACAATGACCCAAAACACCCTGCCAGTTCAGTCAAGGAGTTTATAAGGACAAAGAAATGGAAAGTCTTAGATTGCCCAAGTCAATCTCCAGATTTAAATCCGATTGAACATGAATTTCACCAGCTGAACAGGAGAGGAAAGGCAGAAACTCCCCAAACAAGCAACAATTGGAATTGGCTGCATTAAAGGCTGGGAAAAGTATTTCAAAGGATGAGAGCAAGAGTCTGGTGACGTGTATGGGTCACAGACTCACTGCTGTGATTGTGCGCAAGGGATCTGCAACTAAATAAAAGCTTTTAATCTTTTATATCTGCCTTATGTTCAACTGTCCCAATACTTATGCTCACATCAATGAGTGGGATGAACTCTAAAAGTGCTGTTCTTTTTATTTGGTAAAACATGTATGTGTTGAAATGGCTAATAATAAAATGTGACATTCTGTAGTTCTGTCTCATATTCATCTTTTCATCGTATTTGCAAATGTCTTGACTCCACAGCCAACAGAACAGTTTTCTCTTTACTGCTCCAATACTTTTGGAGGGCACTGTTTATAACTAACTTAATATTTTAGCTAATTGCAAAAGCTGAATAATCAAAGTCTACTGATTAATCTGTGAAATAATCTACGATTAGTCGATTAATCGTTCTAATAATCATTAGATTAATCGATTATCAAAAATAATCGTTTGTTGCAGCCCAATTACAATATTGACCAAAGTAATCGTGATTATGATTTTTGTCATAATCGAACAGCCCTAGACAGAAGTTAAAAGTGGATATAGATATAGATAGAAGTGATTTTATAGATAGAAGTAAAATGATTATAAATAGATAAAAGCAATAGAAGTGGTTGAAGACAGAAGTTGTTTTAGATAGATGTGAATATAGATAGATATAGAGAAAAGTGATAGTTGAAGATTTGCTAAATATTGGCATCTTAAAGTTTAAATTCTGTGGTTTTAGTTTTTGTACTGGTATACCACACAATCTTAGTCTGCCCTTCCATTGGTAGTTGTTGCTCATTGAAAGAATTCAAAACGAATGATTCGCGGTTGCTTTGTCAGTGCAAATTGCAGCCAGAGTGAACGCCCATGTAGTGCGGTGACTCAGTTTTGTATCCTGTATTTGATTTACAGTGGATGTTCCTCCGTCTATGACGTGTTCATATCTCAACGTTTTCTATCAGAGAGTGAATCATACCATTCACACAGTCACATATTATTGTTTTAGTACATTCAGTGGAAAATGCTCCCCCAACTTTTCGTTTATTTAGAGGATTAGTGGCTAAATTCACACATTGTTTAAATAGCTAGCATTCCCCTGCTGCTAACGTAGGCTTGTTGGGTTGTTTCATTGTTACTGGGACTGCAGAGCTTTTATTGAGCCGTTGATTGCCGTTGAACTGCCTCAGTGTGTAAATATTGAAAGCAGGAACACATCTGTGAGCACTTCAGTGATGGAGAGTGTCAGCCTGCTGTATACTAGTGACACAACTCTTTAAACAGTGCACTTTATAAACCAGCAGATCTCAAAGGTCAGTGTGATTATTGATTTGTTTGGTGCTCTAACTATGACTGATCTCACTTGTTTGACTGAAGACCAACCTGCTGAAGGATGTGTGTCTTCCTGTTTCTTTAAACTGTAGTACACTCTCATCCTCTACTGAAGTTTAATCAGCCTGATAGTCTTAATAGTCACATAGCCTAATTGTCGTTAGAGCTAATGGTCTCTTATTACGTGAAACAACAAGCTGCAGTTCAGACAATCTGCTTTTACTTTCCGACCCTGATTGTAATTATAAAGTGACAAATTCTCTGACAAAAGTGAATTCTCTTCTGTTGGAAGGATTAAATACAGATTACAGGGAATTCCTGCCTGTTTGACTTTATCCTCAGCTCTTCTAGTACAGAGCCAAGCTCATTAATAATAATCATAACTAATGATAGTATTATTATTTAATATTTACAATTATAGATTTTTTTTTTTTACATATTATTTTATATAATTATTATTTTATATAATTATATTTTTTTATATATATAATGCTATATACTGTGATAATCTGCTATATAAAACAATGTAATAAGGTAGTATTATTCATATTAATATTTAAAATTATACTGTATAATTAGATTTATATTTTTCTCATATTTATTTATTTATTTGTTAATACTATGATAATGTGCTGTATAATTTATGTATATAGTCCATAAAGTAGTGCAGTGTTTTAATTCAGATTAAAATATAAAGTATTTAAATATTATTTAGCTAAAAAATAAACAACAAAAATCAACAACAAATTTAATAACATCAAATAGAAGAGCAGTTCTTTTATTTATTTATTTATTGGTTTATTTAGATGGGAACGGTACAAAAATCATGATTCTAGCCAAAAAGCAGCTGAAAAATTTGGATTGTACATATAGAGAGTGTAGTATGTGCTAATTTGCATCTTGAGTCCCTAGACAGACTTTCCTTAAAGTAATAATGCTAAATAAATATTATTAATAATAATAATAATAATAATAATAATGGTAATAACAATAAGAATAATAAATGTATTACCTATTTTAGGGTTGCTCCCAACCCTGGCAACATATAATTAGAAAAACAAATATGTCATGTTTGCTTTAATTTAAATTTTTTATCTTTTAGATGAAATAATTATCAGTATATAGCACATAATCATAGTTTATAGATTTAAAATATAATAATAATAATAGTAATTAGAATTTTGAATGTAAATGTTAAATGTTATTGAGCTAAAAATAAACAAACAAAAAAAAAATCAGTAAATGAAAGAGTTACAAAGTGTCCATTAAGGTTGTCTCGTTTAATAGAAGAGTAGTTATTTATTTTGTCTTTTAAATGTAATTTATTCCTTGCATTTAGGTGGCTTTAATTTTTATATTAAAAATTGTAGGCAGTTGAACATCTCAGTCAAAAGAACGGGCCCCAATCATGCTAGAACCGCCGTAGGCTGTTGGTCACCTCATTTTCATTCTTTGTAATGTGTTTGTCTTTTAAAAATACTGTCTTTAGTGGCAAACATTTAGATTTAAAAGAGACTATAACTGTGTTTTCAAACACGGTGAGCTACCTATATAGACAGTAGTGTTGTCAAAAGACCCGGTACTTTGGTACCAAGTCGGTACTAAAAAAATGAAAACGTCACGGTACCAGGTTTTTTTTAAGTACCGGTGGTACCGAGTACCCGGTCAACCCGGTTGTTGATGCGTGTGGCCCGATGATTTCCGTGATGCAGAAAATGCGGACGGAATCTCGGAATCCAGTTATAAAACGGAATTGATTCAGATATGAATCTTGCATGTTCAGCGAGTCTCTGTGTGAATGAATGAATGGCAGAGATCCGCGCCTTTTTTTTTTTTTTTTACCTCATACACTGAAGCTCGTGGTGATTTCAACATCTGCCGTCTCAATGAGGACATAAATACATAAACAACATCTACAGAACTGCTCTCAGAGTCACTTCACAAGCATTTTACTGTTTCATTTGAGTAAAACCAGCTTCATATCATATAGCTACACACAGAAATTTAAAGGTGTTCACGGCAACCCGTCAAAATAAAAGTTTATCTTAAAGACATTGTGCCAGAAATATTTGGTACTGTGATAACACTAATAGACAGCGAACAAACCAATGAGGGCAAAAAATGCTGTTTAGGTTAGAAGCTCCCTTGGTTTTGGAGACACATGGTGTGACATTCCTCTCTCTTGGGAAATAGTCAAGTCAGTCTGTTTTATAATAATGCCAAATAATCAGTTGGCATGGCTTGACAGAGGTTTTCTTTATTTTCTTGTCGGCATCCAATCTGTTTGTCTATCAGCGCTCTGTGCTGCTCACGAGGAGCTTCTCACCACGGAAGCTACAGACCAGACTGTCTCCCATACATGAAGAACCGGAAATCACCCACTACAATCAGCACCTTGTTTTGGTTGTCCACCTCATGTGATCACAGTTTGCGGTGTTCAGCATCATAACACTACATGTGTGGGTGAGATTTATGATATGGCCCTGCTAGATCCTGCTTATTAGTTGATTCAGATCATCTCTTTGAACTGCAGACACACAAACAGAATTAGGATTGATTGATTCCCAGCACATCCACACTCATTTTACCTTTAAGTGCTATAGACTCCTCGATATCCACACTGTTGAGTAGAGTGGTTTGAAATGAGACGCAGTAGGCAGGTTGTTTGCTTGTGGCTTGAGAGTGGTGGTAACCATGGTTGTGAAAGCTGACAGGAAGTGATATCAGCACCAGACACCCTGTCTTGGACCTGCATAAAAACTCACCATTGTAGTTAGCAGAGCAAATGGCAAACACATACCACTGTCATGCAAAAAATAAGCAGAAATTTACTGGTCTGCAGTGGCTGTAATATGATCTCTTTCTTTCAGGTTGCAAACTATTTAAATGTATTCATTTTTAAAAATTGAAATAATTTAAATTGATCATGTAAATATGCAGTCTACTCCACTTTACTGAAACACTGCACGCCTGAATGTGTTACGCTGTGTTAATGTTTTTTTTTTTTTTTAATTTTAACCAAGAGTTCACAACATGACGTATGGATCTTCTATTGGTCACACGTCCTAACGTGATTCAAATTTACAGGGCAGAGTTCAGCAGACTTGAACTTTGGGATGCAGTGAAATTTGCGTGAGCATTAAGTCCCAAAGTTGTATTTGACCAAGAGTGTTAGTGTGCAGATCAGAGTTAAATAATTGGGAAAATGGTGGAAGCTGGCAACCTATTTGCTTTCAAAACATCCTCATATGGACTTGCATATGTACACTGACAAATAAAAACCTTGATAGTTGTGTAAATTTGAAAATGAAGCAACGCGGGTCTATCGCTGAGCCCCGCACCATATGGATGAAATATGGATTTAAAGTGTGCCGAGTATGTGTGCACGTGGGTGTTCGCATATCTGTGTGTAATTCCACACATTCCATCTGCCTAGCCGGGCCCTTTAAGTCTGTTAATATCTTCACCAGCTCATCACATTGTCTTAATAACAGCTGATTCTTTTGGACTGACCCCTGCACCCTGTGACATGCATCAGCAGCTAAATTTGGCCCAATTGTGGTCGAAGTCAAATTTGCAGCAAATATGCATTCCTGCCTTCAGGACACTTCTTCTTCCTCTTCTTTGGCACTGTGTTTTTATGAGGAACACTGAATGGCTGTTAAGCAGCTTTTTGTGAGGTGTTTATAAAGAGTCCTCTTAAATCAGTTGGACTGTATACAGAGCCTTGATAAGTGTTCTCAGTGTAGGGAACAGTCTTTTAGGGTTTCTTTTATTGTGAAGCCCTGTTTGCTTCAGTGAGCCAGTTTTCAGAGTCAGATCACAGATTTGTTGAGTCATCACTGAGAAGTATTGCCGAACATCCCTGTGCAGTTTTTTTATTGTAAAATACTGAAATCTTGCTGTCTGTTATGATGTTTTCAATTATGTTGTTATTATGTAGATTGCCTCAAGTATGTTTATGGTTCCAGTATGTAGCTCTCCTGACAGTTAAACTACTCAAATCTGTCCACACTGACAGCAATTAAATCACTGGAGGTTATCGATTTTCATGCATCATGAGGCGGATCATGTTTTGCTTGAATATGTCACTATAAAAGATGATCCCAATTTCTGTTTCATACCGTTTTTAAAAAAAATGCATTTTTAAGAAGATGTAATTGAAACATTAATCGAATCAAATAAAATTTCATTGTGAATTAAATCAAATTGAATCATTCTAAATATGATCTATGAATCATGAATTTAATCATTTTTTGAATAGTCCAATTGGGTAGTCTTGATGGACATGAGGTTAAACTGCTCAACATTGTTGAATTCCCAATAGATGGTGTTTATCATCTCAAATTGCTCTGAAAATTAACAATTTGCAGTCACTAGGGATGGGCATTTTCCAAAAATTTTGCTTTTGAATATTTGGGCTCATAAAAAATGAATATTCGTTTATTTAATAAGAAAGATGTTATTTTTAATGATCAAGTTTTTGTCACAATTAGCCGTTACACAACAATGTTCTACAACAATGTTACGTTATATCGCAAGGTTTTATTTTGGTTGAAAATGCGTAAACCAAAAAATACATAAAACATTCAAGATCAAGCAGACTGTGCCAATTACAGTGCAGAAAGTAGGCTACATATACTCGAATCGGCCTATATTTATTGTGTTTACATTGTTTCACGTTAATTCTGAGAAACAATAATATTCACATGCTCGGGTGAAAGTTTGATAACAATAAGAACTCGCTGACAACAGTAGCGTGTGCTAACAGTTTCTTAGAGCTTTGTGTTAAACCACTCTCCCTTGAGGAAACTTTATATATGTCTCAAGATCATTTCACTATCAGATGCGCTGTCTTCTCGGCTCAAACGAAGTATAGCTGCGCTTACCTGCAGTCATGAATGCAGTGATGGACTGCTGTCTTTCCTCTGAGTTGACTGTGTTTGGATTTCATGTGATTTCTCCTTGTGGTGGTGATATTATGATAAATCGGTTTCACTAATTCATTTGATCAGAAGTAATTACGTTTTGTCAGATTGTTTAGTAAGATCATTTAGATCAATGTAAATCCCAAACTTCGCGAGGCAGATGACGACATTCTGTGATCAAAAACTATCAACTTACTAACACGCTCCACAGCTCCACCCAGTGCATTTAGTTATGACTGCTTAGGATTTATCATGGATTCCCTGCATTTACAGCCAGCAAATCAACACACTGTAAAATTCGAAGTTTGTTTCTATTGTTCGAATAATAGAGACCGAATGTTCGACTATTCGTGCAAATCACTGGTATATATATATATATATAACAAAAATAGACAATGTTCTGATTTTGAAAAGTAACATACTAAATTAAATTAAATTTGACACATTAAAGTAAATACTGAAATGGTATTTTCTTATAAAATGTACTGCAATAATCATTGTAGTTTGGACTGACTTAACCCCTCACCTAGCTTTGTTTATTAGGCGGTGTATGAATTAAACAAGGACATCACCTCAGCAACTGTTTAACCGTTGCGGAATGAGAGCCGATAGCTGATGGGAATTATGTTTAGCATGGGCTAGATTATGAAAAATCATCAGGCAAGTTATTTATATTCCTGTCTTTCTCGGGGCCTTCGCCTCATTTTAGAGACCGCAAAAGCCTGAAGCCTAGCAACCCGCAGAAAAAAACACAGCACTCCTGTGGTGGGGTATTCAGCACCCTCTTAGTCGGGTTCTTTGTTTTTGCCCTCACTTTCTTGTGAGTGTGTGTGTATGAGTGTGTGTTCTCATTGAACTTCCTCCCTTGTGCTCATGGGTTTTTCCAGTCACCCTGGGGCCCAATGGAGCAGGAAGCCCCACAAGCTTATCATTTCCTCTGCTACTGACTCTGCCTGAACCGCGTGTATGGTAAACACACTCACACACACAGATCCTGACAGGGTTGTAGGGTAAATCCAAGCGCTGACACACTGACACAGATAACAGCGTGGACGTTAAACAGGTATTTGTAGAAACACTCACATCGGGGCCGCTCATGGTGTGCTTTTGTGTCCGTTCAGTGTGAAGTCTGTGTTTTGAGTCCTGAAGGGAACTGGCTAGCTTTCCCATTTGGCCACCATTGCCTTTCTGCTAGCCAGTTGGCCCCAGTCATCATCCAATCAGCACATTCCTCCCCATGAATACACTGGGACCACTTTTGGCAGGCCACACTGGGTGGGGTAATGTTCATATCCTGTGCGCTGACCCACACACACACACACACACACACACACACACTTGTATGAGACATCACAGCCGTCACAATAGACCAAAGTTTATTTTTTCTCAAGTTTGTCAGCCAATCAGTTACAGTCAGGCATGGTTTCTTAGTGCTTATATAGACAGGTACGTGTAGATGAACAGATGAAAGGAAGTGAGAAAGGGAGGGAAAGAATTGCTCTTTAGAGGAGAGCGAGTGGGCACAAAGCTCCCTCAGTGCTGGAGTGGCACTGCCAGTTTGTGCGGACCTGTTGTTGTGCGAACACAGACCCTGCTCTGTGTGTGTGTGTGACCCAGCTGCCCTCCCAGCATTACATCAGTCTCCCACATCACCCACACACACAATGAGACTCCAGTCAGCCATCCCTCCATATGCCCAGCACGCTGCCCGCATGCAAAAAGCAGCTTTACGCTCTCACACACGTGTGTGTGTGTGTGTGTGTGTGTCTGGTGTTTTTAGCTGAGCTCTTTATTAGTGCGGTTTGGGACAATCATTTCTATTACTGTTGCTGATACTTGTGTTTAGGAATTTGATCAAATCCCTAAACTCACTGTAAGTAAACTTTGGCATGAAAACCATCCTGCGCTGGATGTGTTTTGAACACTCATCATTATGCTGTTTCAAACCCTTTCAATCTCTTTGTGGAAGGTATTTTTAAAAATGTTGTTTTGGACAACATATGCTTTAATTGCATGGAAAAATTTCAAATTATCATATTTTATGTTCCACTGGAGTAAAAGTTGTATAGGTTTAGAATAACATGAGGGTGAGTAAATGATTGAGAATTTTTATTTTGGGTGAAGAATTCAAGCCATATCTAGAATATGATAAGACTTGATAGGCCAGTAAGCAGCATTCAGAACACCCTGCTAACTCCATAGTAATGCCCATGTGACTAGAACACCTGGCATTTCTGGGCAACTCTCTAGAAAACCATATTAACAACATGGCGGCATCATAGCAATGCCCTGAAAATCCTCCAGAACACTTTATTAAAGGGATAGTTCATCCAAAAATGAAAATTCTGTCATTAATTACTCACCCACATGTCGTTCCAAACTCATAAGACCTTCGTTCATCTTTGATAGCTCTCTGACCCTGCATAGACAGCAACACAACTGACATGTTCAAGGCCCAGATAGGTAGTTAGGACATTGTTAAAATAGTCCTTGTGACATCACTAGTTCAGCCTTAATTTTATGAAATTCTACAACAATATTTTTTGTGGGCAGAAATAACATTTAAAATGTTTGAATAAGGAATATTATCTCTGTGTGTGTGTGTGTGTGTGAGAGCTGTCGCATACTGAGCAGAGGGGGCAGGAAAGGGCTGTTGTGTTTCTAGGCCACATTCTTAAGCAGAGAGAGTAACCAGGCATGAAGTCTGAGCTCAATGTGGCCCGTCCCTTCTCATACAACCACAGAAAGAGCCATCTCTCTCTCGCTCTCTCTCTTTTTTCTCTGCTTGCTTGCTTTTTTCTTCCCTCTCATAGCTGAACTGGCCCACTTGGCCCCTCTGACCTGCCTCCTTTTCACTTCCTTTGTCTGCGAAGTTCATGCTGGCATGTTGCGTGTTGATTTTTCTGCATAAACACCATTGTGTGTAATCTTATCACCTGAGGCTGACAGCTGTCTCCTATACGGACCAGATCTGGTTTAGAAAATTACCGGGAGCCTGGTTATATCCTCTGGGAAAAAAACGACAGTCGTCAGCAGATCTGTCACTCCTGGTTTTGTTTAGCCCCGATTTGGCTGCGTAACGTGCTTTGCTTCAAACTTGCCACAGGCCACAAGGTGTGAATCTCATCCAGCCGTGTGTCACTGGAGTTTAGAAGCTACTTGTTTACCACAGCTTAGAGGAGACACGTGTGTGTGTGTGTGTGTGAATATGGGTGAGAGAGTGGTGCTTTGTGTAAGTTTGAGGAGCTCTCAGAGTGGACTTTGATGGTAATATGCCAAAAACTACTTTAAGTGAAATGAGAAAATGAACAGAATCAAGGTAGATCCATGTGATGGTGACTCACATGGCCGTCCTTCTGTTTTTTTGCTTGTTCGGTTTGTTTTTCCTTAATTTTACGGAACCGTTAGCCCACAACATTCTGTCATTATTTACTCACTCCTGTGTTGTTTTAAACCTTATGACTTATGACTGGGTCACACAAGGAGAAATGTTGAAAATGTACTGGCCACTGTTTACTTTACAATGAAAGCGAATGGGGATCTGGGCTGCCAAGCTTCAAAATAATTCAAAAGCACCATAAACATTTTAGAAATCTGTCAAAATGATTATCTTCCAGGTTTTCTGAAGCTGATAGCTTTATGTGAGGAACAGACTGAAAGTCATGCAGTCCATATCCATTCAACCTTCAGGTGTTGCTTGATCGATAATGAAGCAATTGGTTTGAATATGTGTGAGTGCAACTGAGATATGAAGGGAAGATAAGCGAATGTTGATTTTTGTTGTCATGTAACTTCAGAAGATTTAAAATATAGCTTACAGTCTTGTGCAGTGTTATGGTTAATTAGAACTATAATATTTTTTGTTAATTGAAATAAAGCTAAAATTAAATATTGCATGAAAAATGTAAACTTAAATGAAAATTAGAAATGTTTTGTTGGCAAATAACAAAACAATGTCTAAAACTGAAATAAGAATAAAGCAAAATAAAGATATGAAAATAAAAATGAAAAAAGCACATAAAATTATAAAACTTGAAGTAGTGTTGTCACGGTACCAAAATTTCAGTATTCGGTACCAATACCAGTGAAAATCCACGGTTCTCGATACCAAAGCAAAACACAAAAACATGCTAATTAAAAAACATTATTTTTATTAATAAAGTTCAACAAAAAAAAATAGCAATTCTTCTTAGGGTTCATTTCAAAATTTACTAATACATAAAATCAAAAGTTCAATCTGTTAAAATTATTTAATGCACAATGAACAAACATGAATGATCAAGTGTTTGTATTAAATAACATTCACAAACATTAATTGTTCACTGTAGGTTGATGTTACATAATAATATGAAGTCATGTTAATGAATGTTATCTTATTGTAAAGTCTATACAGGAGATACAATTTGACTGTACTATCATTTAATCCAAACAGTGTACATATTTAATTTTAAAGGGCTTTTAAAACCTGCTAGGTATCCAGCCAAGAATAACATATTTAATAATAATTAAAAAAGAAAAAAAGCCCAGAACTGTTTTTTCTGACGGACTGATATGACATAAACACTGTTAACCATTTGTACATTCTCTAACACGCATATTTTAGATTCACAATTCATTCAAAAGCCTCTAGTGTGTAAAAATAGTAAATACCATCATGTCCTGCTGTTTTTTTTACCCAAATAAAAGTTATAGGAGCATTAAATAGTTAATAAAGAAACTTCATTCTAAAGCTCATTATATTAGTGTTAGCTTTGCTTATGCTAACGATTAACTCCGCTAATAACGGCGATGTTTGTTTGTTTGTTTATTTATTTTTTAATTTACTTGCTTGAACTCTCATTTGATCTGGGTGTCGGCCTTTAAAATTTTTTGTTAGATTGATGCGTTTCCTCCTTTTGACGTCGCCATGTCTCAGTGCTTTTATGAAGAGAGCGCATCTGCGCAACTTTCGGATAGCGCGTCAAGAACCGGGTTGACCGGGTACTCCCACCGGTACACTTTTTTTTTTTTTAGTACCGACTTTGTACCAAAGTATTGGGTCTTTTGACAACACTAACTTGAAGTAGATCCTATATTTAAATAAACTTAATGTTCAAATCAAAGCTAATTCAAAACTAAGCTAATTCAAAATATTAATACATACTATAATGGTGATTTATGATATAAATGAAAACAACTGAAAATATATAACTTGATTAATTTAATAAAATAAAAAAAAATTCAATAAACAATTGAGCAATAATTAAATCTTGCTTTTGTGGTGCTATTTTGCCATTTTGGAGCTTGACAGCTCCAGTCCCCTTGACTGGCTCTTTCTTTAGCATTTCTCCTTCTGTGTTCCACAGAAGAAAAGCATTAAGATACGAGTTCACCATAAGTATGAGCAATAGTTGGGATGCTTTGCTTTAGCAGGAACCGCTAATTGTGAAATACACTGAACTTATTGTGTGTGTTGTTTGTCACAAAGCCAGAAAGCTCAGATTATGTTTGTAGACGTGTGGCCCCATCACATCTCAAACAAAATATATATTCATGTCTTTTGTATTTTGTTCCTACAGGTGACATCACACAGAAGGGCTATGAAAAGAAACGAGCTAAACTTCTCACGCCGTTTGTACCACAGACCCAAAGTAAGACTCACCACACAGACTTCCTGTCTGCTAATTTTCCTTCTCCTCTCGGTTTCTTCTTTTGCATGCCACACAATGCCATCGCCACACTGGTCGAGTCAATTAAATATAATGTAGAAGTATGGCATCTGTGACACTGCATTAATTATGTTGCCCTATTTTAACCCAGTTCCATAAAATATGCATCTGAGATTTGTTTTTATTTTTTCTGTGTTGTTTGCAAATGCGTGGCTCCATGCTGCACCCTAATGGTGATCTGTAGAACTTCACCTGCTGAAGGCATCAATCTCTTCATTAAGAGACTGCACTTTAAAAATAAAATGAACACTTGAAATCGTATTGTGGCCAAAGCAGCCATTAGTAAACCATCATCTTATCTGGAAGCATTGAGTAATTTGATTCTTTTCCGATCATGCCATCACACTTCTCAGGGTCTTTCCGGCCTGTTAATGTCCACACACAAACACACACATACATATAGGCTTCCTGTAAGCAGCAGCCCACTGGCAGGAATGAAAGAGGAACTGAAACAGGTAAGTTCACTATATTGGTGGGTTTTGACAGTTCAGTGACCACATATGTGACGTCCTTGTTCTATAGTTACACAAACCATTACATACTAGATTGCAGGGACAAGTTGTTTACACAATATAGGTTTGCGCTTCAAAAATCTCATTTGCAATATGTAGCCATATCTGTTGTGTAGATATGTTTTCATTCGAAACCCCTGATATCAAATGTGCCAGTGTGTCTTCAAAGGTGCCATTTTAACGCTTTGAAGTTAAAGTTCACCCCCTGCTGTCCACTTCTGCCTTGTCTGCGTCTAATTTTGATCCTCATACTGTATATATAACATGAATATGTTATATCAAACATGTTTACAGCTTACTGTCATTATTTACTCACCCTGTGATCTTTATAGATGTGGATGTGGGCATCAAGCTGACCCCGGGCCTTTCTTCAGGCCCTACCCCTAATGCCGTCCCCGTAGCTGCCCCACGGCAACACCGAGCTCACCGCAGCGGGGGAACACGAGATGACCGCTACCGGTCAGGTAAGCAAAAACAGTTTGCCATTACACTACTATTCAAAAATTTGGGTTTGGTAAGATTTTTAAAGTGTTTTTGAAAGAAGTCTCCTTATACCTGCATTCATGTAATTAGAAATATTACAATTTAAAATAACTTTTTTTTTCTATTTTAATATATTCTAAAATGCAATATATTTGAGTAATGACTGCTGAATTTTCAGCAGCCATTACTCCAGTCTTATTGGGGTAGGTCTCCCAAAAATGTAAATTCTGTAATTAGTTACTCACCCTCATGTTGTTCCAATCCTGTAAGATCTTCGTTGATCTTCGAAAAACAAGTTAAGAGATTTTTGATTAAATCTGAGAGCTTTCTGACCCTGCATAGACACTTTCAACTGACACGTTCAAGGCCCAGAAAGGTAGGAAGGACATTGTTAAAATAGTCCAAGTGACATTATAAAGCTACAAGAATACTTTTTGTATGCAGAGAAAACAAAAATAACTACTTGATTCAATCTTACGGGTTGGAAATGACATTAAGGTGAGTAATTTAATAACAAAATTTGAACAGCAATTTACGTTTTTCTCTCGTTACATTTTGAGGCTGACCCAAGGAAGCCCATTTCACATTTGTACAATGCATAATATCTGTAATATTTGGAAGATGGAGGATTTTTGAAAAGTTAGCAATGGAGAAAGTGTCTTTGTCTCCTTATTGTGTAGTTGCATCATCAACCAGAAGGTACTAACCAGCCAAACCTCAAGTCGTTTTTTAAACCAGGCCCAAATAAACGTACATTGTGTTACTGAATGCCTCTGTGTAGCTCTCTAATGTATTTGTCACCATGAAGAGACATTTCTTTGTCTCTACATGAGTCAGTTTACTAACTACAGTCACTGTTTGGTGACATTGCTGGATGTCTCATCTGCCTCCTGTCATGTGGCATTGTGTAACTGTTTTTCTATCCATTTGCCTTTCTGTACAGTTCGTTCTCTCTTCTCATTGTTCTTTGCATTCGTCTGATAGATATCCACACAGAGGCTGTGCAGGCAGCTCTGGCCAGGCATAAAGAGGAGAAGATGGCCCTTCCCATGCCCACTAAGCGTCGTTCAGCCTTCGTCCAATCTCCTGCGGAAAACTGCACTCCTCCCGGTGGGTCCCGCTTCGCCCACAAGCCTTCTGCTGCTCCTTCTGTCCAGATCTCACTGACCAGCAGGGTCTCAGAAAACACAGGCACACCCTGGCCACATATATATAGCAAATTTGATGCATGTGATTAATTTAAGTAACTACAATTTCACTGCTAATACACTCTTAAGACAATATATGTGTCTGCCTTTTGTTGTCTTATCTGCATTTAGTTTTGTGTTTCTGTGCAAAAATAGCTCCTTTTAACTGTTGTTGTATATGTGTCGCCACAGATACATCATCAGCGTCAGAGGACGAGGGCTCCCTGCGGAGGCGTCAGGCCGCAATCAGTGCAATGCTGGCTCAGAATCTCCAGAGTCCCGAGTACTGGATCAACCGCTCTGTCCAGGGCTCCTCCACCTCCTCCTCCGCCTCCTCCACCCTCTCTCACGGAGACGGCAAAACTCACAACCACAGCCAGGGGCAGACCAGCGTGCTCGCTGACGTGCTGGCACACACCCGCATAGGTACTGCAGGATAATGAGTCACGCATACACACATGTTCAGGTGCTGAATCATAGACAACCGCTAATACACACACAAAAGAGCTTCAGTTTTATAGTTGTCTCGCACTTACGTAGGCACTATTTGACTTCTAATAACCTGGTCAAGGCAAAACAAAGCAGTAGCAAATCATAATTTCCAAATCAGTCAGCATTAATATGACTAATCAAACCTGTTTGTTCAGTTGTGTTTCATATTGAGCATGTGAACGGGTTCGCCGGATGAATCACTGTGCTGTCATGTGTCCTCACTGCAGAGAGCGGCAGCGTTCCGCCTGACGTCACGTCCACAGTGCCTCAGGACAGGAACTCCAGAGTGGACCTGCCACCCAACATCGCAGTGAGGGGCATGACCCGCGGCCAGAGCCGCTCCAGCATGATGGACACTGCAGGCGGTATGGCCAACATCACATATCTATATTCTGAGTTGAATTCCAAAGTTATAATATTTAATGCAAAGCAAAATATATATATATATATATATATATATATATATATATATATATATATATATATATATATATATATATATATATATATATATATATATATATATATATATATATATAAATATAATATATTTTTTTTTTAATGAAATTAATTATTTTTTTATCCTGTGGAGTATTGCTAATAATGTACTTCTGTAATATATAATGTAATATATTAACAATTGGTAGATAACTAGATAGCTGTTGTTAGAAACTTCTGTATGTAATAAATAAGGTGTAATAAATTAATAGAAAATATATAACAAATTTTTAGAAAATATGTTTGCACTTTACATCTTAAATGTATGTGGGTTGTAGAAATTAAATTTCGATTAGAATTTTTTTTAAACATTAATTATAATTGGTTTGGGTTTTTTTTTTTTTTTAAGATCATTCCAGTTATGCTCAGCTCTAAAATATTTGGTTGCAAGAAAACCTATTTTTAAAATCCCGATCCAGTAATCACAAGCAACTGAAAAAAAACCAATGTAAATTCATTGATTTGAATGGCTTTTTCCACTTTCTGTTAAATATAAATGTAATGTCTGTTTCATCACTAGTGTTCGCTAGCACTGTTCACTTCCTGAATGAGCAACACACAGTTTCCTGTCAGTGCCTTTTTTAGAGAGATTGTAAATTAGCATGGTTGTTGTGTGTTTCTGTTAACATTTGAATATTTTTTGCTTCCTTCTTGTTCGTGATGCCATCTGACTGTAGGAAAAGGTAGGGGTGGAGGGTTTTTTAGAGCAGTGCAGTGACACCCAGTGGTTTTGTCCTCCCAACTTGGTCCTGTATGATTCTGTGTGTTGTTCCAGCTTGCTTGTTGTGACAACCCTCCTGATTGAATCATCTGTTTTTGCTTTGATTCTGATGGTGTCCTTGACCAGCTCACATTCCAGTAATATGAACAGGTGAATGAGAATATTTCTGTCAACAGGTGTTCCAGCACACAGTCGTGTCTCCACCAAAATACAGCAGCTGCTCAACACATTAAAGAGACCCAAGCGGCCTCCGCTCAGCGAGTTCTTCCAGGATGACTCTGAAGAGATTGTTGAAGGTATGAAGCTATTTTTGGTGCCATACTATATTTATTTGGATATTTTCATAATATATGGAAGATGCTTTTATTTTGCTTCTAAATTCTTTTATAATGTAGTACAACATTTTTGGTTACAAATGAAATCAGAATATAAGTTTGTAGAACCTGATTATCATGTTCTCCAGCAAGATTTAAGAATGATCCAAGAATGATCCTTGAGCCTCAGTGGAAGCAAGAAAATCTGACCATCTTAACAAAGAGTCACAAATTTACCTGATTAGTGACCTAGAATTAGTCCCAGATTTTCAGTGTCCCCTCAGAGCTTTGGACCCTACTGTAAGTATATGCTTTGTCTTCTCTACTTACAGTTCCCCAGCCGGATCCCAACACACCTAGGCCAGAGGGGCGACAGATCATTCCAGTTAAGGGGGAGCCATTAGGGGTGGTCAGTAACTGGCCTCCAGCTCTGCAGGCAGCACTGGCACGTTGGGGAGCCACACAGGCCAAGAGTCCAGCCCTTACTGCCTTGGACATCACCGGCAAACCACTCTACACCCTTACTTATGGTAAGATGTTTGGATTGGCAGAAGTGATTTTGAAATGTTTTAATGGAATAGTTCACCAAAAATGAAAGCTGTCATTATTTACTCACCCTCATGTCATTCAAAACCCATATGCTACTATATTTATTATTTGTCTGAGCTTGTGACACCCATTGATCTCTGTAGGTAAACTGTGGAGTCGCAGTCTGAAGTTGGCGTACACGCTTTTAAACAAACTTGGCACCAAAAATGAACCAGTTCTGAAACCTGGAGATAGGGTAAGATTTCAACACAGTACTTAGTACACTGCAATCATATACTGCTCTCAGCTCAAGGCTGTGTCTTATTCTCCATATCTCTCCCTTTAGGTGGCATTAGTTTATCCCAACAGTGACCCTGGGATGTTCTGGGTTGCCTTTTATGGGTGCCTTCTCGCCGAGGTCATTCCTGTCCCGATAGAGGTGCCTTTATCTCGGAAGGTATGAGAGAAGATTAAGTTTGAACAACTCTTCAAACATGATATTGGCTAGATGAAGTGTTCACAGTTGTTTGTCTAATTTTTAGGATGCAGGAAGTCAGCAGATAGGCTTCTTATTGGGCAGCTGTGGTGTGGGTCTCGCTCTCACTAGTGAAGTGTGTCTAAAAGGACTTCCCAAGACGCAGAATGGAGAAATAATGCAATTTAAAGGTTAGCTCCCTGTTGCTTTTTCTTATTTCATCACCTCGCTTCATCAAATTTTCTTCTGAAGCTGTAGAATGGAAGTCTAACCTGTTTTCTTACAGGATGGCCTCGGCTCAAATGGGTGGTCACTGATACCAAGTATCTCACCAAACCCTCAAAGGACTGGCAGCCGCACATTCCTACTGCAAACACTGACACTGCTTACATAGAGGTGAGTGCAGGCAGGAGAGCGCACGTGTGTTTAGATGAGTAAGAATCCTTTCAATCTGTCTAATTCTGTGATGTGTGTGTTTTCAGTACAAGGCCTCTAAGGAGGGTACGGTGATGGGAGTGGCTGTGTCGAAGATCTCCATACTGACACACTGTCAGGCTCTAACGCAGGCTTGTAATTACTGTGAAGGTGAGTGCTACACTACTGCTGTACAGCAAACGCACTGAAACCTGTTATTCCAGTAGCACAACGCTGAGCAACTCTTGGCTCTAGAATTAAGCAATAAAAGAAATTAATTTATAGCCAGTGCTTAGTCATAGATTATTTCATCAGATTTATACTAATTAGATTATTATTATAATTTTTTTTCTGAATAGCAATTTGAAGTGGAGATTACTTGTTTTCTGTGTAATTATTTTTTTCCCATTTAATTCTTCATCAAAATGTTATCTAGACCTTCTAAAAAATTGTTGAATCTTGACCTATTGACTGGCTTATCTTAATTTATCATCCTGTATAATTTTAGAATTTCAATTTTTACACTTCAAATTTAGGTCTAAAATGATTTAATATTTGCCATTAGTGTTATTTTAGTATAATATTTATTGCGATTTTGAATTAGGTTTTATTTTTGTATTTTAATTTTAGTTTAAATCTGAGTTTTTCTTATGTGCTAGTTTAAGTGCTTAAACTTAAACTGATTTATTCCAGATAGTGGCCAAGGCAACTAATTTCTAATTTTAAGTTTTTCATCTAATACATATATTTTATTTTATTTTGGCTTTATTTCAGGTATCGAAAACTATTCTTAATAGTTTTAGTTAATAATAACAACATATAATATAATATTATATAATATTACTAAACATTGTGCTATTACAGTAATGTACTTCTTTCAAAGAGAATTGTATTTTCCTTTTCTCTTTCTTAGGAGAAACACTGGTTAATGTCCTGGATTTCAAGAAAGACTCAGGCCTTTGGCATGGAGTTCTAACAGTGAGTCTGATTCTTCTGAATATTTACGTTTTGTGACTTCTTTTCAGTTTTCCAAACTTCCTGCATGACTGCCGGTATTTAACCTCCATGTGTTTGTTTTCTTACAGAGTGTCATGAACAGGATCCACACTATTAGTGTGCCATACTCTGTCATGAAGGCTTGTCCGCTGTCCTGGGTGCAGAGAGTTCATGTTCACAAAGGTAAAGACATCCTCAACATCTGTGCATATAATTGTTTCAGCAATCTGGCTGATGGTCAGTCATCTAGAAAGAAATCATGGCACATTATCAAAATATCAACAGTTCTGCGCTACAATATCTAAATGTCTTTCATGTATGTGTGCGTGCACAGCTCGTGTGGCCTTGGTGAAATGTAGAGATCTGCACTGGGCTATGATGGCTCATAGAGATCAGAAAGACACCAATCTGTCTTCCCTGCGCATGCTGATAGTAGCTGATGGAGCCAATCCTTGTGAGTAAACAAGCTGTGAGAAGTAGCTTGAAGTGGTTGTCTTTCTGTATTTCAGTGCAAATAAATGATCCATATTTCTGTCTTAGGGTCTGTCTCTTCATGTGATGCATTCCTGAACGTGTTTCAATCTCATGGGTTGAAACCTGAGATGATCTGTCCATGCGCTTCCTCTCCTGAGGCCATGACGGTGGCTATCCGCAGGTACCTGCATGTATCAAGAGCTATACACATCATTATACACTCAATTGCCATAGATATGCTTTAAAGTTACTTTATGCGTTTAGGCCTGGTGCTCAGGGCACTCCGCTCCCTGCCAGGGCCATTCTGTCAATGGCAGGACTCAGTCATGGGGTGATTCGGGTCAACACTGAGGATAAGAACTCTGCCCTTACCGTACAAGATGTAGGACATGTCATGCCTGGAGGTAAGACTCCGCAAGCATTTAAAAATGTCACTGTAGATGATGTAAGCATGACGTGAACTGTTGCCAAGTTTGAAACCACCTGCCACCTTGGAAACTACTAATGGGTATTGGCAACAAATTCAGCATGCAATACATCAGAAAAAAGTAGCATGCACAAAATGCATTGTTTATTAAGACAGTCCAAATCACATTCATGCATCATTTGAAATTTGTATGAATGCTCACGATCACTGCAATGCTGTGGGAAAAATATATATTATTTTATTATTTTTTAATAAATATAAATGATTGTATAGTCTTAAATGCACCCTTGATTATTATTATTTTTTTCCCATTTCAGTTAATTTAATTATTTTGGATTGAAATATTTTAAGATTTCAGTAAATTCATTACATTTGAGAGCATCTCTGTTTTTTCTTTCTGAACCACAGCTCTGATGTGTATTGTGAAGCCCGACGGGCCGCCCATGCTCTGTAAGACCGATGAGATTGGAGAGATAGTTTTGAACTCACGTGCCGGAGGCACCATGTACTATGGCCTGCCCGGGGTGACCAAGAACACTTTTGAGGTATAGAAAAAAATGCATAGGAAGAAATATTTCTACAATCAATACACAGAATAAACACATTCACTCAAAACAATGTCTTTCTGACCTTATTTTCTGCAGGTGATTCCTGTAAACTCAGGTGGTACCCCTATTGGAGACGTTCCCTTCACACGCACTGGACTGTTGGGCTTCGTGGGTCCTGTAAGTAGTAGTATAGTAGACTTTGTTGCATTTTTAAAGCATCTCTGCTTTTATATATATATATATATATATATAGACTACCTTTCTGACCAGTTGGATTATTACCTGTAGAACAAAGCCTATTTGCAGATTTGTGACATGGTTATCTGTTTTTTATTTAAAAAACTCTTCTCTGCTCTCAGGGAAGTTTGGTGTTTGTTGTTGGAAAGATAGAGGGTTTGCTTTCAGTCAGTGGGCGCAGACACAATGCAGACGACCTGGTGGCCACAGCGCTGGCGGTGGAGCCAGTCAAAACTGTCTACAGAGGGAGGTACGAATGACGCAAAACTCATTCAGATTGAAAGTGTGTAGGACTAATGTCATAGTGTGATGTGGTTCTGAGACTGTGTCTCGTGTACACAGAATTGCTGTGTTCTCCGTCACGGTTTTCTATGATGAGCGAATAGTGATTGTGGCGGAGCAGAGGCCTGATGCCAATGAAGAGGACAGTTTCCAGTGGATGAGTAGAGTCCTACAGGTAATACACAAGTTACCCTCAGTGACCTCGCTAAAATCTATTTAGTTTTGTCTAAAGTAGGTCATTGAGATGAATGGGCCTGAGCTGACAGGCTAAATGTAATGAGGCAGATAACAATGACAAATTTACAGTATCCAGTGTGGCCATTTATAGATTTTGACTCTCTGTTTCACAGTAATAGGTGTCATAACTCTCTGCTTTTCTGCATGCTTTCCCACAGGCGATAGACAGTATCCACCAGGTGGGCTTATACTGTTTGGCCCTGGTCCCTGCTAACACGTTACCCAAAACTCCTCTGGGTGGTATTCATGTGTCTGAGACCAAGCAGCACTTTCTGGAGGGATCTCTACACCCTTGCAATATTCTGATGTGCCCTCATACATGTGTGACCAACCTTCCAAAACCCAGGCAAAAGCAACCAGGTACTCTTGATTTGCATCTAAATCAAAACCTAAAGAATTGTCTCACTTTTTTTGTTACCATGATGAGGGGAATAACCTAAAGTTAACTGAGAAAAGTTTCAAATCCGATGTTCTTTTAAAATGGTTTCATATATTATAGCCTGCACGTATGTTTACAGATTGTCCTTTTCTTTTTTCTTTTAATTTATTAGCTTATTTTTTAAATTTTTTATCTTAATCTTTATTATTCATCTGTAAAGCACTTTAAATTACCATTATGTGTGAAATTTGTAATAAAAATATACTTTCCTTTCTTCACAGTGGGAGTCGGTCCCGCCTCCATTATGGTGGGCAACCTGGTGGCAGGAAAGAGAATTGCACAGGCTAGTGGGAGAGATCTTGGGCTCATCGATGACCAAGAGCAATCCAGAAAGGTTAGCCTAAGATTTCAGGACCACTGCTTGCCAAGTAAACTCACTGTTGATATCTTTGCAAGATCCCAGAATATGATGATAATGCCTCTTATCTCAATAAAGTAATAAAATCTATAATTGTATCATAATACACAACTTTAACTCCATTATAATTATTTTGCAACATCAAGCCTCCAGTTTCTGTGTACCTCCAGACACCAGTGGGATTCCACCTTTCGATCTGGTTTAAACGATAGTGTCATTAACTCAAAACAAATAGAGTTTAAAGAGAACTGGGGATGAAGAGAGTTTGTCTCGTCTCCTCTAAGCTTGTGCTCTGGTCTGTCTTTTTCTCTCGTGCTCGGGGCTGTAGCTCTGTGTGTGGCCCACTAACATGGTAAGCCTGAATGCCAGCATTGCTCTGCTATTTGTGTGCGCTGAGCTTCAATTCCCCTTTGCAACCAGCCATAACAGCAACCACATGGCCTTAGAAATGAAAAACATGTATAAAGAGAGAGATTTTTATTAAAGGAATTTTGGGTTTACTTCAACAAAAAAGCAAAATGGAGAATGGACTTTATTAACTTAATATCTTAATTGTGACTTTGTTTCTTGTAACTTTGACTTTGTATTTGTCACAGTTCATATTTATATCTTACAAAGTGGTTTAATTTCTAATTTTAAATATCGTCTCACAAGTACCTCTTTATTTTTTTTTCTACTCTGAGGTGGAAACATGTTTTGGAAACAAAAAGAATACACTTGCTCTTTTGCTGCATGGTGTGGTCATTATTGCCGCTACCTGCATGAGTCCTGCTATGGGTGTTTAAATATACAGACAAACTATGTGAACTATCATCCCCCCCAAATATATATTATAAAACTTAGATCCTTTTTTTGTTTGCTGGCTTAGTAATGCTGTTTGCTGAAACAATGTTATGAGTTGATTTTTATCTCCTGTTATCATATTCAAGGCTAAGAATTGTTATTGATGTGTTTGTTTGGATAAGTTGAGACCTGTCCTCTTCTGTCCTACAGCATCAGTTCCTGTCTGAAGCCCTGCAGTGGAGAGCACAGACCGATCCTGATCATGTCCTCTATATGCTGCTGAATGCAAAGGTGACACGCATACAACCCCCATAAAAACTGATCATTTAGTCAAACCGTTTTGTACTGAGACTCTTCTTGCTTTGGCCTTTAGGGTGTAGCAGTGAGCACAGCCACGTGTTCTCAACTGCACAAGCGAGCAGAGAAGATCACTGCAGCTTTGCTGGAAAGAGGAGGAATTAACACTGGAGACAACGTTGTACTGCTTTATCCTCCCGGTAATGATGTCCATCTCCGCTTTCATAGTACATTTTAGGGTGTGGTCACTTCTCTTTTAAATTCTGCGAGTAATACATTATTTGTTTGCCCACGAAAATTCACCAAACATTTGTAAATGTGACCACAGCTCAGTGAATATATAGCTAGAATTTTAACACATTAATGCAGACTTTTTAATATGATTTAAATATGGTAACTTTAGTCACTGGTAGGCAGCACATAGAAAACCTTTCTCAGCACCTTAAACATCCAGAAATAACTGCATGAATCATCACATGGAATGTTATCAAGAAATATGTTTTTCTTTTCTACAGGCATAGACTTAATTGCCTCCTTTTATGGCTGTCTGTATGCTGGCTGCATTCCGGTCACTGTCAGGCCTCCTCATCCACAGAACCTTGCCGCCACTCTCCCCACAGTTCGAATGATCATAGATGTGAGTCTATTTGGCACATGGCATCCATTTATGTTTTAATGAAGTGTAGCATGTTAATCTGACAAATGTTGTCCTTTTTAGGTGAGCAAAGCAGCCTGCATCCTCACAACTCAGACCCTGATGAAGATTTTGCGGTCTAAAGAAGCGGCAGCCAGTGTGAATGTGAAGACTTGGCCGAATATCATAGACACAGGTACAGAAAATATATTCGCATAGTTTTTATGACAACTGTTGAAAGACCAGTATCCCTGACTTGACTGATTTTGTGTGTGCAGATGATCTTCCCAGGAAACGGCCTTCACACATCTATAAACCCCCCACTGCAGAAATGCTGGCCTACCTGGACTTCAGTGTGTCCACCACAGGCATGCTGACCGGAGTTAAGGCAAGACTTGTCTATCCATTCAGTTGTTCATTTTGCTTCTGGCATGAACAGGTATGTAGGATCTTTGACCGGTTATGTGCTAAACATCTTGTTTATTTGTTTCTTTCAGATATCTCACTCCGCAGTTAATGCTCTGTGTCGGTCCATCAAACTGCAGTGTGAGCTGTACTCGTCCAGACAGATTGCCATCTGCATGGACCCCTACTGTGGCCTGGGCTTTGTGCTGTGGTGTATGTCTAGGTAGTACACACAGTTAAACCTTTTAGCCTATGACCTAACCAGGCGTAACACAATAAATCACATCTATTTTAGGTTAATCTGAGGTGCACCTGGTTAGGACACAATGCCATGCATGTAATTTCTAGAATAGCCACTGTAATTTGTATCTGTGTGTGTCTAGTGTTTATTCAGGTCACCAGTCAATCCTGATCCCTCCCATGGAGTTGGAGACGTCTCTGCCCCTGTGGCTGAGCACACTCAGTCAGTATAAGATCAGAGACACCTTCTGTTCATACTCGGTCATGGAGCTGTGCACCAAGGGCCTTGGCACACAGACTGAAGCTCTAAAGGTGAGTCAACAGGATGTAGATTCACTACAGTTCAAAATATTGGGGTTGGTACGATTTGTTTTGAATGATGCTCATCAAGGCTGCATTTGTTTGATCAGAAATGATCAGTAAAAACAGAAATATTATTACAATTTAAAATAACTATTTACTATTTTATTTATTTCAGTCTTCAGTGTCACATGATCCCTCAGAAAGCATTCTAATATGCTCAAAATACATTTTTTATTATTAAAGTAGAAAACAGCTGTGATACTTACATATTTTTGCGGAGACCATGAGTTCTCTGGATTCCTTGATTAGAAAGTTAGGAAAAAATAAAAATGCTTGGTAGCGATGTAAAAGTCTTTAAAATGGTCACTTTTGATCAGTGCATCCAGTGCAAAAATTGTACTGACCCCAAAATTTGGTTGAAAACGGTAGTGTATAGTCACACTCTGTCACATACAAAGTTATTATTCATCTACATGTCATTCTGAACCTGTATGACTCCAGTAAAACACAAAAGGAATATTCTCAAAGAATATCCTGGCCACTCACACAGCTCCAAAATAACAAAAAAAAAAAAGCATAAAAGTGATCCATTCAACTTTTGTACTATATTCCACGTCTTCTGAAACCATACAATAGGTTCAAATTAGGACAGACTGTATATGAAGAGACTCTTCTCTGGTTGGCATGTAGAAGCAATGTCCGTTTTGTAAACAATGTTATTTTGAGCTAGATCTTTTTGGTGATTCGATCGATCCAGTTCACAAAACCAGTGAATGATTCATTCACCAAAATGACTGATCCAGTTCCTGTTTCATCTCACTGCCAGGGGCAGATCGTCTTTTAAATAACATACATTTTGGTCAGTTTCTCACACAAAGCTACCGTATGGCTTCAGAAGAATTGAAATACACAGCCAAATGCACCACTTTTCAATCTCCATTTACTGCAATAGAACAATCAGCACATTGTTAGAGAATTTAACAATTTCTGGTTTCTAATCCTGTAATACTGAGTCAAACAGCTTTCAGAAAGGGATGTTCAAGATAAACATAGTGTGGAAGTGTCTATAAAAGCTGACGAGAGATGTATGTGCAGGCGCGCGGCGTGAACCTCTCGTGTGTAAGGAGCTGTGTCGTCATAGCTGAAGAGAGGCCTCGTTTGGCACTCACGCAGTCATTCTCCAAGCTCTTCAAAGACCTGGGCCTGTCTCCACGCGCAGTGAGCACAGCTTTCGGCGCAAGAGTCAACCTGGCCATCTGTCTACAGGTTGGGGCAAAAAATGTATTGCATCAACAGTTTCATGATGCAAGAGCAGAGCCTTATTTTGATTTCTGTCTCCTTCCATCAGGGCACTGCTGGTCCAGACCCGTCCACTGTTTATGTAGACATGAAGTCCCTCCGGCATGACAGGTATGTGTGAGATGAGCCTGGTGGTGACATGAAGACAGTCTGCTACATGCTTGCAGTGTGACATTGTCCTTCTTCCTGTCATAGAGTGAGGCTGGTGGAGAGAGGAGCTCCTCAGAGTCTGCCGCTGATGGAGTCTGGGACTGTAAGGCCATCCTAGTTCTGTCCTACTTTATCTTACACTGTTATTAGAAGACATATCAGTCATCCCGTATTGTTTTCTCTGCCTCGCCTTAGATTCTTCCTGGAGTGAGAGTAATCATCGTGAATCCAGAGACGAGAGGACCATTAGGAGACTCTCATCTAGGCGAGGTGACCAAACAAACTTTCATTTGAGCAATAACACAAAAATAACTTGTTTCAGTGATGTATAACTGTCCACGTCCACTCCATAAACTCAGCAGGGTCTGTTTGACGGCTAACATCTTCATGGCTTTCTTGCCTTGTTTTCCAGATCTGGGTGTGCAGTCCTCATAATGCCAGTGGTTATTATACCATCTATGGTGAGGAGAGCCTGCAGGCAGACCACTTCAACACACGGCTGAGCTTTGGAGACACTGAAACGCTCTGGGCCAGAACTGGATATCTGGGATTTGTCAGGAGGACAGAGCTACTGGATGCAAGTGGAGGTCTGTACTGTGTTACAGATTGATGATTATTGTGAAAGTATTATTGGAAAATGGATTGTTCAAGACTCTGAATTTGGAATTGATAAACCATATTTCACAGCCTTCACTTGCCCTGCCAACATTTTACTGGCTCCAGCAAAACAAACTACACATTTGTATAATTAAAATTGTCTAATTATCAACATGTATAATTTTATTTTCATAATCTATTATTACTTTTTTTTTTAAATATTTTAGTATATATTTTCATTCAAAAGTTTGGGGTCAGCAAGTTTTTTTAAGCTTTAATTCAGCAAGGGTGCATGAATTAATCAAAAGTTACAGTAAAAGCTTTTACACGGTCACAAAAGATTTCGGTTTCAAATAAACTTTAGATTTGCCATGACAGGAATAAATTATTTTAAAATCATTTTTAAAGTGTAATATTTTCACAATTAATAATAATTTCTTTTTTTTAAAAAACATTATTAAAAATTACTGACCCTAAACTTTGTAGAACAGTAGCATACATTTTTTTTTTTTTTTTTTTACATATATAAATAAATTAAAAAATCCATCAAATGATCAGTTTTCCTAACAAAAAATGCAATAACGGATGGATTTATAGTTTTTTTTTTTTTTTTTGTTATATAGGAAAATATTCACAACCAAATGTTTAAGCTTGCAAGGGATAAAAATGCACATACATGTTCAGACAATGTAACATAGTACTGCTCTGATAGCACAAGTGACATTTTCTCATGCTCCTTTGTCTTCCACACCAGATCGCCACGATGCTCTGTTTGTGGTGGGTTCACTCGATGAAACACTGGAGTTGCGAGGTTTGCGTTATCATCCCATTGACATTGAGACCTCTGTGTCTCGGGCGCACCGCAGCATCGCCGAGAGGTGAGAACCTCCAGAACACTAACACTCCTGTCTGAACATATCAGTTTCTGATTACCACGCTAAACAAGTTTTGATCTTACTATACGTTATACTTGTGTTTTTAAGTTCATGTCTCTGATTGGATCATATGCTTTATCTTACAGCGCCGTCTTTACATGGACCAACCTTCTGGTGGTTGTAGTAGAGCTCAGTGGATCTGAGCAGGAAGCTCTCGATTTGGTTCCCCTGGTCACTAATGTGGTTCTGAAAGAGCATCACCTCATAGTTGGTGTGGTGGTCATCGTGGATCCCGGCGTCATCCCTATCAACTCGCGGGGCGAGAAGCAACGCATGCACCTGCGCGACTCCTTCCTAGCCGACCAGCTGGATCCCATCTACGTGGCGTACAACATGTGAGCGTGGACTAACGTGCTTAAAGCTCAACATGACACCCAAAGAACCACTCACAAGAAGTCGTTCCTCTGTGCCGTCAGCACGCAACATGGAGGAAGAAGCTGGCTAGTCCTCTTTCTGCCCCTGCGCTGAGCCTTGTACATATTTTTATGTTCTTTTTAATGTGATTGTGGCCTGTTCGACCAATGGCGGTCACCCGGCTCAAGCCATCCAACCTTCTCTGGACATCCAGGAGGGTGGTGCTCTTCTTTTAGAACATATTTCTGCCCTTTAAAACAGGTGAAACCACATCTTCGCCAGTCGCATTGATGTCCAACTTCTGGTGCCACTTCCGATTTGCCTCTTCCATAGAGCAGCGCTTGTGCTCTTGCAGTTAGACCCGAGGGACTAACACAAAGCTTTTCTGCGCACTTTATCTCCTCTCGTAGCCAGAGGAGTGTCCTTCAGTTTTCATTCTGGAAGTGCAAACTTAGTTTTATGGATCAACAGTATCACCAGCAAAACAAACATATCTTGTTTTATTCAAAACTGCTAGTCATTTTAAATGGTTTTAAAATAAATCCTCCGCATTTTATTATTGCGTGAACAGGTTTTTTTTTTGACTCACATTGCCAACTGTAACCGTAAGAACTGGAGTGAGCAGGGGTTTGTGACATTGTTCTCACTCAAAGCACAGCAATTTTAACACAATACATTCATAACTTGACATCTAAATGCATTAAACATGTATATTGAGGGTGACAGAAACATTTGGAGATGAAGACAGTTCCATGCCTTACGAAACTTGTTTTTTTTTTTAAATGTGTGTTTCTGTCTCTGTCTTTATTTTGATTTGAGGTGACTGGAAAGGTGAAGAGATGGAAGGTGTTTGTATGTAGACTATATATTGTAGTGTCTCACTGGTGTTACTGTATAAACAAATGGATCCCGTTATCTGGTCCTCCAAAAAACTTGACTGATCTTTCATACTTGATGGCAGTTCTTAGCAGCGGTGATTCAAGGTCATGATGCGGAAACAGTAAAAATCTTTTTACACGTTGCAACCGTCACACAAAATGGATTGTTTTCATGGTTTGTCGTAAGCCCGGTTCACACTGACACTAGGGTCGCCGAGTGGCAGACAGTGAACAACCCTTCAATGTTTTTTTCAGTGTTTTGGATGTGTGTGAGAGTGTGAGCGTGCTAGAAAGCAAAAAGGGTGTTTTAACCGACATGGAAAAAGAGAATGTGAGCTAAGAGAGGAAATATCTTTTCTATCTTAATAAAATTACAGTAACATTTATTAGCACCTAACATGTTTATTTCAAAATGGCCTTAGATATCAAATTTTTCTTTCTTCCTGCAGATTGTTTACACGTGAAATTCTGTGCAGCTCTTTTCTTTAACAATGCACACACTCATAACTTTTCTTTTTGTATTTTTAATTTAGTTCTTAACTGTCAAAATATTGTGTGTGTTGGTGCAAAATTTATAAAGTTTTATGTTAATTAAATTTATTGTTGTCATCACTGAATCTTTTACTGTCTTTATTACAGTAACTTTATGTAAGCAATGTGCAAATAACAAGCCTAAGAAGATTTAGCGCTCTTCCACATAGAAACAGCATGCAATTCTGTAAGGAAGTGGCAGTCTAGTTAATTTCTATTTAACCTGTGCTGAAAAAATCTTTATCCAAAATTGAGTGATAATACAGCATCAAGGTTAGCAAAACTGTACATCAGTGCAAATACTGAATTTAATTTATTTGAGCTGTTTGTAGGTTCTGAAATGAGCACATGCTTGTCATTCAAAGCAAGCTTAACTGTAGGTATAATTACAGGGACATATTAAGAAATTATATTTATGTCCTCAAATAATCCACACACACCTTTTCAGGAAAATCCACTCTTATTTACATGACATTTCATGAATCATCAAGTAAAATCATCAGGATACAAGCTCCTGAAAGCTTCAGGCTAAATTCAGATTTGTCCACCAGAGGTCACCATATCCTCTGATTCTTATTCATCACTTTAGTTCTTATGTCAATACAACCATGACAAAAGCACACTCTACTGGGTATTTGAATTAGGCCTACTGTATATACAGAACACCATTATGTATTTGCAAAATCATATTTAATCTGAGGTTATATTCATTTCACGCTCAATCCAATAATAGAGGCTGTAGACTTTCAAATAAAGATTTGGTCGGTTAGGTTTTCCACAAGAATTGGCATTCACGCGAATTCCAATCAAAAAGTAGCGCTCCTCAATTTTGATATAGCAGTTCAGCGGTCCACCAAGATTTGTCTGCATGTTATGGCATAAACATACATGCACAACATATTACTATAAATAATGTAAGAGATGTATCAAATAATATAACAAATATTAATAGTTCAGATAAGTGGCTTAACTCACTCCAAAAATAAACTATTTTGTTTAAATAAAAAAACTCTGAAATCAACCATTTTAAATGCTACAAGTGAACTTTGGCATGGATAAAAATGGATATTTAAATTTGTTATACCATTCAAAAGTTTTGGGTCTGTAGGATTTTGTTAATGTTTTTGAAAGGAATTGTGAAATATAATTACAATTTAAAACCAGTTTTCTACTTTAATATATTTTAAATATTTGACGGCAAAGCTGAATTTTCAGCAGCCACAGTCTTCAGTGTCACATGATCCTTCAGAAATCATGCTGATTTGTTGCTCAAGAAACGTTCGAATTAATTTCAAAATTGAAAAGAGTTATGTTAATTATTTTATTTTTTGTCTTCTTTGATTAATAGAAAGTTAATAGAAATAGAACAGCATTTATTTGAAATGGTCAGTGAAGACATAACGTAACTAAAGATTTCTGTCACTTTCTTGTTGAATTAAAAAAAAAAATCATACTGACACCAAACATTTGAATGTAAAAATCATTGGAAAATCTCTTATGTCGATTGATAATATGGCACTACTAGATATTATACTATGCAATTCCAATGGAGAAGCAGTTAAATGTACTTTAACAGTACTTTATAAAGTTCATAAAGTTAAAGCACGAAGAAGAGTAAAACATACCTCACATCCGTTAACACCACCACCGAAATCACCAACACAAAGCATGTCTGCTGCCACAGTATAGTTCCAATACTCTGGCTTATTGCACAAGGACCGTGACATTAACTCCACTTCGGCCTCTTGCAGTACGCCGATATCATCTGATAAATGTAAAAATATCAAATATAATACAAACATCTTCAGTCAGCTACTGTAAATAGCTGCAGCGTCAACTCACCACTAGGCTGAGCGTTGTATCCTGTGATGTGACACGATTCATATCTATGATCGGCGGTGTCTTCATCAGGCACACAGATGGCATGGACAAAGTCATTAAACTTAAAAGGGGTCGCCATTTCTAAAAGAGCAATATTGTACCGCAAAGTGACAGGATTGAATCGTTTGTGTTTAATAATTCTGGCGACTTCTGATTTCTGCGTGGACTTGGCATCAACATCCAATCTACTGCTTCCTGCTCGGATCAAGAATTGGCTATGGGAGGAAATAACACAACATTATCAGACGCTATATGCAGATAAATACTGGCTGTTAAGGATTAAAGTGTAGCTACATATTACCTTTGTTGCTGCTCATTTACACATGAAGCAGCGGTCATTATCCAGTATCGGTGGACGATAGCTCCACCGCAGACCTGAGTGAACGGGGCAGATGAATTGGTCTGGTATTGTACAGACACCTGCCACGGCCAAACTCTCACTTTCACGTTGTCGCCTCCGATCATCCGTTTATCTCGGCGTGCAACCACTCTCTCAGGCCTGTTTCCGCACAGATAATCTAGGAGATCGGTAAAAACAACAACAACAACAACACCACACAGTTAAGATACCAAGTTCGCTGAAAGTAGTGCACTGATCTCATTAAAGTTAAAACTCACGGTGTTCGGGCGGAGTACCGATCGCGGCAAAATAAAAAATTACCCCCCACCCAAAAACACACATAAAAATGAGAATTTTCATGCTAGGGCTCATTACGGAGACGTTTAGTTAATTTAAAGGGACAGGGTGCGGGACTGCCGAATAACGGTTAAATTTTGAATTCTATGACGTTAAGTCATTACGGTTTGTGAACCGATAATGTTCAGTGCCGTCAACCGGAACCGAAAGCTTTTTTTTCATAACCGGATTGTTAAAAAAACAAAAACAAAAAAAACCTTGCCTATTTATGAGCCGGTTCTTTTTAGTGAATCAAAAACGTAAAACAATTACCAAATTAATATGAGCCATTTCTTTTAACTGAATCACAAACATACATGGCAAGTCCGATTGTTTCTTATAAGACTGTTCTTTTTTACTGAATTGTATGAATCCCTCATGAATTAATTTGACTCACTTACATGGCAGCAAGTTATCTAGAGACTTCTACGACAATTATATGAAATTTTAAATGATCCAAAATCAATTCTTGGGCAAGTACCTAACCAGCCAGTGTTCAAAACTATCTCCTTACCTTAGCCCAATTCACAACGGTAAGCTTGAGGGGTTTTTTCAATTGGGGTGGTTTTTCTAATGAAATATATTGCTATGCATTTAAAATTAGTGTAATATGTTATATCCATTCAAATAGAAGCTTAAGAACGTTTTGATTTTTTTTTTTTAATTATTTTAATCAAACACAATAACTGAAGTAACACTTAGCCAGGAAAGACAGTAACACCACAGACAAATCAGCCTAAATTCAGACTTTTCTCAAATGGAGGCTGCCATCATGATGATTTCAAGATCAGGGGACATTTTGAAAATATTAATAAGTACGTATTTATCAAAATTTTGATTAAAATGTGTCAGATCTGCAAGACATAACACCACAGACACTAATAAAGTGCGACACATGAAATTGTCAGAAATTTAGCTAATTTTAAGAAAATTAATAAGAAAGAATGTACTCCCCATGCACCCCTCAGATCATCCAGCACCTGCAGTGACCTTTACACACAGGAAGTAGTCCAAATAGAATTCTCCCTTTTCTTAAAGGGGCGGCATCCATTGTTGTAACACCCCAGACAATAATTTGGGGGACGCAAGTTTTTTCTTAAATATAACAAAATATGTATTTTTAAAAACAATTTAATACAATTGTACATGTTAAATAAAATCTGTATTCACAATATAACCACTTCATTTTTGTTAAAAATGTTATATTGTTGCAATTACATTCCGTGATACCTCTCTGAGGTATGGCGAGAATATGCATATTTAGTTAAAAATGTAATCTCTCAAACTCAATTAAATATGTATTTTAAAATAAAAATGTCACTATTAACAGTGCACAAATTGTGTTTACCCTTCAGAATACAAACATGCAAACATTTTATGATTTATTGGTATTTAAAGTTGATTTAAACTGTTGTAAAGTAGAGGGACACCGCTTGCCACCACAAATGAAGAATGACCCTTGAAATGTTTTCTAATTTGAGTGGTACTGGTTGGTTTTCGCAAGCTTGTTTTCGTCTTTGCGCCATTACTTCACGTCTGTAAACATAAAGAGTCCTGGTTAGTAGGAGGCTGTATAGCACGTGAGGATGCTGCAGGTGGCGGATCATTTATGACCTTTTCTCACAGCAGCTGGAATAATTAAATTATTTTGATGGCGGATTGTAATCCATGAAGGTCCATACAACAATAATCAGTGACAAATGGAGATTCACCCGTAGTCACCAGCAGTCATGCAATGCTGATGTTGTTAACATTAAAATTTTGAAAACAAAGTATATATAACTTTATAATTTGCACGGTTTGATGTGATATGAGCTAAGTAATTGTTAGATTTAATCACAATTGGTAGCGCAATGTACGGTAATGCTTTTTTTCTCAGTTGGTCAGAACAAAAGTGGCAGACATGTTACTTACTTGTTCAGATGACATTTTCCAGTACAAATTATTTATTACTTATTTGGGTCATACTTCCAAGACGTAAAATATGTGATTCTGAAGTACAGTGAATATCCACACCGGTACGGTGACTGATAGCAAATAGTCTTTGATGACAGCCACACATACTCCTTAAAACATTAAATTCATTGTGCTGAGGAGCCGTGCCGATGCACAGTCCACGTAGACATGATAATTTCGCAAATAACTGCAGGTTTCAAACAGAGATGGCAACAAAGAGGCAAAACTTACAGACTGCAGCTTTAAATGTACTGAAATATGTTTCTGCAAACTACATTGATTACTTGGTCGTGCCAAGTCGTGGTCGCTACCAGGATGGTCGAGAGCAGAGCGCTGTTATCTTCAGTTAACCAAAGGGACCCTGTTAATGGTTTCAAGATAGTAAAATACTAACTTAAAGTACTATTGTTTGTATGTACTATATGTCTGAACAGCATGCGTGTGAGTTTTGCACACAATTTTAAACATTTTCTAAAGTTAGACCGTCGCAATGCAGAAATTTCCACACATTTTTCTTATAGCACGTGAGTACGGTGGTCGAGAGAGCTCAAGGGGCTGCAACTTCAGAAAACACATGCAAATAGCAAAAACACCAGCAAATTGAGAAAACATCTTCATTAGTTTGACAGCACATGTGCTAGCATCACAACCAAATACAAAACATGCTGCAAATCCTCACAACGCAAACAAATAAAGAAAGGCACTGCAAATACTCACACCCCACCAAATACAGAAACGTGCAATAGCACAAACCACAACCAAATTACCTCAACAAAATTAAAATTAACCATGCTTTTTTTGGCATATTTACCATTTGTATAACCACAGTTGCACAAATACTATGGTTAAACTATGATTAGAGTCCATGGTTAATTTGTGCATGGTTATAATGATTTAATTATTGTAATCATTTCTTGTTTTTATTTATTTTTATATAGCTTAATAAATGTGTTTATTAATTAATTAATTTTAATACCATGGGCTATGGTTAATTTTTGTAAGGGAAGTTGTAAAAGTAAGTTAGCCAGCTTACGTAACCTTTCACAGTTACAGTAATTGTGTATTTTGTCAGCTTTTTTAGGCTAATAATAAAATGACTATTTGCTGTGCGTTTGTGTTGTATTTGCATCACGTTTCTTTATTTGTTTGTGTTGTGACTATTTGTAGCACGTTTCTGTTTTTGCAGCACATTTCTTTATTTGGTTGTGTTGTGAGCATTTGCAGTGTGTGTGCTGTCGAATTGATGAAGATGTTTTCTTAATTTGCAGGTGTTTTTTTCTATTTGCATGTGTTTTTCATTTGTAGTGCATTGAGCTCTCTCAGCCACCGTACAAGAGTGAAAGTACAAAAATATTCAAATACAATTAGAATTTTTTTTTAAATACAGTACATTTTATTGTTACACTTTATTGTAATGACAGGAACGCAGCCCATAGCCCAGAGAGCTGTTCTGATCTCTGATGGGGGACAGCTCACATTAGCAGGCCCATGCAGGCAGAGAAAAACAGGGCTGAGATTAATTTAAAAACTGGCAGATCTGTGACTGAGGCAGCAGCTACAGATCTTGCTTGAGCTTCTCTCAGCCAGACGGTGTACCGGCTAGCACGAGTATATATGCCAGGTTTCTTTGGTAATGCACAATCCTCTCCGTGACTTGTCACACCATAAAGGTAAAATCTCTCCATGTCTTTGCTGTAACACTGTAGAGGGCCTCCGCTGTCACCCTTGATTGAAGAGTATTCCAACAGATATTGTTAATCACTGTCTTTCACTGACCAATTACTCTGAAATAATGAGCCAACATTACCTGACATGTGTCAACTCCCCCTTTGTCAAATCCTGCGCAGATCATGTTGTCATTAACATGGCCATCATACCAGCTTCTTTGGTTGCAGATCCCAGTATCAATGAGATCAACTTCAGCTTCGTGAAGAGTGCTAAATAACATTCCTTAAAAAAAAGTAAAATGTTTCAGATTTTTAAAAAAAAATTACATATACAGTATCTCACAGAAGTGAGTACACCCATCATATTTTTGTAAATATTTTATTATCTTTTCATGTGACACAACTGAGGAAATGACACTTTGCTACATTGTAAAGTATACAGCTTGTATAACAGTGTAAATTTGCTGTCCCCTCAAAATAATTCAACACACAGCTATTAATGTCTAAACCACTGGCCACAAAAGTGAGTACACCCCTAAGTGAAAATGTCCAAATTCGACCCAAAGTGTCAATATTTTGTGTGGCCTCCATTATTTTCCAGCACTGCCTTAACCCTCTTGGGCATGGAGTTCACCAGAGCTTCACAGGTTGCCGCTGGAGTCCTCTTCCACTCCTCAATGACGACATCACGGAGCTGGTGGATGTTAGAGAACTTGTGCTCCTCCACCCTCCGTTTGAGGATGCCCCACAGATGCTCATTAGGGTTTAGGTCTGGAGACATGCTTGGCCAGTTCATCACCTTTACCCTCAGCTTCTTTAGCAAGTGTTTGGGGTCGTTGTCATGTAGGAATACTGCCCTGCGGCCCAGTCTCTGAAGGGAGGGGATCATGCTCTGCTTCAGTATGTCACAGTACATGTTGGCATTCATGGTTCCCTCAATGAACTGCAGCTCCCCAGTGCCAGCAGCACTCATGCAGCCCCAGACCATGACACTCCCACCACCATGCTTGACTGTAGGCAAGACACACTTGTCTTTGTACTCCTCACCTGGTTGCCGCCACACACACACACGACACCATCTGAACCAAATAAGTTTATCTTGGTCTCATCAGACCACTGGACATGGTTCCAGTAATCCATGTCCTTAGTGTGCTTGTCTTCAGCAAACTGTTTGCGGACTTTCTTGTGCATCATCTTTAGAAGAGGCTTCCTTCTGGGACGACAGCCATACAGACCAATTTGATGCAGTGTGTGGCGTATGTTCTGAGCACTGACAGGCTGACCCCCACCCCTTCAACCTCTGCAGCAATGCTGGCAGCACTCATACGTCTATTTCCCAAACACAACCTCTGGATATGACGGTGAGCACGTGCACTCAACTTCTTTGGTTGACCATGGCGAGGCCCGTTCTGAGTGGAACCTGTCCTGTTAAACTGCTGTATGCTCTTGACCACCGTGCTGCAGCTCAGTTTCAGGGTCTTGGCAAAAAAATAATCTTTTTCACTTAGGTCACTTAGGGGTCTACTCACTTTTGTGGCCAGCGGTTTAGACATTAATGGCTGTGTGTTGAGTTATTTTCAGGGGACAGCAAATTTACACTGTTATACAAGCTGTACACTCACTACTTTACATTGTAGCAAAGTGTCATTTCTTCAGTGTTGTCACATGAAAATATATAATAAAATATTTACAAAAATGTGAGGGGTATACTCACTTCTGTGAGATACTGTATGTATTATGTGCTTATAAGCACAATTCTGTTATTTTTCTTTAAATACTCTCTTTGAATGTGATGATAAGAAATGATCTTAAATCATCCATAAATGTTAAAAATTCAAACTGTGTGAAAGGAAAAATATTGTTGCCATGTAAAATGTAAATGTTCATGGTTTTCTTCTCAAAGAGGAAGGAGAGAACTGATTATATAAACCCACATACTATTAACAGTTTAACTGCCAGAAAGATTTAAAAAATTATAGCTCCTCTCTGATATATGAACCCTTTTCACAGACTGTGATGACACATATCCACAGTTTTTAACATTGTAAATTTAGCTAAGATTTTTTTTTCATTGTTTATTTTTACAATTATTGTATAATTTATAACACCATACTCTGTGTATCACCTTACTATATTACAGAAAACGAATTAATGCTGATGCATGAGTTTTTATTTTTTAAATAAATATAGTTATTTTTTGGAGTAGTTATTTTTTTCCTTTTTTGGAAAGTCATAGAAACAGTCAAAGATTTTTTTTTCTTTTGCTATTGGAGCAAATGGGAACACACACACAGACACACAAAAAAATTTCCAACAAAAACAACAGAATATTACATATTCTGCTAAATAATAATCTGTTTATGATGCAGAGATTTTGAATTTTGGACTAGTGTTTTTGGACAGTTAAATACTAACCTTCTAACACTGAGCTGCCCCAACCAGTGATGTAACACGAACTGAAGTTTAGTTGTTTCTCATCCATTTCATTTTCCATTATGCACAGAGGCTGCACATGTTTTGTGAAATGCAAAGGGCGATGTAGATGCAAAAGTGCCACATCGTTGTCATAATTCGATCGGCTGAAATTCTCATGCAGGATCACTTGCTGGACTGAACGATACTGGACACCCTTTCCATACATGGATCGAGAATTCACTCCAGCTACTATTCGTAATTTATAATTGTTACTATAAAAGAAAGATGTAAGAGACAAATTTACATACTAAATGCATGCACAGATCTGCAATAAAAACTATTACTTTGCAAAGCAGAAATAGTTTTAGGCATTTTCTTGGTAAATAAAAAGGTTTGATGTAATAAGTAGTTTACATCCAATGCTAATCTAGAAAGAAATAAGGATATAATTAACTGAACCACTACTGCAAGTATATAATTTTAGTTCAACTACCAGCCCTCACCTATTTCTGAAGCAGTGGGATGCGGTGACTACCCACCGATGGCTGATGACAGACCCACCACAGATATGCCTTGACATCCACTGTATGCTCACCTGCCAAGGCCATGCACCCTGCAATGCAGAAAGGCCTCCTGAAATACGAAGGTGCTTTGGAGGATCCAGCAAAGGTCGATTTCCACAACCTTAAAAAAGCATACTTTTCATTACTTTTTATGTGACAACCACCGATGATTAGATTGTCTGTAAATAATATTAACCCATTTAAAACGCCAGTAACATTTATGACTAAAATGAGCGTTTATATGCATTTTTGATATGCATAAGATATTTAAAAGGTCTAATGATGTATTAAGATGATGCATGTAAATGTTAGTGGGAAGACACAGATGCATATTTTGCATAATGATAGAGTAAAATGGTTCAAAGTAGAGTAAAAATTCAATTTGTTGTTACACTAAATAAAACATTTAAGAACTATACATATTTTCCTGCATATGATTTTTGTTTTCCCACAACTGCCAGACAGTAAATACATATTAGATTATGATACTTTATTAATTGCTGGATTTTATAGGCTATTATTTTTTACTTTTTGATATAATTTACCACTGATAACAGTTGTCTAATTGAATAGTTTATCATTTTTAGCTAGAATTTTCTAAAACTTCACAAAAGGCATGTAGGCTAATTTGTTTTATTGGGATTAAATGGGTTAATAATAATAATAATATTGTTAAAATGAAACTACTTGTAATCCCAGACGATAACGAGCTAATGAAGACTAACTGTAGGGCTGTTATAAACATTTTAAACGTGAAAGCAATAAGAGGGAGATACAAAGCAGATTAAAACAATCGAATCTCCTTGGAACTGATTATTATGTAATCTGAAAAGATTCTAAAAGTGACGTAACATCGTTCTGTAATGTTTTAAAAGACCCGGACGAGGAAGACAACACATTTCAAATCTTTTGTTTATGCAGACAACAGCGTATCCCACAATACATATTTCTATGTAAAGGACACTAGAAAGGAAGGTCACTACCTTTAAACAAAACCACTAAGATAAATTTCATGCGAGTTTGTCCCTCGTGATAATACACCAAGCAGACAACCTGTTTTTTTTATTTTATAGCATTCTAAAGATATTTTTAAACTCTGAGTCAAACACAATGAAGGCTGTGTGATTGTTGCTTCAGACATGTTAGGCAACATAACATCGAAATCGTCATTCCCGAACATTCCCGAAACATCTCATTCTCGAAGAAGGCTCTTTAACTGAAAGTCCAATAAACGAAAACTAAAATGAACTCTCTTATTGTGTAACTGGTGCTACCTATTGGCCGACACTCCCTTACATTTTGCTGGGAGTCATCAATTATGCAGGGTAACGGTGCACACTGAAGGAAGGTAGCAGCAACAATATGGCGACATCCGCAATTTCTTCCGAATTTATTCGACATCTGCAGTCCAGTGAGGATTTTTTGGATACACGCTAACGTAATCATAGTAAGTATTGTGTTTAAATATCGCACTCGCGATGTGTTTGTTCCCAGCAATGGAAGTCGTTGCACTGTCAATGAATGTCGCAGAGACGCCGCACGCTGAGGGGGTTTTACTGCTAGACCCTTCTCGCCAAATGCACATTCGCTTTTATATTTCATTACGACTGAAATGACTGTAATGTAGTTCGCTTTTTTGTTCAAATGACCCTATTGTGATTAGGCCCTTTCATTTCACCCTCTCAAATGACAGTTTTAAGCTGTCATAATATGAGTTAAACACATTCTTGCAAGGCAATATGTGGTGTGTTATTTGTATATGCATAATCAATGACGTGATCCGGAGCCTGTAGCTTTGCACCCTCGTCTGAATAAAGGGCTTCTTGTCAGCATTTATCAAATGTCAAGCTGAGTAAATGAGCAAAAATGCACATGTGGACAGGTTTGAAGTGATCCGTTGTAATTAAGACGTTCAAAAGGCAATCCATGCTTGGCTGCTTATTGATTGTAGGGTGGACGCAGGTTGCACGGGTGTGGTATGCTACATTTTCTTGTTTATGTTCCTCGCGAGCAGAAACCTTGCACAACGTCGTTGAGATATCTCGCTGTTCTCTAAAAGCGACGGACGTTTTGCTCAGAAATGCGGTTTTGTGACTAAAACGATGTTGGCTGTGTGAGTATAAAAGGGTAAATACGACGAGAGAGCGAAAAAAACACTGCAGTATTTTCCGTTTTTCCTCCGCGGCTTCGGCCCGCTTTCGTGAAGGCGTCGGGCTGTTAAGAAACGTACGTTTTCAGACAAAATTGTTTTCGGACCCCGAGGAAAATGTGACAAGGTTTTGGAAAACGCAAAGATGTTGTTCGTGAAACCGTGGTGCTGATGAGGATTTCGTGACCAAACATTGATGAAATCAAGGTAGGACCACTGCGCATTCGGTCACATAATCATACTTGACGATGTTCTTGAAATAAGGTAGAGGTTTGTTTTAAGGAATTGTCATTTATGTCCGAATATACATCATTTATTGACATGTATTTTGTATTTGAAGACGTTAGTGTGTCGTTTTGACAGTTCTGTGGCGCAAAGAAGCTCGAAAAGCACATGGACGAAAATGAACTCATAATTTTATTCACAATGCTTCCCAAATTAACCTATGTCCTCTCATCTGTAAATAAGCTGGACCTCGTAGCCCACCTGACATTTTCTAAAGCCGTATCCCCGTGCAGCTCAGCATAGTCCCTTCAGTTATTTCGAGATATTTAGGCCCACTCAACAGAAGCCCACCTCCTTCATTTAATACGAATTCCTTTACAACCCTTTTAAAAACCCCTGAGAAACAATATGCTTCCATATGCTTAAGCTTATGGAAGGTGCACTGTAAAAATTTAATTCCTAGCAGCGGTATGCTATGAGATTTCTTTACCGTGTTCAGTGATACTACATACTACTGTTTAACCAATTTGACTGTGATTGTTCACAAAATGCAAAATATCATTAAAGCTAATAAAATCTTGTGAGGGCAACTATTTGTGTGTGTGTGTGTGTGTGTGTGTGTGTGTTTCATAATAGAGAATTTGTTAATCAATTTTAAGGAAATGCATTTAAGTAACAAGATGTGCTTTTTAACAAATAACTATCAAATAAATAACATGACAACACAATTAACAGCATGTGGCAAAATAATAATCATTTAAATGCATAATTCTTTTCATATTGCATTGCATGCTGGAAATTCTCGAAACAGAATTTTCTAGAATGTAAATGTGTATTCAGAGAACTCTGCTAGGCTTGGTTGGTCAAAATGTGCAGAAATATTGTTGCTCTTGCTTTTATTTATTTATTTTATTTTATTGTTAAATGTAGATTTAGCATAATTTTAATTTCCTCCTGAATATGATTCCAAAAACCCTTATGAGTCCCTTTTTACAGTGTGGTGCTGATTGGACAGCTCCCCTAAGGCAAGATCCTCTTTGCTTGTGTTGTTTTGACCACACAGCTGTTTTACTAATAAGACATTGAAAACGACAAATACAAAATGTTTGTATTTTAGTATGATCATTTTTTTTGTTTACCTGTTTCATTGCTAAGGGAAAAAATCAACTCAAACCAACCTAAACTGGTTTAGAGTTCTTTGCTGGTTTAAGCTGGTCTCCTAGTCTGACCAAGTAAGAGTCCAAAACCCTTTTAAGACCTGCCAAGAGACCTGCTAAGACTGACAAACCAGCTTAGGCTGTTTTAAGCAGTTTTTTTTCCAGCGGGTATTGAAATGATATCAGATTCTTCATACACATGGTACTTCTGCCACTAATGGTGTCTGTTATGTGCCAGCGTTTGTTGCATTCCTTGATATTTTGTTCATGTTTCTTATTTGCTTGAAGGTAAATAGGGTATATTTACTTCAAAGGCAAGATGAAAATGCAAATGTCATTTCTGAAACAAAACTGGAATTGGATGGAGAGAAAAGCTAAAAGTCAGCTAAGTAGCTCTGTAATATCAGGATATGGCTTGGTTAAGTGTCTGGCCCATAAGTGCATACAAGCTTTTAGATGATGTGGTTCACCAGGCCTCCCTTCACCCACCCCATTTCCCATTCTGCAGCCTTAGGGACATAACTCATGTCCCAAATCGGCCTCTCAGTGGATGTTTTGTTCATGAGGAAGACAGGTTCAAATCTGCTTGTGCTATCGTGAGGTATCTTCTAATCCAGTCTACATCCTTTCAGCTCCCAGCACCCTTTCATCTAAAATAGAAACATCCATCATAATGACCCAAAAGAACCATACCATGAGAAGTTATGCAAGCACAAATCAGGGAAAAAAAAGTCCAATGAATCACTTATCACAAAGGCAATTAATATTATTGCAAGTGTAATCCAAAGACAAACATTAAATATCACCTTTATCTGCTCTTAATGGAGGGTGCTTTTCATTTTTCATGAAGTGGATGACTCATCCAGGATCTAGTGCCAGTCTCTCTTTAACATGCTCTCAATTTAGCAACAGATTGTTTTGATGTGTAAGGTAATATTTTTAGATGCAAGGCTTAGCATTTTACTTTCCTGTGTTTAACATATCAGTTTGTGTGAGCGGATGATGTAACGAGGTAGTATTGTTCAGTAAGACTTTATCTTTCCGTAAGCTAGAATTAAATCTAAATGACATTTTGTTGTTTTGCTTTTTTTATTTGTTAATTGTGACAAGATTGTGTGGGCTCGCTTGGCTTAGATTTTAAGTATTGATAATGTGATACAAGATAGTAGTAGCTGGTAAAAATAGTAATTGATGACTAATGATCATGTGTGTGATGAATGAATAGTTATTGTAATGTTGTAGATTAGAAAATCTTGATACATATTTAGATCAGAGTTATTTTTAAGTGGACACAATGTACATTTACAGTTTTTCTATATAAGGTCATTTATAAATTTTATTCAAAACTTCTTGCTTGATTTTCTGCTGAAAATGACTTCTGTCTGGTGACGTATACTGGATTTTTCCAATCATTTAATCAGCTTAAATCCTTTTCTTGCAACTGATCTGTCACTACTTCTATTTCATCTCAACTTTAAGTCCTGAAATTTTAGATTTCTCCATTTGCCTACCTACATTAAGGATCAGCAAATTATATACAAATATTGATAATAGTATTATCACCCCAAACTTTACAGTTTTGCATTGAGTTTTGTAATAATAATTCAGGCTGATTTAAGAAGAGGTTGATGTCACACATCGCCGTTTTCGTGTGCTCTGTTAAATCCCAAAAGCAAACAACAAACAGTGCTAATATACACTCACAGTGTGCTGTCATACTACCACCTAAAAATTATGATCCTAACCTTTATCTCAATACTGAAATCTCAGTTGGCCGCACAGTGATTCATCTTTAATGAATCATTAAAATATTGGTGTCCGGGATACTGTGAGCCCAGAGACTGCAGTCAAAGTCCCTTTCAGGGAAAGTCTGTTCACTAGGCAGCCATATTTACAGAGAATCTGGGAAGCTATTTCAGGCGTCCAAAACCAACTCCTACTTGAATGGGGAAAGCCTGTAATCTCAAAAATCTGAAAAACTGCTTGCCACACTCAAATCATCAATAAAATCTGATATAAACTCTCTCGTAATTGTTGTTTTTTATCCTCAAATAGTGTTAAAAAAAACTTTCAAGCTGAACCTGCCAGTGCAAATGTTCAATGATTTTTACCAATTGGTTCTTGTATTTAGAAGACTGGGCTTATTCCACCATCGTGCGCGTTGCACTTTCTCCCATTCGTAAGTAATGTGAGTGCACTGTCTTTGTATCTAAAGTCTTTGCTTTAGTGTACACTGTGAGTTTTTGTAAGCTTAGGTTAAAGGTTTAGTTTCTGACAAAAAATGTTGTATATTTGTCATTTTGTATATTTTTTTATTCAGTGGAAGTCAATGGCGACCAGCAACTTTTTGGTTACCCACATTCTTCAAGATAATGGAGGCTTCGACCCAGAAACAGTTTTTATTACATCACAGCTTAACCAGCAGATCAGATACGATTCGGTTTCTGCCAATTCTTATATCTTGCAGATATCTTATGCTACATGCAGATAAATGTATAGTTCAAGAATGTAATATATAATATTGATATGAGCTCAGACAACACATTATCACAACAGCAAGGTCATGAGTTTGATTCCCAGGAAATGCATGAACTGATACGGAATGTATGAAAGTATATGCAAAATGCTTAAATGAACATTTTGAATGCGAAATTAGAAAAGACTTTTTCTTTTTATGGTAAGCTCTAATCTCATTGGCTTACCTTTGGCAGTAAGAGTGCACCGGGTTTGTGTCAGTTGCTTTACAAGTATGCGTTTATGGGCCAGAACAAGTTGCAGTGTGGACAAGACTGCTGTATGATTCTGAGCCCAGTTGTCCAGTAATGTCCTTTTCTCTTTCCGACATAGAACTGGCTGCCGTGGAGGGTACATAACAGAAGAAGAAGTTGCTGCAGGATGAAAACATGGCTGCACCCCTTCTTGCACCGCCAGGACCTAACAGCTTCAAATACTTTACCAGGGAATCTCTGTGTGAAATCGAGAAGCGTATTGCTGAGGAGAAAGCCAAGCCGCCACCTAAACCAGACAGCAGCTACCGCGACGATGACGACGAGAACAAGCCCAAGCCTAACAGTGACCTGGAGGTGGGCAAGAGTCTGCCCTTCATCTATGGGGACATCCCTCGTGGAATGGTGGCAACACCATTGGAGGATATCGATCCCTTCTACATGAATAAGAAAGTGAGTGTGTCATCATGTCTATTCATAAGTCCTGTAAAGCTGGCCTTCACAATTATCTTCTAAGCTGTGCACTATGGATCATTATAAAAGTGGAGAAGCTAATGTGTTTTTCCCCAACTTTTCCAGGTCATTTATTTTTATTCTCTTATATGTGAAACCTCTGATGGTGACATGCAGCATTTGGATTTACTTGGTAAACATTTGCAAAAACAGATAACTCAAGTTTTGAAAAAAATCTAGTTTTTTCATTGTGCATTCCAATTAATTTCAATCAAACTGCAGTTGGGATATTTTGATTAGGTGCAAAATTACTAAAAAAAATACCAACTAACACAAAAACATGATAGCATAATAAAAAACAGGATTTTTGAAAATTTGTTTTTGCAAACTCTTCATATGACAATGTGAATAACATCCTTCAGTAATCTACTACAGTGCAGAAGAATTTGTTTGTGGCTTATGTATGTTGTAGATTGCGTATGAGATGATTCTTAAAAAGGTTAGCAGAAGAGGTCTGTAGTGGTCTGCTGAAGCTTTACAGTTCCAGCTGACAGACTTGTTTTAATTGTTCCAGTAATAATCCTTTAGAAATGAACAGCCAAAAGAAACGCTCCAGTGCATTTAAAGGAACCACGCAGCATATTAGAACAGCTCTCTGAGCAGTGGGACAAGGATAGTTAGGCTATTTAAAGATCTGTAATGTTGCTGTGTAAGGTTTTGGTGAAATCAGTATTTGGTAGTCTTTAGTGTTGCCATGATGTGTATGTGAAGATAGAAAAATTATGAGAACAAAAGTGAAATTTTGATTTCCAATATCCGGCTTTTAAAGCCAAAAGTATGAGACCAAATAAAAATCTGGAGCTCAAAATTTAAACCTGGAAACGTTTTAGGTAAAAGTAATAAATGTCATGGAGTTACCTGAATATAATTTTTTTACCTCTATAAACTGAAGCTCAAGACGCTCTTTGGATCATTTACAAATCATGCTAAAGGTTCTACACAGTCTTGTGGAGTAAAAACCAAATACCACAACATTTTATAATTGCACATTTCATTTAAAATATTGTGCAGTTAATATGTGGTGAAAAATGCTGTGAATATAATAAAATTGCAGCATTTTGTCCTCTATGACTTTTTAATGAATGCACAGTTTCTTGATATGTTACCAGTCATGAAACAGTGGCTTGCTTTTGATGTTAAAATTAAGCAATATCAGATGCAAGCTAGTCCTCAAACAGATTTTCAGGAGCGAGTTGTTGTTATGAGATGTAGCCTACGGGTGGAAGATGAGGTCATCTTTTCTGTCTGAGTCGTAATGGAGCCCAGCAGGCTCAGATCTGCATTCCTGTTTGGCTCAGCGCTAAGTGCAGTGGTGAGACTTTAGCCGCGTCTGCCACACTGGACTTTACTAAATAATGCACAGACTCGTTTGTGTGTTAATGCCTGTTAATGTGTGCATGTGTTGAAGCATTTCCCTGCCTCCCTCTCTTGCTCGCTCCCTCCGTCTCATTCCTCTGCCTCCCTCTCATGCAGCACACACTGTCTGTTATGTAACCGCCTGCTCCATGCATGCACAGGAAGGAGATTTCAGTCTCCCGATGAAAACCTCATGGAGGAACGTATGTGAAACGTGGCGCTAAGGAACGAAATTGTGTTCTGAACCAATTTTTATTGTAAACGTCGCTCACGTTAGACCATATATAAGACATTTTTTAATATTTAGATGCATCACGTTTATACGCACATGCCACATTGTAGTACTTAATGTCGAACTATCCTGCAATCTCGAGGATTTAATGGCTCTTTGATGGTACGCATTGCCAGCATTGGAATCAGATCTCCCTGCATCCCATTGTCCTTTTGTTTCCACACGTTAGGCTCGACTTGCAGCCTGCAGCAGTAGTGAAACCTGATTCTTGAGGCTCAGGGCAGCTCTCTTCATAGTGTAAAACCAGCTGAGAAATGGGAGCTGGCAGCTTTTAAATCCAGACCCGTGACACTATCAGAAGCAATTAGCCTAGGAAGCTTTGCTACAGGAACAGCTGATGAACCCCGAGTCCTCCTGCACAGATGATTCAAGGAGATGGTTATACAGTACAGTATGTGGAAAACAAATCAATTGTGAGATAGAGAGGCTTAACAGGATTTACCCAAGTAGGACATGTTGGATCTACATCCTTCTGGTTCTTGAACAATATTAATTCATATTTATGCCTTTAGAAAATTCTTTTTTCCAGTGTGATTTAACGGTGCATGCAAGGTATGCAGTTAATTAGTAAGTGTGATCCTTGGGAATCAGGTTTGTGCTCTGACTGTTTGATAGGACTGTTGTTGATCCAGGAACATGTTCTGCTTGAGTAAAGGGTTTGCAGAAAGGGGAGACCGAAGTAGAACGACAGAGAGGCAAAGCTCCATATGGGGTCATAAATCTTAGAAGGGGCGCTTCAAAATGTGCCATGTAGGACCATTGCTTCCCCCTGTGATGACGCAGCACTCAGAGTGGGCTTGTCTGGGCTGGTTGGGGGGCTGGGGAAGACAGTGTGATGCACTGCTTCAGTATAATGGCTGTCTCACTTCTTCTCCCTCACATCTGTTCACAGCCTCAGTACTCTAAACAGCTCTTATAAATACTCATCTTGTAATGTAGGCATCTCATTTGTTTCTGTTAGCTACAAGCCTCAGTGCATATGCTGTAAATGGCCACATGCAGGAACAAGCCTATACATTTTTCTCTGTGCTTTAATGATGGTTTATTAACAAAGTTCTGGAGGAGCACATTCACATTCAGTAATCAACCCAGTTAACAAGATAAGAGGTGTGTGTATATATACACAACTGACTTACCTCTGTTCCTTGACAGTTTTCCAGCATCCCTCCGCCACCCCTTCTCCACCCTTACAAATTCCTGTCCTAACCTGTAGGGGGGGGGGGGGGGGGGGGGGGTACTCTGGGTTCGGGCCAAAATTCAGAGTTTAGAGCCCTCCCCTCAGACAGCACGCCAAATACACATAACCTTTACTCTGCTATTATATGTAAGTGTGTACTTGTGAATTAAAAGATAAATGTAACCCTGGACCACAAAACCAGTCATAAGGGTCAATTTTTAAGGCTATTTGAAAATATTTTATAATGTATGAAATTAAATGTTACAGAATGAAGAGTGCTTGGCCTTGGCTTCTGATATAAGTTTCTATCGATGTGGTAGATGCTGAATTATTGGCTCTGAATCTTCTCACTCTTTTCATTCGTCAGTTGCTGCTCTGCTCGTCACGCTGTTTCACATTAGTCACCGTCTCTGTCATTTATGTATCTTCATGTTTCTCTCCTCCCCATGTGTCCTGCCGCAAGTGTGGTCTGTGCTTCACCTCCATCTTTCTTTCCTATTGACTTACCATCATCCTGTAACATGATCTCTCTCTCTCTCTCTCTCTCTCTCTCTCTCTCTCTCTTATTTTCTGTATGTTGTCATTCTCCCTAATGTTTTGAAGCCTCAGTTGGAATATTAAAATAAATAAATGTAATCATTTTAGTTTGTGAATAATATTTTTAACCTAACGTATTGCAGTATCTAGTTAACAGTATTATTTAGCAAAAATGTGTACATTTTATCTTGATTTACATTTATTTAAAAAATTTAAATGTACAGTTTTAACTGAACATTTTGCAGTTCCTAGTTAGAGACATCTCTTGTATGGAAATATGTTGGCAAGTATGAAGTTTGTTTATTTGAAGTACAACTTCCTATACTTTTTATTAATTGAATTGAGATTATATTAATATAATTTCTTGTTTTTATGAATAAATGCTATTTTGTGGTGCATTTCAATCCGTATTATTTTCCCCCTTGTTTCTTTATTACCTTAGCTGCTGATTTGAAGGACATTTGTCCGAGGGGTTTTTATTCAGTGCTCCAGGCTGTGTCCAGTTTTACAGCTTTTTTATAGCTTCTGCTCTTTTTTTCTGTTTCCCATTGGCTTTTAATTGTCTTTCTTGTTGCCCCAATCGTTCTTCATCTTCCTCCCTTCCTCTCACTGCTTACTCATTCCTCTCTAGACTGTCTTTCTCTGGCTCTTTATCTCTCTGTCTTTTTGCTTCTCCATTCTGGATTATGAAATTTTCAGTAGCTGTGCAGCCTGTCATGCATTAAAAAGAGGAAACCCACATGCACTTCTCTTGTGTGTGTGCCTGTACTATAGCAAGTGAATACTGAGAAAGTAAGTAAATACAAGGCAATACAAGGCAAATGTATTTTTGTTCATATATGCATCACTTCTGCATTATTTTTTCATCCTATCTTTCATATGCAATTGAGTATGGGCTGCTGGTTTGAATGAGTCTTCTCCTGTTTTGTCCCAACAGCATGCAGCTTTTGAACCCTGGTGTCACACACGCTGTTGATGTTGCTGTGCTTTGAGCAGATCATTTTTTTTGACTAAGCAGGTCCCAGTATGTAGTTTACATGGTGGCCTGATTCAGTCTGACCCAAATAAATCCAGCTCTTTTCCATCTGTAGTTACTTATACAAAGTGTTATTTACTGAGCTGTGCTTCTTTAACCTAATTTGTCATTGTGGATTACATTATTTATATATATTCTTCTGAGGAGTTTCTGAATGTAAACTGCAGATAATGATGATATGGTGCTGCAAAGATTGGTGCTCTCCATGGTGCTGAAGAGGTTTCTTAGTGTTCCACTAAACTCAAGCATGTAAAAGGAAGTGCAGGGGTGCATCCCATCTCTGCAAATGTACGCGAGCTCCCATGAAACTTTGATGCTAGTGAACATATTTTATTTAAACAATTATGAGGTTATCTACTGAAAGGCTGGTGAGCCTACGCTGACTCGTTCATAGGCTCATATAAATTCAGAATTTTCAGATTGTCAGTAAGTGAGGTATCTGGGTAAAACCAGGATATATATATATATATGTGACCCTGGACCACAAAACCAGTCTTAAGTCGCTGGGGTATATTTGTAGCAATAGCCAAAAATACACTGTATGGGTCAAAATTATTGATTTTTCTTTTATGCCAAAAATCATTAGTATATTAAGTAAAGATCATATTCCATGAAGATATTTTGTACATTTACTACTTTAAATATATCAAAACGTCATTTTTGATTAGTAATATACATTGCTAAGAATTCATTTGGACAACTTTAAAGGCAATTTTCTCAATATTTAGATTTTTTTGCACCCTCAGATTCCAGATTTTCAAATAGTTGTATCTCGGCCAAATATTGTCCGATCCTAACAAACCATACATAATAGAAAGCTTCTTTATTCAGCTTTCAGATGATGTATAAATCTTAATTTAAAAAAATTGACACTTAAGACTGGTTTTGTGGTCCAGGGTCACATATATATATATATATATATGGGTCAATGACGTGACGCCTAAATATTGCATTTTCTCAGTTAAAAATTGTTTTAAATGCATAAAAAAAGATGTCATATATAAGAAGTACTTCTCCCACATATGTACCAACTTTAACTTTTCAAAAAACATTAGTTATTTGTAATATTTCAAGTGTCAAAACATCATGTGGTGCAACTGTCCGGCCATAACTGTTGTTTTGGAAACATCTTTGAAATTACCCTAAATTTATTCAGATTAATTTTCTGCACTATTTGGCATGATTTCCAAAGTATTTTGTAATCCTGTATAAAATTGCAAAGCATTTGTATTTATATTTCCATCATAATATAAATAAGTGGGAAGTCGTGGCCTAATGGTTAGAGAGTCGGACTCGTAATCCAAAGGTTGCGAGTTCGAGTCTCGGGCCGGCAGAGATTGTAGGTGGACAGTGACTGTCCAGCGCTCTCTCCACCTTGAGCAAGGCACTGAACCCCCAACTGCTCCCTGGGCGCCGCAGCATAAATGGCTGCCCACTGCTCCGGGTGTGTGTTCACTGCTGTGTGTGTGCACGTTGGATGGGTTAAATGCAGAGCACAAATTCCGAGTATGGGTCACCATACTTGGCTGTATGTCACTTCACTTCATAATATTCAAACAAACTTTGTCCGATAATCTCCATTTTATGAAATATCATGTGGTGCGACCATAAAGAAACTACCATTTTGGTACTTTTATGTTAAAATTCATTCAAAGATAGGACGTTGCGTCATATAACAATTTGCCAAGGACCCATAGAAGCATAGAAGGTTTGTAACTCTCTTTCAAATTTGGAAAAAAAACTAACCTTTTTAATGGCTGGTATGTACAGTAGTTACCACATTTGGATATCATGTGGTATGAACTCAAAAAACAATGAATATTAAGTTATTTCTACAAGCAATTATTTTTATTATAAATTTCATAGTGACCTTTCATGGGAAGCTAGCTTGTTTTGTTTAGGTGGCTAATTCTCTGCTTATAAATTTTGACTGAATTTGAAAATATCATGTGGTGTGACCACATTTTTGTGCTTTTATATTCAATTAATGGCTTATATAGACAAAATACATTTTTAATATAATTTGGAATAGATTTTTATGCAATTTGGGTGGCTTATCTTTGTACAATATGAGAAAAAATGCAAAAAATAATAATTTAGAGCATCTAATTTTAGTTTGGTAACTAATTATGCATTTATTAGTAATTTATTATATATTTACTAATAACTGTTTTAATCTATATTACCAGATTCCACTGCCAAGCAAAGTAAAATAAACGCTCGCTATAGGCAGCATGTTAATTCTGACCCTGCAGTCAAGCTCAAACTCCAGATGTAATTTTCTGCTGTAAGATGTTTATGATTTCATCTCAGAACCTGAGCCAGTAACTTTCCGCTACTCTAAATTGACCCTTCGCAAAGACCTGCCCTTAGTTACTGTTGCTACGTCCGACAAACCATCCAACAAACCATGGCACTTTTATGCCACACATCATGTTCTCATGCAGTGAAATATACATCACAGAGCAAAGAAGACACTTACAACACGCCAACATACAAGACAGAGCAGGTTACTTTCATTATTAAACAAAGTCTCAGAGTTCAAATTTTGTAATTTTTTAAAGAAATTCAAACAACAAATACTGTTTTGTGGCTCTTTAATGTGTTGTGACAGATGTTCTATTTTAGAACATCTAAAAAAATGTTAAGCATGTTAAGGAAATGAATTAATTTTAATATAAATTATGGTCGCACCACATGACATTTTTTAAGGCTACGGCTGATTCATCTAGATGAAAAAACACTAAAATCACTTAATTTAAAATTTTAATATGAATTTATGTGTACACAACCTTCTTAATGTTTGAACAACTACAAAATATATAATTTTTTTGTATTTTAAAATTTGTCTGTCAAATCCTTATACGTCAATGACCCATATATATATATATATATTAACGAACAGTTTATTGAACCTTTAGACAATTTTTTTTTTTTTTTTTAAAGTTTGCATATGTGTTTTAAGTTTTATTTTTTTATTGCTATTATTGTATGATATAGTGAGAATACAGAACTCGCATTCCAGGAGGGAAAAAAAATCTTTATTTATTTCATAGGCCCAAACTGAACAAAAATATACAAATTGTTGCAAATTTTGTTATTTAAATGATGAAAAAGTAAGGTGAATTTCCTACGGCTTGTAATGTAAATCAGTGACATTTTTATAACAGTATAGCAGACTTACATAAATATGCATATAAAATATGCATATCAAAATGCATAGAAATATCAGCTGTCATGCTATTTTTCTCAATAATATTAGTAAGATGACATTTTAATGCTTAGTTTTAATATCAAGCCTCTGTAGTTTTAATTGTGGGAGCAAAACTATGATGATTGAGAGATATGCAAATACATGTTCTCCAAAAGCTTTTATTATGATAACATTTTAACATAAAAAAATGTATGGATAATCAAGTAAACTTAAGTTGCTTCAGACCAGCTTATTGAAATATTACTAACAATATCAAAGTTATTCTCTTATGTTTATTTTAACAGCAAAAAGATTTGTGCAAACCTTTTAAAATTCTGCTAAAAGTTTAAAAGTATGAAATATCATAGGACAAAATGCATGCTGAAAATTTAGAGGCCTTAGAAATATATTTATCAAATATTCAGTAGGCTTTGTAAGGTTAATAAGCCTGTATGAGTATTTCTTTGCTGGAATTGGGCAAAATGGCCTAATGAGTCACTAATGCTTCTCCAAATTCTCTGGTGTGCTCTGCTATTTTTAGTTGTTTAGTCAAAGCTCAGCTAAGATCATTTTCTACTTATGTGGTAAATTCTATTGTATGTTATAGTTACAAAAAAGAATTCAGTACTGTTTCTTTATTACCAATCCTATATGTGACTTTAATATTGTTTACTCTTTCCATCATTATATGGGTACTTCAAGGGTTAATGATGAAGTGAAAATGTCCACACTTACTCACCCCCATGTCTTTTTCCAACTTTTGACAGAAAACAAAAATTGAATGAATATCTGGTTGGGTGATTTCATTACAATGGCAGTACTTTCTGATTTAATAAAGCAAGCAGGAGTGTCGGCAAATAAGAACAAACGGCTTACTGATAATTTTGTTTTTGTTAACAATAACCCAATATTTAAGCAGTCTTAACAGTAAAATTGTGGAGGACACTAGGGGAGCAATTGTTCAACTTCGTGGTTTAAGAGTCATGGTTTCAGTACTGTTCAGTATGTGCTGTGTTTAGGGAAAAAATATGCTGTCAAATAAAAATGAAAGAAAATAAGAACAAATAATGTAACTACAAGATACAGCACAAATATATACAATAGATCAAAAATACAAATAAAATAAACAGTGCTTTTCAGTTTTTTTTTAGGTAGGTCTAATGTAAAATAACACTGCATATTTGACTGTATAAATTAAAGATTAATCTTCATTAAAGTTACAACAGCTATTCAATCAAGAGCAGTGAGTGATTTCCTGTTGCTGTTTGATTAATATTTAAGAAAGTGCTCTCACTTTAGGAGAATGCATGGATCCAGTTCACTGATACTGCACGTTCAGCAGGCTATGTCTGCTACAAGACAGGCATTTTGACATCATTTTTATGTAAATTTGTCCATTTAAGCACAAAAATGGAAAATTTTGAAAACTCAAAATTTGCGTGCGTTGGGTTTGCACGCTTTGGATGAGTTCACACAAATTCTCATTTCGTGTCTTTCTGGCTCTTCAGTGTTTACATTGGCAAGGCTGAAATGAGTTACATTTAAACACAGATAGCAATGTGTGCTATTCAGATCTCACCTCTCTATCGCGCTATCAACACCCGGCCGATGACGGCATGAATGACTGGTATTCGAGCATAAACCACTCGCACTGAACAAAGAGTGACTGGTTTGTCCACGTTTTTTTTTCTTTTCCTCATCGCTGTTTTTGTAGTGCATTTGGAAGCCAGAATGCGAACTCTGTTTGTTTTACTTGTTATTTATAACAAACCATGTTACAGATGCAGTTTTAAGTTGAACCTCTGTGCAAGTGCATGCCAAACCACGGGTGGAGAACTGTCACATTTATGCTCTGTTTCGTTTTTGTTTTCCATGTGTTCAATGTTCTAGTTATTCCCCATGTTTCTTAATGCCCTTATGTGGTCTTTTTCCTGTTCTTGTTTAGTTCATTGATTTATCCCCTGCACCTGAGTTTTGTAATTATCCTGTGTATTTAGTTCCTGCCTGTTCAGTTCTTATTCGTCTGGTCTACTTGTTACGTTCCCTGTGTTCCTGTGTGTCTCAGCCCTGCCTTGTATTGCCCTGTTGGATTGGATTAAAGACTGTTTATTTCGAGTTATTCCTCATCTCTGTGCTCCTCGTTCCCCCCGCTGTGTGCACCATGACAGAAACGGTACAGTTAGAATTTTATTTATTTATTTTTTTTACCGAGAACCGTTACACCCCTAGTCAAGCGGATACCATTAGGCTTCTGTATACCACACTCCAGTCCAGTAGGTGGCAGAAATGCAACTCTTACATTGCTGTTTAAAAACGACAAAATTTGATGTCAACTTTTTCATTATTTATGTATTATATGTATTTTTCTTTCTTTCTAGAAAATCTCTTTCTAGATTTTTTTTAAAGGCTCTATATAAAATAGAGTAAATGCACCTATTAAGCTCACGTGCCCATTAAGCACACTTCCATTTTTGAGATCAGATTATAAAAAGAAAAAATAATTTATTATCCTACTTGATGTCTTAACCAATTGATATGTTTGTTACTATATACCTCCTATAATTTCAAGTCAATCAGATCATTGCACACTGAGATACGAATCTCCATGTGTTCACACTGTCTGGAGGCCATTTTGAAAGCTGTCTAAAAACTTTCACCAAAAGAGGAGCCCCTTAAATGTGCGTTTTTTAGATGTTTAAGCCTTTAACTTGGGTAAGTTTCACTACTTATTGTAAAATTAAGAGCTTAATGATCAGACCTTTGCATATTATAACCTGGAACATGGATGTGAGAAATAATTACATTAGATCCAAAAGATAGTTTTAGCAACATAGCGCAGATGCTACAGAACACAGTTAGCTGACTAGCTGTATAAGATTGTGTGCTACGATAACATTTTACTTCACAGGCATTACTGGCTTGTACTTTTACATCCATAATATTATAAATTGACAGTTTATTGCTGTCTGTGGTTTTACAGTGCTGTAATTTTTAAAGATTTCATATTATTTTAAGGTGAGCTTAAAAGGGTACACTACTATAAAAATCACACAGCTTCAGTGTGACATCAATAAGAAAAAGTATAATTTCATAGATATTGTTAATAATAGTTGTTCATATTAAAATATGTATGAACTCAGTACATGACCTAGACTATTTATTTAGCACAAACCCTGTCATTTTAATAAATATTACATGAAATATATTAAAAATTGTTGCTGCTCCAATTAAGCTCAGTATGCTCTCTTTAAGCTCTTCCACATTGAACGTCTATGTAAATACTTCATAAACAGACTTTAAATATTAACTGATGGTTGTCACTTTAAGTTTAATCGATTTTCAACTCAAATCTGCAGACTGGCTCTGATCTTTGGCATCAACTTTTCCAGACTGTAAATCTGTGGAAAATCGGGACAAAAATCGTGTAGTGCTCTCCAGCCTTAAGAGACTATAGATAAATTGACATCCATTTAAATAGAGGTTTCATAATGAGGCTAGTTTCTGTGTTCATCCCCATGAATTAAATGTTTTATTTGATTTTTGAATGTGTTACTTAGCTGAACGTGGACTAGTCTAGATGCAATGTGCTTAAATGACACTTCTTTATAAACAAGAATTTTTAATAAAACATTATGTGAGCTTAATGGGAACAGGGGTGTGCTTAAAGGGTACATTTGGGGACAAGGGTACAAGGGCTTTTGTCATTTAAAATAAAATTCAGTATTTTTGTGTTTGAGATTTTTGTACTGAAACCAATATCTTGTGCACTAAAAATGTCTCAGTGTAGATTTTGGTGAGCTTAATAAGTACGTTTACCCTAGTTTATTATTATTATTTATTGTTGGGTGAATTATTCCTTCATGCATCCTGTAGCCTCTTTCTTATGTTCAAATTACATGCTGGTATTTAGATCACTATGTTGGACTAAATAGCACTCTCAACCAATCAAATTCGAGAACCAGAACTAACTGTTGTATAAAGATTGTTATATAATCTTTAAACTTTATTGCACTCTGGTCTGGAGACAGTATGGATGTTTTGCATACAGACTTGTGGATTTACTTTCTTCTTGCCAAAGAATGTGATTTTAATTATTTAGTTTTATATAAAGCAGTATGTCTTCATTGTGATGCCTTGAAACAGATGTAGGCGGTTATTACTTCTTAAAGTCCAGTTGAAAAAGTGATGTTGTTTCTCTCTGCTTGCAACTAATCTGTTGTTTCTCTTTCTCTTTGTTGTTCTGTCTTTGTCTTCTCTCTGGCTTGTTGTCTTTTTCCTCTCCACAGACATTTATAGTCCTAAATAAAGGGAAAACAATCTTCCGCTTTAGTGCCACACCTTCCTTGTACATGATAAGCCCTTTTAATCTCGCTAGGCGAATAGCGATTAAAATTTTGATACATTCATATCCTTTTTCAGCTGGTAAAATGTATGTGATGAATGTCTATGTTGTTTCTCTTCATCAAATATGTCTGCTTATTGCTAGAGTGCATGCGATGGTCAGGAATGATGCTATAGATTCAGACTAATATGTTGTAGTTAAGCTGTGTGTTGTAGTGTGGGACTGTAACAGCATATCAGTGGGTGTGGATGTAGGTGTGAATTTCAGATGCACGGCAACTGTTTTGACAGTAGAGATGCCAAATAGAGAGAGAAAATGGTGGAGCTCTTTCGCCTGTTTTTAGCACATTGTGTTCTGTTTTGATGCTATGGACATCTAGTTGAGTGGTCATATGCCATGCAGAAGTAGTCTCCCTATTGGCAAATACAGCACAATTTCTTTCTGACCATATAGTGGCATTTGTTTTATTCCGATTGTGGTGCCAGTCATGCCACATTAACTCTCAGTTCATTCATAAAATATTTACAGACAGAGGCATTGCTGTTGACCTGAATGGAAACGGTAATTTTCAAACAAATAGGCTACCGCAAAGATTTAAACTGTAATGCTGTTTCCTGTCCTCCAAGGACTAATTTGATGGTTAATGTGGTTGTAGTCCAAACAAAAACATTTTAACTGTCTACATAAATGACACAAATTAGTGCTTATGACGTAAGCACTAGGGCTGGGTGATATATTAAATATTCACTATTCCTTAATGTTTTTGTGAATATTTTAATTATTCCAACTTGTTATTTGTTGTTACAGTGTTAGATGTGCTGATAAACATCAATCTCTGTTCATTTTCATGGCAAACATGGAAAACATGCCTTTTTTTTTCTTTAAGTTGTTTTTTCAAGATATTACATATTTAATTTCTTAATATTACATTTTGTTAAGTAAGTGTTTGTCTGATACTGTATGTAAAATTATACCTCTAGCATTAAACATTTGAATCTACTTTGCAACAGTGGCTGATTAGTTGAATACATAAATATATATCAAATAATAAGCTAAAAATATTGAAATATAAATATTGCCTAGCCCTAGCAGCGCTTTACAACTAGCCAAAATTCGCAGTTTTCGGTCTGTATTTGGCATTTTGTTATTGATGAATGTCCTGATGTATATATTTACAAAGTAAAAAGCCTGTGTTCTATAATATCTCAGATTTTCCTTAACCGATACCCACAGTATTCAGCATGTTCATTATGTGTACGATTTTGACCAACTGTGTGTTCATGACTTTTAGTAATCCTCCCGAGTGGTCCAAACAAGTAGAGTAAGTATTTATCCTAACCACAGCTAAAAATCATAAATATACACATTCAAAATTCAAAGCAGATATTAGTTCCCCTTTTCTTAATCCAGTTACTGCTACTTTTTCCTTCAGGTATACCTTCACTGGAATTTATACGTTTGAATCAGCTGTAAAAATCATTGCCCGTGGATTCTGTATAGATGACTTCACATTCCTTAGAGATCCATGGAACTGGCTGGATTTCATGGTCATCTCAATGGCGTAAGTATTCTGTCATTAATGTAATTATGAACCTAGTCTGATTTGTGAGCTATCATGAAAAATAAGTCATTTAACTGGTCAGGATTATTACAGTCGCCTGAAACAATTTTCTGCCTCATTCTTGTTTGTAATGGATGATGAAAAGAAATACCGGTAAAGCTGCTTGTACTTTGAGATCTTACTGTATGTGGGGGATGCAGACAACACATTTTCAGCTGTTATATTCTGTCTCTAACCATATGAACATTTTTAGGTAGCATCTTTATGGATGTGGCAGCTCTGCTCATGTCGTGTCCAGTTCCTCACAGCTCTGCATTTGTCCTTGTGACTGTTTTTCTCCTCATCTCTCAGCTGTTCTGTGGATATACCTGGTTCTGGCACTGATCCAGAATACTCACTCTATTCTTCTCTTCTGAGAATTTTCATCGTTCAGATGTTCCTACCTATCAGTGTTTAGAGCCATTCACCAACAACACGACTCCTAGCAGCCCACGCAGAAAACTCTCTCTCTCTTCCTCTCTTTCTCTCTCACTCACTGACTCTAGTTCTCATTCTCCATTTTCACTGTATCTGTTATTTATCCGTCATGTTTTCATACCACACATATTCATCTGAGATATACTGTATGTCACCATATGAGCATGTTTGTTTATAAAAGCTGTTGGGGTGGGAGACAGACATTAGGTTTTGTGTTGTTGTGCCAAATATTGTTGTTATTATTATAAATGATATATTTTATAATATAATAATTATAATATATCATAAAAATCACAATTAGCCCACATCTTCTATCTTAAAGATATCTTTAATGTATATTTTCATAGTATGTTACATAGAAAATATTCATTGTGTTAACATAATAATAACAATAATTACCGTAAATGTATTATTTTTCTTTTTTTTTGTTTAAATTTGTATGTTTGCCATCAAAATATTGGAATATTTGGCATTTCTACTTTGTATTGGGACTACACTACATTAATTTTCCCCACCTTATAAGAAAAAGATCATCTTAGTCTGCATATGGAAGTCATCAAGTACTAAGTCATGACCATGTCTCCATGTAACTTTGATCTGATCATTGCAGGTATATAACAGAGTTTGTAAACCTAGGCAATGTCTCAGCTCTGCGCACGTTCAGAGTTCTGAGGGCATTGAAAACAATTTCTGTAATCCCAGGTAAGAGAGTGTGTGGGCGGGAGGGGTCGGGTCGGTGTTCTCTTGGTGTGTCGGTGTGTGTATCTTGGTTTTCTTTTCCTTCCTTTCCCCCCGTAGTGGACAGGCTCTGTGAGTGCCGTACCTCCTGGTGGTTCATTGGCGTGGTGGTGTTCTTGGTGTGTTTGTGGTTGTCATTGGTGTCTGTGTGTGATCCTCCCTTGTTTCAGATATGTAACAGAGTTTGTGGACCTGGGGAATGTATCTGCGCTGAGAACATTCAGAGTTCTCCGAGCATTGAAAACTATCTCTGTCATTCCAGGTGAGACGCAGTTTTGACGCTGAGGTTAACGTTCAGTATGATCCCCTATTACTATTCAATTTGAAATCTTTTTTTTTAAAGCAGAAATTAATTTGGAGAGGACCATTTAATTTGCTTTTTTCCAATCTCCAAAATGATCAAAAATGGTACTTATACATTTTTGATAGGCTTTGCAGTCTACTATCAATCTCCAGAGTCCTTGGTTTCGACACCCTTTTGCCCCTTTAGAAACTTCAGAGCAGATTAGAGCAAATTAGGAAGCTTTAGCGACCAAACCTCTTTAACCTCTTTCATGTAGGCAAAAAACGTATCTGTGAGCAAACCCTGATCTGGGTTGAACTCAAGCTACTGTGTTATTAGTAGGTTTGTTGTTGAGATCTTGCTAAAGCAGATCTTTGTGTTTTAAACAAGGCATGTTTTATTTCAGATTTTAACAGTAAGGACTTTAGATAAAAGCTAATTGTAGAATTCACTAGTTTGTGAGCTTGTATGTTTCTCAAAAGTCATATATATAACTATACAGGTATGAACACATTCATTTTGCTGATTAATATATATTAGGAAACAAGTAGACCTTTTCAAACTAGCCCCCTGGAGTAGATATTTTTAACAAGCTATTTTTTTTGTTCCCCAAAATGAAAATTGCATAGCTCTCACTGAGTTCCCAAAGAATATACTTGTTGCTTATTTATGAAGACTGCCAAGCCTAGTTTGTGGACACATTTTATGCTGCATGATGCTTTGGAAGTCACTTGCTTTTATAGTATTAGCCTACTAAGTGCTTGGCTGCCTTTTTATTTTTTTGACAATTCATTTTTCTTCACTTTTTTCCTTTATTTTGTATGAAACTCACAAATTGCACCTGGAAATAAAATAAGAATAGTGCAGATGGTCAAGGGTTTTTTTTTTTGTATCTGTTTCAGATGAGTTAAATTGTTTCATTTTATCTGTACAGTTGTTTTTATTTTATTCTGAGGCTTTGCAGAAATGTCAGACCTTTAGCTTAACGTCTTGACACATTAGTGTCATATGCAAGTCATTTTCAGTGAAATAACGGGATTTATTTAGCTGACTAGGTTTTTACTGCAAGTCATATTTGTCATCCTGTGTTATTTTCAGTAAGGCTGTGAACTAAAGCCTACTCATCAAATCTCTGAGCCCTGCGAGATTTTTTGATGTTTTTGTGGGGTTTATGGGCAAGAGGATTGTAGCATATCAATACTAATTTGAGTGTCTACTGTCCTGAAGGTAAAGCAGCTCTTATATTTAGGAGGGAGTTATGGAGGGGTCAGTGCAGTTCTGATGATGTTTAGCTCAGCATGTCTGATGGAGCCTTGGAAGATTTTTACACTGGACTTGTTTCTGTTCAGCCTTCGAGCTGAAACGACCTGCATGCGATCTTCACCCCCCTAGTCCCTGCTTGCTTTATTCTCCCCATGTTATGGCCCTCTGGTTGTGCTGCAGTATTTATAGACAACTGGATGTCAGGCTGTTCTCACTGTTTAAGGGAGCCCTCCCTTTTTTGTCAAGAGAATTCTTTGAAGGTTATCATTCGACAATCTTCAACTTCTATTCTGGAATGCTGGAATTCAAAAAGGTTTCAGGACAAATTTTTGCATCTCCTGAAATAAGATATTAAGATATGTTGTAGGCGTTTATTAAACCATGTTTAAGCAGAATAGTGAATTATTCATCCGAATAGAGCAAATGCTGGGATGGCTCCCAAACAGTACACGTGTAAAGACACTTAAAGTGTATTTTGTGGTTCTGTTATTTATACATTGTCATTGTGAATTAAAATAAGGATTCAAGGTATGATATTATGAAAAACTAATAATTAACAACTAAAAGCATTAATTTATGCTGAAGGGCACCCTTAAGCATCCATATCAGTGGTTCTCAACTGGTTTTGTTTCAGGAGCCAGATTTACATTTACAAACAGGTTCATACTCTTGGCAGCCAGTAATTTATCATACAAAACTCATTAGGCCAAAAACCATGTTTATGATTAAGGCCATGTCACGTGTCATGTTCATGATTCTACCAAGTAACAGATGATTTTTGAGTTTTATTGGATGTCTGACCTATGATATCAACAACAAAAGGTATAGGAAATGTTTTCTCCCTCTTTTTAAAAAATAACATTTACTTGCTATGGATGATAGATAGATAGATAGATAGATAGATAGATAGATAGATAGATAGATAGATAGATAGATAGATAGATAGATAGATAGATGATAGATAGAAATGTGTTGCATAATAATTGCATTGTTCCCTGCAATCAGAAAATACCTGCACACCACCAGCTGAGAACCACAGATCTACATAATATGTATACAAGACATATACATGAAACGTTGATGGACTCACATCTAAATATGTGAATTCCTCACATCATGCCTTGAGATTCCTTTTATACACTTCTGGGACTTGAACACACATGCAACTGTCTGTGCCTTTTTTTGTGTGTGTGTTTGTGTGCGTGTGTGCATATTTGTGCGTGTATGTGTGTGCATATTCGATATCTCAAAGGTCTGAAGACCATTGTTGGCGCTTTGATCCAGTCGGTGAAGAAGCTGTCAGATGTGATGATCCTCACCGTTTTCTGCCTCAGTGTCTTTGCACTCATTGGTCTGCAGCTCTTCATGGGAAATCTGCGGCAAAAGTGTGTCATCTGGCCCATCAACATCACAGAACTATACCAGGCCAATGGCACCCATGCATTCAACTGGGATGAGTACATCATGAATGATAGTGAGCTTTTGTTTAGTTTGTCATACAAATTACAAAAATAGACGATATATTAGTTTCTGTTTATCGTGCATTGCTTTAACTACCATGTAACACTCATTTAAAGTTAATCTTTAATAAAAACAAAGAATTAACTACATCTATAATAACAATAATAAAATGACTACATATATTTTGATTTTGTTTATATTTAATATTTATAAATTAATAATTTCTCACTGTTAAATGTTTTATATATATATATATATATATGCATGCATGTACATCATGATGTTGTAATGCCCAAATTCACTTGTAGCATTTAAATGATAATAATATCTACCTTATCGGTTTTGGCCATAAATTGAATTGCTTGAAAAGTACAAAATAGTCTAGTTGACATTCTCGGTCTCATTTTGTCATCAGCCAATTTCTACTTCCTGCCGGACCAGCTGGATGCTCTTCTGTGTGGAAACAGCTCTGATTCAGGGTGAGTGTCTGGCCTTCTCCTTCACAACATAATTACAAAACTATAAATGACATAACACCAACATTAAAAATAATAAACAACACTTACTTGTTAAAAAAGACAAAACAAACGAGCTCACTGAGACTCTTCTCTAACAAACGTTGTATGCTAATCCATAGACTGGTGCCAAGTCATTATTGGGTTGTGTGCTCTTTTCCCCTCTCAGTCGCTGTCCTGAAGGCTACACATGCATGAAGGCTGGTCGCAATCCAAACTATGGGTACACCAGCTTTGACAGTTTTGGCTGGGCTTTCCTGGCTCTGTTCCGCCTCATGACGCAGGACTTTTGGGAGAACTTGTACCAGCTGGTAAGGGCGTGGTCTTTTTTCCTCTTTCATCACTTTTTCCCATTTAAAGATTTTTTTTCTCAGTAAGCTGAATTTTGCTCCTGAGCAAATTAATCTTTTTGAAATCAAATGATACGTGTATGCAAGTCAAATTAAAATGACTAAATTATACTGGTCTGACTTTGCACAATTAAATAGTTGCATTTAATTATTTGCATTTAGCTTACAAATTAAACAAACGCAGTGCTTGAGGTTATTTCCCAGTTATTTTGTCGCAATTGGTTGTATTTTAATTAGTTCAGTATGCTTTAAAGGGATACTCCACCCCAAAATGAAAATTGTCATTAATCACTTACCCCCATGTTGTTCCAAACCCGTAAAAGCTTCATTCGTCTTCGGAACACAATTTAAGATATTTTAGATGAAAACCAGGAGGCTTGTGACTGTCCCATTGACTGCCAAGTAAATTACACTGTCAAGGTCCAGAAAAGTATGAAAAACATCGTCAGAATACTCCATCTGCAATCAGTGGTTCAACCATAACGTTATGAAGCGACGAGAATACTTTTTGTACGGAAATAAAACAAAAATAACGACTTTATTCAACAATTCGGCACCATAACGTCACCGTAGCGGAATTTTGAAGAGTATCGCTGCACACAAAATGCATACGCTCTTTTGTGTTAGCCGAGACACAAGGATACGTTTTCTACGTGGTTTTACACTTTGATTTGAACGCAAACAGCGCATCACTATGTCGCGGCTGACACAGAAGAGCGTACGCATTTTGTGTGCAGCGATACTCTCCAAAATGGCGCTATGGTGACATTATGGTGCCGAATTGTTGAATAAAGTCGTTATTTTTGTTTTATTTCTGTACAAAAAGTATTCTCGTCGCTTCATAACATTACGGTTGAACCACTGATTGCAGATGGAGTATTCTGACAATGTTTTTCATACTTTTCTGGACCTTGACAGTGTAATTTACTTGGCAGTCAATGGGACAGTCACAAGCCTCCCGGTTTTCATCTAAAATATCTTAAATTGTGTTCCGAAGACGAATGAAGCTTTTACGGGTTTGGAACGACATGGGGGTAAGTGATTAATGACAAATTTCATTTTGGGGTGGAGTATCCCTTTAAGTGTAAATTTCTCACACATGAAAAAGTGTTTAGGATGAGCCACAATATTTATGCCACTACAGACAATATTTATGCCACACACTGACTGTTTGGGATCAGGAGCAGTAATGGACAGCTAGAAGACTAAATAGTAAAACACTAAATATAGCCTGAGCTCTAGTTAGTTCTGTACTCTTACATGTAGATACAAGCATAGCCATCTAGACCCCCTGTCTTTTATCTAAGCACCAGATATCCCATTGTTACTGATAAACAGATACAATATTCATGTTTATTTTAATCTGTTGTCAAGAAACATGAAAACTAATTCAATTATTAAATAAGAATTATTATATGACTTGAAATTTGTATTGATTAAATTTAATAAAAATGATATAGTTGTCTCTTAAGTAGTTTTAATACAGTTGAATGAACTGAATGTTATAGACCCTGTATTCAACAATCGAATGGATTTGTTCCTAGAAGACAGGTAATTGCAGTTCTTTTAAGGCTTATAAGGAATATCACTCTTCATAAGTTAGGCTTAGTATTTTCTCATTATTTTTTCAGGCAAACCAACTGTACTATTACAAACCATGAAATTACTGGTTATCTTTCTGCTCTTCTCTTTTTAATTTTCACACTCCAAACAGTCTGTCTCGCTGTTTGCACACCAGCATCTCAGGGTGCCAGTCTATTTAAAAGAACACATGTATGAATGTATGCTTAAATGTTTGTATGTGTATTTGCATTCTTTGCACAAGTAGGTCAAATAGAAGCGACTGAGGCTCAGAATAATGAACTGACATTTGCATTTTTCCAGCGAGTACATCTATGCCGCTTGTATATTAGTGAAAGAGTATGGACAAAATCCCTGAATGTTATTATGAGCATTGAGAAATTATTCTGTGTGTGTGTTTGTGTTTGTTTGTGTGTGTGTGTGTGTGTGTGTGTGTGTGTGTGTGTGTGTGTGTGTGTGTGTGTGTTAAAAAAACAAACCATTTTCTATTCTGATGTATGAAGCTCTGTAATATAATAAGATGATCTACCCCTCATCCACAGACCCTGAGAGCAGCAGGGAAGACCTACATGATTTTCTTTGTGCTGGTGATCTTTGTTGGCTCATTTTACCTTGTGAATCTGATCCTGGCTGTGGTGGCCATGGCATATGAAGAACAGAACCAGGCCACTATGGAAGAGGCGGAGCGAAAGGAGGCGGAGTTTAAAGCCATGCTGGAACAGCTGAAGAAACAGCAGGAGGACGCACAGGTCAGGCAGTGTTTTAATGCTTATAATAAGGGTCCTCTTCATAATACTTAAATGTGTTTTAGTGCAGTGTTTGCCTGCTGGTTTCTAATTGTGGTCTTTTTATATTTGAAATTTGATTTTGTGACTACAATCAAAGCGAATTAAACTCAGAGTAATTTAGATGAATGATTGATACGTTTTGTGACTGCAGGCTAACGCAATGGCGACATCGGCTGGGACGGTGTCTGAGGACGTGGTTGAGGATGATGGTGATGGAGGTGGGAACTTGTCCTGCAGCTCATCTGAGATGTCTAAACTCAGCTCCAAGAGTGCCAAAGAGCGACGCAACCGCAAGAAGAAGTGGCGGCAGAAAGAGCAGGACAAGGAGAAAGGGGACAGTGAGAAGTTTGTCAAATCCGAATCGGATGATGGAAGCAGGAGGAGCAGATTCCGTTTCCCTGACAACCGTTTAGGACGTAGGAGTTCTATAATGAACCAGGTAAAGAATGGCTTCTGGTTTTTTTTTGTTTTTTTTGTGGTTTTGTTCTGTTAAAGGTGTCATCGGATGCAAAATTCACTTTTTGAACTGAAATGTGTCTTGGCAGTCTGTGTACTACCACCCTATAGTGATAAAAATCCACCCAGTGGTTTTTGTAAAATCTCAGTAAATCATAAGCAGTGTCTCAGATCAAGCTGTTCTCTGATTCTTGGCAGAGTGATGTAGTTCTGCACAAGCCCCTCCCATGATTGTTGATTGACACTGGCGTTTTAGCATAGATCCACCCTGAGTGAGCTGTCAACAGTCCACCATTGTTTTGACTCCGGAGCAGGGGTAGACAAGAATGTCTCCTAAGCGATTGAGGTGTTTTGTTGTTGGATGTAATAATGAACATAGCAGTCATCATTTACTCCTGACATCTGGGGTCCGTTCTTCGTACGTCGCTAACTCAGTTAGCTGGATTTGATTGTTGACGATTTCGCTTGATCTGGGATCATTTGGTTCTTTGAAGCTCATCCTAGACTTGCTGTCATAGCAATGGGTCCATAAGCTTAAACCTGCTTGGAAGCAGGTTTATTTCATGTAAACAGGATTAGATTGCATCTTTTTAAGCAGAATTGATATTTAAAATCTATCCCAGCCAGCCATCGAAAGATTTATTAGTGATGAAATAATTACTTTATAATTGTATTGGGGTCTTAAACACATGCTATAAAGTCTGAATCGTGCATTAATTTGAGTGATGACAGCTATTATGGGAGTGCCTTGATGGAGCGCAGAGAGATCTAAGAAACTTTAATTAATGCTGTCACCATAAGAAATTTGCCTCAAAGATAAAATTAAATGAATTGCTAATTACAACATTGACATAAAAATGTAAAGCCTGTACAAATAATAGAAATCATGAATATAAATAATTGGGATTCATGTAGAAAAATTACAAATAAATTAAAAACAGTGCACATTTCATTTATCTATTATAATATTTATGTAGTTTTGTTCACTTTGCTGTTTCCTTATAAAGGTCCAGAAATTTGTCAACTTTTTCATCAGGTGTCTTTTTTAATGATATGATGTCATTATGTTGCTGTCTTGCTGCCAGCCAATCGCTGCATTGCTGATCATGGTTTCGAGTATCGATACATCTGCCCTTTTCGGGGGAACACGAGAACGCACAGTAATCTTAGACAACTTAATCCAGATATTTTAATCTAATACGCAAATTCGTTTGAAGAACCAAATCAGCCTGAGATCAGTTATCAGGATTAGAAGATCTGGAATCATTCAAATCATCTCAGATGTAATAAACGACGTACGAAGAACGGGCCCCTGATCCGCTGAAGATGCAGTGTTTGTTTTTGAAGGGAATGCTTGCAAGATCTATCTAAATGCGTCTATTTTCATGCGATTTCATTCGTGATCCAGCTTCACCTACAGAAAAAGTGAGTATAAAGTTCTTTTATGAATCTTTGCAAATCGCCTTGTGAGAACTGCTCGTCACCCCATGGAAGAGAGGGGCGGGGTGAGCAGAGCTCATTAGCATTTAAAGGGACATGCACTAAAATGGCTTGCTGTGTGCAGAGCTGTTTTTGACAGGGTAAAAAGTGTTGTTTTACGCTACCATTGAGAAATTATAATGTATGTTATAGACTTTTCATTAAGACCCTAAAGAATTGTCAGCTTGTGGAAAATGGGCATCCGATGACCCCTTTAAGAAGTAACTGTCTGTGACTAATGTTCAACATTCGACTGTCAAGAGCAAGTGTGTAAAACCAAAGATGTCAGATTTTTGATCTGTCTTTCTGTCTTTCCTGCCTTCAGTCTCTGCTCAGCATCCCAGGTTCACCATTCCCTTCAAGACGCAACAGTAAGAGCAGCATCTTCAGCCGCTGTAAGGACGGCGGCTCGGAGAACGAGTTTGCAGATGATGAACACAGCACAGTTGAGGAATACGACGAGCGGCGCGATTCGTTCTTAAGCCCACAACGTCGCAGCAGCTACACGGGTTACTATGGCAAGCGCAACAGCACTGTGGATTGCAATGGAGTGGTCTCTCTCATCGGGCCGGGGCCTGGCGGACGCCTACTGCCTGAGGTGATAATAGATAAGGCAGCCACTGATGACAGCGTAAGGAAGTCTAAGAGTAGATCAGTCTAGGCATGGGCATTATCTATCTCTGAACCTTGGCTCTCTCTGTTTGGCTCTTTCTCTTTCTGATGCATTTGCGTAATGGTTATTTTGACTTTGCTCTAAAATTAGCTCTCTTTCAGTTGAGGACTGCTCTCAAAGCCTGTGTGATATGCTGCCCTCCTATGCCAGTTTGAAATTAGTGAACAAGCTGCTAACTATATATAGTTCTCACTAAATGAACCACCAAGATTTATAAAACTGGGTTTTGATGCACTACCATTCAAGCGTTTGGGGTTGGAAATTCTTTTTAATGTTTTTGAAAGAAGTCAGACAGTAATATTGTGAAATATTATTACATTTTTAATACTTGTTTTCTATTTTAATATATTTTATGTAATTTATTCCTATAATGGCAAAGCTGAATTTTCAGCAGTCTTCAGTGGTGCACTAAAAACATTTTTTTGAATGGTAATGCTGCTTAATATTTTAATGGAATTCATGTTTTTTTTAAGGATTCTTTGACTAGTAAGTTCAATAGAACAGCATTGATTTGAAATAGATCTTTTGTAGCATTGTTTAATTTAAACATTAATTTTCCCTTTTGATCAATTTTAATGCATCCTTGCTAAATAAAAGTATTAATTTCTTTTTTAAAAAATCTTGCTGACCCCCAAATGTTTTTGTTTTTTTTAATTATTATTTTTTTTATTAGGAGTGCAAAACATACAACATACGGTGAACACAAAACACAAAAACAGCAATAGAACAGCAATGAAATTAAACAGCAATGACAATCTGAATAATAGTAGTAGTATTAACATGCATAATAATAATAATAATACTAAAGATGGTGATGATAACAATAATATTCTGTGACCCCAAAATTTTTAATGGTAATGTATTTCCATTTTCATTGCATCATCTCATTACAAATCCATCCCACAAGCGAAATCTTTCTTCATATTTTCATTCATATTTATTTATTTGAATACATGTCAACTCAGTGTCCTTTGTAATTGTCTTTCATTTTATATTCACCCAAAGGTGAATTAACCATGAAATTCTTCCACTTTCACCCTCTAGCCTTCAATTCTCTTTTATTTTCTCTTAATCTACAAATGTTATTTTGTATAACATGTTTTTTTCTTCTTCTGTGTTTCTTCTTTATAGTGAATACATGCATTTTTTTCTTATTTTAATGATCAGCAACATTTCTTTGTACTGCAATTATAATGGAAGCATTGTAGTTAGCATGGTAGTCTGCTAGCTTTATGAATCATATAGAGGTCTGGTATAGCTTCAGATCTTCAGCATGAGGTTAATGGATCATGATATTTATTCTTTTCTTCTCTTGACTTATTAGACTGAATGCATGCTGATGCATGCTGACTGGATCTCCTAAAATCTGGAGATGCAGGGGCTTCAAATTAGAGGAGGAAGGGAACGGAGAACAATGGTAGATTTATAATATAATAAACTTGAATAAGTTACTTATTCATAGCATTTCCAGCATTCTGGATATTTTTTAAAACACAAACAGTTTATAAAACATGGCTGATTGTTTCAAATGGCCATATGAGTGAGCATTTTGATAACATATAGCGTGTTAATCACATGCTTATGTTAGGAATATGTATTTCAGGAATGCTAATGACAAATACCCATGAATTTCCACCCTACCTTCTCTCTTGTGAGAGTCCAGCATGTCTCTGCTTTAATGCATTCAAATGAAAAATGGCTCCTTTGTACAAAATGGGTTGACAAATTCTTCTCCTAACCAGCCTTTCTTTAACTAGCCCTGTGATGCAGATTTTTTCCCCCACCCATTGGTTGCAATGTATAATGTAGTGGTGCTACTGTTTAACCTCATTGTTTTTCTCCTGACAGCCAACCACTGATCTCGAAATCAAGAAGAAACTCTCAGGGTCTCTAATGGTTTCTGTAGAGCAGCTTAACACATCGTTTGGGCGCAAGGAGCGAGCCAACAGTGTCATGAGTGCGCTAACCAACACATTGGTTGAGGGTATGTCCATATGTTGTAACCTAAGGAATGTACTGCTTTAAAAAAAAAAAAGAGAAGGAAATCTGTTAACATGGTTACCATACTTCTCATTCTTCACTTCCAGAATTGGAAGAGTCTCAGAGGAAGTGTCCACCATGCTGGTACAAATTTGCCAACACGTTTCTTATCTGGGAGTGCGGCCCTGTTTGGATGAGGGTTAAGGAGATTGTGAACCTGATCGTGATGGACCCTTTTGTAGACTTGGCTATCACCATTTGTATTGTGCTGAATACTCTCTTCATGGCCATGGAGCATTACCCTATGACGGAGAATTTTGAGCATGTGCTGTCTGTCGGAAACCTGGTGAGGATTCTACGTAGCCCATTTTTTCAAGAGTCTTTGAATTCAAACATAAAGAATTCTTCCGTTGCTTGATGAAACTGTGCCCCTCCCCCACAGCTTATATTTTTGTAGTCTCTGCAGGGACGTTGTTGGAACACTCAAAGCCATTTTTTTTTGCCTGGCGTAGAGACAGTGCTAAGCTACTGGCTGAGTGTGGTGGTGCAGAGCCAGCATAAATATTTCATGTAGCCTAATCGATGAGCAGCTCTAAAATGGTGGCGTTTTCACATTTCTAGGAGCTTGAACCTGTGTAATTTGGTTCCTGCATCTGAATGAGTGTAAAAATGCTTGTAAAATTGTCAACATTGCAGGGAAGTACAGATTATGTTTCCCACTTATGAACCAAATTGCTTTTTATATTACGTTGCCAAGTGATACCGAGACTGTTAGGGGTCATAAATCAACTCTGTCAGTGCAGTGCACCATACACCTATCACAAATCATGATTTTCTAAGCCATGTGACCTGCGTTGTGGAGTAAATCACGTACGTGGAATAGCCAGGCCTCTCTCAATGAAATTTCAGCAAATTTCAGCTGACATGGTGACATAATGCTGCAAGTATTCAATCTTCTTCAGTACACCTGTGGGACAGAGCAGGTCGTGGCTGTGCAGGTGGCAGCGTGACTCACATTCGTTGGCTGTGCAGACACGTGGCAGGCCTCCTGGAGTCAAGGTAGGGTGACCATACGTGCCATTTTTCCAGGACGCATCCTGGCTAGGATTTCTATATTGACTAAAATATCTAGGATTTGGATTTGTTTGCGTGTGCAGACCGATCAGTGTATGACATCGGTTCCTTATGTTTTTGAAACTCTCTTGAGGTACTTTGAATCAAAGCAATATAGAAATCCTGGCCAGGATGCGTCCGGGGAAAATGGCACGTATGGTCACCCTAGTCAAGGCCACCTTGTACCCTCCCCCAGTTCACCCGCCTGCAGGGTGATTAACTGCACCCTTCAGCTGTGACAGCAGGATGGACCATTTCACACTTTGAACGTCACAGAGTCTTGTAGCGACTGGTCAGGGAGTTATTGTGAATGTGTAGGCCAGGATGTGGTTGCTGCTATGTCAGGAAAGAGCTGATGACTCTCACAACTGCATTGCTTATTTGTCTTTAATCAGTTTGTTGATATGGGATTGCTTTTATAAATTAGTCTGGCTCATTAATTAATTAATTTTTTATTGAGCAAAGCGCACAATGTAACAACATGACATAGTAGCTTATAAAAAGGAACAAATCAATTACACACAAACGTAGACGTACAAAAGAAAAACCAGGACTACAAAAATATATAGATATATTTTTCTTGTAATGTTATGAAGAGAAAAAATCAAATAAGCCTGTCTCAAAGTGATCTGTTTGTCATCAATCAGAGTAATTTTTGTTTTCTTTCTTCCAGGTGTTTACTGGTATCTTCACTGCCGAAATGTTTGCCAAACTGGTTGCAATGGACCCATACTACTATTTCCAGGAAGGCTGGAATATTTTTGATGGCTTTATCGTGAGCTTGAGTTTAATGGAGTTGGGCTTGGCTGATGTAGAAGGTCTTTCTGTGCTGAGATCATTCCGATTGGTAAACATTTTTATTGCTTCAGATCTTTGTGTGTGCATGCGCTATTGCATTAAGAAATTATGTGAATCAGGGAACAGTATCAGTGGTTAAGTTGGCATGAAATGCAAAATCACCCTATTTTTAATTGCATCTTATTGTGAACAGTTCATCCATGCATATGTTTTATTTATACATATGTTTTATTCAGTCAACAACTGATCCCTGTCCTACATTTTTGTTTTCTGAATAATCCAGTTCACTCGGATGTACATCACAATACAGAATAAAAAATATTTTGCTACTTCCGTTACATTGCAACATTAATGCTTATTTAAACAAATTTTGAATACCATGCTCTTAGGGTTGTCTGTATTTCTGCATATACAGTACAGACCTGCCAACCTGTATGCATTTTGCGTAGCGGTAGTGGATACGCATTTTGACCTCAAAGTATGCTGGTACGATTTGTCACTCTAAAGTACACCTTGTACGCCTCTGTCCACACGCAGTACTCAAAACAAGCAACAGAAAAAGATGAAGAGTTCAACCAATCAGAGCGTTTTGTTTTTCGGTTTCGCATGTAAATAATTTCCATGCGTTTTATTTCTCTCCAAACCGGCTCTGTTTGTGTGTCTGTGGCTGTACGCGCTGAGATGAGGAAGCGCCTCCCCGCTTAAAACGTGCATCTGAAAAAGCAACACATGCCGAACATCTTCCCTTGTAATGACTCTAAACCTATTGTCCCACAACAGACCAATGTTAGAAATAACTTCTAATCTGTTAGAATTAACGTCCATCAGTTCTCTTACTTCTGTGACCCATATGTGGATTTTCTTCAGGCGTCCAGTATGAATGAAACAGACATTGCATGTGTTTATAGCACTAAATAATGGCCAATCCATAAAAATAATACTTCTCTGAACAGAAATTTGACATAGACATTTGATAATCCATGTTTTTCCTACAGTGTACAAAAGTGTACTGGACTTTTTTTAAAGGGGTCATCAGATGCCCATTCTCCACAAGTTGATATGATTCTTTAGGGTCTTAATGAAAAGTCTATTACATACTTTGATTAAAATTTCTCAATGGTAGTGTAAAACAACAACCTTTTTACCTTGTCAAAAACAGCTCTGTTCACAGCGACCAGTTTCGGTGCATGTGCCTTTAAATGCTAATGAGCTCTGCTCAGCCTGCCCTTCTCTTCCGTGGGGAGATGAGCTGTTCTCTGAGAGACTGTAAACTTAAGTTGCATTCAGCCACAGAACTTGCTAACTAGAACATTATTAGAAAAGGCGATTTGCAAAGATTCATATAAAACCTTATATTCACTTCTTCTGGAGGTGAAGCTGGATCACGAATAATTTGTGTGAACATAGAAGCATTTAGGTAGATCAGGGGGTGCATTCCCTTAAAAAAACAAATGTAATCCACTGCGTCTTCAGCGGCTCAGATGTTTGGAGTAAATGACGACTGCTATGTTCATTATTACATCCAAAAACAAAACACTTAGGAGAAATCGCTTAGGAGAAATTCTTGTCTACCCCAGCTCCGGGGTGGAAACAATGGCGGACCCTCACTGAGGGTCTATGCTAAAATGGCCATGTCAGTCAATAGTCTTGAGAGGGACCTGTGCAGAACTACATTACTCTGCCAAGAATCTCAGAACAGCCTGATCAGAGAAAGTGATTATTATCAAGGAAAGTCTGTTCACTCAGTGGCCATATTTGCAATGCCTTCGGGCAGCTCAAACAAGACCAAGTCCTATCTAAATGAATGGGGGAATCCTGAAATATCAAAAACTGCCCAATGAACTCACAATTAAATTACATTCCAAATCAGCAAAAAAAAAAAAAAATCTCAAATGAACTGCCCCATGAATGTAACCTTTGAAAATGATTTAACATTAAATCTTGCACGCCACCTCCCTGGTACACTGATGATACTTAAAAAAAAAAAAAAATTCCAAGGTTGGCAGGTCTGCACAGTATGTCAATTATGACAGTTCCATTGTTTTGTCATCGTTTCTGCTTCTAATACAAATAAAAATGCATAAACACAGATCTCTCTTAAATAAAATTCTGTTTAGCACCTTCTTTCTGTGGGAGGTAATAGCACAATGTTAATTGCATCAGGCAGATCGTGAGTATAATAAGCCTAATTTACATAGAAAGGAGGTGTGTTTGTACTGAAAAGAATGACAGTTATTTTATTTAAATACAGAGCAACATTATTTTAAAGTAGTGTCTGGTTAAACAGGATTGTGGGTGGTTAGTGAATAAGACATAATGAATAAGTGGCACAACTCTTTAATGAATTTGCCTTTTGTTTTCTATAGCACACATTCAAAGAATAATATTTAACATGTTATTTCTACTTGTGCTCTCTTTTAACAGCTGAGAGTTTTTAAACTGGCTAAATCATGGCCCACCCTTAACATGCTAATAAAGATCATCGGAAACTCAGTGGGAGCTTTGGGGAACCTGACCCTGGTGTTGGCCATCATCGTCTTCATCTTCGCTGTGGTGGGCATGCAGTTGTTTGGGAAGAGCTACAAGGACTGTGTGTGTAAGATCGCTGCTGATTGCGAGCTGCCCCGCTGGCACATGAATGACTTCTTTCATTCATTCTTAATCGTGTTCCGGGTGTTATGTGGAGAGTGGATCGAGACCATGTGGGACTGTATGGAGGTGGCTGGACAGGGAATGTGTCTCATCGTCTTCATGATGGTCATGGTCATAGGGAACTTGGTGGTAAGTGTTCTTTAGATGCAGAAAATACATTTTTGCCATGAAATTTGAGCTAAGTTGTACTGAAAACTGCTTAAATGGAGATAAACGCAATATTTATATTCATATTACCATAAATATATATACAGCTTAAGGCACACCTGTGCAATAATCATGCTGTCTAATCAGCATCTTGATATGCCACACCTGTGATGTGGATGGAGTACCTCGGCAAAGGAGAAGTGCTCACTAACACAGATTTAGACAGATTTGTGAACAATATTTGAGAGAAATAGGCCTTTTGTGTACATAGAAAAAATCTTTGAGTTCAGCTCATGAAAAATGGGGGCAAAAACAAAAGTGTTGCGTTTATAATTTTGTTCTGTATGCGTGTGTGTGTGTGTGTGTGTGTGTGTGTGTGTGTGTGTGTGTGTGTGTGTGTTTATAAGGGATGGGCATCTCATGACTCAGGCCGATACGATACGCATCTCGATGCATAGCCAACGATACATTAAAAATACATATGAAGCATTTACCGATGCGATACGATTCACCCCTATTATGATGCATTGCGATCCGATTTCGATTCGATGCAATGCAGAAAATATGATCACTTTTAATGCCTCGAGGCCTGTTTCATAAAACAAACTAACCAAATAAGCCAGGCTTATTTCAGTTAGTCTGACTCATTGTCAAATGATTTGGTTCCATAAAGTAAATTTAACATAGGCCTAGATTAAGTTTAGTCACTGTGGCAACTTATGCTGGGAAACTAACCTGGTCTACAGCAGGTTAACTGTCAGGCTAAACTAAGCTCCTCTAACACTGACCAATAGGAACACAATGACATTACCACTGACTGTCTCACATACTATGTGATTTATTTTTAATTTATATATATATATATATATATATATAAATATGCAGAACATTAGAACATTACAATCTAAAATTGCTCTTTAAAGCATTAAAATAACCAAATTAAAAGTTAAAATAACTGAATTAAATGACTATATTTGAACTGCTGTAAGAAACACACATTAACTCATTTGAGCTTAGTAATTAGGACTCTGCACATTTGATTTACCTATTACAATAGTCCCTTTAGAGTTACTGCTATCATAAAAATACACTTATATGTAGGTTTGAAATTCTACAAAAGACACATTTAATGTCCAACAACAAATATTTTAGCAAAATGTATATTTTACTCAGAATAATTGCACACCTATTCGATTGCGCTCTGTCTGTTTAGTGTGCATGTGCGCAGCAGCAGCACTCGTTGCTCTCGCGTAAGCCTTGCCCACTCCTGACGGTAAAGTTGATAGGTTTGCATGACTTTCTGACATTTACAGATGAAAAGTATACCTGTGACATGTTAGTTATGCACCGAGGAAAACACAACGTCTCTAATGCATTAAACAGCACAGATATATTCGCTGTTTGCCATGGTGGATCGATCTGATCCATGATCGACATTAAGGGCTGCTTAAAAATAAGCGTGCACAAATTAGTGAGATTGTGAGAACTTAATTTGTCGTTTATGGAACCGCTTTAGCCCTGATTGATTTGTTAGGTTATTTCAGGTTAGGTTTTGGACTTTAATCCCCGCTAATCCCGCAGTGCTGTGATCTTTTTAAAAAACCTTTTTTTTATACAGTCTATGGTTGTGATTCGTCATATACACACAGCAGTGGTGATGAGAGAACATGCTTGAGAAACAGTTTAGAGAGGAGAAATCAATCTACATATAAAATATTGGTCACATTCTAAATAATAAAAGTATAGCGCATCTACTAGTAATTATGTATATAATTTTTTTTTTTACTGATGCAAATATGTTAGAAATGATGCATCGCGATATAAATGTCAACTTGTAGCTGATGCACACTTTTTAAACCGATGCATTGCATCGTTAACTTTTTATGCCGATGCACCGAGCTAATAGGGGAATCTTCCCATCCCATATGAAAAACTGTTGGCCCCCTTCCTGATTTTTTAATTTTTTGAATATTTGTCACACTTAAAACATTCAGATCATCAAACTAATTTTAATATTACACAAAGATAATGCAAGTAAATACAAAATGCAGTTTTTAAATGATGATTTCATTTGTTAAGGGAAAAAAGCTGTCCAAACCTACCTGGCCCTACGTGAAAAATTAATTAAATCCTATTCCTATTAAATCATGAAAGAACTGTGATTAACCACATTACTTTAGAAAACTGAGTTAAATTTCACTACCCAAACCCAGGCCTGATTATTGCCAGACCTGTTGAATCAAGAAATCACTTAAATAGAACCTTAAAGAGCAACACATCATTCCACAATCTTAAGAAATTTATAAACAGATGAGAAACAAAATAGTTGACATGTATCTGGAAAGGGTTATAAAGCCATTTCTAAGGCTTTGGGACTCCAGCAAACCATGGTCAGAGCCATTATCCACAAATGGAGAAAACTTGGAACAGTGGTGAATCTTCCCAGGAGTGGCCGGCTTACCAAAATTACTCCAAGAGCACAAAGACGACTCATCCAGGAGATCATAAAAGAACCCAGAACAACATCTAAAGAACTGCAGGCCTCACTTGACTCAATTAAGATCAGTATTCATGATTCAACAATAAGAAAGAGACTGGGCAAAAACGGCATCCATGGGAGAGTTCCAAGGCAAAAGCCATTGCAGACCAAAAAGAACACAAAGGCTCGTCTCACATTTGCCAAAAAATATCTTGATTATCCTCAAGACTTTTGAGCAAATATTCTGTGGACTGATGAGACAAAAGCTGAACATCTGCCATAAAACCAACACAGCATATCATAAAAAGAACATCATACCAACAGTCAAACATGGTGGTGGTAGTGTGATGGTCTGAGGCTGCTTTGCAGCTTCAGGACCTGGATGACTTGCCATAATTGATGGAACCATGAATTCTGCACTACTTCCCAATTCTGCTATACTTTTGGCAAATGGAGGTTTCAAAAAGTATTGACTAAAAAAATGAAAGTGTCCAATGTGTATTAGAGAAAAACATTTATTTCATTATGATATTTCCCTCCATTTTAAATTTGTACTCTCCAATGAAAGGTTAAATTTTTGTGAATTTTATAAATAAAAGATCAAAAGGATTAACAATGCAGATTTATTTTCACAGCCTTCTTTGATCAAATTTACCATGAGTACCAACAATTCTGACCACGTCTTTAAACTGAGATTCTCTTTATGATGCCTTTTATAACCTTTTTGAGTCTTTTAAGCTTTAGTTACTTTAACTTTCAATGGAGGGAGGAACCTCGCAGGTTTCATTAAAAAATATATTTCAATGATGACAACTCTCGGAAGATTTTAGCATGGTGATGGATATGACAATATTAATGGATTTGGTCTTGGCGGAATAGATTGCTGCTGTTGATTATAGCTGTAGTAGTAGATTATTTCTGCTGCTGCAAGCAAGTACAGGAACTTGCTACTGCCAATGCATATGGCCATATGGTGCTATGAGTATTTAAGACATACTGCTGCTGCACAAATAGCATATAAAATAGCCCGTAGCAGATCTATACAGGTGGAGCTGGGGAAGGTGGAGGGCTTCAGAGATGCTCTGAAAGTGCGCTGCAGGATTTTCAAGTGAATACTACTAGCCAGCCATATAAATGTATATAAATATAAGCTCATTGGCTGCATATGCAGCATGAACCAATCAGCTTGTGCCAAGTCGTTTAACTCTCTGAATATCATCAATTACGTTAACAACCCGTCAGCTTGCACCATCTAGAGTTTCATGACTTAACTGTATTATTAATTTGAAGTCTTTTGGGTTTTGGGACCACGTAAAAATGAGTAAATGATGTTTTCATTTTGAGGTGAACACTTTAAAAATTGTATCATTATGCCTGAGTAGATGATGCATAAAAGGCCTCCAAAGGCAGCTGTCTTGGTAATTTGAGACTAAGCTATATTACTTTTCTCTCACGTTGATCAGGTCTTGAATCTGTTCCTTGCCTTGCTGCTGAGCTCATTCAGCGCAGACAACTTGGCAGCTCCTGAAGAAGATGGCGAGATGAACAACCTGCAGATTGCAGTTATTCGCATTAAGAAGGGAATTGCCTGGATGAAGATCAAAGTTCGAGAATTGGTCAACATTATCCTCAGAAGGAAGGTCACCGACGAGGCCAAGCCGCTGGACGACATGTACGACCGGAAGCTAAACTGCATCACCAATCACACAGGCGTGGACATCAGCCGTGACCTGGACTATCAGAAAAATGGCAATGGAACCACCAGTGGTATAGGCAGTAGTGTGGGCAAGTACATGATTGATGATGACCACATGTCCTTCATCCATAACCCCAACCTGACTGTATGCGTGCCCATCGCTGTGGGTGAGTCAGACTTTGAGAATCTCAACACAGAAGATTTCAGCAGCGAGTCTGAAGCAGAGGGCAGCAAAGAAGTGAGTATGCAAAAGACCTGATGTTGTAATGCTTTTTGGCTTTGACCTAGTTGCTAGTGGGTGAAATGTAATACCCTGCGGTTATTGATTTGGCCTCAGGAGTAAATGCTCAGTGATTCTAAACTGAGGTATTTGCTCATTTTTGTCCATGATATTGATATATATGGACTGGAGTAAAGTGCTGTGTATTGTTTCAAAATGATGTTCAAACACGTGTAGGCCATTGAGAGCACTGTATTGTGAAACATGAATACAGATGCTTGTCATTTCATTCTTGGAGCTAAAGTGTGTTAGTTCTGGATGTCTAGCATAGTAAAACAGAACGGTTAAGCATCTTGAGTTTTTTTTTTAAGTGTTTTATTAATGCAGTTACAATTTGCATTAAACATTGTTTTTGCTTTGCTATTTAAATTTTTTAACAACAAAAAATGGCTCTTGTGAACTCTTCTTAATTAGTTGGATGAGATCAGCTCTTCAGAGGGCAGCACCATAGATATTAAACCAGAGGTAGAGGAAGCGGTGGTGGTGGAGGCAGTAGAGGAATATGTTGACCCAGAACCTTGTTGGACTGAAGGTAAAAGGGTTCATAGATTTCTCTTTGAAGATGATAAAAAATTTTTTTGTGAGAACAGAAGTATAATGTGTGCCATTTTGCAGGTTGTGTGGCCCGCTACAAGTGTTGTGATGTGCCCATCACGGAGGGATGGGGTAAGAATTGGTGGTTCCTCCGGAAGACCTGCTATCTCATTGTGGAGCACAACTGGTTTGAAACCCTCATCATCTTTATGATCCTCCTCAGTAGTGGAGCATTGGTGAGAATGTACACAAACACACACAAATTTCGTATAGGGATGTGCACAAGCACTTTGTTCTGTATTTAACTATTTAAGTAGAAAAATGCTGCTTAAATATTGCTTGGGATTCAATTATTATATTGTGTTTTTAACAGAATTTTTTTTTTTTTGTACTTGGCAAAAAAAGTATATCGTGGCAACTAATTTCCATTATGTTTTGGATTCTGTCTGACCATTGCATTAATGTTCATGTGAGGTATATATAATGTGAGGTTCAAGCAGGCATTGTCTCATTGTAGAGACCTGGCGCCAGAGCTGCATTGCTGGATGATGTGATTAATGGACTGTACTATTCATCCAATTGGATCTATTTCTGGCACTGGAAATGTTCCTGTCTTTAGCACTGCTAATGTTGCCAAAAAAGGAATGTAATAGAATCAGGGGTCTTGCTTTATACAGTTGCTTTTTGAAAGCTGACTCTGTTTTTAACTGAATTATTGCACAAAGAAGTAGCCTACTGTTCAGTTGTTTTCCCAGTTGTTGCCGTGCATAAATAATAATACTAATAACATCATTATTTTATTAATCTGTTTTTGTATTATTTCTAATAATCATTTCTTGAATTAATAATTGAACTTAAATATTACTGCATTCTCTTCTTTAGTTTTTTAACTGAAATGAAAACCACTGAGAGGTATCGTAAGCTGCAGATAGTACTTGTTTTATTAATGCAACTGTATGTTATCTGCTGCAGGCTTTTGAGGATGTGTACATTGAACAGAGGAAGACAATTCGTATTATTCTGGAGTATGCTGACAAGGTCTTTACCTACATCTTCATATTGGAGATGTTGTTAAAGTGGGTGGCCTACGGTTTTGTCAAGTACTTCACCAACGCCTGGTGCTGGCTGGACTTCTTCATTGTTGACGTAAGTCTGCGAATTCATTTGTGCTATGTTTGTTGTCAGTTTGATAAATGCCCTTAACATACACATTTTGTTGATGGGTTCCATCCTGCCAAAAGCAAAATCTGACTAGTGTTACATTGTATCATAACCTGAATCCAAATCAGAACATATTTCATTTCTAATGTGAAGCTATGTGGAATGAGATTTTGCACCAATGATGCATCAGCGTGTATGTGTGGGGCCAAGCAGCATGAGGTGATACACGTATGGCTGCTTTGGACAAAAACATGAAAGGGATTTGAACTTTTGTTATTTTGTAAGTCACTTTACGATGATAAGATTATGTTGTATGGTTCTCATACCAGTCAATACATTTGAACATGTCTGTAAAATATTAATTCTATGAAAATGGTAATTCAAGCATTTTATCAAAGGAGAGAAGTAGAATCATGATGGACCAGGACAAAAACAGGTTTAAGTGAGAGTGTAAGCCAGACCATGGCAATGAATTGGTGGAAACTCTAATGCTCAACATCATAGCAGAGAGCCAGTTGCCTTTTGATAGTGTTATTAGATTACTCTAGAACCAGCCTGAAAAAATACTTGATTTGCTTAACATGATTTTAACTAACAATGCTAAGTAGTACTAAGTAAAAATTTCTTGATAAACGGCTTTGGAAATTTCTCTGTTTTCCCATTCAAGTAGATAGGAGCTGTATATCTTTTACCAATATAGAAATTAGCTGCAGATGGGTGTTACCATGATGGCCGCCAAGTGACCTGACCGAGTCAGGGACTTTAGAAGCTTTGTTTAAACTGATAAAATAAATTCTTTGGCATTTTAGACATCAGAGACAGTAAAAACTCTGAATGTTCATAGACCTGACAATACTGGTTGCCAGTCACAGCAAGGTAAGTTTTAAAGATGACTTAAAAATAGCTGAAAACCGGTGGAGCAGTTTCTTTGAGCTGTCAGTTAAAAAGGAAAATGGTGTAGCAGAGCAGATGAAAAGACAAAAATCTGCTCGCCGTCCTGTATCTATGCAGATGTTTTATGCGATAGTCAAGGACAACAACAGGATGGTTCCCCTTTCAACAAGATGGTAATGTTTTGGGCAAAGAAGAGTCAAATGTGAACTTTTATATGAAGAGTAAAGCTGTGTGTTGGTGTGCAGGGGTGACACTTGAAGGAAATACATTGTGCTTATCTTGAATATAAATGCTTATGTAATATATATTCTTTGTGTCTAAATCGTGTTATTTCATCAGATTGCATCATCTCTTTAAGATCTATCACCCATGCATAGCTGTGCAAAAATGCTAGATTTCTACGTGACCCTGAGATGCTTGAATATCTACTATCAAGAATGATAAACTGGCTTTGAAAATCACCAATATTGTACAAATAATTGTACTTTTATTGTCTTCCCCCTTTGTATGCAATTTCCTTTAGTAAAATGACAGAGGCCATATCCATCATTATATGGTTTATGTGTTGGAATGGAAATTACTTGCCAGAATCAGTCTATCAATAACAATGATTATTGATCTAAGATATTCAAGCATATCTCATTCTAAATGAACCTTGTTTCTAAATCTTGTACATGTGTATGATGTCTGTACTGTGTGAACAATAAGATATGTGTGGCCTCTGACTGATTTCATTTTTTGCCCTGCCCTTATTGTGGGAGACTCACCAAGTGTAAAATGCATTTTAGAGTCCATTACAAGTTATGATTGCAATCAGTTGTTCCAAACAAAGAGTATTTTACGCAACAAATGAGTGATGCTAATGTAGTTTTAAATTATGATTCAAAGTATTTGATGAAAATATATGTTAAGCTGTTTATGTGACTAAAATGCTCACACTTGGACTCCAAACTAAGGGATTCAGAGGAATGTCATGTGGATGTGCTTTTCTCATGATATGTGGAGGACATGTTACAATTGCAGTGACCATGTCAAGATACAATTTGATTGTATGTGTGTTCTGACCTTGTTCCTGAACTAACCACCTTTTAGCAGAACTCGTACACCCAATACTGTTTAATGAGGTGCTGTGGGACATTATATGCATAGATGCATACACAGTCTATTTGATGTTCTTTCGTGTTATATATTTCCTTAAATGTTATCAGGAAGTTAATCTCCTTTTACCCACAGTTTTATCCACCTGAAACTGATCCAAAAGCATATAAAAGCTCCCAAAATTTTATTCTGAAATATATTGTTCAGCACTATATAAAGAGAAATTTTACACATTGACAATTAATTAAATATCAAATTGATTTATTTACACACAAAGCCTGATCCCTCATTCATAGCTGATGCTGTATTCCATTCCAACTCTGAAACTATGAATTTCCTGCCTGCAAAAGTTCAAAAGACTTTACTACCAGACTTCCAGCTCGGAATCCATGCAGAAACTTGCTGAGATGCTGGTGTATGACATCATGCAAACACCGTTCAAAAGTTTGCTTTTAGGAAGATCATTATTATTATTTTTGTTTTTAAATAAATTAGTACTTTTTTCAACAAAGGCACATTACATTGATCAAAAGTGCTGGTAAAGACATTTGTGATGTAACAAAAGATTTCCATTTCAGATAAATTCTGTATTCATCAAAGAATGCTGAAAAAAAAAAAGTATTAATCATGATTTCCACAAAAATATAAAGTAGCACAACTGTTTTCAACTGATAATACTGAGAAATGTTTCTTATAGGGATAGTTCACCCAAAAATGGAAATTTGATGTTTATCTGTTTACCCCCAGGGCATCCAAGATGTAGGTGACTTTGTTTCTTCAGTAGAACACAAACGAAGATTTTTAACTCAAACTGTTGCAAGTCAATGGGCACACAATCTTTGAGAGTAAAAAAAACATGCACAGACAAATCCAAATTAAACCCTGTGGCTTGTGACGATACATTGATGTCCTAAGACACGAAACGATCGGTTTGTGCGAGAAACTGAACAGTATTTATATAATTTTTTACCTCTGATACACCGCATTCCTTGAACGCAAGTTGCTTTCGATAAAAGCATCTACCAAATGCCTAAACGAATCTATCAAACATCTTATTTATACATCGTCTCAGTGTCGGGGAATGGAATGGTTTTTGTTCAGGAATTTTAAGATATCATGTAGGAATATTCCATGTCTGACTTTGAATGGAATGCAGCATAACACACAGTCTGACCAGCAACTGACTAAGGAGTCATCCCACAGCTAAAAATAAATCAAATTTGTGAGTTTGCTCTGACTACAGTCCATACCCACCCTCTGTCCATCAACCCCTACTCCTCAGCCCTAATCAAGGCTTATGGGAGCTATAGTCCTTGACTATTCCCGGGGTGCTGGACTAACACTTGTGCTAGTTGGGAAGAACTCCATATCCCAAGATGGATCAAAAGTTCATTCCTCCCTCCCCCACTCTTCCCTTCCGTGAGGTAGTGCTGAGATGTATTGATGTTGAGGACGTGCAGCAGACGGTGAGTTGTCCTCCTGACTAGTCTATGCTTTGTTCCTCCACTGTTATTTGCTTTTGCTTTTATGGGTGTGATGCTCAGAGGGCTTCCACAAGGGGCCAGCATCATATCTAGCATGTGTTTGTGTGTTCATGTATGTTTATACACTGTATATGTTCCATTATTTCCTATAGTCTGTCATGCTATATATCTGTGCCATCAGCCATACAGACTATTATTTGACTATGCTCATATTTCAATTTTTTTTTTATATTAAGGGAGTGTGTGAGTTATGACCCATTCCAAAATAAATTATTTAATAATATATAAAATATTATTTTAATATGCTTTATTATCTTAATTCACTTAATAACCAAAATGGTTTGAGTGACAAACATCAGCCATTTTTGATTGTTTTGAATCTATTCTATTTTAGTTGACATTTTTTATTTTTTATTTTCCTGTCTTCATTTGGTCACAGCCACACATCTCATTGACCTTGCCTTGCAGAGCGAGCGTGCTGGCAGATGAAGAAAGCTTACACTGAGGGGCCATCTCAGCCGGCTCAGGGGGCCCCGGGGCCCTCCATAAAGGGGCGCTTGTGGGTTCCGACTGAGGCTAAAGGTGACAATTACCCCCAAAGATCACATGATCTGTAGATGAAGGAGAAAGCTTTATTACCAGAGTAGCTTCTAAAAAGTACTAATTTTGTGAAGAGTTATATTCTGTCTATTTTGAGAGAAAAACTGTTTTTTATTATTATTTTTAAATATGTGAAACAAAAAATGTAGTCCATTTTAATTGATGCCACCAAATCAATACAATTTTTTTTCAGGGGAATTTAACAGTGGATATTTCTGTGCAGAGATTATTGATGCATACTGGTGCCCTTGTGGGTCATACCTATTGAAAACCGCCAATAATTCTTGGCTTGTGGTTTCTAAAATGTCAGCTAGCATGGTTTCTTCAGTAAAGGAATATGATAGCCATTCAGAATAAAGCTTTCACCTTTAATAGAACCCCCTCTGTGAGTTGGTTAGCTTTCGGTGTTGTGGACTTTTGCTGTGTTTTTACCAAGTCTTCGTCAGTGGTTGGTTGGAGGTGTGCAGGTCTGTTTGTATACCTTTTCATAGGGGTGCTCAAGCCTGGTGTCCCAATGCCATTGCACCAATCCATTGGTGTTTTTGTTCCTGAAAAGTTACAAGCCTTTTTTGATGTTCTTGTTTTCACCAATCCTTTGCATCGACATGCATGCGATATAATCAATACGGTTCTCCAGAGAGCCATTTTGACCGATATGACCTTTCTGCCCTTTACGTTCACGTTCGCTTTATCCTTCCAGCTAGCATGGAGGGCGTTTACTTTTCCACAATGGATGGCACTTTGAGTAACCAGGGCTTGGGTTCCCGCAGAGTGATTTTTGTCCTTTGGGTGCTGTCTAATGTCCATTTACTATCTGCGCCCCCCCCCCCCCCCTCGATCTCCCCTTTTGCTGTCATGTTACTGTGTCAATGTGATGCTCTTTAAACTGTAAAATCAATGTAATTTGCAATTTGGCATATATGTACATGTTTACCTGTATTCTTTCTCACAGGTTCCATTAGTTTGTCTGTCTTAAATTAAATGGGATTTAATGCCTCAGCCAAGAGCGACACGGAGAGACAATGTTAGAAGGGCAAGGGTAAGGTTCTTGCAGTATGTTGGGTTGTTTTTTTGATGCATCTGCAGGGGTCACCTCTATCTTCTCAACCCCCCACGTCCCCAAGGTCCCCTAACGTACTTCATCAGCTGTGCGTTGTGCGCTTCTCTGTCTTTTTTGTTCGAGTCTTATGCTTCTCTTTCTCTCTGTCTCTTTCTTTCAACCACAAGTTTCTCCACAGGTGTAAGGAAGCTCACAAGGGTTGGTGACCTCCCAAAACTAACAGAGCGCAAAATCCTGGGTTTATCCTCTGCCTCTAAACCCCCTATCTGTACCTGTAACCGATACTAAACATGAGTCTTTCTCTCTCTCCTTCTTGGGGATATATACATGTATAAATGCAGTGTTATATATGTATATACCCATCCGAACTGTTGTGTTATGTGTGTAAACCAACGTTCCAGCAGCTCTAGAGGCCATCTCTTCCCTCAAGAGCTTTCTCCCGTCTAACAGTATGGATCCTTTTTTGCTTCTCTGTTTCTGTGTAGGTGTCTATAGTCAGCCTTATAGCTAATGCGCTGGGCTACTCCGAACTAGGGCCCATTAAATCACTCAGGACACTAAGGGCCCTGAGACCCCTCAGAGCATTGTCACGTTTTGAAGGGATGAGGGTAAGATACAAAGCTATAGAGCTGATCTCTCTGCATGCCCATTCAGCAGTTACAGCATGCTAGAACTGATTAAAAAAAACGAACGAACGACAAGGACCACTGAAACCATACCGGGGGATTTTTTTTTAAAAGAGAGCCGCCAATGAAAAGGACTCACCTTTTCATGCACACCTCTTCTGTACCACATTAATGACCCAGTCATGATGCAGCTGAGATAACTGTGAAAAATAGTATGTGAAAAGCCTGATTTTTTTAAAAACTGAAATCAGGTGTATGATTGACTGCTAGTTCAGTCATTGTCAGATGTATCAAAGCTGCCTCATTACAAATAATATTTCCAATTGGCCCTGGAGGACAAAAACAGCATGAACAATTATTTACAAAACCAAACGCAACACCATTCAAATCCCTTCTCATTTCACACAGCATTTGATCTGCAATTGGCTGTTCATTTGGCCTGACTCTCAACTTCTGCTTTTGATGGAGAGCCCCCTTCCTTCCATTTCTCCTCTGTTACACTGACCCTGTCTCTCAGAGAACAACCAGCAGCACAGAACACTTTACCACTGAGGTCCCCACTTCACAAGTACTACCGCACACTAGATATGACTCAGAGCACATTTAATATAATTGACCCTTTGCTAAGCTCCACCCCCCTTGCTTACTGTTACTGTCTGTGAGTGTTGTTAAAAAGTATCTTTTATCTGCCATCTTTCTGAGGAAATTAAATTATGCAATACTGAAATTGAGAACTGTTGAGACACTCAAAAATACATCAAATACTGTGATTTCTAGTACAACGAATTAATCTGTAAATGAATTAAAATTCAGATTGTCCATATTTAAGTTAAGCATGTTCATTTGGGAATGACACATCTTATAATGATCATAAAAGATTGGGAAATACTGCATGTATGTCCTATAGTAAAAATATTTTACCATATTGTATCCACTTTATTTGTCTCGTGTGGATGCGGCCATTTGTAAGTTGTATGTGCTATTTTAGCTGTACAAAACAGCTCGTTTTGCTGCTTGATATTGCAAACTGGTTTCTTACCATATTATTTTCTGAACACACTGGTGTGTAATGAAAACAGTTTTATAATTTACTGCACTTTGTTTTTTTCTTCGTTATTTTCCTACAGCAGCTAATGAACCAGAAGTCTCGCTCATTCACAGAAAATGACTTCTGCGTTGAAAATTAAGGTGGATACACTAAACTGTAGGTTCAGTTACATTTATTTTTCATATTTTAATTAAATTTTAATTCATATTTTTATTCATTAAGGATGCAACAAATTAATCAACAGTGACAGTTAAGACATTTATAATGTTACTAAAAATTCATTTTAAATAAATGCTTTTCAGCTAATAACAGTGCAACTGTTTTTAGCATTGATAATAATAAGAAATGTATCTTAAGCCCCAAATTAGAATGTGACACTGAAGACTGGAGTAATAGTTGCTGAAAATTCCGACTTTTAAATTGTAATAATATTTCACAATATTACTGTTTTTGCTTTATTTTGTCAAGATAAATGCAGCATTGGTGAGAATAAGTGACACCTCTCAAAAAATTTACCAAATCTTACCAACCCCAAACTTATGAACAATAGTATAATCTCTTTAAAATTCCAATTAAAACTATCCAAAGATGCATATTTGCCATTGACTTTAATTACAAAAGAGCCAATTGCTATGGTATAATTGGTCAGTGACGTTTTAAGGCTTAGCAAAGAGTCAGTTGGTCAAGGTGAAAGAAATGGGCTATTTTACTTAGTCAAAGAGCAAAAATATGTGTGACAGTTTCCCTATAAACAACAATGAACACATGCAGGTCATCCATAGTCACCATCCTAACAAATTTGGCAAAGATGGGTACTTTACCCCTTTGATGGTTGTGAACAGTTGCACCTGGTTGTTGTCACTTTCAGTCTTTCTTCTCTTACCTGTGGACTAGTTGCCCTGAGCTTCTGTATCCTCTCAACCCCTCCTCACCTCCTCCTTGCCCCTCATCTGCAGCACCGTGCAGCGTCCTCCCTGCCTCCCTCCCTCCCTCCATTTCACACTGTTCACTTCAGCCCATTTGGCCCCGCGCTGCCCAGCCCAGAGCAGCGTCGAGGAACCAAGCCGCTGGAGGCTCACCTCACCCCTCTTTGCTTGTCTAGGATCTGCACATGGAACTGTAAAAAGAGAAACCCTGGGTGTGAGAGGGAGATATTTGCTAAGCTTCTGTATCTCTCTGTATTTTCCATCTGGTTTCCAGTTGAAGCCTTTAGCAATGTGGAGTGGTTGACGTCTTTTAAATTTGATTAGTTAGGACATTTATAATAGTTACTAGTCAGTGGTTTACAAGCAGTCAACACAGAAGCTTAGAAAATGTGCAAGACCATGGAAGTGAGAGGTTTGTGTTAGTTTTTACTTCCAAACAGAGTGAAGCGTAAAGGAATCAGAGTAAAGAGATCTGTGATCTCACACTGCTGTTATGACTAAAGGTATGCCTGGACCCAAAAATGACAGATAAGGTTTCTCAGTTATCGAATTTACAGCTATATTTGATGTTATGTTTGCCCTTATGTATAAATCTGCTAACAGGGCTCCAGATTTCAACTAAAATGGTAGCAAATTTGATTTTTTTTTTTTAAAAACAAACACGACCACTCATTTCAAATTTAGTCACCACTGGAGATGTTCAGGGCAACATTGTCTCTGTATACAGTTTGTCAGTTATAATCTTGTTGGCATGGGTAAAGAACATAATGGCAGCCACGATGTCTGTCCCGCTTTGAGTAAATGTTTCAAGAAACGAATGTGCTTGTGAGTTAGTTGTTTAAATAAGACCCGCTCAGTCAGTGAAATGTTCAGGCAATGAGGTCCCTTGGTGAAAAACAAATAGTTTTTCGATCCAATTGTAAACAAATAAGGATATGTTACTTATATGAATGAAAAAAAAAATTGACCATTTAAATTTACTTATTTTTTTAGGTAATTTATAGATCATAGTCAAAGTCTTTTGCCTCTTAAATGTTTAATTTTAAGAGCCAGTGGCTCGCTAGTCATTTTTATTTTATTCTGGAGCCCTGTTATACTATTTTATGGCAGTTTATTTTCTAGGATTTAGTCGTCATTTCGCTGTCTTCTGTCTTTCTTCTATCACTTTTAGTATTGTGCGTAGATTAAACTGTCATTTTTGGGTGAATCGAAATGGTGTTTTCCTAGATTTGTTCTGTTTGTGTACCTATAATTGGATTCATGAGGGTGTGTGAAATCAATTTTATGTAACTTGTAGAGGTCTATAAGTCAAATAAGTACAGAGAGAACGATGAGTTCTTACCCTAGTGAATAATCGATTTCAATGTTCATCAACTGATATGCTGTTTTGTTTGAAATTAGAGTTAAAAATGAATAAATGACTTGATAAGGAGACACAACAGTGGAGAGATAAAACCAGCTTAGACTGTGGTATGTTTGTGATTTTTGATAGCCGATTCTCTGGCCAGATACAAACACACTAAGTATAGGAATTAATTCTCGTCTGATGTATTGTTTTGATTAAAAAATTTGATTTACCTTATTCAATTATTCTCCTAGTTTTTCTGTACCCCAAATCATTTATCGAACCCAAGCCAGCTTTGAAACGGCAGAAATCTCTCCACACTGCTGCCTCTCCTGTCCATTTATTTATTGATTTTAACGGTTCTTGAGATTGCACAAAGATGTCATGTAACACGCATGTCCTGTTCAATTGCAAATGCACATTATGCACTTTTGAAAGCCATTTTCCCTCACTTTGATATCTGTGTCGATTCTCACAAAGATATTTTATGTCTATGTGGCATTTGAACGTGTAGTCTTTATTGAAAGATGGACAGTAATTCTCTTGACCAGTGCTTTTTTCTGGGGGTCTTTCAATCTTCAGCACTCCCAAATTTTACTTATTCTATCATTCTGTGTTTTTCTGTATTTCTCATTTTGAGAATGTAAAACAAATCAGCACTCAAAAACATCCGCTAAAGTCAGCCTGGTCCCCTGCACTTGCTGAGAGAATCCTGCCATCCTCTGTGCCTCTCTGTGTGTTCAAGGGGGGAATATGGCTCCACTTTTCAGTATGTGAGAGATCTGCATGCTCAGCTGCCTGCCTGAGAGCTGCGGCTCGGCTGCCTAACACAGTTAGTGAGCGTCTCCTGGCACGCTCTGCTCATCGCTAATCACTGATGGACAATGTCCTGACTGGGACGGTGGGGGAGGGGAGGGATGTGGAGGCAAATGGGTTGTGGGGAGGATGGGATGATGTAAAAAAGGTTTTAAGTTACTCAAGCTTGCCATGGCAATGTTAAAGTAGTTGGGTGGTGGGTTGTAGTTTTAAGGATGCAACTGTTTGCTTTGGGGATGTAGAAGTTGTGTGAGTCTGTGGCATATTTGTATGGAAGGTGTTGCATTCATTTTTATAAACATACTGCTTAGTCAGTGAGCTACTATTTAGGGCTGTCGTCCTGGAAGACCTCAGCACTGTGCATTTGATGAGTAGGACTTTAGGACTTTTCTCAATACACAGTATTCATAAAACACTAGACAAAAAAAAAATAAAATAAAAAAAAATACTCAAATGACCTGCGGTTTTTCACAAAGTTCTGAATTGCGCATCTGATAGACAGTTTACTCCTCTACAGATCACAGGTCACGTAACATTGCCAACATGGTGGATGTAGTATGACTTGTATGTATTGTATTCATACTACACGCCTACATATTTAACATCTGATGATAAAGTACGTTCTGTAGGTTCTTCATCAAATGCAGTGTGTAATTTTGGATGCATCTTTCCACATTGTGCAGTGCTGGGATAATCCAGGGTGGGAACAAAGAACCACCTATTTAGGACTCTTAGTTTTTGGTATTCAAAGGATTTATTGGCTTTGAAACTAGTATAGACAAGTAATATTATTTACTTTGTAAAAGTCATAGGCCACCCAAGGAAAAAAAAAAAAAAAAAGCTATTTGTGCTGACAGCATGGCCAGTAAAAAAAGATTTCCCAAACCACACATGTACGTATATGCAAAATTCCACCAGTACTATACTAATGAATTGATATTTTTGCAAAGAAATAACCAATCAATTTACAAATCCCAGTAAGTTAATTGCTTCACTCATGAATATTGATGACCTTAAAGAGACTTAATCATTTGCTTATGAATTGATATTCATGAACTAATATCAACTAATCACATTTAAGTTTTGAGGTAAAGCTTTAAAGTTGAAATGCAAAGTATTTGCAAACTTGAAGGCAGAATAGTACTCTAATTGTCATCAGCGTTGGGTAATACATTACAAGTAACACAAGTTACGTAATCAGGTTACTTTTTTCAAGTAATTAAAGCAATGTATTACTTTTTAATTTACAACAAAATATGTGACCCTGGACCACAAAACCAGTCTTAAGTGTCAATTTTTCGAAATTGAGATTTATACATCATATGAAAGCTGAATAAATAGGCTTTCCACTGACGTATGGTTTGTTAGGATCGGACAATTTTTGGCTGAGATGCAACTATTTGAATATCTGGAATCTGAGGGAGCAAAAAAATTTAAATATTGAGAAAATCGCCTTTAAAGTTGTCCCAATGAATTCTTAGCAATGCATATTACTATAACATTTTGAGATATTTACAGTAATAAATTTACAAAATATCTTCATGGAATATGATCTTTACTTAATATACTAATGATTTTTGGCATAAAAGAAAAATCTATCATTTTGACCCATACAATGTATTTTTGGCTATTGCTGTTGTTTTTGAACAACCAAAAGAGACTATGTGCAGGGGAGCAAAGTAATAATCTTTGTTTGCTAGTTTTGTCAGAAAATTCACTGATGTCATCATCTTGCTTTACATTAGACTGAAGACAAGCATCATTCATACTTTTTGGAAAAAATACCTTTGGAATGAATTGGGAGAAATTGTATAACAAGGCTGAACACATCGTCATTACAATGAAAATCTGCTTGCAGCCAAATGCAAGACTTTTAGTATTAGCTCAGAACCCTGATATTAAACTGCCGTCTATAGGAAAACAACAAAAAAGTCAAATGTAGAATTATAGCAGGAACCTTGGAAACATTTTCAACATAGGGCTGAAACAAAATAAAGACAGTGTAGACAATAAGCTTTGAAGCAATTTTCTTGGATGGCCATGTGACTGAAACATGAATCAAAGATAGTTTATAATTTGTTAATATTGGACACTGAGCAATGTTCATAGTGTCATTCTTTCTTTGTTATGCCATGCAAATATGCAGCCACAAATGTGACAGTGTTTGAATGTGTTTCTGTGTTTGAGGATTTGCTGGGCCATTTCAGGTCTCTTACACTGTACTGCCTTGTCTGTCCTACTCTGCTCTAGGTGGTAGTCAACGCCTTGGTGGGTGCCATCCCTTCCATTATGAATGTCTTGCTGGTTTGCCTCATCTTTTGGCTGATTTTCAGTATCATGGGTGTCAACATGTTTGCCGGAAAGTACTACTACTGTTACAATGCGACTGAAAAGGCAATGTTTGAAATTGATGTAGTCAACAACAAAACAGAGTGCCTAGCATTGAGGGATCAGAACTACACTGAGGTGCGCTGGAGAAACGTCAAAATCAACTTTGACAATGTGGGTGCTGGTTACTTGGCTCTACTGCAAGTGGTAAGACTACCTGCCTGCTTTTAGTTTCTAGTAAGATGGCTGAAGAATTATGTTAAACACTCATATTAACTTTCCCTTTATGCTGCTTAGGCAACCTTTAAAGGATGGATGGACATCATGTATGCAGCGATTGATTCACGAAAGGTGAGATGTTTGTGCAATCTTAACTGCCACCTGAGTCAAAGTACCTGTTTAAACTATCTTTCTCTCCACAGGTGGAAGACCAACCAAAGTATGAGGACAACATCTACATGTATATCTACTTTGTTATCTTCATTATATTTGGCTCTTTCTTCACACTCAACCTCTTCATTGGTGTCATCATTGATAACTTCAACCAGCAGAAGAAAAAGATAAGTCTCCACTTTTTTTCTTCACTTTAAATGAGTTGTTCTTTTGCATTTAAACGAGTGAATTTTCACAGCATATTTGGACTTTAGCGGAGCCGATTTTAACCAAATATTGTTTATGACTATACTTTGGAGGTCAGGATATCTTCATGACAGAAGAACAAAAGAAGTACTACAATGCTATGAAGAAGCTTGGCTCAAAGAAACCTCAGAAACCCATACCCAGACCCCAGGTATAACACTGATGAAAAGTGTGATATTTCGCTCACTGAATTGACTTGAATAGAGTCCTAATCTCAAATCTATGCTAATGTCTCCTCCTCTTTAGAACAAGCTCCAGGGCATGGTGTTTGACTTTGTGACACAGCAGGTCTTTGATATCTCCATCATGATCCTCATCTGTTTGAACATGGTCACAATGATGGTTGAGACAGACGATCAGTCACAGGAGACTGAAAACATTCTGTACTGGGTTAACTTCATCTTCATCGTGGCCTTCACCTCTGAGTTTGTCCTGAAGCTCTTTGCACTGCGTCATTATTACTTCACCAACGGCTGGAACATCTTTGACTGTGTTGTGGTCATTCTCTCTATCGTGGGTAAGTGAACAATGTTTCACTAATTCCCATTTTGTTTTTCGTTTAGGTTTTGAAATACAGTGGCATATGTTTGGCTCATTTGTCCTCTTCTTCTCCTTGCTTTCTATCCCCCAAACCACAGGTATGTTCCTGGCTGACCTGATCGAGAAGTACTTTGTGTCACCAACGTTGTTCAGGGTTATCCGTCTGGCTCGAATCGGACGTATCTTGCGTCTGATCAAAGGAGCAAAGGGCATTCGGACTTTACTGTTTGCCCTGATGATGTCACTGCCGGCCCTGTTCAATATCGGCCTTCTGCTGTTCTTGGTCATGTTCATCTTTTCTATCTTTGGCATGTCAAACTTTGCCTATGTAAAGCGTGAGTCTGGCATAGATGACTTGTATAATTTTGAAACATTTGGGAATAGCATGATCTGCCTGTTCATGATAACCACCTCAGCGGGGTGGGATGGCCTTCTCGCTCCCATTCTCAACTATCCACCGGATTGTGACCCGAATAAGGAGAATCCAGGTACCTCGGTGAAAGGTGACTGCGGAAACCCTTCAGTGGGCATCTTCTTCTTCGTCATGTACATCATTGTCTCGTTCCTTATCGTGGTTAACATGTACATCGCCATCATTCTGGAGAACTTCAGTGTCGCCACGGAGGAAAGCGCTGATCCACTTTGTGAGGATGACTTTGAGTCCTTTTACGAAATCTGGGAAAAGTTTGACCCCACTGCTTCCCAGTTTATCACCTTCGCCAAGCTGGGTGACTTCGCTGACACTCTGGAGCACCCGCTGCGCGTTCCCAAGCCCAACACTATTGAGCTGATTGCCATGGACCTGCCCATGGTGAGCGGCGACCGTATTCACTGCCTAGATATCCTGTTTGCCTTCACCAAACGCGTGTTGGGTGATAGCGGCGACCTGGACATGATGCGGCAACAGATGGAGGAACGATTCATTGCTGCCAATCCTTCCAAAGTGTCTTTTGAGCCCATCACCACCACTCTGCGCCGAAAACAAGAGCACATGTCTGCCGCAGTCATCCAGCGTGCTTACCGTGCTTATCTTATTCGGAGAGGCTTCATCTGCAAGCGCTTGCTCAGCAGCAGCAGGCTGGAGAATGGCGGGACCAATCAGGACAAGAAGGAGGGCACGCCTTCTACTGCCTCGCTGCCGTCCTACGACAGCGTGACCAAACCCGAGAAGGAGAACCTGGAGGAGAGTGACAGCAAGGGCAAAAAGGGCAAAAACCAAAAAGAGGTCAAGGAATCCAAGTGTTAGGAATGATGGAGCCTGAACTGTTGAGTCGAGACTGAAACTATCTATTCCAACAAATGTATAGAAAATCATTTGCAACAAAAAACACAGAAATCTTTGGGGAACAAGGTTGTTTACAGACAACAAATGCACCGGAAAAGCAGCTTGGTTTTTACAAATTTAATGATGACCAAACCAACCTATGAGCTTACTGTCTTAACATTTGTGCTCAGTGACCAAGACTTTAGTGTTCCAACTGCAGCCGAAAGGCACTTGCAAGGAGAAACAAAATAATGACCAATGGCAGACATCTTTGATAGGGACCACCTGCCAAAGGACAAAGCAGTACAAAGCAAGCTCATAAGATGGATTCCTTTGCACCACCATGCGTGGAGTTCAGCATTCCTCTGCTATGGACATCCTTTTCAAACACTACACTGCCGAAATCCCACGGAAACCTCCCGTTCATCCCAGGAGGATTCTGGGACGTTGTATTTTAACCATAGGACAACCAGTAATAACGACGTAAACTCAATCATGTGGAGTGTCCGCGGTAAAAAAAAAAGAAAAAAAGAACAAAAAACAAAACAGAAACATTATGCAAGGGTTTTCAGTTGTTGTGATGAATATCTCACCTTATTTGACCCACAAAAAGTAGGGAAAAAAGCTCAGCCCATGTCATTCATCTCGTCATCATCTCTTTGTTATACTTACAGAAAAAAGACATTTTATACATGGGCTTTCACATCGATATTGGGTTGGGGGATTTATCAGGGTTTTAACTTGGGCTGAAAGGGACTTACTCAGACCGAGTTCCTGGTAAATAAATAATTAATTGTGCTCGTTCAATGCATAGAAATGACTTGCATGGTGGCATGTTTTGATCAGGAATCATGCATGTATAATCATAGTCCACTTGACACTGCTACTCAAACCACATCAGTGGCTTGACCATACATTCGATACTGTCCACTAGTTATCAAATTAAATAGATATAGCTGGGAAATGATTGGTCAATAGCAACATATTTAACTACTGGCTATGACAAGTATATTTATACTTACCCCTCGTAAAGCTTGCTTCCTGATTAACCGATTTTCACACCATGCGTCATGTGCGTATTTTAAGGTGGTCGATCAAAGCTCCTTCGTCCTTCATTTGGATATACAATGTGGCAACTGCACATTTGCTCACCCGTTGGGGTGTTTCACTGCCCTGGACTTGAGGAGAATTTGGGATGACAATTTGGAGAAACTATTTCACTCGAATCAAATCTTGGGTTCATAGACCTTGATTTGTTTTTTTGCACCAGCAATATGATTCAACTGCCCCTCAATGTGCAGCTGAGGCTCCGGTAGGGCCTTCCAATAGATCTTCAAAAGGTACAGCCACCATGCCATTTAAACCCTTACAATGCTTTGTCAGGCCACGGTGGGAGGCCATCTCTTCGATTTTCCTGGAGGTACTTGTCTTCATGTCAGCGCATCCTCATGTTTACCATTTAAAGAGGTTGTCAGTTGTGTTAGCATCTTGTTTTGTCTTAAAGATGTTGAAGAAAGCACTCGAGTAGCCATTTTGAATGCATCCTGTAGACATGTTATAGCTTTCTCCCTGTTGAATGAAAAAAGTGACTGATGTATATTTGGTATAGCTTGGATTATACATGTAAACTGGCCTTACACAGCAGGACAACAAGGAAGGTGGCACTTTTAGAATGAAGTAATGGGTACTTGTGTTGTCTGATAGCATGCAGTTTATTTTAGCCAGTGGTGGTGATACTACAAATTGGCTCATTGCTACCTCTTGAGCAAACTGCCATCCCCTCTTGCTCTGGGTGCAATAGAAATTGTTTGGATTTGCAACAGTAATTCTTTCGTTTACAGTATTTTGAGAAATGTTTCATTACCTCTCCTATTTGGTAAGGATGAATGCTTATTCTGGTGTGGGCTAGCCCAGTGTGAGGTGTTACGGTGGACCACAGGTAACGTAATACAATGCTAATATATAGGTATAGGATTATGAAATCATAGGACATCTCCAACCGCTGGGTCAGCAGACGTACGCCACCAGAGAGCCAGAGTGCAGGAGAGCACACCAGTTTACAAACCCACTTCCTCTACTTCTCAGACCTGTAGGTCTGCTTACTGCCTGAGATCTGTAAATCAGTGTGGGTGCTGTGGACTTAAACCAAATGAAGCCTGGTGAAACACTTAGACTACCGTGTAGTTTTCCCCCCAAACTCCCATTTTAGTTCAGATGTGAAATGAAAAATCACTCTCACTGACTGTATGACAAGTTAATGTATCATTCAATGTACAGGAGGGGGCTATGATGTACATGGCACAATTACTGAAAAGAATGAACTTTTTGAGGAAAACTATAAGCATTGTAATATATTATTTTCTTTTAAATGGCATGCTTTGTTGTGGGTTTTGTAAATACAGAATTTTAAAGAATTACTGCTATTAATCTAATAATAAATTATAACAATGATATAGAATGGCTTCCAGCTGATGCCCTTGTCACATTTAAATTTTTTTGTTTTTTGTTTTCTAACACATTTCACTTTTATTAAAGGGAATTAAATGATATAATGTATCAAGAATATTATACATATACATATATACACACATATATATATATATATATATATATATGTGTGTATGTATGTGTATGTGTGTGTGTGTGTGTGTGTGTGTGTGTGTGTGAAAGGATATACAAATGAGCACTGTAATATTTCATTTATATGCAACATGTCCAGTGGATGTCCAAAAAAAATGTTGAACACACGCACGATTGTTATCAGCGCTGCTTGGATATTTAAATTTGATACTGTATGATGAGAGGGTTATGCAACCAGCACACCTCTGTAACCTTGAGGTTTTATTGACACATACAAACACACATTTACACGTGAATGCACATATATGCGCCGTCCTGCCTATGGACATTGTGTGGTCACCCACCCGAGCCTGAAAGTCTAAAACAGTCACAGAGCAGTTTATGTATTTTACTCTAAAGGCCTCCCCGAACACTTCAGTGCTGGTACTCGCGGGCCTGAACAACAGTTTTGTATGCATTTCGTATCCGGGTTTTATGTGTTCCGTGGTCTGTTTCTAGTGCTACTTCACTAATTGTCGTGTGCCTTTTTCTGCATTTTCTCCATGTTCCTACATTTTCTGAATTGCATTTCACTGCAATTTTGGAGGATGGTGCCATATTTAACATTTAGTTGATGGTGGGGGAAAGACATGAGAATTCAAAATGGAGCACAATGCAAATCAGGGACTATAGTCTGAACAAGGCGTCTGGTGTACTGCCAGAGGAACACTGAAACCAACCAAGAAAACAAGCCCACTTCTTCCAGATTCGATGTTACGAAATCTTCTGATGTTCTGTTTTCTGTACTTTGTGTATCATCCACTTGGCTTGTAAAAAAAAAAGAAAAAAAAAGTATAGCTTGCCTTCAGACTTTTGTGTTTTTTCCATCTTTGAAACTCACTTTTGTATCGATATTCAGTTACTGGACTTCCATTTTTAGCATGACTAAAATGCTTTCCATTTTGCTGAAAAGATTTCAAAAGTGCTTTTCAAACTGTTGTTTTGTTTGACTCAGTGTTGTAGGAGGACATATAACGGTGTATATGGCACAACCACTGGAACTCTTAGTAAGAACATATAAAAGATTGTCTTCATTTGAGCACGAAACTTTTTATTAACAATAAAGCAGCCTTCCAGTTGCACAGAGTTGTCACTGATTTTGTTGACCGTGAATGAGAAGCCACAGACACATTTAGAGCACACCTGACATCAAGGAATTAGTCTTTAGTCTGCTACACTCATAACTGACCCCCTGTAAAACTAATATCACGTTTTATATTTTATTTATTTTATTTAATTCTCTGCTCTTAAATTGATAGTTTACCCAAAAAGGAAGAAATTTGGTCATTATTTAGGCTACTTGTCCTTCTAACTGTTCCAATCCAGTATGCATTTCTTTCTTCTGTGGAACACAATAAAAGCTATTTCAACTGTTTTTGCCCATCCGATTTAGTCAACGGGGTCCAAAAACAACGCTGGACCCCATCGACATCTAATACATGGACAAAAAACACTTTTTAGTTCAGCAGAAGAAAGTAAGTCATCTCAAACCCTTAATTTTGTGGTCATTGAGAGTTTGACAGTATGATCAAATGATTCTCAGGGTGAGATGGGATCTGCACTAATAACATGGACTTCTAAACGCAAGAAATGCTCCTCTGTCCATCTAGTAAGTCTTGTTTTAGCAGAGAGATCAATAGAAAGCTATTAGCTGTGAGCTTAAGTATCACAATGACACTCATCTGACTTGCCTAACCTCAGGGGGCTTGCATCCTGACCACTAGCTTTTGGTTGAATTGATTTGCACTTTTACCAGTATAGCACTGGTTAAAGGATTAGTTCATCCAATAATGAAAATACAGTTATCATTTACTTGCTCTCATGTTAATTTCTTCTGTGTAACCCATAAGGAGACACATTTGAATACTGCATCTCATTATTTTCCTTAAAATTAAAACATAAATGGGGATTGAAGCTTTCATGCTTAAAAAAAAAAAGAAAGAAAAAAAAAAAAAGAAGTGCATTATATATTATAACCATCTGAAACATACAACAACTTTGAGTGGGAAACAGTGACATTTAAGTCTTACTGTCAGTGAGTTGATCTTGAGATAGTTTTCAACCAGGGTCAACAAAATCATTTTTAATCAATTCTTATTAAATTAGCTCCTCAACTTGATTTGAAAAAAAAACAACAACAAAAAAACAACAACCCTGGACACATGATGAAGCCTAATTTTAAAAGTGTAATTTCTAGGCCTGGAAAAGTTATGTAAATTAATACAATTGTAAAACTCTATGGGCATTTTTATATTAAATATATATTCCAAAATGTTTGAAAATTTGAGTACAAAATATATTTTTTAAATCATATTTTTAATTATTACCCAGTAAATCATGAACAACTAGAAAAGCCATGGGTCAAAAAGATTCATTACAAGATTATTCTTTACAAAACTATGATCAAAACTATGGTAGGCTAAATATCAAGGTTTTTCAGTAAACAATGACTCAATTTTCGACCTGTGTCACAAAATGTATTGTTATGGCTTTATAAGATTTGGGTATACTCTTTTATTATGCTTTATGTAATTTTGGAGTTTGACAGCACCAGCCCTCATTCGTTTTCATTTATATTGAAAAAACAAAACAAAAAAATAACTACCAGAATGTTCTTGACAACAAACAGTTTTTGTTCCATGGGATAAAGTCGGTCAGAATATTCATTTTTGGGTTCCGTTGCCTTTAAAAGCAGATGGCAGAAAGGAAAAGGACGAAAATAAACCAAAGCACAAGAGAAGAAGCGTGGGCGCTGTAAACCGCTCAAAATGTTTCTACCTTTTCCTCGCTTCTCCTCCATTTCACAGCTGAGCAGGATTGTGTCCCTGCTCGCCTTTCTGCAAGTCACCTGGCTAGTTCTGTTGTTTACCCTCCTTTTACTCGCATCGCCAAACCTTACAACGCATATCCCACCCCCATCCCATCGGTGCAACAGCCACGCATGGTACGGACCTGCTCTTTATCTTAAAATGTCTGTCTCGCCCCCCGCGTTCAGTATGTGCGGTGCGAGGCGATGCGAGGTGGAGACTGAGAGGAGAGAGGAGAGAGGGTGCGGCGGAGCACTGCAGTGCAGATAAATGAATGCACCACTGGTGGCTGAGTCAGCAGCCCACTCCCAGTTTGGCCCACTGCCTGCACCAACTGTGTCTGAGGAGGAACAACATGCATGCAGTCAACACACACACACACACACACACCACACACGTACAGTCAATATGTCTCCTGCCTGATCGAAGACGCACCGAACGATTTGCTTTCGGTGTGTCACTGGCCAAATTACAAAAGTGCATTTTAGTTTGCAGGTCTTGGAAGTTTCCGAGCTCGACCTGATTTTTGCATGATCTTATATGCATAAAAGTAAATAAAACCTCTTCGTTTCGGTCTGGTTTCTGAATAAGCTCGGTCCTGCATGTTCAGTCATCCTAGGTGCTTATTAAAAACAGATAAAATGTGTTATTTTTCTCCCGGTCGATCTGTTTATTCCGTCAGGAGCAGTCTGGTAAACTACAACCCAGCTGCTGTGATTTATGGTCTGGTGCTTTCAGACTCCACCTATAAAGAGAGTCCAGTGAATCAATGAAGGGGGGTTATATCACTGTCAAGTCACCCTGATTTCCACCAATCGTAGAAGCCCCGGCGGTTCTCGAACTCCAGCACCTGAGCGAGCGGCATCAGAACTGCTCTGGAACTACAAACATAATGGAGACGCAACGCGAAGGTGCTGCTGGATGTTGTGGGTATTGTAGGCATCTTGAATGAATAGAGTGCTGAATTTACGTCACAGTCAGTGTGTTCTTGAAATGTCCAAATAATTACATAAATCAGTGACACACTACAGGCTGCAAGATTGAATCATATTAATTTCTTCCTTTGAAGTCTATTTCTGTCTTCCTGGAAGAATGCTAAATCTTGGTCTTTTTTGAATGTTTGAATGAATTTACACGGTGACTATGTATAAGGTTATGTTTAGGCTATGCATTTATAGGTCTATTGTTTGTTGGATTCTATCGAATTACTTCTAAATGATTGCTGACACCTTGCACATTTAATAAAGCTGCAGCCAGAGAACTGATTCTCAGGCAGCATTTGAGCTGTAACAACCTTCACGTGATTTTCTGCACAAAATTAAATTTGCACAAAGTTCCATTTATAGTAGTTCACTTACATATACAGGCCCGCGTGACATATCCCTTATATTCAAATATAAAAGTAGGAACTGATTTTACAATTTGAAACCCACAGGGAGCTTGAAAACCCTTTGAAAAATATAGCATGTTGCTTATATGTGTCAGCCTTGCGTCATTTAGGTTAATATTTGTTATTTTTAAGTTAATATTTATTTTTAGCATTAATAATGTAAAAATACTTTGAGCGTCACGTGACAACATTTGTGAGCGCCGGCAAACCCGTTTTGAAGTAAAGCGCCCCGACTAGTGGTGACTATCGTAACTGCATTATTCTTATTTTACTAAAATGGTGCGAAAAGTATACCGTTCTGTTCTAACAAATAGCCTACTAAAATACTATAAATGTTATTGTTTCTGATAAAAATCCCTAAATAGTTAAACTACGTTTAAATGCTTTTGTTCTCTGCTGACAGTTCTGAGGGAACCACTGCTTTTTCATTACAGTAAGTAGCCTATGGCAAAACATGTTGTACACTTCACTGTTTGATATTATTTTAATACGGACATCTCATTTCATAATGATCCGGGGTCCCGTAACAGTTTAAGGTTGTTTTTAAAAAGAAGGTTTTGGTCTTTTTTCTTGTATACCAGTTATTTGAATGTGGGTTACTTACTAGGATCCCCCATGAACTTTTCAACTTGAAATACCACCGTGTATGCGTAATGTCTTTTAGACAGCTGCACAGCAGATGTTTTCAAATAACAAGTCTGGACATGACCCTTCATTAAATTTCTTTAATTTAATTTCTCTAAATATTACAACATTATTATTCTACCTCCCATCTTATTTAGGATCACCTACTTAGACAGGAAGACACTGATGGAGAAAGCATCCAACCACAGAGACATCTGTACGCTAAAAAGATAAAGTAATTTAGAAACAAATGGGTCGATCTGGTTTAATAACAAACACAAGAAAGAATTAAAACAGAAGTTACATTAAATCCAGTTTGTACCTGACCAATTATACACAAAGGTTCTTAAACCATGTCCAATTTCAAATTGCCCTGTTTTATGTCAATTACTGAATCATCTCTTAATTTTGTCTGTATTTCTACAAGTACAGTTTTTTTAAAAAAGACCAAGGCGAGGGAGTTGATTTTGAAGGGCGAAGGCAGAGGATACATTTTCATGGAACTGAAGTAACTTAAATGCAGCCGTTCAGTCACAATGCCAATTAGGCCAACCCGAATAGGGTAATTTACCACGAGTTCCCTTAAGAATTGCCTTTGGATTTTAGAATAGAATTTTTGCAGTTCTTGCAATTGAACACAGCAAAGTCTGTGGGTCAGCATTGGAGAGTTTTGTTGTTGCGTATATAAGCAGATAATTTGTGTAACCCTGTTAGCTCCTGCTAAGATGTCAAAACTGCATCAGAAATATTTTGCTATATGTCGCAATTGTTAAACTGAATTGCAACCTAGTCCTAAATATAGCATCAGATTTAATTCATTCAAATGAATATGACTTTTCCAAAAGTAAAATATCTATCATTTATCTGTTTTTGTTTAGGAAAATGTTTTATTCATCAGACCAAATGGAGAAAACTCAAAACCTCATTTTGCTCATTTTCAAACAGCCTAAAAGTTTTTTTTAGAATCTTGCAAAGTAAATTTTTTTTTTTTTTTTTTTTTTTTACAAAATGTCTTCATGGAACATGATCTTTACTTAATGATTTCTGTCATAAAAGAAAAATCGATAATTTTGACCCATACAATGTATTTTTGGCTATTGCCACAAATACACCTGTGCTACTTATGACTGGTTTTGTGCTCCAGGGTCACATATGATTAACAATTTTGTCCCTTCTGCAGATGAGTCACATGACAAATGCTCATGGCAAACGCAGCAAAGATGGCAGCGTCCAATCACGTGTTGCGCAAACGAAGCAACTGCCATCAAGATGAATGGGATGCTGCAGATCACCTTGATTCCATCGCACAATGATGGTAACCACATTTTCTGCCCAAATCGATCCCTACAGTTAAAACTATCAAATGTAGTACTTTAATCAACGATATTATAAAATGTATTATTATTATTATCAGTAGTAGTAGTATTATAGAGGGTGAATTTAAATGTCATGGAATATCATAGCCTACATGACTGACTCGGTCAGTGGATAAATAAAAGATGCTGAATAAGAAACTGCGAATCGGCTCGAACTATAAGTAGAAGTAGCCTATTAAAGTGGGATTCAAAATACCGAATCGTTCCAATTGATTTTCCCAGCCAAACATATTATTAATTATGGGCTGCGTACCTCTTGTCATTCAAATCTTTTATAAATACAATAAGTCTACCACACCAACTCTATCTGTAAGAAACTGTAAGAAAGTCGACTCTTGGTCACATGCTTATATAAAATGAATATGGGAGTAGCTCGCAGCGCGAATTTGATGGTGGGAATGTTATAACACATGTTTATTTAAACGTTCATGTCAAACCATTAAAACTGACAAATATTTAGTCCTAGCCTATATCTTTTTTGGTATCTCTGGTAATGCGTAGGCCTACCTATGGCTCCCACAAGGGGGCGTTATTTTGCTGATAATCTTACTAACACAGGTAATAACTTTTTCGCACTTTTACATGTTTTTTAAAATTGTATTTATTTATTTTTTAAATAGTGTACAGTAGGTTATTTAGTGTAAGCGAGGTATTATAATATAGGTTTTCAACCTTGTATTTGTCATGTGTTTATGGTTGCAGTTCATTAAAATATCTGAAGATGGCATAGTTTCTCCTCTACACTATCTCTGCAATTCTATTTAACTTGTCTGTCCCGTTTGTCCAGCCAAGGCAGAGTACTTAATAACTGATTCAAATTCATGAGTCTGTTATTACTGTAAACGTAGAGCTGGAAAAGTGTATGCCAAATTGTCATGGATGTTTAATTCATCTCATGAAATATTGAGTGCATTTCCTCCATTGTCTTGTACCCCAGTCAAAGTCATTACTGGTTGAGGTATTAATTAGTAATGAATTTGTTTCTGTATTTTCTTTTTATTGTGTTTCTCCATTATACAACTAAAAGGATGTTTCGCAATCCAGATGTGCATGCATATGTATGCATTACTACATAGCACTTGTGTTTGTGTTTGCTTGTGCTTGTATTTGCCTTCATGTGTATTGCATTTGTGTGTGTGTGAAAGCTATAGCAATATTAGCACGCGGCGCCTGGCTGTCCTTGCTAGATTTGTAATAAGCAGACTGCATGTATTATTCAGGGCAGTGTGGACAGGTCCCACTCTGCTCCATGCTCTCTCGTCCTGGCCCGTCCCCCAGGGACTGCATGCCTAAATTACTATTTCTATTTGATATATTCTCATAGCCCAGCCCTTAAAATGGATAGGGAGAGAATAGTGTGTTGTGTGGGGGTCACTATGTAGCGGTCACTCTGTAGAAGTCAGAGGTGGACTAGTAGATACAGATTTATGCATTCATTCCTGTGATATCATAAAACAGCAATGTCACCTTTCTTTGAGTATGCTGATCTGAATATGTCAGAAAGGGAATATTCTTCCTGAATGTTGAATCTTATGTTGTCTGGTAGCATGGTTGTTATATGGTTGGTGGCTATTTTTAAGTAATTTTTTTAGCTGCTTTCCATAGCTGGGTCAATGAAGAGTGTCCACAACAAAGAAAAGGAAAACTCTTTTTAAAATCTACACGTGTTCTTGCTATTCATGATATTCAATTGTATTAATGTAGGTTTCATATGGTTTTCATAAAAAATATACCATTTGTCAAGTATTATATATATATATATATATATATATATATATATATATATATTTATTTTTTAAATTTTTTTAAACAAATATTAATAATATATTATTTTAATATTAATCATAAATATCATTATGCTTTTGGTTGCACTACATGACATCTTACAACCTAAACTTGATCTGATGTTGATCAAATGATCCGATATTGAAGAGTTTTGTTGACCATGATACAATGTTGTGTCATTCTTATTTTGTGTTTTCTGCATATTAGTTGGACTACATGATGGGCAAGATGTGTTATTTATAATATTATTAAGCAGTGAAGCAGCTTTTTAGAAGTTTTTTAGGCTTTTTTTCTTCATTATGATGATATTATGATGCACTTATAAAAACACTTAACCCTAAATACACCCTAAATGCACCTCTTTATTATGAACCTATCATTGTTTATATGATTTGCATTGTTAAGAATGAATTTGTAGACATTCATTAAGTTGTGTTTACTAAATAAAAATAAAACCGGCTACGTTTTGGCCCTAAAGAAACCATTATTGTTGAATCTTTCATGTGTTCAGGCAGCCCTGAAAAAAAGATATGGCTCCTTTTCAAGTAAACATGTTTTAGAGCCTGGAGTAGTTTCATTGGTTTCTCTCCAGATGCTGTTTCATGGCCAGAGCTGTGAGCTAATTACACCTTTGTTGCTAATGTTCCTGCCAATAAACACTGTAACTGAGGTCAATAGTTTAGCCGGGCCTTTTTTTCTCCATTTATTTGCCCTGTTAATGATAGGATATCAGATTCCGATCTCTTTTTCCTGTGGTGGCCCCTCTTCGCTCCCCTGCTCTCTGCCATAGCCTGGAGGAGTGTGGAGCTGAGGCGAGCATCTGGGCCAAGCCTCCTGAATGGGGCCCTTTCTTGCTGAAGCCTGCGGTCCAGCGAACGCATGGCAACACGCGCACTGGCCTGGCGAGAACGGCTCCTATCATAACAGCACTTGGAGGCTCGCTTTTCACATCTCCTCCTTCTTTCCTCGCTAAACTCACACCCTTCCTTTTCTGTCATCTCCTCCTGTTCCGTTCTCACCTTTCACCCCTCTCGCTCGCTCCCCCAGTTCAGCAGTTAAAAAAACCTTCGGGTTTGGATTGTGTAAATAAAACGGGCGAAGAACTCTCGGGCAGAAAGATTTATTGAAAACCGAAGAGGCATGGTGGTCCAGGAGTCTGCCGAGGAGGTCAGATAGATGAAAATGACTTGCAACATGATCATAAAATGCGGACAATGCGTTGGAAAAGAAAAAGCCTCGACTCGTTCGGTTGGGGGTGGGGGCCACGTTCCACATGCAATGAGCAGCTGAACTATTGTCTCAGGTTCGAATGATCTCGCAAATGAACAGACTCACGAAGCCCCGCCCCTCACTGAAAAGCTAGTGCATCCCAAGGTCACATCTTAGGGATAGAAATGAAGTGAATTGGAGTAGAAAGATCTCTTATAGCCTGTTCACATCAAGAATGATAGCTTTAATGCTAATTATATTAGCGCCCACACTAAAGCATCTCAAGCTCTTTAAAGGTGAAGTATGTTCAGTATTTTCTGTTGTAGTTATAGTGGTATCGTTATAGTTACCGTCCTCGTCCTCGGTATGAAAAGGCCTTTACGTCTTTAAACAAAACTCACTTGTAATATCATCCAAGGTCTTTCTTGGTATCGAGTCATGTCTTTCAGATTTGTGCTTTCCTCTAGTATGAGAGAAGACACTGCACACCCTTCTGAGCTGAAATCCTGTTAACCCATGACCCATCACTTGACCCAGTGAAGTGTTGGAGGGGACAGAAATCAAGAGTGAAACAATGAAACACTAAGAGCCACAGTCTTGTGCTTAAGTGTGTAAGAGAAAAGTAAATCTCTTTTCTTGCTGTTTTACATCGGACAGTTTAAGTTGTGCTGGAAATGTGATGATATAAGTAAAGACCACTAGTATTATATGAGAATCTGATGTGTTGTTCGGTGATGCTCGTAGGTGAAGGTCTGTGCGATCAAGGACACTGAAGCACATCACTGCCACCTTACCTGTCACTTTTGATGGCTTCCTGCTTGCTCCTCTACCTCTTACCTATTCCACCGTAAGTACATTTTCACAATTTAAAGCTAGCTGTAAAAAAATCAAGATGTATGTTGACATCATATTTCTAATTTTAATTTGTTCTCTCAACAACAAAATATTTTTATTTATGAACTAGTATTCTCACTGTCTTGGAAAACATGGATAAATGAGAGCATTTTAAAAGGGATTTCTAGATCAGAAAAAGTTATGTAAATTAATAGAATCTTAAAATGTCATGGAAATGTTTATAATGCAATAATACAATGTTGAAGAACATTCTGTTATTAAAACTAATAGAGTTTAATGATTTTAACTACTAAAATAATTATAAATATAATTACACTCCTTATTTATTCAAATTCAAAATAGTTCAAAACGATCAGCTTTGTCATTACAACCAAATACCAAAAATATTTTTGGAAGCCTTCAAATATTGTATTTCAGAATGGGGGCTCTTGAAGTCAAAGTTGAGAACTGCTGGTTAACATGTATAAAGTTTGATTTTATACAGCTTTCTTTAATATGCACATGTTAATCAGACCACACTTGTATATTTTATCCTTCAAATATTCAATTCAATTTCAGTTATACTTTGACAGACACTAGTCTGACTACACAAAAACTTGCTGTAGCTTGTAAATGTAATTGTGCATGTAAACGTGCTTTATGTGCACTGTGTAGAATCTGGATTTTAGTATTTAGTAGCATTTTATGTATTTAAGAGTTTCTTCAGTAAATGATTATTTGAGAGGTGTTAACAATCTTCTATAGCTTCAGCTAGCTATAAGAAACTGCTATACTGCTCATACACCAACTAATCAAAACAGACCATATTAGCTCTACAGTTTTTGGCGGACAGTTCAGGAAAACCTGTTGTGGTTAATGGCATAGTAGTGAGACGAAAGGTGTGGCAATTGCTGTAGAACATTGTGGACCACTGATAAAGCTTATCTAGGGAACAGAATAACAGGCCTTCACACTTACAGTATACTGTAGCCCTCCTACTAGCATGTTAGCATTGTAGCTCTGAAGTGCATATTGAAGTACATGGTTTAAATATACAGTATAATGTTGTATGTTCAATATGAAGGCGGCTACCTTTTTATTCAACGCGGAAGTAAGGCTATGGGTGAGACTTCCGGTTCATTAGCCGCTATAGGGAAATAACAACGTGCAGTAAATGGTAAAACTGTTTGCACTACAAACCAGTGTGTTCAAAATTAAGATAATACATTAAAATAATATGATAAGACACACCAATTGTCAATATCAAGCAGCAAAACTAACTGTTTTGTACAGCTAAAAATAGCTGGATGTGGATGAGAACGGAAGCTAGACCCATAGAATTTACAAATGGCCGCGCCTATTTTTACAGCAAGAAAAAGGTGGATAGGTTTTCATTTCTGAAGTCAATTAGTGGAACAAGTTGAACAAAAAGTTCAATTACAACCCATCTTGCTGGAAATATATGTCTTTGTTGACATTCTGAGTGAGTGATACCAATTACCACCAGCATCAAAGTGGCTGCCTACCACACATGTACCCCATAGTGATTTGATTTTCAAGGCCGTGGATGGCAGATGAGATTTATTTCCCCTGTGTAGTTAATCCACTCATCTCAGTGTCTCATGCATTGAAGAGCACTCATAATTGCAGCATGGCGATAAAGGGGCAGAAGTACCCGGCTTACGGGCCTGTAAAGAAAAGGCAGATCTGCTGGAACAATGACAATCGGACTGGAGAATTAAACGCGTCGCTGACCCGAGCTTTTCCCCTGTGCTCCTCGTCCCATTGTGCTGGGCTGATTGATTTTGACTGGGGTCACCTAAGCCCGTGCTGGGAGGCATAGTGCGCTGCGCATGGGGCTAAACGTTTACATGCATTCATTTAAACACACATGCACGAGCACATACACACAGGCGTAAACGCATGCCAGGGCACATGGGGACAGCAGCCTGCGATGGTTTTACTGTATCAAATGTGTATGTGTCAGTTTGGATTTGGATTTGTGGGTAATTTTTGGAGTATGCATGCATATACTATAGTTCGAATGTTTGGGGGTCAGAGTTTTTTATTTATTTATTTATTAGCATTAATAATGCTACAAAAGATTTCTTTTTCAATTAAACACTGTTCTTTTAAACTTTATAAGCAGCAAAACTGTTTTCAACATTGATAATAATAATAAATGTTTCTTGAACATCAACATACGTGATGCTGAAGACTGAAGAGTCTGAAGAGTAATGATGCTGAAAATTCAGCTTTGCCATTGTAGGAATAAACATTATATATAAATTTTATTGAAAGTTGTTATTTTAAATTGTAAACATATTTCATAATAAATAAATGCAGATAAAAACTTACAACCCCAAATTTTGAACAGCTGTGTAGAAGAACTTCATATTTTCTTATTATAGAATTTTGTTTTTAAAATTTCTTTACCACACCGCATTTGTTTAATGTATTCGTCTCGCTAAAAACAAGCCCTACAGTATGTTTATTAGAACATTACAAGAGGGTCCTAAACAAATATTAGAGATGCATGTGGGCTGGCAGTGGACCCCCAGTCATTGATCTATTGATCTGAAATCTATAGAGGTGAAGTTTTCCAATAATCCATCATGTTTTGTACATTCTCCTCACTTGAAGTCAAGTGAAAAAGAGAGACTAAGAGATGGCCAAATATGTTGTTTTTATAATATCCTGATGTCCTAGTTTTAGTATTAATGTACCTCCATCATAAGCCATGTAGTAGAGATCTTCTGAGAAAGCCCGTGGCTTGTCTTAGAGGGTGTGTGTGCATGTGTGACCTGTCTTTGTTGCGTCCATTAGTCTTTGTCTCCTTCGAGGTCCGCAGCAGTGCGGAGAACAGCTCCAGTGCTGGAATAGAGCACATGATACTCTGTATCACACTCCACAAACGGCAGCGGTAAGAGCTTGAATGCTCAAATGGGCGGTCAGACTATTTCCAGAGTCACTGCTGAGTGTTTAATCCTTGCTAGCATTGTATTTACATGATTCCATAATGTTCTTGTTTGAAAGCTGTGAATCTACAGTGTTTATGGTTTTCAGGAAATCATCCCACGAATAAGAAATTACACACTTAGCTTTAAATTACATGCTCACCAAGGCTGCATTTGTCTAATAAAAATACAGTAAAAACAGTAATGACGTGAATGAAATATTATTACAATTTAAAATTACTTTCTGTTTTAATGTATTTTAAAATGCACTTTATTCCTGTGATGGCAAAGCTGAATTTTCAGCAGTCATGATCACATGGTCTTTCAGAAATCCTTCTAATATGCCGATTTGGCACTAAAGAAACATTTCTTACCATTATCAATGTTGTGAACAATTCTGCTGCTTAATATTATTGTGGATTTTTTGATTAACTGAAATTTTAAAAGAACAGTATTTATGTTTTTTGACATTAAATGTCTTCACTGTCACTTTTGATTAATTTAATGCTTCCTTGCTGAATAATGTATTAATAAAAAAAAACATTCTGACCCCAAACCTTTGAAAGGCAGTATATTAAAAATCAGTGCTTTTACTATTTTATTTTATTTTATTTTATTTTTTTGCTGTGTGATGCAGCTAGTGTATTGTATTATTAGGATACATTCAATTGATTTTTTTAAAGGTTTTCATCCAAAAATGAAAATTTTGTCATTATTTACTCACCCTCATGTCGTTCCAAACCTGTACGAATTTCTTTCTTATTTTGAACATGCAAGAAGATATTTTAAAGAATGCTGGAATTCAAACAGTTGATGAAACTACCATGAAACTCAATCGAGTTCAACAGCTGTTTGGTTCTTCAAAATATCTTCTTTTGTGTTCAACACGAGAAAGAAACTCATACAGGTTTGGAACGACATGAGGGTGAGTAAATGATGACACAATTTAAATTTTTGGGTGAACTAATCCTTTAAATAATTGTTACAAATGCTGAGTGAAAATGGAGGGAAAGTGCCAGTTGTAGAGTGTTCTTTAAGACGTGAGAATCTGTTTTCTTCGCCTTCACTCATTAACTGCGCATCTCTATTGTGGCCAGCGGTGCTGTTGCCTGCTGACTGACAGCTGACGGGATGCTTTTGGAGAGTTACCACATGGTGGGTCTCTTAACAGAGAACGTAGTGCATCACCGCACTTCACAGAGCTTCCTGTCCACATATCACTTTACACCGCCGCCACTTGCTGTTTAAATATTACTGCTTGTTCAGGTGACAGTTGTTGTAGTGAAGTGTGTAATAGCTTTTGGCAGTAGAGATCTTCATCTGAGCCTGTGATGAATCCTTTTGATTTGCGTGTGCAGTTTAAGTCTGTGAAAGTGCGCCGCTGCACGTACTCGTGTGTGTTTGTGCATTTGAGTGACAGGACCGTGGGATCTGTATTGAGTAGTTTAGCTAACTTTGGCACTTCAGACTTTGGAGCCCCTATTCACACACCCCCAAACTCCCCCTTACACTCACACATGGCTCCACGCGGACTCAAGGCAACATGCTCATGCATAGGCGCACACTCTCACGCACGCAGAACGCGTCTCTTGGAATTCCAGTAGGGCCAGGAGGCAGAGAGGAGGCTGATGGGGGACAATGGGCAGAACATCTGTCATGCGTGGCTGCACTCCGTCCACTCACAATGGAGAGAGGGGACCGGCGAGTGGTGCCTTTCTTTCCTCTCTCTCCTTTCCGGGGAGACTTCTGCATCTCACAATGGTCCTTTTGTCCCCTCGCTGCTATTTTTCCAGCATTTAACCCTTTAAATCTGCTCCTTTTCTGCCAGCCTTTCTTTCTGTTCTGAAAAAGAAAGCAAAATCAGAGAAGCTCCCTTCAGCTCAGTACATGCATATATGTTGTTAACACTTAGAACATTCAGTGTTCCTATTTTTTGTATTTTCAAATGACATTTAGAATTTGTAATATTTTTGGAATATTGAATATTGCTTTTCTTACATTTTTACTTTGTTTACATTTAAGAGTTTGGTTTTGCTTTCAAATTACATTTGTGACCCTGGACCACAAAACCAGTAATAAGTAGCACCAGGTATATTTGTAACAATTGCCAACAATCCATTGTATGGGTCAAAATTATCGATTTTTCTTTTATGCCAAAAATCATTAGGATATTAAGTAAAAATCATGTTCCATGAAGATATTTTGTAAATTTCCTACCGTAAATATATCAAAACTTACATTTTGATTAGTAATATGCATTGTTAAGGACTTCATTTTAACTTCAAAACCATACATGAATGGAAAGCTTATTTATTCAGCTTTCAGATGTGTCTCAATTTTAAAAAATCGATCCTTATGACTGGTTTTGTGGTCCAGGGTCACGTTTTAAAATTTGAATTTTTTGAAGTAAAGTTTAGGATGTTAATTTCATTTTAATTTGTTAAATCCCATCTACAATTTTGAGCTTTTTGAATCTGATTTTCTTACTATTTTTTTTCCATCCTTTATCCTTTTCCATCCAAAGTCACTCACTCACTGTCTTTCTGTCCTCCACCCTATTTCTCTCCATTGGAAGTCTCATTATAGACAAGTGTTCACACACTCAACTGTAGTCATTTCTCCTTGGTTGATACCTTTCAGCTTATTGACCACCGCATGCATATGAGCGACAGTCTTGCAGATAGCCAGAACTGTCCTGAGCAGCATTGATTGGCCAATCCAGCAGTGTTTGTAGTGAGAGGCCTCTAATTACCGCCGGCTCTTCTAAGCTATAGCTTTTAGCCTGTTTTCAACACGCTGCCGCTCATGTAAATTGCAAATTGATTTCTCAGCTTGCCTCCCTTTCTTAAGGACTTAAGGGGTTCAAGACAGTCCACCATTGATTGAAGTCAGACTGCAATGCTTTATTGCTGTCAGCCATAAGACTTTTCAAGGGAAAAGCTTTGGACTTTGGAAAAGTCCCAGAAACTTTGTATCTCACGTGTTAGTGTGATTTAAATGTTGTCTAAAGCTAAACATATTGCAAGGTTAGCTGCACAGGTGAGTCAGCTAATGAATTGATACTTTTTTGAGAAAAAAAAAAAAAGTAAACTCTGGTGGACTGATTTACTGCTTCAGCATGGAAGTTGAGGCTCCCTTGCTTGGCCAGGCACTATAATACACTGACTGGCAACCCTTACTGCTGTGTACTGGCAGTTAATTGTTCCCAGCTGTTGTGGCTCAGGGAACAAAGACACTTTTGAAAAGGTGATCTGTTGATTGGGGCACCAGCCTAACTTCCTTTAATGGGATGTGGATCACAGGAAAGGTGGCATCTGTGTACAGCGTTGCTGGTTCATGTGGCCCAGGGCTAACACACACACTGTAACAACAGTGGCCCATCTGTGTGTGTTTGTTTAAATCAGAGCGCATGTTGTTCATGTTTCAGAGGGAAAATACAAAGCAAGTGAAGAAGAGAAATGAAGTGATTCTGACACTTGTACTTGTGGTGTGAAGGAGGGTGTGTTAGTGGTGTTATATCGTGGTCAGACATCCAAGAGCTTTGTGAGTCGTGATTAATTATGGTTGTAGCTCAGTGTTGTGACATTAATATGTGAAAATGTACCTAGATACTGTATAAATATTAATAGATAGAAATCCTACACCATATTTTTTATTATTGGTGTTTCCTCATAAATCTTTCTCTTTTATGAGTGATGTGCAAGCATGAGGATAGAATTGTGTTGAAACAGAAGATAAAGAAACATACTGTAGTGAACACAGGCAGACCCACAGAATAACATGTAGAAGACATTCTGCTCACTTCTCTCTTCACACCAGGATAAATATTTAACAGAGCCTGTCAGCAAGACTTCACTCTGTCTTATCTCTCTCTGGGATGGAGGGAAGGAGTGGAGAAATTTTGGCTTTGTAGCAGAGAGGGATTGTTAGAGAGGAAGAAAGAGAGGGAGTGAGAAAAACAAAGACGACGGGATACAGAGAAAGACAGAAAGATTTCACATTCTAGAGTTGTGTGACTGGTTCATACTTCCCTTTAGGCTAGTGTTCAGTATCAGACAGCCCGTCTGCTGCATGTCCTGACACGGCTGTGGCCTCCATTAGCTGTGAAGGTGAAGCAAAGAACAGACTGAAATGTTGGCCGAAATGTTTTTACCAGACTTTCATGCTCTTGTAACTCTGAAGAAGTGCAAAAATGTTCACAGATGATCAAAAACAGAAAATTAACCATGTTTATTAGTTAACCAACTGTTATTAGTGCCACCATTGTTATTACTTAGAGTTGGATGATTTTCAAAAAATGTTATAAAATGTTTATTTTATCCAATATGGTAAAATATATATTTAAATACATTTTAAAATACACAAAATATATTATATTTAAAGATTTACATTTATAAATTTATAATTTAAAAATGCATTTTGCATTTACCTGAAATATATTTTAAGATCGGAAATGTTTTTTTTTTTTTTTTTTTTTTTTTTTTAAATTTCTAATAAATTTTGGCATTTAAAGCTTTATATCTTTTTTTTTCAAGGAGAGGTGCGTTATTATTTTTCAAAGTGATTGTACTTGATATTTATACCTAACGGATGATAAAACATTTAAAAATTGCTTTACAGGAGGTGCCTTATCCATATATATTTTACTTGGGAAAGGACTCTTTTGATTTGGGCCAGTTAGTAATCTGCTTATTAATCACTCAGAACTACAGTAGCATCATGGCAGTGAGTTTTGCATGGGCATGCAGTTTAGTTTTACAAAATGGTGCATATCAGTATCGTTATCTTTGCACAGTTTATTTGGATTAATAATGTATCAATTATAGTTTGTTAATTCAGTGTTACAGCTGATGGATGTCAGATAAGTAACATCCACATTGATTGATTGACTACAGAACCCCACTTACATAACAGTAAATATCACTCCACATTTAGACAAGCACATGACCTCATTCCAGACACAGTGGCCCAGTGCATTGTGACACTTTGGATAGAGGAGGGCTTTGAATGAAGCTGACCGTAGCTGAAACTGAAACCGAAACCAGAGAAAGTAAGACAACACGAGCAGTCGGGCCAGGCTTGGGTGTCCGTATCCAGTACAGCGTATGGGTTTAAATAGGAACTGGAGCACTGGAATGGGAGCCACTGAAATAGTAGATCCGCAGGTGACTTTCCTCAGTATTCAAACACAGCCTGTGGATTTAGCAAGTCCCTGTTTCTGTTTTTCTACATGATATCACAGCACTGTTTGACACAGTAAGTTTTTAATGTGTAAACCACTGTGTGTAAACGAATGCTGAATGTGAGGAGGGTGCTATGTAGCTCGCCCAATAGGAAGAATTGCAGTAAATGGATAACCTTGATAGTAGAGGCACTGAGATGTGGTTAACAGTTGAAGCTGCCCCAGCTGTTCTAGCAAAAAGCCATTACCCTTTACAACATCTGCACTGCCACAGCTTCATAATAAAAAAATATCCACAACACCTGTGATTACCCTCTAGCCCCTCCTCCTCCAGCTCGTTCCACAGGCCCAATTGTATGGACACAGTTCAGGGTCAGTCTATCCAAGCTCTGTATTCAGAGTTATACTCACAAATCTCATAAACGAAGCAGTCTATACTGACTACTGGTCATCAGATGAAGAGTCAAGCTGAGACACGGGAGCTCTCTCTTAAACTTGTTTCCTGTGAAGATCATATGATTTTTATTTTATTGTTCCAAAATAATGTGTTTTATATGTGTTCATTTTAATTTATGATATTCTATGGATGTCTTTTAACAGTAATATTAGTAATACTGTAACATGTAGTAATATTATTCTTGTACCGTAAATGGTTTCCAGCATTTCAGGGATAAAAATCTAGAAATTCTAGAGATGTGGATTCAGACAGCAATTAAATTACCATATGACTTTGGCGTTTGTCAAAAAAACTGTATGTAATTTGGTGGTAGTAGGAAAAACAATTTGGGTTTGGATTGGCAATAAATTCACAACTATCCCTCTGAATGTTGAAATTATCTTTTGTCCCCATGATAAACAATAACGCCATTTAGGATTCTTTTTTTTTTTTTTAGGAGTATTGAATAGTATTTGCTTATCTAATGAGTATATTAATTATTTGTTTGACATAATTGCTGAATGTTTGATACCTTTGACTTTGCGGAAGTTGATGTTGGACTTTATGCTAACAGTTTACGTGCTTAACAGCTTTATGTTGAGGTGAAACATGCTTCAATTAATGTTTGTAGTCCCCCATTTTTCCCTCTTAAAAGGTATAAAAGAACCAGAAATTAAAATACATGGTTTGCAAAACAAACCAAACATAAAGCAAAAAACTAAATAAAAACAAAACAAAACAAACAAAAACAAAGCGTAAAAATAAAAATATTATAAAACTGACCAAATTTTCCACTGTGGTGTTTACCTGGCTGAGGATGTGTTTTTTTCTGTGTTCATTGTTAGCCCTGTGTGTGCACTTTTGAAATGATTGGTTGACCGATGAAGCCCAGCTCTGTATAATAATAAATACAAATTGAAATTGAAGTGTTTTTTTTCTTTCCATCTTCTGACGAACCCCATTCTCATGTGGCCTTGTGTGAACAGAATCATCTCACAGGCTTTCACTATGACAATTAAAGTCACAGGCCAACAAGCCTCCATTGCCTGTTGTATTAGCAATTTCATCTGACAGTTCTCCAAACAGACCAGATCCCTTTTAAATGGGAACAATAATATGGAAAATGACTTCTATGTTGACTCACTCCCCTGTCATTCTCTCTCTGCATGTTTTCTTCAATGCGGGGCCATTAAGCTATCACGGACTAGGCTTAGGGGAAATGAAACATTGTCCAGAGCTGAAGGATTCCTGCGTGCCGAAGGGAGGACAGGCGGAGGGAGGGGCATGTGATAGGATGATGAGGGGCAGACGTGGGGAAAGCGTGCTATCAAAGCTGAAGGAATGCAGAAGTAGACTGATGCAGTCTGGAGTTCAGTCTGTTCTCTAAACACCTAATTACAACCAACAGACCAGAGACAGAGAGACACTCTCCATACGATGACCTCCACACGGCAGTTTGGACACCATTGCTGGAAACAGCGCCATCAGAATGGAAAATCAGTAATGAGAGATCTTTAATATCATAGTTGTTTCTTCTAGATAGCAAAGAGATAACATGGAGATCAATTTCACAAGTTAGCTGAAAGTGAATGATCTGTCATCAGTTCACTCACTATTATGTGCTTCCATTTTGATGAGATATTCTGAAATTTGCATTCTGTTTATTTTAATTTTTTTCAGTTGCTGTGCTGCACCAAAATAATAAGATTCAGAGGCCAGTATAACCTCGTAATAAACTCATCTGAGCTGCTCTCCATATGAAGACGAAATGTCCTTGAGAGAAAATGGTGAACTGCAAGAATTTTGCTCTTTTCAGGTATGCAGTGGGACGTGACTGAACAATTACTTTGAAGAGTTTAAAGGGAGAGTTCACCCAAAAATGAAAACACTGTCATTAATTACTCTCCCTCATGTCGTTTCAAACCTGTAAGACCTAACACTTTCAAGGCAAAGGACATCATTAAAATAGTCCATGTGACATCATTGGTTCAACCTTAATTTTATGAAGCTACGCAAATAATTTTTGTGCGCGAAACAAAAATAACGACTTTATTCAACAATTTCTTCTCTTTCCTGTCAGTCTTCATTGTGGTATTCTCGTTAACAAAAATGACAAAAATGCAAAACAAAAGACTGACAGGGAAGAGAAGAAATTGTTGAATAAAGTCGTTATTTTTGTTTTCTCAGAGCTTCATAAAATTAAGGTTGAACCACTGAAGTCACATGGACTGTTTTAATAATATCCTTACTACCTTTCTGGGCCTTGAATGTGTCAGCTGCCAGTTGTGTTGCTGTCTATGCAGGGTCAGAAAGTTCTCGGATTTCAACAAAAATATCTTAATTTGTGTTCAGAAGATGAAGGTCTTAAGAGTTTGGAACGACACGAGTGTGAGTAATTAATGACAGAATTTTCATTTTTGGGTGAACTATCCCTTTAATTGAGATCTTGAGTCATATGGGCCACTTACTGTACTTGTCATTTAAGTTTTCAAAGCTATTCAGTTTTATTTCTTTGTTTTCCATGGATGACAGAAATATACTGCTTTGGAACACTTTTCCTTTTAAAGTAAGCTATTTCTGTAATAATCTTATTCATTCATTCATTCATTCATTACAAATGCTAGTAAAATTCTTTAAATGGCCTCTTTACTATGACAGGACTTTTTTGTTCTTGTTTTCATATCTACAGTACTTGCTCTTCTTCTTATATATATTTATGATTAAGTGCTGTTTTTTCCTTCATATAATCATCCAAGTACTGCCCTGTTTTATTTTATTGTTTTACATATTCATGGTGCATGGTGCCTTTTTCTTTGACACCCACAGACGCACTCATGCATATATGCATCCACAATAGCGTGATTGGAATGCACGTGCTGTCGTCTGTCTCGATCATTATATTGCCAAAATTTTGGGTTAGTTTCACCGCCTCCATAGTGTGAGCGAGAGCAACATTCAATAATTATTGATCTGTGGACATACAACTTTTACTGGAGCGCCCATTTAATCACAAAAGCTGATTTATTGTTGCCTCTCTGACAATCCCATTAAAATGCTGTCTAGCTAATCAAGTCCATTCTCTCTCCTGGAGGACTAATCTTTTACAGGACTGCCAGAACAAATCCCTGTGGTAACAGGATTGCCAGGGAGTGAGGAGGACTATTCATCTGCTTTACCCTGTAAATGGAAAAATGAAGTTTACAAGAGTTTTGTGATTCCACACCTGATCCTAAGACAGTGTTTTATCCTGGTGAAATACACAATCATTATTCTGTTATAATTATGGTTTTGTCAATTATTGTCGGTTCTCTACATGGAGGATTGACGAATTACAAGCCACATTTACAGACTGCAACTTCTTGATTCAGTGTATTTCATATTTTTCTGTTAAAAATGTGCATTCTCCCAGCTGATATAGAAGCCAAGGCCAGCATGTCTATTTTCTAAAAACAATGACAGTCTGCGCTCTAAAAAATATCCTTCATAATTTAATTATGAACACCTGATAATTCTGAATAAGATTTCTAAGCTAAAATGTCTGTTGACTTATTTTATCATCTGAGTAAGACTGAATATACTTTCCTTAAAATGCATTTTTAGAGTGCAGTCCTTTTGTTGAAAATATTTTTCTGTTCCGTGATGTTATTGAATTATCTGTGTTTAGACTATTATGCAGCCATACTTGTGTGGCTCAGCAACATGATGCATCGTTGACAGTAAGCCGCCTTTGTGGCCGTTCTTTGACCTTGGAGTGTTTGTTACAAAGCTTGAATTGGTTTGAGGGCTTTTACGTTTGGACTCTGCAGTATTTGCGCTGTGATAAGATGCTGTGCAGTGCTCTCTGTGATGGGTTAGGTGTGGCAAACTTCACTGCTCACGTATCTGGACCATATACATTCCAGAGTCATGCAGTTATCTGAACTATTTGGTTGGAGGCAGTGCAGGCTCAAATGTGCCGATGGTTGTGCTTGGGTGGTTTTGGTCACTATACAGGTTTACAATTGTGCGTGTGCATCTTGCTGTTTTTTAAGAGGCTCCGGTTTGAGGTAAAAACAAATTGATGCTCCTGTTTGAGATAAAAACAAATTGATTCCAGTGGAGACACATAAGGTCCTAAAGCTTGCTATAATGAAATTGTACTTTTAAAGCCTTCAGGTTTCTCCTGCATGGATATATTTGAGGGGGAGCTGTGTTTTATGAGATTTTCATTGTGTGTGGGGCTTCATCCGCTAAATGAATTGAGAACCCAGTTGAAAGTGACAATGAAAACCCTGAAGATGCTTGGGTGAGCTTTATGGCAGAATTTCATTTGTATTTGAGTCTTACTCTATATAAAGATTGAACAAGGAGCATCTTAAATATGTCAATCTGTAAACTTTACAAATCTATGGAAATGAAAAGGTTTTGCATCTTAAAATCCTAGCTTTAAAAATCTTACCTTGGTTGGAATGGTTGAACCAAATCAGGTGAGGCTGGAGTGAGATACAGGTCTATAAATCCAACTGGATTATGTAGCGTGCATATCTCACACTGGCTTTTTCTTATGAAAAAAGACCTTTTATTCAGATTCTATATCATTTTGTGCGGTGTGGGTGATTGCACTTTTGTGTTTCAGCCTCTCTGACCCACAATGCGATCTGATACAGTATGTCCATTGTTCTGATATGCAGGCTCTATGGAGAGAGTTATTAAAGTAATGTGTAATATCGGCATTTTCCTGCTGCCTCTAGCTGTGTTTATATTGCATTATTTTATCTGAGAAAACCTTTTCAGCCAATTGTACGTGATAAAGGGACTTCATATGTGCTTAGTGATCAATGCTTATTATAGGAAGAGCTATTGACTCGCTTTTCATTGTCACCTGATGGAAAGGTGATTGTTCCCCTTCCATATGCATATTCTTCTGCTGATATTAGAGTTAAATAGTGGAAGATGATCATTAAAGGGAAGCAGGCTCAGACATGGAGAAGTATCGACCATCATCACAGACAGGCATGTGGTGTTTCTTGTCTTACAGAGATGCATGCAGATGCTGTCTCACGGGCCACTGCGCTGACGTACTGCAACAAGCTCTTCATTTGAACGATATGCAGAAAAGCGGCCCGTCTATTGATCTCACTGGTATTATAGTTCCTCTCAGTGCTTGGATCTCATCTCCGGTGAAGCGTATCGTCAGCTGGCTGGTATTGTTACAGACGGGCTGTGGAACATGAGCCTGCTGTCTGGACAGGAAACCGTCAGCGAGAAGCGTCCTCGTTTTACCATTTTATATTTATTTCTTTTGTTTCTCACAGATCATTGGGTTGTTGATGATCTTAAAACGAAACATTCTTTTTCGATCGCTGCTTGCATAGAAGCTCAAGTCTTGTACAATTGAAGTAAATATACCTTTCGATTTACAGCATCGGTTGCAGGCGCTTGCTCCATTTACTTTCACTGCTTTGCTCTAAAAGATTGTCAATCTGGGAATGGCTGCTGCCGGTAGAGTGCCAGTAAAGTCTTGTCGATTTCATTAAAAATGGGGACAGATGTTTGTCATTACCCTTATTGATAAGTGCATGGTCAATAGTGTGATTTATTCGGGAGGCTCAGGCTAAGCTTTAGTCACAAGTTTTACAGTGGCTTGATCAATAGCGCACAATGAACAAGTACAAGAGCAGCACACGTGAATGCAAGAGTGTAAGCAAAGGGTTTTGGTGCGTTTACGATCAGTCAGGGCCAATAACCGAGCTGCCTGAGCTACATTAGTAATAATGCGATGGTCGCAATGAAAGTTCAATAGGATTACTTTCAGTTCTTTGTATGTTTTATCAGGCTATAGGCTCTTTAAGAATAGTGTGGTACATAAGAAAGGGATTTTGCTTGACATGGGTGCCACAGTCTAGTTTGTCAAAGCCTTTAGTCCAAAAGTAGATCAGGACTGTGGTGAAAATCTCTCACAGATGTCACTAAGAAGATGGATCTATTACACAATTCGTGACAGTGAAAATTGCAAGCGCCCCTCACCGCAGGCCCAAAGCTTGTCAGAACCTGTAATGCCAGATCCAAAAATAGAGTCTCAAAGGCACTTCGAATTGTAGGTCAGGCACAAAGGATTTAGTACATTATGAGTATAATATTCTCTAGATATTATGCAAAAGTCAGTGTTCAAGTCACTCAGAGTTCAAGGCCACCCTTCAAATCTCTCTACTGTTTGAAAATATGTTAGTAACATTATTTGATGTTTTTGTAAAGTATATACACCACCATTAAAACACTGGAGTTAATAAGAATTTAAAGGAAGAATTTAATTCTTTTATTTAGCATGCAATAAATTGTTCAGAAATGACAGGAAAGACTGTTACAAAAAAACTATTGCAAATAAATGCTGTTCTTTTGAACTTTATAATCTGAAAAAAAAATATGGATCATCTGTTTTCAACATTCATAGTAATTTCAAAAATGTTTCTTCAGCACCAAATCAGCATATTAATATGATTTCTGAATGACTGAAGATTGGAGTAATGGCTGTTAAAAATTCAACTTTTCCATCACAGGAATAAATTGCATTTAAATATATTAAAATAGAAAAGAGTTATTTAAAATCGTAATAATATTTCACAATATTATATTTTTACAGTATTTGATTATAAAAAGCTATGGTGAGCATATACATACAAAAAAATATACATACAAATGCGATATGAATGTATGGGCCTATAGATGTTTTTGAAATAGACTAATGACATCTTTGTACCCATGAACAATGACTGTTTGCTCTAAAGCAAATGTCTAGTGCTCATTGTGCCGTGGGGGTGGCCACACAGCCATCTGTTTGTCTGATCAGCTCGTTTCTGGTTCCCTGGACCAGTCTGACCAGAGAGACGCACATTCCTCTGACTGATATAGAGCCTTAAGATGCTGCAGCTCTGGGTTCCAGCGCAAATGCAATTACAGCAGCCTTACAATGTCAGGGCAGACACGACCCTGACAGCGGCTAAAGAATGAGCAGTTTAGAGATTGAATTATCCTGCTGCAGCACCGCTGCCTGTCTGGGGTGTGAGGGATGATATAGAGCTGTCTAGAGCTGAGCTACATCTAATTTTCTCTCTCTTTCACTCTTGTCTTTTTTATGTATAGGCTATGTGTTGTGAAATATCTGACATCTTTAATGTAAATTAAAGGGACAGTTTGGACTAAAATTCAAATGCTGTCATCATTTACTAACCCTAAAGTTGTTCCAAACCTGTATGCTACGTAAACAATCCAAGATTTTGAGCAAACTTAAATCTAATAGCTTTTTTTTTATTGCATTAGATGTTAGATCATTTTTTCCATTTGGATAGATTTTTTGCCTCTTTTGCATTTGATAGGACAGGAAGGAAGAGGGCACAGAATTATTGGCAGAAGAAGGGTTAATGGAATCAGGAAATGCCACAAGCTGTTCTCAAACACATTATGTGTGTTTGAGCTTCAATATATGTAAGCGTAATATTTTCCCAGTATCCCTCGAGTTGTGTAAATTTTCATTCACTTTAAAAAGCAATTACTGTGATATTATTTGAAACAAGGCCGATGCCTTGAACCACCTTGTTGTGCAGAATCCAGTGCTAATGAATTTGCACCTCAACACTGACACAGAAATCAATGGACATTTTCTCTTTACTGTCATATTCAGAATGTATGCTTGCAGAAAGAACATTCTCCCGTCCTCTGACTGCTCTGTAGTCTTTCCTTTATCTCATTTCATTCTCTATACCTTACCTAATGTCACTTGCACAGTTTAATTAATGTTCCTGTAATGGCTCTTATAATGTTTGCAGTGTAGCACATATGAGCCATAGTGTCGGTCATGTAATGGAGGCTTAAATGAACTATTCATTCATGTGGCTGAAGGATAAAGGGACGAAGCAAACGGCTATAGATCATAACAAGCTCTTATGTAGAACAGCGTTACAGGTGGACTGCTGCAGGATCTAATCATGTTCCTCATGCAAATGCATTGTAAATACATATTGCACATGTGAGTTCAGCTATCAATCTGTGTTGCAGTGTATGCACGCATTGGTAAGCACAGAATACTGATGGATGATACAAAATTCTGTGTGTCTGTAATGGGGGAGGAGGGTTTGCTGTGCATAATTGAAAATCATTCAGATAGCTGTGCAGTTTAACCTTGAAACAGCATTGTCATGTGCAAGAAAAAAGCATTAATTGGTGCTGTCGCTGAAAAAAAAGAGTGGGAGATGCATGTCAGTGTTCTATGGTCTTTTTATATGAGCTAACGTGCCATTGTGCGTAATGCATTTGCTTGAGGGATCGCAATATTGACTGTAGATAATTTGACAATGTATCAGCCTGTCTCGCAAGGCCTCACAGTAGATTTCCAGTCTGATCACCAAAGCTTTACAGTGATGTCCTACTGGTGAAGATAACCTTGGCTTAACATTTGCTTAGATTTTATGTACAGTATCAGCTGTAATATAGAGTGGAGTGTAAAACTGAGACCACTTATATATTTTATTATTTTATTTCATTTTGAATAAATTTTTATGTTGTAGTATTTGATTTTACTCTTAAATTTGTATATTTGTTTTATTTTAAATGAATTCAGAAATTTTGCTCTTACTTATTTTATGTATTTTTATTTATTTTATTTTATATAAATTCAGAATATTGCAGTATTTGATTTTACTTAAAAGTTTGTTACAAAAATAAAAATCTATTTTTTGTTATTTTTACTTTATTTTATTTTATATGAAGTTTTAATACACATTTTTTAGTATTTGATTTTACCTTTTAAATTTTATGTATTTTTATTTTGTTTTATGTAAATTCAGCCTATTTTCATTTTTTTGGTTCACGGGTAGAAAACGGATAAACAACTTCAAAATTCGTTTTCCCCTTGTGGGCAGTCATGAGACGCCCCTTTCTGCCGATTGGTCAACCAAATCTGAACCCGTGGCGTCATCAGTCTTTCCTCTGTTCCGTTCAAGAAAATAATAGTCCTCTGCTGCTATATTAGTATACCGATTCTTAAACTGTACAGGGCAGGTCTTAGATGGGCTTTCTTCTGTGCAAACTATGCGTTTTACAGAAATATTTATTTCAGAAATTTTAATCAGCACCCAGCCTGTTTTATTTAGCTGTGCAGAGTTAAATCAGTGTGAAGCTGCACTAGGTGCAGAGTGGATGAGAAGCACAGATAAAAAATAAACAAAAAAAGACACCAACAGGTTTTGCTGTATTGGAAATTATTATATAATCACAACTTCATTCCACACAGAACCCCAATATAGAACAACAGATTTATTCTATTTAGATTTAGTCTATTTAGGCTATGTATTCTTGATTGGCCTTCAGTGACTTGTGTTCTAAATAGAACGTAAACAATTTAAGGGCATTATAAATGCCATTCCAAAAAGTTTTATAAATCTATACAAAACTTTTGTTAACATGCCAGATGAATCATGTGAACTCTCATCACTTCTCTTTAATGGTAACGACCTCAAAGCTTCCCAACAATCTTATTCGTTCTTGTTTGTTTATAGACTGGGCTTTTATTCTGTGTAGAAATAAATTCTATTCTTTGCATCAGCTGGGCATGGCAGGGTATGTTATAGCCTACCTTGCTAGCCCAGTAAGTTTGTTTGTTTAATTAAGTAAATAATTACTTAATTCATTTCAAAATAAATATTTTAAACACTAAAAACACTAAAATAGGAAAGAATGCAATTGGGTATAGGCCTAATAGGCCTATAAACTTCACGCAAGAAACTGTCATTATGGCTGACAACTGGAGAACAGAGATATTAAAATACATGCTCTCCTGAGTTTTATAATGTAGTCTAGTATTTTATTCTAGTATCTCAAAAAATGCGTTTGTGCATGGCGTGAGATGCTGCCCACTGGCACATAGGAATGCGAGATTTTCAGAAAAGTAAAAACTTGCCATTTCGGTTGTTTCTCACCAAACCCATATACCCTCAGAACGCTTGGTATATACGCCACAAGTTATTTTACGACAGATTTGCATCCACTTCAAAAAGAAAAGAAAAAAAGTTTCCTGTAAGGGGTAGGGTTAGGTGTAGGGTTGGTGTAGGGCAATAGCACATACAGTTTGTACAGCATAAAAACCATTACGCCTATGGGATGTCCCCACTTTTCACAAAAACAAACGTGTGTGTGTGTGTGTGTGTGTGTGTGTGTGTTTCGAAAAAAGAAGGTATAGCCTTTAGAACAGGTGAGTTGCCCTAGTTCACACAGTTCCAATAAATTGTGATGGGTTAAATCAGTAAGCAGACAAACGCGACTAGTCAAGCACAGACCAGTATTGAAGTGCACAGGAAATATGCAGCAGTCATTTTAAAGCAGTTTATTTAATTAATATTGAGTATTAATTTATGTTCACTTGGATTTTTTTCCACAACAGGGGAAATAACTAAATACTCTATCATACTCAAAATGTCATGCCTTTGAAAAATAAAGAAAACAACAGCATGCAACACTTTTGGCGCATCTCGCGACATCTTTCTGTCGCACGCCACAAACACGAACCAATCCACAGTGAATCTGACACGCCTACTTTTAATAGTCTACATTTAATATTATTTGGCGTTAAATGCATCATATAAGTCACTTTGGAATGAATCACAGTATGTATCATGATAAAAAAAATGACTTTACAATCTAAAAAATACAGTAGGCTAAAGCAAATTATTTCGCGGAGCACTTTAAGGACGCTGGTCTAACGTTACACAGAAGAAAGCCTTGTCTGCCCCGGTATGAGTTGTGTCGAGCTATTCATTAGTCTGCTTGTTTGATGAGAAAAAGAGGAAATGTAGCTGCAATAAAACAGGTTATGAATCCGTACACCTGCAGCAGCTGAGGACTACTATTTTGCTGCGCGGACCTACAGAAGTACTGATGACGGGACGCTTGATCTTCGGCTGACCAATCAGCAGAAAGGGGCGTTTAATTCCCGCCCATGTGTAGAAATCGAATATTTAAAGGAACACTCCACTTTTTTTTGGAAATAGGCTCATTCTCCAACTCCCCCAGAGTTAATAAGTTGAGTTTTACCGTTTTTGAATCCATTCAGCTGATCTCTGGATCTGGCGATAGCACTTTTAGCATAGCTTAGCATAGATCATTGAATCCGATTAAGACCGGTAGCATCGCGTTCAAAAATGACCAAAGAGTTTCGATATTTGTCCTATTTAAAACTTGACTCTTCTGTAGTTATATCGTGTACTAAGACCGGCAGAAAATGAAAAGTTGCGATTTTCTAGGCTGATATGATTAGGAACTACTCTCATTCCGGCGTAATAATCAAGGAACTTTGCTGCCGTAACATGGCCGCAGCAGGCGCAGTGATATTACGCAGTTCCTTGATTATTACGCCGGAATGAGAGTAGTTCCTAATCATATCAGCCTAGAAAATCGCAACTTTTCATTTTCTGTTTTTCAACTTTTCATTCTCTGCACCATTTTCAGTTTTCGTTTTATCAAATACATGAAAAGACAAGAATTCGCCTTAAATTTCCCTTTTTACATTCAGGGGTAGAAAATAGATAAACAGCTTGAATGTTCGATTTCCACATGTGGGAGGGAATTAAAGCGCAGACCAGTATTGATTTTAGTGTGAATACACAGCAGTTCTAACTTTTATTTTAGACAGTACAGTTTCATTAATAATGAGTATAAATTGATTTCATTTTAGACACAACACAGTGTGTTTTAGGCTATTTGACTTAAAACACAGGCGTTTCATTCTTGAATGAATCCGAGTCTTTGAATGAATCATTTGAGTGAGTGGTTCAATGACCCATTTACTTTGCTCCTGAACAAATCAGCATTTTGAACGAATCGGTTGAATTAATGACTCTATGACTCATTCATCAACACAATGACTTGCCTTCACCTACTGGCCATGCAACCTTCATAATTCAAGTAGCCTATCCAATTGTTTCATTTTGTCACTCATTTCATATTTCTGTAGGCTATTCAAAATGTTTTTATTTAAAACATTAATCTCATTCCATAATGAAATTGTTGTGTTAATGCATTTACTGCCATCTGAGCAGCATTAATTGTGTAAATAATGCTGAATTTATTGTAATATAAATAATTAATTGTGAATTTAATATTAAAGCTGACAAACATGTTTTATAAAGTTAGAAAAATGACCTTTTCTATAAAAATAGCATGTATTATATACATGTGTAACATGCCGTTGGATAATGACAGTATCATATAAACTTCTCTATAAAAAAAACTCAAAATAATAATCAAAATGGTGAGATAGCTTTATATTCACACTATAATCAATACTGGTGTGCGCTTCACTATGATGTAAATGTCACACAGCTTTGCCACACAGATTTTGATAACTGGACAGCTAAATAAAATGTGCAGTGTGCCAAAGAAATAGACTAAAAGGGTAATGTGGCTGCAGATCTGAGGTACATACATATTTCTGCAATTAGCACCTAATATTTGCCATATAGAATCTATGCCTACACAGAAGTAAGCCCTGTTTAGGCACTGGCCCAGTATGGTTTGTGTCAAGCCATAAACGCTTTAACAGCGGAGGACTGTTATTCTGTTGCACAAAACTGAAGATGACATGATGACGGCACCATTTGATCGATGTTTGACCAATCAGTGAAAAGGGGCATTTCATTTCCGCCCACACATGGAAATCGAACATTCAAGCTGTTTATCCATTTCCTACCCCTGAGTGTAAAAACGGAAAATCAAGGCAATTTCTTGTTTTTTTGGGGTTTTTTAAAAAATATTGGTGCCGTTTTCTCATGTTTCTGTTTTCAATTTTAAATAAAAAAACAAATGAACGCAATGTACACGGACCGGGGGTACTTCTAGATATTTAGTAAAGATTTTAAGAAATCAGTTTATTGCTTACCTCCAGCCAACATAGCAATGAAACATTTTTCTAAATAGAGACCGTGGTAGACTATATTTTTCCCAGTTGTCTGAGCTTAGGACAGTAGCTTTGAAGAACTGGACTGTAACCCAGTGATGGCACTTAAGGGAGCTGATGAACAGTTCTGGGAGCACTAATAGATTCTGCGCTGTGCCAAAATGGATCCCATCTCCTCGCAGACTGCTGTGTTGTCACTGTATTTGTGGATCAAATAAATTATTGATGGATAGCTGATCGGGAACTCAATTACAGGCAGATTACTGAGGAAGACGGACACCAGGAGACTGACGTCCTGATTGAATTAGCACCCTCACAAACAGAGAAAGCGTCGTTCAGACTCGGCCCTCCTTCCAAAACCACATGGGGATCCCAAATGCCTCAGGCCATTTCTGCCCACCTCTTACGTTCCTTTCAGCACTCTTAAGATGCAGTTTCTATATTATGAGGGAATTTCTTGGATTGATTATCATGTCTTTTGGAACAAATGACCAACAGAAAGTTTTCTTTTATTATTTTATATTGTTTTCTCTTATTATTTTGCTTGTTCCCATATTTGGAAGCAAAATGGCCTTGAATGGCCTGTATGCAGTGTGTCTGAATGGAAGGATCCAATCAGAGACGCCAGTATTCAGAGGCATTAATGTTTTTTGGTGTGTTAATATGGAGCTGCTGTGCTGTATACGTCTTTGGTTATGTTTACATCCATTTCTGTGCACAGACCTTGACACATCTGTTGAATATGTCTGTTGCAGCTGCTTCCATCTGAGCTTCTATAGGAGCAACAATGAGCCTGATGTGGGCTGAAAATATATGTGCATAAATATTGGCATTTATAGGAATCTCATTCATATAACATGATACGTTGAATTGGAATCTTGCCTCCCAAGGAAAGAAGCTATTACAAAGTTAATGTGAGCTCCGGATAGAGAGCTAGAGGCTGAATTGGGTGCATTTATCTTTTTCCTCTGGTCAGCAATTGAAAGGAGAAAAAAGTGAAAGAAAAAAGCTTGCTTATACGATGAAACACCTTATTGAACAGATCAGTTTGCTTCAGTCATCAGACACTTTTTTTTCTAAACTGTTCTATATCCCTTTTTCTGCACCCATAGTCAGAAATCATTTGTATTTGACTAGCTCACATATAACGACACTTTAGGTTAAAATTGATTGAATTTAACTTTACAATGATCGAAAAGTAACATGAAATAACAATACACAATACTTTATAGCACTTAATAATCTTGGTTAATGTTAATTTCTACATATAAAGCAACATTTTAACATCCATTTAATTGTATATATTAGATAATGTGATGAATTAATGAGCAAAAGTATCTATTTTTAAAGTAATCTAGATTAGTAAATACTGTAAAAATAAAAATTAATGTAAACTTTATTGCAAAGTGTTGTTTTGTTGCTGCTCCGTTGTCTGTTTTTTTTTTTCTGGAATATTCTGAGACTTTCCTGAATGTTTCTGTGCTTGGTCTTGGGCTAGATAGTGTACTCAAATGCAGTCTATGGCATACTGCTCTGATACATATGCACATTTATTGATAGACTATAAAGAACACGCTGATGTCAGCTTTACTGACAGCCTTGGGCAAACAGGCACCAGCAATATGGCTCACCACCACAGTTTTCCATGCAGTGTGGGTGGGTTGTATCACACTGTCTCCGTCTCTCCCTCCAGACGCCATTCTGGCTCCATTGGCCCCCCCCAGTGCTTCAGCCTGTTCAATTTATTGCAGCTTCAGGCTTTCTGTTAAAGCACCAAACCTTCACCCAGCTAGATACTGTATATATTGTACTTGTGTCAATCAAAATTTTCATATAGCCGGATATTTTCAGCTGCACGTGCTCCAGCCATTGATCACTGCTGCTTAACGCTGTGCATCTGATAAACCACCTGACAGATGAATTTGTTTTTTTTTTTACAAACCGAATCATCTCTGATCAATATGTCGACTGAGTCACTGCTCAGAAACTATCAATCACAGAGAAGCAGAAAGGAAATCAACAGTGCTGCCTTTATGCCTTTTAAAGTCAATGTAAACAAAGTAAGCACCTCGAATGGTAAACAGTCACTTTGTGATTTGCCAAGTGCAATGACATTGATCGGATGAGTGGCAACTGTGAACTTCATGAATCATGCAAGTGAGAATCAGCTGGTGTGTATGCGAGCTGGAATGTGTCCATCTCTCTGTCCGTGACTCATCTGTGCCAACTCAGAGCTGCAGCTATATATAGAGTTCCTGACATCAGGCGCTGTTGAGGGAAGAGCTGGTGGAAACGTTATCCCGACACAACGGGCCTGTCGAGGTTTGAATAGACAGAGGAGCTCAAGTGACACACAGAGTTGCAGACTGAAAGTTATTGTTCACATGTTGCCTAGGGGGAAAAAACATTGGAATGTTTATACCTCATGTTCTGTTGAGATTTCATGTTTGTGACTGTTTCAAATATGTTTTCATAATATTAGAAAGTCTTTAGGCCATTAATATTTTATTTTATTTTATTTTAATTAAATTAATTAAATTAATTACATTAAATTAAATTTTATTTTATTTTATCTAATGACTGGTGGTATTTTAGTTTTTTTCCATTTTAATTAAAATTTTATAGTTTTAGTAATTTTGATGTATTTTAGTAACATTAATGAGTCTTTACACCATTGATATTTATTTTATTTTATTTTATATTTATTTATTTATTTTATTTTGCATAATGTCTGGTGATATATTTGTACTTTCCATTTTAATTTAAATGTTAAAGTTTTAATAATTTTGATGTGTTTTCATAAAATTAGGAATAAGACTTTAGGCCATTAATATTTTATTTAATTTCATTTTGCCTAATGATCAGTGGCATTTTTGAATTTCTATTTTCATTTGAAAGTTTTAGTAATTTTGATGTGTTTGTTTTTTTAATATCTACATAGTTTTTATGAATTTTACTTTCAGTTTTTGTTATTGTAGTTCAAGTTGTAAAAAAGTAAATCAAAATGAGAAATGTTGATAGAAAATAAGTTTTTTTTTTATTTTTTTTTTAATTAGATTTTTTTAGTTAAATATAATAACCCAGCTAATATCCAAATACCTCTTTTCTATATGAGATTTACACTGTTAGGTGACTTAAAGGTGATTTTAAAAAGCTCTGACATGTAATTATGTGAACCAACACAAAAGTGAGTTATATTTAATACACACACAATTGCGGTCTTGTTCTGTGGCACATGAATGGCAACAATGCGAGTGGTTAGCCACAGTAACCAGAGTTCCCCCCTGCAGCTAGTGGATTAACCCACCTCTGTCTTTAATTAGAGCTCTAAAGCACTCTCATCTGACTCCTCTTTCAGCCTCAGAAATGCATTGGCGCTCTAATCAAAGAAATTTAAAACCACACACTTCCCCTGAAGTCTTTGCAGGTATTGTTTGCAATATTTCTATAAACTGGTTTCAACACGGCTCTAAAAACAATGTGACTAGTATGTCGTGGAACTCACTTTTATTTATTTATTTATTTATTGAAATAGCAGGGAATCTTCTTCTAGGCTGCTCCAGTCTAAACTAGTCTGAGTGTGCATATATTGTGTTTGGAATGGCATTAAAATCTAAATTCATCATAGGTGACCTTTTGTATGCACAACGGCTTGCTTGTGCTGCCCTAAACGCCATGCCTGCACTACACAGAAAGTTCATGTTTCTCTGTGGGCTGTGTCACATGTTCCCAGCCAGATTAGCAGCCTTGCATGGACGTGACTGGGCGTCTGTGGGAAAGGAAGGCGTAAAAATGGAATCCAGTTGCTTCTACTGCTTCAGAACGAAATTAATTCCACTCCTGCTATTGCAGGAACTTCAGTGATGTGGAACTTGATTATACATTGCTATTGTTCTGTTATTACTCACTGGTTGGTCTTTCATAATTTCAGAGATTTAGTAGAGTTCTCTTACAGGTTTGTTTTAATGTTGATAGTACAACTCAGATAATCAGCTGATGATTATGTTTGAGTTCATACTGAAATTAGTGCTGTCAAACGATTAATTGCGATTAATTGCATCCAAAATAAAAGCTTTTGTTTACATAATATATGTATGTACTCTGTATATTTATTATGTATATATAAATACACATACATGCATGTATTTAAGAACAATATGTTATAATATATTTATATATAATATAAATTATATGAATATAAATATATGTAAATACTTGTCAATATTTTAAAAATATATATTTATATGTGTGTTTATACACACACACACACACACACACACACACAATAAATATACACTGTACACACTCCTATATTATGTAAACAAAACCTTTTATTTTGGATGCGATTAATCGCGATTAATCGTTTGACAGCACTAACTGTGACTTTGGTATCTTGGCAAATTTGGGGAGTTTGTGGTATTTGTTGAGCTCACTTCTGAAACTGTAAGATTTCATGGTTCTTTTTCTCAAGAGCCTCTTTAATCCCATTGCCGTCTTTGAGATACTGAGTAAAAATTGAGATATTAAAGAGTTTTATGATAGAAGAGCGGCAATGAAAGGCAGGAATTAACAAAAAAGCCATTCAGCTAGTGTCTTTCTCTCCGTCTTGCTTTCTGTCTTCCTCCATTGACTCAGACTCCAACTGTGTGGAAGCACAGAGCATAAATAGCTGAGAAATGCCTTTTCTGTGGAGCCAAAGTGCTGGATTTAACCCCTCCATACTGATCCCCCAGGCTGCTGCTTAATTCTCCAATTTTCAGCTGTTAGAGATAGAATAGGAATAATAAACATCTGAAACACCCAGTAATAATCCATCTGACCCCGCTCCCTCCTCTGTATGGACACTGAGGCCAGGCTAGAGTTTCAGTCCATCCTAATCTCTGCCAAAGACTCTGCACTCGCCTGGCTGACTAATGAAACCATATCACCAAACTTGAGCAGCCTGGGACTGATTATCACCACATTCATGCACACACCCCCAAAAATCTCTCTCACACACATTTTGAACCCTGAGATTGCATAGAATGTGATAGCATTTTTGTATGCAATAATATGTTCTCCAGCCTCATTCAGTTCAAACAACTGAATCCTTGTTATGGATTTATTACTTTCCATGTGGAATTCAAAGTAACCCAGTATGTAAAATCCAATGAGTTCTTAAATTTTTTTTATTATAAATATCAAACCAAATATATGTGACCATACTGGCAAAATGAGTCGGAATGTGCACAGTCTAATTTTGAGCTATAGTCAAAAGCAGTAAAAAATCTTCACAAAAATGAGTTCATGAAGCACTCTTCTGGCGATCCCAATGCTCCAAATAGTAATTAAACATCTAAAATCATCTTTATTTGTATGTTTTCTGATAAGAGTACCTTTTTTCTCTGCTCACTTCTGGACGACTGCTTCTTATCAACACAGGTTGGTCTATTGTTGCAATGTGCAGCATTCCAGCTTTGTGAATATTCATATCGAATTCTCAATAACGTGCATCCAAACCAGTGAAATATGATTTTCAAATCCATGCTGATAAAAACAAAATGATTGCACTAAATGACATTTGTAAAGCTTGTGCATTAGACGTGTCTGTCCGAGAGCACACAATACATTATTGTGAAATATGTCTTGGTGAGATTCACACAAACATAATCTGTTATGTCTTACATGAATGTTTAGTTAATGACTGGGGAAAAATCTGATGTGTAACATTATATTAGATCCCTGCATTACAGTAGGTCTTACTGTAGATCTGTCACAATGTTAAAAAGTGAAAGTGACATGACATGTAGCCAAATATGGTGACCCATACTCGGAATTTGTGCTCTGCATTAACCCATCCAAAGTGCACACACAGCAGTGAACACACACACACACCGTGAACACACACCCGGAGCAGTGGGCAGCCATTTATGCTGCGGTTGGGGGTTCGGTACCTTGCTCAAGGGCACCTCAGTCATGGTATTAAAGGTGTAGAGAGCGCTGTACATTCACTCCCACTTAATCAAGCATTAAAGGGGTCATCGGATGCCAGTTTTCCACAAGTTGATATGATTCTTTAGAGTCTTAATGAAAAGTCTATAACATACTTTGGTTAAAATTTCTCAATGGTAGTGTAAAAAACACAATTTTTCCCCTGTCAAAATCAGCTCTGTTTTCAGCAAGCCGTTTTAGTCCATGTTGCTTTAAATGCTAATGAGCTCTGCTCACCCCGTCCCTCTCTTCGGTGGGGTGATGAGCAGACTGTAAACTTAAGCTGCTTGCTAACTAGCACATTATTAGGAAAGGCAATTTACAAAGATTCATAAAAAACCCTTATACTCACTTAGATGAAGCTGGATCACGAATGATTCGCATGAACATAAATGCATTTAGGCAGATTTAGGGATCGGCGCGTTCCCTTCAAAAACGAAAGTTAATCCTCTGCGTCTTCAGTGGCTCAGATGTCGGGAGTAAATGACGACTGCTATGTCATTATTACATTCAACAAAAAAAACACCTCAATCACTTAATCGGAGACATTCCTGTCTTCCCCTGCACCGGAGTCGACACAATGGCGGACAGCTCTCAGCTCACTCAGGGCGGGTCTAAGGTAAGACGGTCTTGTCAATCAACTATCGTGGGAGTGGTCTGTGCAGAACTACGTCATTCTGACAGGAATCTCAAAACAGCCTGATTTGAGAAAGGGGATTTTAAAATAGGGATTTAAAAGAAAAACACTGGGTGGATTTTTATAATTATAGGATGGATGTGTACACACACTTCCAAAACACATTAATGTTCAAACAACATGTAAAGTGAATTTTGCATCCGATGACCCCTTTAAAAGAAAAGACGGAATCACTCGCTGCTCTTGATTAAACTACTGTTTATTTGCATCTTTGTTGTTATTTTTAATAACAAAGATACAATTAAAAATAGCTATATTGTGATTAAGCTTTATTCTCAAAATCAACTCTGCAGACTCTGTCGCCTTCAAACGGCTGTAGCTCAGTCTTTTTTGTCCAATTCCAACAAGTCATGTACCAGTTTGAAGATATTTTAATGGAGAATGTGAAAATAAAAAGAACTCATTTTTGAAAATTTGCTCATTCCGACTCATTTTGCCTGCACGGGTCACATATTGCTTTTAGCTTTATATGTTTTGCATATATTCCTGACATTTGTCCAATCTTATCTTATGTAAGACTTTTACCTTATTATTTTTATTTTTTTAGATGATTGACGTATTTTATATTTTTTCAGCTATGGTATGAACACTTGTCTTCAGGAGTGCCATTCTCTCTGGCTCTAAAATGGCATTGTCTAATTATAGACTCACTTTATTTTAGGTGGTTGCTGGAATTAAGCATGACAATATTTCCTCTGTCAGCCATGTGTACCGCTCAGCAGTGTACAGCTGTCACCTAAAATGAGACCTGAAAATTAGCCCATTAAACAGAATAGTGCAGTAATAGCAGATACACACACACAAATTTTATATATATATATATATATATATATATATATATATATATATCAACAGGTTGGGGTTGAATATTTTATTTTATAAAAGATATTTTATGTTTTTGAAAAAAGTCTCAAATGCTCACAAAGCAGCATTTATTTGGGCAAAAACTACAGTAAAACAGTGTTATATTATTAGAATTTTAAATAACTTTTCTATCTTAATATATTTTTAAATGTAATTTATTTCTGTGATGCAATGCTGAATTTTTTGCATCCATTACTCCACTCTTCAGTGTCACATGATCCTTTAGAAATCATTCTAATGTGCTGAATGAATAAGAAGATTTAGTCTTATTATCAATGCTGGAAACAGTTGTGCTGCTTAATATTTTTGGTAGACACCCTGATACATTTATTTATTTATTTATTTTTTCAGGAATCTTTGATGGATAGAAAGTTCAAAAGAACAGAATTTATTTGAAATAGAAATCTTTAAATGTTTTTACTGTCACATTTGATTAATTTAAAGCATCTTCTCTGAATAAAAGTATTTATTTCTTTAAGAAAAAATATCTTACTGACCCCAACCTTTAGTATGAATTAATAAAATATATTTATAAATATATTTTATATCATATATATAATATTTTATATATGTTTATATTATATTATTTTTGTCAGCTGTTCTTTGTCAGTGCTATATGTGTATGTGTGTGTGTGTGTGTGTGTGTGTGTATATATATATATATATAGTTTGTTTTTTTTTGTAATTAGAAATGACTGGGAAAGTAATGGTCAATTATTGGTCATAAGGCATGGGATCCCTGTAACATAGATGAGCGCAGCCTATTTTAGTTTAAAACTGAAAATCACTAGCATGTCATCTTCATTAAGGGCTATGCTGGAGTAGTCCTGCTCTTTTGCTCGCTTAATGAGTACCAGCGGGGGACAACTGCAAGGCTTGCAGCTTCTCATTCAACCAAATTACTTATTACCCTGATTCATCACTGGGCCGTCATTTGTGCACCTGAACCCCCTGGACTGTAAAGACGGCGAAGCTGCTAAAACCTGGCATGACCTCTAACAATAAGGTCAGATTGAGATTTTCAGCGTTTTAGGTCATTAGCGGTGTTTCTCATCCTTTGTGTTTATTTTGGACTCCTGCATTAAGTAAGCTCAGCTGCTCTGTTCTTTAGCGCTTATAATCTAATATGCTCAAGATATCATGGGGTCAGTGGACATGTGGTGTTTGAGGTTGTGCTGGGTGGTGAATTGTACATGCTTGAGGTTGATTTTATGAGTGACACCTGTCAAACTCACTCTTCCCTTCTCTGTCCCTCCCTTTCTAGCTCTGAAGTAAGACTGCTTTGTGGTCATTAGTGCTGCACTCAGCAGGCTTGCAGTAGCCAGACTGCTTGCCTCAGCATTAATGGTTAAATTTTTTCTCTTGTGGGCGATAGAGTGATGGGCCTGCATCCTCACAAGGCCCTGCCAATCTGTTCCCATACAGCCACTATCATCTCCCAATTATAGTCAGCCTGGGAAGAAAAACTGCACCGTTAATAAAGACTGATGCACAGTTAAATGGCGTTTCCGCAGCACACATGGCATTGTGAATGCTTGTATTTAGCACTTCCACTTTTTAAATGGTTGCTTGCGCACTTTTGTGCTACAAAGAGTTAAAATAAAAGGATGAAAATGGCCGGCTACCATTTCACCCCATGCTTTGTGCTGAGCTACAGTGATTTCCACTGGAGCACCACTAAGAATAGTACTGGTTAAGGCTTTTTGTGAGGAAGTTTCTTTTGAACGGGGGTGGTGCTGAATGGCAGAATTGGGGATAAAAGACCTTTGTTGGACAAAGGATAGTTTTATAGATGCTGATGGAGCAAGTTGCTGTGTAGAGTTGACTTGGTTACTGGTTGCCTTACGGGGTGTCGAACCCTTGCTTTTTTCCCCTTTTGCTTGAAAACACTCCCACTGTTTTTAAACACTGAAGTCTGCATGCTTTCTGGTTTTTAGGTGTATTTCAAATGAGATTCACCACCAGTGCCATGTGACGTGTTAGATTTGGATGCGACGGATTTGGGTGCACATGGCTGAACACAGCGCTCTAAAAACAGATCGTCAGCTGTGCAGAAATGCTCCATACACAACCTCACACACTCTTTACACTCCTCACAAATTGCTGAGGAGCTCCAAAAATAAAGGCATAGGACTCTCCAGTCCACCTGTGAAAATGTGGGAGAATGTAGGTTCCATTACTTCAGACCACTCCTATGCTAACATGCTAAATGGTCAGTGTGGCAGCTGCAGTATCATGTGTTCACACACAAACATTTGAACTGACACTAGATGCTAAACTGATTTAAAAAATGAAATTCATTATGGTATTGAGTGAATCATTTAGTCATTCAGCAATTTCCTATATGTTGAAATAGGTACAGAAGCAGAGCTGAATCGCCTGAGCATGTCAAACTGGACTTTGGTGTCAATAAAGTGTCCCTGTAGCGGTCATGACCTTTGCTGACACAAGTTCAGTTAACAGCTACAGAAATGAAAGTTAGTGATTGCCTAGAAATTTCTACCAAACTGAGGCATAAATTATACCTTTCGATAATATAAAGCTTGCCATATAAAAGTTAAGAGAATATTTATGAGCTATAAATATGAGAGTGATCTAGAATTGTCTAGAAAAGTCTTTTTGAACTCACTTCAAGTTACAATTAATATTGACTTGAGAAATTAATTATGCCATTTCATTCTAAATATATATATATATATATATATATATATATATATATATATATATATATATATATATATATATATATATATATACATATATATAATTGTGAAAGTCCACTTAAAAACTACAAAGTTAACAGTCACTGATCAAAAAAATTGTCTAGAAATTTCCACTAATCTAGGCTGCGTTTCCCAAAAGCATTGTAAGCTTAAATACTTCATAGACCCATTGAAACCAATGGAGCTACGATCAACTTAGGCTTATGATGCGTTTGGGAAACACAGCCCTGAGGTGCAAGTTATTTTAATGACAAATATTTAAGACTATCATTCAAAAGTTTGGGGTCAGTATAATTTTTTGATGTTTTTGAGTCTCTCACCCAGTCTGCATTTATTTGATATGTGAGATATTGTTACAATATAACCTTGTAACATATATTTATTCCCATTTTGGCTAAATTGAATTTTCAGCAGCCATTACTCCAGGCTTCAGTGTCACATGATCTTTCAAAAATCATTCTAATATGCCGATTTGCTGCTCAAGAAACATTTCATACTATTATGAAAACAGCCATTCTGTTTTTCTGTGGATTTTAAGCATTTTTTGATGAATAGAATAGCATTAATTTTAAATAGGAATCGTTTGTAACATTATAAATGTCTCTGCTGTCACCTTTGATGCTGTTAACTTAATGCATCCTTGCTAAATAAATTATTTATATAGGCTAAATAGAGACTACATTTTAAATGGTAGGACAGTATGTCTATATATAAAATGTTAAAGTCATTTGAACAACTATATAAATGAGAGTCTGTGATCTAGAATTGTCTAGAAATGTCATGTTGGATTTACTTTAAGTTTGAATTGAAGTTCCATACTGGTTTGAAACATATGTGATGCATTTTGATAATGTAATGTTTACCTTCTATCAAGCATTGGCCAGTATTTTAGAATCAGCAGTAATTTTACCATTTTCAACCAAAATAAACATCTTTACGCTAATTCCCTCAGGGACTAGACTAGCTCAGCCTCTGCCTTACCCAACACCACAACTAGCCTTCTCTCTCTCAAATTCTCTCTCAGAAAAAGAATACAAGCCTGCACTCCAAGCATGATTGGTCAGCTGCCCCCACCCCATAGTCCTCATCTCATTCTCTCTTTCCCTCTCTCTGCTTAAATAGTTTTAACAAAAAAGAGAGAGAGAGAGGGAGGGAGGGGGATGGGGGAAGCTGGGGGAGGGTAATTGTGTGTGTGTGTGTGTGTGTGTGTGTGGGTGCTCTGTTGTTACTGGTTGGGAGGGAAAGAGAGAGAGGGAGAGAGAGACAGAGAGAGAGTTGAATCGTGTCCCATATGTGGAAAAAAGCATAGCACTGCACACACGAGCCTGTCTGCTCCAGGAATTATCTAACTGCTTTTGAATCTGATGTGGAAAATGCAGGCATGAGTAGGTGAGTCTACTTTAATATTAAACTGGACACTTTGCTGCTACTGCTGCTGGTGTTCTTGTCTGAAGCTGTAAATGATTGAAAGTCTTAACTCTGCATTGCACTGTCCTCTACTTCTACTGATAGCCTGTTCTCATCTTCTTCTTCACTCCGTTGCATTGCATTCTCCCTCCTTTAATGTGAAACATCCACTTCTGCATTCCCAGCACTGCATGCAGGTGTCGGTTTGTAAGCGTACGGCTCTGCATGTGTGTGCATGTGTTGCGTATATAGATGTGTCAGCCTTCATTCTCAGCAAGTTTAGAGGTTGTTGGTTTAGCAATAGCCTTTCGGTCATTGAGCAAATGTAAAAGGATCCATGTTTTAGTTTAACTTATTCTAAAAGCACCATCCTTGCATGAAGATTTGGACTTTTTCTGTCATTAGCTGATTTCTGTCAGATTATCAGTTTTACACAGTTTCTAATTTTTTATCATAAAACCAGCAGTTACATGAACTGTAAGTGAGCATATATATATATATATATATATATATATATATATATACAAAATATACTATATTACATAGTTCTTTAGCGTATATTTTGTTATCACTCACTTACAGGTATGTATGTGTTAACCTGAGCAGTTTAGGTTCAGTAATAAACTGACCATTAAAATACTTGCGTGATTTAAAAAAAAAAAAAAAAAAAAAAAAAAAATACACATTTTAAAATTAATTCTGTACATTTAAAGTTGTTTTTATCATTTATTTAATGTCTAATTTTGTAATGAATTATGTGTCAATTACCATTTAATTTCCTGAAAGCAGAGCTGGAAGCCACACTGTTTGACTAGCATTATTATGTAATATTTTTCATTCATGTGTGAGCTTTCCTACATGCTTACTTGAGAAGAAATTACATTCTCCTTTGAAGCACACCAAGCAAATTGTTCATGCCACGTTTTGTGATGAACTAAATTCACTTGATATTGAATTTTTATTGTTATTTTAAATTGTTAAATCTTTGCATTTTCATGACTTTTTTTTATTACGTGTAATTGTATTATCATTTCTAAAAACCATATGATATTAAAATGAAAAACGATCGAAAAATACCCTTCTGGTTATTTATTTGGATACACAAACACACACACACACACACACACACACACACACACACACACACACACACACACACACACACACACACACGCATTATCTCTCTTTTTTTGACAGATGCAAATAGAAAAAAAAGAACAACTATATTGGCAACCACAGAAAGAATTAAAAAAAATAAAATAAATATATATATATATATATATATATATATATATATATATATAACATTTATTTTTCATTCTTTCTGTGGTTGCCAATATAGTTGTTCTTTTTTTTCTATTTGCTGTCAAAGAAAAAAAGAGAGATAATTGAACCAGGAGAGTGTGTGGCTAGGGATGAAATGAGCTTAATTTTGTGAAAGCATGCTCTCTGCTGCTGTTATGAGGCGAGGAGAACGGCTATGGTATGCATGGTTCTTTTTGTCAGGGAGATTTAGAAAGCCCTCTTTAGAAGCTGGACACAGCCATACAATCATCTTAATGCCTGTGTGCAGGCTCTTAATGAATACCCCGTGTGTGTTCAAGCCCACAGTGAGAGTGCCTGTGTCCGTGACTGTTTTGTTCCTGTCTAAAATTGAGATGACGCCTTTGAGGTTCTTGATTGTTGGTTGCATGTACCTTACTCGCGTTTATGCATCATAAACTTGTTTTTTCACATGATAAAATTATGCAGTGCAGTGTATGTGTATATGATGAATGTTCACCCCTGCTGATCGCTGCTGCTCTTTTTTTTCAGAAACACCTTTTTTAGAGTCCCGATGTGAGTACACGCCAGCGATGGACTACAGCCGTACAGACGCTAACCTGGGTTTCCCTGCAGAACTGTTACCGTAATCGAGACCAGATCCGCAGAATGCTGAGTCCCATTGTTCCCTATAGTAAGTTTAACATTTTTGACATCAAACCACAGAAAATACAATAAATAACTTATTGTCAACTCTAGTCTAGTCATGAATTCCCCTACGGCTGCTTAAGTGTTTAGTTTGTCGGTAAACCGGTTTGAACAAAGGTGCATTTTAAAAACAAAATTATTATTAGGTATGTGTCATGGTTGGTAGGACAGGTGTGGGGGGTGAGCTGATGGCTCTACCAGGAGAAGCCCTGTGGTTCTGCCAGTGTCATCTCACCATGATTAACCACCAGTGTCCAGCTTACTAGCACAGTTACTTCCTCTATCTCTGTCCTTTTCTGAATCTGTCTTTCTTTCTCTTCTTTTCTGCCTCCCTTTCTCCAGTTCTCTTGCCCCTCCTCACTGTTCACGACTGACCTAATAACTGACGTGTCCAGTTTTAGCCCCCATTCCTAACCCCCCTGCCAGGCTTCATTTGAGCTCCGCTCTGGCCCTCTCCAAAACAGCATTGTTTGTAGGCCAGCATGGGGTTTCTTCCCCCAGTTCTGCCTGAAGAGATGCTTTTTTCTCCACTCTTTAGCTCTTCTTCTCTGTGCTTTATAGGCATGACAGTTACATGAAAAGAGGGAGGGAAATCAAACTAAAGGACCAAGGCACCTCAATTTGAGATGTAATCATGTATTAATGAGTCGCCGGCTTGAATACCTTTCAGCTGGCTTGCTAGGTTGTTGCATCAACCCATTACCATTGATGTCTAATATGGTGTTATAATTCCATTTAGTGAGGCATTCAGAGAACCTTTGTCAGATGTGCCAAAGGAATTACTTTTTGGTTGTTTTGATAAATTCCTTTTCTCATGCAAACTGAATTCTGCGCATACGATTTAGAAGAAAACTTGGTTTGATGAGGGGAAGACATTGTATAATCAATACTAATGATAATTCCACATTTCCATAGAAGCTAATCCTCAGAAGCTGCACACCAAGAAATATTTTATATCCACAGTTTATGTCTAGATGTACCATTTTAGTTTTTCTGTTGCAAATTCTTGAAGATCAGTTGTTAAAATGCCACATTCTTTCCTTGACTGATGTGACTGTAATGGCTGACAACAATCTATTTTTACTTTTCGGTTTTCTTTATTATATATATTCCTTCAGAATATAATATCATTTTTAATATTAATTTAATTTGTTGTATACAACTCTAAAGTAAAATAAACATATTAAAATCGAATATAAATTTATAATATACATTTAAAATATTATATTTAAAAATGCATAATTTGGGGTCAGTCATTTATTTTATTTTTTTTACATTAATTCAGCATTAAATTGCATTCAGGTGATCAAAATTGACAGTAAAGACATTTATTATGTTACAAAAGATTTCTAATTCAGATAAATGATGTTTAAAAACATTTTTAAAAATATTCCCGAACTCCAAAATTTTGTGTGGATATAAATTATGTATTAATTTCTATTTATAATTTGTTATGATATACTTAGTTGTCGCTGTATAATGAATCAGTCATTTTTAAAGTAAGTTTCTAAACGTTTGCTGTCTAGTCCATCTCTCTTTATGTTCAAAAATGTCCGTCTCACTTTATTTTCAAAAATGTCACAAAGCCCTGTCAGAATATTTTGAATTCTTTGAGGATCTGGACAGTTGTTTGTGTGTTGTTTAGTGTTCACACCTTTTAGCCAAAAATTCTAGATGGCTAATGTCACAGATCCTGATTTTCCAGTCCTACAGCATACATTTGGATTTAGTAAGTGGTCGGCTTGTTTCTAAAGTTTGATGCGTTTGTGGGCTGTACGATGTGCGTGTGACTGTTCAATCTGAAAGTCTAGTGTGATATTGAGACAGCACACAAAGGTGTTATATATCCCTCCTGTTTACTCTTTGAGCTTTTAAACTCAGGCAAATTCCTTTTTCTCACGGCCGTTCCCAGTCCTGATATGTCCTTCCTGTTCATTCTTCCTCATTCATAAGTCACCAGAGTCAGGTGAATGTAGGGCAGCTTATGTGATATAGATGTGAATAGTGTCACATCCATGCTGGAATTTTCTTTGTGAAGCAACTTTGTGAAGCATTTCTGACGTCCGTGTTTATGTTTGATTGGAGAAGACAAGCATTTTTGTACTATGAGTGCGCGTTTGAGGATTTTGTCTGGTGTCTGTTACATGCAGTTACATGCTCTCTCGTTGCATCCACAAACAATTATAAGTGTTGCTCTGATGAGCACGTAGGTAGGAACCGCAAGCTGAAGAGCGTTCAGAGTTGAAGGAAATCTGAGAGAGATTCCTGGGGCCATGGATACTCCTGGAGGGATTTGGTGCAAAGAATCTGTAATCTGCACTTCAAACACACCCTTAAATCAGTCCCAGGCCAGCAGCCCATGAGTGCTCTAACTCTTGTTGCTCAGGGGCCCTGCTGTCCAGCATATTCCTTGTTTAAAGAGAAACAAGCATAGCCTCAGCTCTCTCGCTTTACTATGACCTCATTTCTTTCCTTCTCCACACTGAAGGCCCAGGCAGAAGAAGCACTCTAATTGCATCTGTTAAGTCATTAAGGCTTTGAGTTGGGTCTATGGGAAGGGGCGCGCTAGATGCCTCAGAAGAAGCGATTAACAACGAGCATCCAACATATCCATTCTAATGAGAGCGACGGGGTGAATGCGGCTCTGGAGGGGCATGCGGACCCTTGAGTAAACAGGCATGGTGCTGAAGTGTTTGTGTGAATGAGCGCGGGGTCATTAGCGGCGGGTGTGAATGGACTTTAATTAGCCCGCAGTGTAGTCAGTGAGATGGAAGAGAAACGGCGGCTGTGGGGAAAGGGGCTTAGAGATACACATTCTGCCTGGGACCTCCCGCCTCTGCTCATCATCTCACCGTCATTGAAGACAGCTCATTAGGCCCGTTGCTGCCACAATTACGCTTCCAATTAAGTCCCGGGCTTCTGAGGCTTATTGGGTGTCAAGCTTCTCTGCTCCAAGATATTCCAAGATATCCCTCAAAGGGCTTCTCTAATTTAAGATGTAGTTCACTCAAAAATGAAAATTGTGTCATCACCTTTACTGTATGTTGTTTCAACCTGTATGACTTTAGAACAGTAAGTAAAATGTTGCAGTGTTTCTTTTGGACATGCAATGAAAGTCAGTGAGGTCCAGTGTTGGTTTTGGACCCCATTGACTTTCATTATAGGAACAAAAACAGTTGAAACATTCTTCAAAAGATATATAAATCATCAAGATAGCTTCAACATCCTATAGCTTCAGCAGTAGAGCATATTGCTAGCAACACAAAGGTCATGGGTTTGACCCCCCCAAAAGAAACATGATAAATTTTTTTGTAATTTATACTAGTTTTTGTTTGTCTGTATTATTGTCTATGTTTGTCTATTGTGTTGATGCTTTTTAAGTTTTAGTTCTTTAGATTAAACTAAACAAAAATGAGAAATATTGCCTTGGCAACTGTACGTTTAATTTTTTATGTTTTATTTGGTTTCAGACAGTTAATACTGATTTTGGTCACACTTTAATTTAAGGTGTCGTTGCTACAGTGTAATTATACAGTTAAGTACTGAATAATATTAATTAACTACATGTACTTACTATATGGTTAGGGTTAGGATTAGGGTTACTTGCATGTAACTATGCATAATTAATTGTTATTGTAATCGTAAGTACATGCAACCTGTGTAACAAGGACACATTAAAATAATGTTACCTTGATTTCAAGTAATCATTTTTTTTTTTAGTGTTTAGTTGTGCTTAACTGTAATGAACCTGATCCATTCCAAGTCATATTTTTGAGTGTGCACACAGAAAATCCCAACACGGTTGTAGGGTCATTAAATAACAACATTCAATAAACAACGCAGTCCGGGAACTCCGTGAGGGGGCAGGGTGGAAAGGAAGGAGGGAGAGGGGGAATGAGAGAGATTGGAAAAAGGGGATGGAGGAGAACAGGGGGAGATGGAGGAGAGATTGGGTAAGAGAGACAGATGGAAGGGGGTGATTGGTCATCACAGGGCCTTAGGACAGCTGCTCTTTGATATATTAGTGGACACAATGACCTAAACCTGGCCTGCGGACACAGAAAATAGGAACCCTGTTTTTCCTAAAGAGGAGGGGTGCCAGGCATTTGGCCATTTGTGGACAAGAATTAGCTGGTCAGGGGGATGGGGATGTTGTTTCTAAAATTATGAGCATCGAATCATTCATTCAAACTACCAAGGCTGTGTGTTTCTCTCGTCTTTAGCTCAATATGAGCTGAAATGTTGTGATTGACAACATGCGCTTTCATTTTTCCCTTAATGTGCCTATATAATTGTTTTGATTTCAGACTTAAAGGAAAATATGTATACAAATGTGCAATTGTTCTAAATTTGTAATCATTTTCTCATGAGTAATAGCCTACATTACGTAATGCATTTGTCACATTGCTGATTTTTCATTATTCTTATGCTGTTAGACTCACTATTTAGTGTAGTCATCATCAACATCAGCAACCCACAGATTGCAACACTTACAGTGTCCCAAAAGGCCAAGCAATAACAACTTCAAAGCCCAGAGATTATGGACTTCACCTCAAATGGAGGACTGGTGACAGAGAGAGAGAGAGGGAGGGAGAGAGAGAGCGAGAGAGAAGAAAAAAATCTGATCCTTCACTGCCACTCTAGCAGATAGGCTCCTTCCTCTAGGGACCCCACGGGGCCTGGCTGAAAAGAGCCATGGCGTCTGGCAGTGCGCTGAGGAGCAGGTGTGAAAACTCATAAGGACCACCGCCTCTTCTGCTATTACATCTTTTTAGGCCCATGAAAAGGGAGCAGATGAGCAGAAAGAAAGAGCAACAGAAAGAGACAGAGAGATCATGTTAACCACACTTCTGTAACTAATGCATCAATTTATAAAAAATGTCATAGTTATGGCCTATTATGCATGCCTTGTAAATTATGAAGAGCTGTTGTCAGGATTTTTGAGGAAGGATCTCACACTTGTTTCTTTATTATTTTCCATCCAAAGATACTCAAAATCTGGATATTCAAAGCCATTTTTGTTTTTTATATATATTGTATATAATATATTGAATTACGTAAATAAATCTCAATGCTATTTATTTATTTAGAATTTTAATTATTATAAAAATAACCTGTATTTGATTTTTAATAACTACTGTAAAGGCTCTGCATGACTTTAAAATGTGTCCAATAGGCTTCGTCATCGACATTTTGCAGTCCCTCTGCCTAAAGCATTGATTTAGAGACGTCTGTTTACGGAATACAAATCAGCTGATGATTAGAACACAGGGTGCCATCTTATCTGCAGTGAGGTGATTAATTCATGTAAACACAATCCTCCCTCTGCACTCTTTTCAACCAGATCCACTCTCATCTTTCTCCCTCTCTCTCTCCCTCCTTCATCTTTATTCTCTCTTGAAAGAGCCCTTCTTTTGTGGCATTTGCGTCCTTCAAAGGGAGTTCCACACATACCAGCACTGTGGGCTGAAGTTTCGGGACATAATTCCTAACAGGATGCTCACTGTTCAACCGTACAACTACCTCTTTTAGGTTGTTTTGATGTTTTACTGACAGAGATGGATCGTAATTAATCAAATTCTCAGGACTAAGTAGTGTGTGTGTGTGCTGTTATTTCCCGTCGCTTGCCTTTAAAGTTGTCTCCTATTTCAACAGGGTTAGGGCAGATAAATGCAAGTACACTCTTGTCTGTATGCCGTTTAGTTGAAGACGCAAAACGGCGTTTGTAGATTTATATTTGAATATGCAATGAGGGGGGTGTATTTTTGTAGATAAACCTACTTAAATCTGTGTGTGGGGTTTAGGGAGTGGGTGCCCACAATAATGCCTGATTGGATTGATTCAGCCTGCTCCTGTTTACAACTGGCCCCTGTGCAATCTGCCTGGTTTAATGGCCCCGTGTCCCAGAAGGCTTGTTGCATCCATGTAGGTTTTGTTCCTCAGGGCAGGAAAACAAAAGTGACGCGGCCTGAAAGTGTACACGGACCCCTGGGGACCTGTGAAAAGCTGAGCGTCCTACGGCAGCCGAGCCTGTTCGGCTCTCACATTGCAGAACCTTCTGCTCCCTCAACCTGCTTGTAGTAACATAGTGGTCGAGTCAAAATCATAACTAATATTTTGGTTATCCTGACTTCCTTCGGCACTTTATTGTAATCTACTGATATTAACTGATTAGTTATTTTATTCAGTTCACATTTGTGAAATCAAGATGGCGCACACAAACAAACACACGCGCACATTTACAAAAGAACCCTCAATAAATCCCAGGACGGCACAAAGGCTGTCAGCGCACTGCTGCTGAATAGATTAATAAGATTTCCATAATTAGGCAGGCCTCTGACAATAGGATCCCTCAGCTTTTGTCTCAGGACCAACAGGATTGTCAGGCCAGGAGGACGTCTGCTGGATGGGCTGTGCAACAATGGACACACAGACAGTAAGACGACCGGTGGAAACATCTGTCTCCCTGCCAGCCTCGGACCCGCACAGAGCCACCACGGCAAACCACTCGTCGCGGTTCACACAAAGCAATGGCCAGGAGCTCCCATGTGGACAATGAAGTTTTGTTTAAAGGGCCCTTGGTTTCTTAATCCACACAGCGCTCCTCTGTTTACTCCAGCCTCTCGTGTTAATGATGTGAAATTAGAACTGGTCCTTGCTATAATTTAGGTATATATGTGTGTGTGTGTGTGTGTGTGTGTGTGTGTGTGTGTGTGTGTGTGTGTGTGTGTGTGTGTGTGTGTGTGAGGGAGGAGAATGAAACCTGGTTGCATCCATGTTGAGACAATGCTGCACTTTCTCCGGCATGTAACCAGCATAACATATTTTTCCATTTTGTTTAACCGTCTTAATTACCTGTTCAATGAAATCTCTCTTTTTTCCAATTATTTTTTTTTTTTTACAGGCGCACTTCATCATTTTTCTCACATTATTTAAGGTTAAACGGAATTTGATAAAGAAAATTATAGAATTATACTGCTGTATTGGCTAACGTAAAAACTAAGTGCAGTGCACCTTTAAATTTGTTAAATGCTACTTTCTTTGTGTAAAATCTAAAAAAAACTAAACTAAAATACAATAAAATGTTTTGCACTACTTTTTTTTTTTTCGTTAATATGAATATTATTAATGCTAGTTAATATAATCAGTAGTATAATCGTTATTTTACTTTATTTTACAGTGCATCATTTCTCATATTAATAATGCAAATGCTTCGGCAAGAGAAATGTACAGTTTTTGTGATGCCAATAAATAACCTGAAAATGTAAAGTTTTTTTAATAGAATATTCTTTGTTCTTGTGTGACTGCAGCTATATTTCTCAAAACGTATCATCTCACTCTTTATTGGCATACTTTATAAATTATTCTTTGGCTTGATTCTGTCATTTATTCACAGAAATAAATGGCCTTCAGTGGTCATTTGCACTTCTAGTGGTGTAATTGGACCATCTATTCTCAAATGCCCAGAATGAGTTAATCTCAGCAGCTGTGGTGATTTAAATAGAAACAGATTAAATCACATCTAGATTATTAGAGTCCCTGCTGAGGCGTAGCTCTAATTGCAGACCAGCTCATCTGTGGTTGATTTCATGCTAATGGATAGCATTTTTAGCTGGGTAGTGGGATATTAAGGTTAACTCTTCTTCTTGAAGCAGTCTGCCCCAAATGGCACTTCCATGTACGGTTTGGCAGCGCTTTCCCATGTGTCTTGGTGCACGCACACTCATGTATATTGATGGAGTGGACAGCAGTTTGGCCGCCTGAATGACTTCCCTAATGTCAAGCTCCTCTCAGATAGACTCATGCACGTGCATGCACACGCACACACACTGGCCGGAGCGCCTGCTGTCCATTCCCCCTCCTCATTCTCTGCCCGTTGCAGGTTTTATGAGCTCCCCTGGGCTGCCATCCATCTCTGTCACACACTGGCCCCATTATTGTGCTCCATACATGCACTTCACAAACCAGTCTGCAGATGGGATTGGCCTGCTGGACACATACTGTTTCTACTGGCTGGACAATGACCAAATGCTTTACCTGTGTTCATCTTGTTTACAAATTCTGAAGATTTTGTTGTTTTTATCTTGTAGTTATATTATAAATCAGCAATAGCAGTAAGGTGCCAGTTTGTATGTGGGGAACTTAAGGCTCTAGATATGAATATGAAGGACATGGTAATCCAATGGCCATCTGGTCTGTTGGTGTGATCTTTTGGAATAAATAGCAGGCGTAATCTGAAGACACACATGGGAAGGTTTGGCAACGGGAGGGGCGAGAGTTCGAGAAACAGAAAGAGCACACAAAGGGGGAGGGCCGAGTTTTTGGGAGAAAAAGAGTGAGGTGGAACATAGCACACAGGACTGAAACTTGATTTAAATGGAAATAAAGCAGCAGCTTGCACACTCTGACAGAAGGGTGAATAACTAATCATAACTTTCTCCTCAGATTGCAGCCTATGATGAAGATTTGTAGTTTATTCCTTTTAACCTCCTCATTTCCCCCTGTAGCCCTCACCCCAGGCTGATTCCTGACAGTTCAATAATGCCAAGCTATGTGTGGAATTTAGTTAATGCCTCTGGAAGGAGCAGTTGCAGACCCTCATGAAATGGCTGGTTTTAAAACTCTTCTCTGCTCCCTGAAATTCTCAAGACCAAGAAAACAAAAAAAACACACTTCCTATTAAAGGGTTTAAATCTTTTTACTATTATAACAAACATAAATTATGCATCTTGCTAAATAATTATAATGCATTTTGATTCATTGTGATGGTTCATTTTAGTAAATTTTCTTATGAAGTTCCTTTGAACTGGGATGCTGTCAAGTGTATTGCACTTTTTGAAGCTCAGAAAAGCTCATTTGTTTTATGAGGGGGAAGGGACAGGGCGGAGACTGGATGTGGAAAAAAAACACTTTTTTATTTTTTATTCAGATTTATTTTTCCTTGTGTGAATTAAGATCCCCTTCATATTAGGCCAGCATAATTAATCACAGGATAGCCAGAGGAAAGGGCATTCCACACTCCCAGTGCTTCATGGGAAGTGGCCAATGAATAGCACAACTATTTTGTCCACCAGTCCCCCCCCACCCCTTTTCCCCATATCGTCCCCTCCCTCTCCCCCTCTGTTCCTTCTTCCCTCTCTTTCCCTCCCTCTGTCAAGCTGGTCACAGAGGCCTTTTGGAGAATTGCTTTGTGGATGGACTGTGGTGGTGGGAGGGGATGTATTGAGGGAAACGCACACAGGCTGATAACTGTTTCTCCTCTGGGAGAACTACAGATGGCAACACAAGGCTGATACATGGCTGAGGGCTTGAAAGGAGCAAATTCACAGCCCTTTTCTTTTATGCATACTGCAGAAAAAGAAAAACTCCCTCTGCATGCATGCACAATACCAAAAGAGTCCTGTCACTAAGCAAAATGACAAAAAATAAGCTCCGCTATCAGCCATAATGAGTCTTTAGTCATTTTGACTAGTCTTATAATTCTTTGATAGGAAAAAAAGACTGATTTGTGAATGGTATGAACATATGCTGTTGATATATATCAAGTTCTTGCATAATCTGACAAATTGCTGTCTCCGGCAGGCCTATTGAAGATGCACTGGAACCCGGAGCATGCACAGTCCCTGAGCCAGTGGCCTGAGCAGCATTTGGACGTGTCCTCCACCACCTCATCCCCTGCCCACAAGTCTGAGCTCTATCCCAGCCGCAGCCGTAGCTCCTACAGCTACGCCTGGGCAAATGATGACATCTCAGCCCTTACTGCCTCCAACCTGCTGAAGCGCTATGCTGAGAAATACTCTGGCATGCTAGACTCACCATACGAACGCCCTGCTGTGGGCACATACCCTGAGCCTGGAGCCTTTGGGGCCCTTAACGGAGGCCAGAAAAGCGAACTGGAACCTTGGCCTCTAACGCACAGCACTGACGGGGGGTATCCCTTGGTTCCTCCTCCTTCTCATGATGGTCTGTCGGGACCAAAGGTGGTTCCCACTTCAGCAGGCCCACCAGGCTCGGGCAGTGTGTCAGCAGTTAACAGCAACCTTTCGGACTCGGGATACAGTGGGAGCAGCTCCTGCAGTGGGCCCCATTCCAGTGACTACCCGCCCAGTTACAATGGCACCTACCTCTCATCAGGGTACTGCCCCCAACCCAGTTCAGCACTTCCACCAGCCTCTTTACATGCCCTTCAGCCAAGCCCCACACTTCTCCCCAGTTACACACCTTCTACCCCCGTTTACAACTACCCCCCTAGCACCTACCCTCACCAGACTAGCCTTGCTCCTAGTTACACCCATCCAACAGGCCCTTACATCCCCTCGGGCATAGCCGCCCCCTCTCCACTTCCATCAAGACCCACAGTGGTTGGTGGCAGCTATGGCTATCAGAATAGCAGTCTAGGGGGCTCAGAGCCTGGTGGCTCTCTGAAGAGAAAAGCATTTGAGATGACCCTGGATGAGGAAGATGGAGACAATTCACGCTATAGGAAATATAGCTATGACCCCATAAAAGCTGGGGGAGATTCTCCATATGGGGTCACTGATAAAGCTGAGTGTCGTGGAAATGGCTTTGGAACGGGCAATACAGATCCTCAAGCCTTTAAGCCTAGTAAACCTTCATCTCAGTCGAGCCTGGAAGGAGAAGAAGTGGGGAAGTACAGTGGGCTAAAGCCCTTGGTTTCACCATCGTATGGAGCCGCAGGGGACTACAGTCCACCAGCAGCCATGACTGGGGAGAACGGAGGTGCGGAGCAAGGCTTCTCCCAGCATCGGTCTCAGAAGCGCTCTGATCCCATGAAAAGCATGGAGCCCCAAATGCTGGAGCTAGTGAGCCAGGAACTGCAAGATTGCAGTCCAGCTTTGCTTTGGAGTGAACTGGCTGGGAACTGTCACATCAAAGCAGCGCTGGAGGAGGACGTGCTGTGGCCTGTCCTGCGACCTAACCCTGCCATCCGCCCACCCAGAACCGTCTTGCTGTTTGGTCCTCAAGGAGGGGGCAAAACCACACTGGTACGATCCATGGCATCTCAACTGGGTGCTACCTTCTATAGGCTGAGTTGTGCAACTCTGGCCTCTAAATTGAAAGGAGATGCAGAGCAACTTCTTGCCACTCTGTTCTCGGTGGCAACAGCCCGACAACCTGCAGTGGTGCTGCTCAGTGAGGCGGAGGCCGTTGAGGAGGAAGGTCTCAAACAGCAACTGCAGGCCCAGCTAGAGAAGATTCAACATGGTCAGAGCAACGTGGTTCTGGTTGTGTGCACCACAAGACGGCCTGATTTGATCAAAGATCCCCTTATGCGCTGCTTCTCCAAGCGTTACCACATAGGCCTGCCAGATGGAAACACACGCAGACTTGTGCTTCTGCAGGCGCTGGCGCCCCAAGGCTGCAGTCTGGGCGAAAGGGAGATGTCAGCAGTACTGCAGCGTTCAGAAGGCTTCTCCGTCTGGGAGCTGCTGCAGCTCTGCCAGCAGGCTCTGGCATCAGCTTCTGCCTCTGCACCCGTGCCCTTGCACGGCCTCCCTTCATCTCTTTCTTCCCCTACCTTCCAAGACTTTGAAAATGCTTTCTGCAAGGTACGCCCTCACAGCACCCCCAAAGAACTGGACACTTGTATGGAGTGGAGCAAGGTTTATAGCCACTGAGAACCTAGTCAGCCACTGGTTGGGGACTGCTAAATGTTTTTCCTTTTTTTTAACTACTTGTTGCAGCCAAAAGAGTGGGACTTGAAATTACAGTTTATGGTGGGGAGGCATTTTGGATTGAATGCATTTAATCTAGGGAACATGCCATGGTGTGTTGTTTTTCTATAAATATACATATACTTTATTTTTTCCCAAAGAAATGAAATATTAGGCCTTTCTTGAAGGGGCATTTATTAGTTGCTTGGCATATCTGATAGAAAGTCTGAATTATATTTTGGAATTTCACTGGAATTCCAATTAGCCTTGATCCTGGACTAAACCTGGAGGTTATAGATAACTTGACTTTTCCTGAAAAATACCCCCATTAATTACAACTCTCAGGATCCTATTTATTGCCAGTCCACTCCAGTGGTGTTGTTTTATTTGTGTTGATTTACTTTAAAGATCATTTGGTGTTAAAGGGCTTAGGATATATCAAAACTACTTTCTTTGTACCAAAAATGCTCACCAACATTATAATGTCCAAGTCACAGCATTCACCAAAATGTATTTACTGTTGTGCAACCTCTTAGGGAAGAAAGCAACAGTATTTTACAAAGTTGATTGTTAGGCCACGGTCAAATCTTGTGCACTTTGTCAAAATGGTCATTTTACCAAAAGAGTATGCATTGCTACCCAAAAAGTATTAAAATGCTAATCCATAGAAACTCAGATAATAGAATGACAGACTTTTACTGTTGGTACACTTCTTTCAGAACACTGTTGAAGATAATACATATTTTCCCAAATACAACAATATGTAAACAACCCATCACATTCCTCACAATCTCGTGAGAGCCTTTGCTCAGGACCCTCAAACACAAAAACAAGCAAGGGTCCGTGAATGACTATTTTCTCTCTTCTGCTTTACTCAGTTTATTTTATTAGTATATGTAGTCTTGTTTGAAATACTCAGGAAGAATTTCTTTACCTCAGAAATGATAAATAAAGAATGTATGTAATCTTAGGGTCTTAGTAGTAAGCATTGAGGTTGGAGGTGAGCAACAGACCTGACACAGACCTGTATACACACTGCATCTGTGCTGTTACCTCTTAGGTGAAACTTGAAAATGCTACAAAGACAAACAATGAATGTAATTCAGGTATTTCGGAGAATATCTGATGCCATAAATCCATGTTTTTAACTCTCTATGAAAACATTTTCCCTTATCCTTACCATTTATTTTGATGTAGATTTTTGATGGAGTGATGATTGTCTTCATGAAGTGTTATTGTAGATGGCAAACAAGACATTTGATTTTGTTGGACAAACTGTTTTCAGAAACCAAGGTACAAAGCATATGTCAGTGCCCTTTTAAAACATCCAATGTAAGTACATGAGGAGCAAAAAAGAAACAACCCAAAGATCAGAATGAGAATGTTTATATATATATATATATATATATATATATATATATATATATATATATATATATATATATATATGCATATATAATTGGCAGCTAATCATGTCTAATCATAAATTGTGTTATACCATCACGTGTAATGTATAAAAACACGCTCATCATGTAGACAATCCAGATGGAGCAGCCTCTACCAGTGTTTCAAATTTTCAGCTTTTTTGGTTTATAAGGTACATAAAAGTTGCATGGAGTGATCAGATGTCTTCAAATTGCCAGTGCTGAAGAAACTGAGATTATTAAGTTTATTTATAATGTCTCTAGACTGGATTTTGTGGATTGTTGAATTTTGATCAACTGTGATGTAACAGCCGCTGATCACTCCTTTACCCCCAGCACACCCCATGCTCTTAGCACAATGGTTTGTCCCCTTGGTTGCTGGCCCTGTACAGCCATGTGGTGAGCTGATATCCCATCCCCCGTTCCTCTATCTTACACACGGCCTTTTGGAGAAGCCATATTCTGACCGATGTCTAGTAACCCTATAGCACTGTTCGGCTCTTCAAGTACAGCTGGTGGCTTCACTCATGCCACACAGGTCAATCAGAATGACCCCGGGAGCACATATTGATCAGTGCCGAAGAGGCAAAAACCTACAGAACCTGGCAAACTCAGGGACATCCAACCCGCACAAATACGTCGTCTTGTGTAGAAACATTCAGCACCAATTTCCATTCGTTCAAACTGAGATACACCATTTTTATTAAGATATCATAGGCAAATACAGATATTTCGCTGATTTCAATACAGGAACACAAAGATACTGAGCAGTTTAACAGTTTGTCCAACAAAATTGTCATTAATTAGCTGTTTTGAATCTATTAGTACAGTAACTTTGTTCTTGGATCTTGTTCTTGTACATTTTCTGTAACCATTTCTACCTCATTTTTGCAGCATATTGTACATGAAAATATTTATTTCATGTCTTTTTTGATGTCTGTTATAAAAATGATAATGTTCTTGAACTGTAATGGTCTACCTCAGAAAAGACTGTATTTTAAGAGAAAAGTATTACACAATATTAAAGAGAATATGTCGAAAAAACTTTAATGACTCATCTTCCCGTACATGTCAAGTGGTAGATTGATACCAGTGAGATTATGAAATGATGCATTAAAACTAAGATTGAAGGGTCATGCTATTCTACACTCTGCTGTCACTGAGACACTACTACCTTTTCAAACGGACACTTTTGTACCTTTTAGATACCAATACAGACCCTTTAGGTACAAAAGTGAACCTTTTGAAAAGGTACTACCCAAGTGACCGCTTTTTTTTTCTGAGAGTGCACGTATCAAAAAATAAGTGAATATTTGCTTGTAGCTTCTGCATGAGACAGTTAGAGCTGGATAGTTCAATAAATGAAAAGGATCTTTTTTCATAGTTTAGTACTTAATTTCAATCAACGTTTAACATTTAAACAGGCTTCAGGGTGGAGTGTCAAATAAAGGTGCTCTGTGGTCAAGGGTTCAACATAGGACAAAAAGAAAAGATCATTTATCTTATGGCTGCATGAAATATAGTCCATACACAGATATGATGGGAATTGACTTAATTACTTGCGTGTGATTGCAACCGTTAAACTACAAGTTATAGGATATGCATCAAAACACTGACCCTCAACATAACCCTCTTTAAGTCCAATGTATTTTTGTAGTATGGAGATTAATCTAATATTTAATGTATAGTGCTGATGATTAAGTCTCTGATTAAGATGAATAATGCAGGGTTATACACAGTCCTTGCCCTCCAGTCCCTATCTAAAGGATAATTAATCTCCAGCTACCAGTAGAATAAAATAACATCCTTCAATTCATTCATTCAATAACACAGTCACCTTGTGGTGGCACTAAGGGTTAATAACACGAATTTGAAGGTCAACAATTGCCTTTCCACTGAAAGGAGTTGATCGGAGTGTTATTTTTTTTTCTAGCACTACCTCTATTTGGTTATCCAGTGATGCTTGTATTTCACATATTGATGGACAATTCTGGAAGTTCCTATTTATATTTTTATTTAATTATAATTGAGTATATAAAAGTGTAAAGGCAAAAAAAAACAAAAAAAACAAATGAAATCTGTTTTGTTTCCTGTTGAGGATATTTGAAAATTTACTTGAGCAAGCAAAAATTCCTCATCAATCCCCATATCTCGTCCACCATAACCCTCACCATAGCAACCATCCGTGCTGGTGCACTCTGAGTGATGTGACCTGGTCAGCTTGAATTTGACCTCTCTGACTCCAGAGCTAGAGCAGAATCTAAATTACAGAATGATAAAGTGCTCAGATTCAGCGTTTAGGAAAAGCTAAAAATGACTACTGTTACGTTTAGCATTTAACAGACTGTTAAGATAGCAAATAAACACATTCATATGTGCTAATAATACACAAAGGTGCATATGTATTATAAAAAACAATAAAAATAATATAATGCTTAATATGAATGCCTCAGTGTGTAACGTAAAATCTTTTTTCAATTTACACCTTTCATAAGACCCTCCCTGCAATTTCTCAAATGATAATCATGATTTCTGCTAAATATATTGTGTATTTTAGTGGAACAGATGTGGATGTGAGCATCAAGGATCTGAAAGATGAAAGCTGTAGATAGAATACAAAAGTTGTAAAAATAGTGCAAAGTATATTGCATCCCATAAAGTATATTATAATCCATCGAAGTTATATATAATGTTCTATTATTATAATATATTTAGTTAAGTATTATCAGAATATACAGTATATATTATATAAAACTTATGTACATAGTACACAACACAACACACACACACACACACACACACACACACATGTTCGTTTTTGTGAAAAGTGGGGACATCCCATAGGCGTAATGGTTTTTATAGTGTACTTACTGTATGTGCTATTGCCCTACACCAACCCTACACCTAACTCTACCCCTTACAGGAGACTGCATTTCAACTTTCCCCAAAAAAACCTCACTATGAGTGATTTATAAGCGTTTTGAAAAGTGGGGACATGGGTCAATGTCCTGAGATGTCACCTTCACCTTGTAATACCTGTGTCATACCTTTGTTATTATACACATCTATGTCCTGACTTTTCACAAAAACGCGCACACACACACACACACACACACATTCAAGTTACAGTTATATAATGAATATGGGCTTAAAGTGCACACTCTGAGCTTTAATTTGAGTCAGGAATTACAGATCTTTACAGTTTTTTTTTTTTAATTGGTTTGGTACTATTTTCACAAGTAAGGTGTACATTTTCAAAACTCTCTGAACAAAACTTTAAACTGATCACACTTGTAACACCACTTGTCATTCTATCAAAACCTGATCTCATGATTTCATTGTAGTTGCGCATATTTTCATTCCACATAATCATTGTTTTAAAACGCATAATTATTATGATATGTATTGAGAACGTTTGAATTAATCTCCAAAACACAACAGTAAGATCTTCTTTCAATTTAGTACTTTTAATAATCAGTTCATTCAAGAGCAAACAATGCAAGATTCATGTTTCAAATCACCTTTGTTGCTGAAATACAGTAATAAAGGCAATAATTGTCATGTTAGAAAATACACTTAAATTACCTAACTTGCATATCTCACATAAAATCAATAATATTTTGTAAAAGTATTTATCCAGTGTGTTATTCAAAGGTGTGATGAAGGCATGACATGTCCATAATGTTTTGTGCTAGAACTGTAAATGCAGAAAATGTCCTCACTGTGCCATATGACTGAATCTATATTCTAGCTGAATTTTTCAGATGAAGGGTGAGTTATAGTGGTGTACAGTCTTTACCATGGTAATGCTTCGATATACAGTATCACATGGCACAATGTAATGTAAAATGCTGTATTTGATGCCATCTGTCTCCCTTCTTCTGATACATCTCTGATCAGTTCCTGTCCCTTGTGTCCTGCTGTATGTTCACAAATAGCAAAACACACGGTTTTACAAATGAGGACGTCCTCAAAGGGAGGTTTTAGGTGATTTTGCCAAGGTGTCACACACACACACACACACACACACACACACACACACACACACACACACACACACACACACACACACAGGTTTTCCTATCATTATGGTGACATTCCATAGGAGTAATGGGTTTTATACTGTCTCCCCCTACACTAACCCTACTCCTAAACATGCCCTTACGATTTTTTTTTCTTCTCATTGGACCCAAAAAAGGACAATGATTTCAGATATTGCCATCTTTGTGGGGACATGTTTTTCCCCATAAAATAGGGTTTACCTGAACCCCCCCCCCCACCACACACCCACCCACACACACACACACACACACACACACACACACACACACACACCCTTACAAAATAGTGGTTATCATCTTAGATTTTAGTGCAAAAATAATTCAGTGCATTTGGTTATCCCTCATTTGAAATCACGTTCTATAGAAAATAAAAATCTATTGAATCTATATCTGTAGATGAACCAAATGATTCACTGATTAACTATTAAAATGAGTTAGTTTAAATAATAGACAAATGTATTAAACTGAATGAGAAGTCATGCTAATGAAAAGTTGATAGTAATAGATTTATGAAGGCAGTTACTGTGAATGAAAAATTTATACAGATGAAACACTTATTTTGTGTAGTGAAAAGGATATTTTGTGATTGTGTGTATTGTACTAACACAACTGAAAATATGCTGAATTGTTTGAAAAAAATTGCTTTTGATGATCTGTCGTGATATTAGTACTAAGAGTTTTGAAAATTTACCAATTGCTTGTGAAAATTGGGCTTTTCTTTCCTTTTTTCTATATCAATTACGCAAGTAAAAGGTCTGGATTTGATTATAAGTGTTTCATTTGCATTTGGAAGCTGTTGCTGTGAACCCACATCATGCGGTCAAAGGAACTCTCCATACAAGTGAAACAGACAATTATTAGGCTTCAAAAACAAAACAAATCCATCAGAGAGATGGCAGGAACATAGGAGTGGCCAAATCAACAGTTTGGGACATTCTGTGAAAAAAGAGCGCAATGGTGAGCTCAGCAACATAAAAAGCATTGGACACCCTTGGAGGACAACAGTAGATGATCGGAGGATCCTCTCCATGGTAAAGAAAAACCCTTTCACAACATCCAGCCAAGAGAAGAACACTTTCCAGGAGGCAGACGTGTCACTGTCAAAGTCTACAATCAAGAGAAGACTTCATGAGAGCAAATATAGAGGGGTCACCACAAGGTGCAAACAAGGCCAGATTAGACTTTGCCAAAAAAACATCTAAAAAAGCCAGACCACTTTTGGAAATGCATTCTTTGGACGGCTGAAATTAATATCAACCTGTACCAGAATGATGGGGAGAAAAAAGTATGCAGAAGGCTTGGAACAAAGCATACAACATCCTCTGTGAAAATGTTGGCATGAGCATGCATGGCTTCCAGTAGCACTGGGTTACTGGTGTTTATTGATGACGTGACAGCAGCCGGAAGAATTCTGAAGTGCATATGAATATACTCTCTGCCCACATTCAGCCAAATGGAGAAAAGCTGATTAGGCAGCTCTTCATAGTACGAATGGACAATGACCCAAAACATACAGCAAAAGCAACATATTACATTTTATACAAAATGCTTCTGCATTTGCATTTTTCAGAAAAAAAAAAAAAAATCCTGTCATGTTTTAGGTCAACAGGCAAAATTGAGTGGTTTTGGCATATGAAAAAGAATGAGTGTTTTTAAAGGTCAAATAATTTTGCCTGTTGTCCTAAAACATGACAGGATTTCTTTTCTGAAAGATGCAAATGCAGAAGCATTTTGCATTTGTCGCGTCTTCTGCAGTCAGTCTCTGTGATTTTAGCTTTGATATATTCAGTTTTAGCCTTTCAAGAGCACATTATGCTTTAAGGTCCTCACAAAAAGCATGTGCATTACATCAAATTCAGATCTATTTTGTCTACTTTTAAAAGGAATTTGTCCTCCATTTTTTTCACCTAAAGGTAGAAATGTTCGTGACGCAAACCAGAGAGTTCACATGCAGTGCAGCAAGATTTCCCATAGCTCAGACCCTGCCTACACCTCTGTTCATAACTGCTTGTGTCTTACTCTCCTTTGTCCTGCCTTGATACTGACAAGGTTGACATCAGAGGAGATCCCTGACACAGGGTGAGTTAAGGCTGCCAGCTGGTAGCAATCAAGTCTATTTAGGAGTCAGGGACACATGGACCCCCAGGGCCAAAACCGTAACTAGCCCAACCCTTAGCCCTAACTCCCCCCAAAAACCCTCTAGTTACCCAGTTCAGCTGTATTGATTCCAGATGTGCTGCCATCGGTGCTGCTCAGCTCTAGGCCTTTACCTAAGAGGACCCCAAAATAATGACAAGCTGTGAATGAGGGGAGAAAAAAAATGCAGAGTAAACAAACAAAAGGTCAATCCACCCACAATTTGCTGATTTTTGCCTTCCTTTTAAAATATGAATCAGTGTATTTATAATTGTGCTATAATTTATAATTGTGCTATATATATATCGTATTTATATATATATCGTATCGTATTTTCGTATATATATATATATATATATAAAATACGATGTATCACTTCTAACTCAATATTTACTATGACTTTTCCTCAATAAACTCCTAATTTGCTGCTTATTACTAGTTAGTAAGGTACTTGTTAAGTTTAGGTATGGGCTACAATTAAGGGATCTAAAATATGGACATGTATAGGCATTAATACGTGCTGTAAGTAGGCTACTAATAACAGCAAATATGCTAGCAACATGCAGTTAACAGGGAGAATTGGCCCCTCGTATTCAATTGTTCACGTATTTGAACAATTTCTGATAACACCTTATAAATTATTTTTTTTACTTTCCATATGTTTATTTTCACATTTGTTACTTATCAAAACAGCTGCAAATGGTTTGTTGTGATAGAAATTAAACACTTTGCACAACTATTATGGAATTTTTATTGATAACATTTGTTACTTCAGAATTCCGTTTCGGGCCTGTCAAACTCTATCAGTGGGAGATTGATCAAGTCAACTCTGACTTTGTTTAAATTAAGGCTGGACACGAAAACAACCCCTGAAGCTCATAGAGCATTTTCAACAGCCCTCAGACAGGCCAAATGTATCATGACCGGTCAGGAAATGGGCTTTGATATGAGGAATGCCTGAAGCTTGAAACAAACTTCACTGCATGAACATATAGGTCATATGGGACGAGTTTGATTTAATCTAATCTTTAAAACTTGTAAATTTAGAATTATTTTACATTAACTATCTTTCATTTTTGACCGTTTAGTAGTATTGCATAACTTAAACTTAACGTGACCAACACAGATCAGCTCGCTTTCCACATAGTGACCAACTGCCCTCTAGTGGTAGCACAAAATAATGTTTTTTGGGGAGGAGTAAAAATCTTGTTTTATTAATATTCTATACGCCTACACTATCCTATAGTAATTTCTTAGAGATATCAGCGAGCAAAAGAAAATGTTATTCTGAGTGCGAGTGTGAGATTAGAAATAGTTCTATAGGCTAGTCGTTCTAATGCAGTTTCCTGACTTCAACATTTCCTGATGTAAACGATGATGTGCTGCCAGATCCACTACAAATCAAGCAAACTAGACTGATAAAATTAGCGACTTTCTTCACAAAACAATAATCGTGAATACGCCAACTTGTGTATTTCTATGCTTCTAGAGAAGGGAGCAGAAAAACTATTCAAGCAACTTTGTACACACAAAGTAGCTTATAAACCGCAGACAAGGCAACACTTCACCTCACGAGATACCAGTGTTCATGAATTATTCGGATTTGTTACATAGATTCATTGTTGAATTTGCCTGTTTTAAAGTCGTATTCATTAAATTTGTTTATTTTATTTCGTTCAATGATAAATTGGAAGATTTTCATTGGATTTTTAATTCTTTGTAGTGAATTGGAATTTTGTTTTAGTGCATTAAATAGCCCCATATAATATCTCTCCGGTGTGGGTTTTTTAGGGTTTTTTAGATAAGAAACCAGAATAATGAAAACGCAAAAAAAAAAAAAAAAAAAAAAAAAAAAAAATCGAGCTTATTTGAGAAAACGGAAACCTCTTTCGAAACTCCTTACTGGAAATCAAGTCTTTCGAGCAGAAATGGCGTTGTTTCCCCGCCTACAAGTGACGTTGTGTCTTGATAAATAGAAAGTTAACTCTTATGAAGAAGCATGATGCATAAAATATTGTCTTGCTAGCTCTCTAGGTTTTGATACACGAGCAATGAGAATGTGTAGATATATTAGTCTGCGTTGTGCTTATTGGTGATGACCCCACAGTTGAATTTGTCCTTCTGTAGTTTGATTCTCTGATTTTCAGCACAATTTCAGTACCACTGTCTTGTTCATTAAATATAAGTTATTAGGCTACGTACAATTTGATATCTGGCAATATTAATCCGTTTTCCTTTTTCTTAATTATTAATTTCAGGTGAGTTAGAATTTATAGTGTGAATAGTAGCCTATAGTCTATTTATAATTTATAATACCTAGCCTATATTTACAAAAGCCTATATTTTTTTTTATTTAATATGCATTTAAATAATAAAAAAAATAATAATAATAAGGTGCCATTAATGTTGATAAAATAATGCAATACATTATGAACTTTAAACAAGAAATGAATGACCATTAAGACCATGACGTCGTGCAAACAATGAATAGGCTAAGCAATATGAATTTAATAAAATATGAGGCTCACAAAAGTAAGACGTTAGATAGGAAAATGCTAAAGTAGGAAGACAATAAAAAAACGAAGATACTTACAAAAGTGTGAAGATAGGCTACTTGAACATACTAAAATAAATAGGCACTTTCTGGCACACATAAAACTGGATTTAAAAACGATAAATGTTCTGTGTATATACAACAGAATAGAAATATATTTCTAATAATGTCCAGCCGGATAAAGTTTCTCATTCATCTGGTAGAAGAACTGCATCAGGGTGGCCAATAGGCAGCAGCTTCAGTGTCAGTGTAAAGTGAAAGTAGGTGGATAGAAAAAAACAAAAAAAACAACAAACGCACACGGAAGGCGCAGACTTATATCTCTTTACGTGTGTTAAAGAGCTGGCGTCGAAATCAGGTAAGTTATATTCTAACAACATTGTACTTTCGCTATATAAACTGCGGATGGCGAGTTTATCGCAACCTGAATTTGTTTATCGCTTAATGTTGTTGTAAAGAGGAAACATAAGTTTTGGAACAGCCTACTTTTCTCTACTGTAACTGTTACACGAACATTCGCAGTTGTGCGAAGCGAGCGAGCAAAAACAGACTAAAAGGCCATCAAAGAGCTCTCTTACGAATAAAAATCTCACTTTATAATAATTTAATCTCAGTATGATTATTGTGAAGTCGGTTTAGCTAGGCCATTATATATACTAGCCGACTCAAACGACACCAAATTGATGTGACCATATTTTTGCCTGGATACTCCATGACAAAATACGCGAGGGACACTGCCTTCATGTGAATTCACAAGTTTCCTGTATTTGACTGCTGGTAATAGTAAGAGAGGAAGGCCTACTTATATGGCTAAAACGTAGCGGACTTCCATATGATTGTGCTAAATATCACGTTATATATATGTGTGTTTTAGTTTGATAGTGGAAAATACTTGTGTTTAGCACGAGCGCCTACACGAATTCACGCCCTACTTTCTGTTCCCCATAGGCTGTGTGTGGCGTTGGTGTGTTACGCTTTTTTGTGTGTGTGTGTGTGTGTGTGTGTGCACTAGAGAGTGGTCTGTTCTTTGTAAACCTTCCTCACTGTTTTTGTAACATTGCTTGTGCCAGCTTCAGACTTTGGGATGTAACACTCTCATGCTGTTATTTGTCATAAATATTATATGAATACTAATGGATGGCTTTGCTGTGGCCTTTTAAAATGCACTAAAAAGGCTTAGTGAAGTGTTTATTTCTGTGCAAAGTGGATTAGATGAAGTAAATCAATCCGTCTATCGGTCAGTCATTGCTTTGTGCTATTTGTCAGTGGGTAGTTTTTGTCATGGATGTGGACATGATCAAAAGTGCAATGCAATGATTAAGTGAAATTATTCAGTCAATGATAATGGTTAATGTGAAGTGTAATTAGGCAACAGTGATTGTATGCACACTTCTTTGTGGAAAAAAATAAAAATAAATAAAAAATAGTTGCCTATTCCCTATTTTAGTTGAAAGAAATTTTTAGGTTGTTTGCTTACATCCTTTGTGTTATTAGTCACGGTATTTCAAGTAGTATCAATAGTAATTAGATGAGTGTAAAAGTCTATGAGTCTAAAAGTCATTATGAATGTGGTCATCCATTCAATGAAAAGAGATCAAATAGATATCAAGTAGATAAGTAAAGCGGTTTCAATGTGAGGCAGGTTTGATGTTAAGAGATTGCTTTCTGTTTTCCAATACAGATAATTAACTTTATAGGAAAGAAAATACACTAATCAAACATCAGAGATTTCAGCATGAACAGATTAGACGCTTACCGTACAGTTGTCCCATTTGTATTTTAATTTCTTCGATTTCTTTTTTATTTCTTTCAGTATATTTTAGGACATCTAAGACCAGGATGATACCTTAACAAAACAGGACTATGAAAGAGCAGTCTTTGCAATAATTAAGGCCAATTCACACTGCACTGACAGACACCGACCAGTGCAGGCAATTACTAGCTTACAATACATCACACCTTAGACATTCCAAGACCTGACAAACACTAATTCAGCATGTTTAATTGGTGAAAACAAGCTCTGACAAATGCCAACAGACACTGACAGGCTTGACACGCTGATCAGACAAAACGGTGTGAATTGACCTTTAAACAAAATGTTTGAAATAAAATGTATTCCCTGCATATACATAAAGCATTATGTAGAGCATTGATCTCTGAAGTACACCTGCAGTCACTACTTTTATCCCTTAAAACTCATCATTTAATAATCAAAATAATAATTTTTTTAATGCCTTAAAATGGCTTGAATATACCTCTACACCCTTACCTCATTGGTTAACCGAAGTTGTAAACACTATTCAATGGCAAGTGGCTATATTGGATTAATTCAGCTATATATATTTTTGAGCCAGAAGAAGAAAAGGAAGATTATACGTGGATTATACATGGTCGCCTACAAGTTTATGTATCAGAATGGTAATACATTTTATGTATTGCTCTCTTCCGTGTTACTCAGAAGTAGTGTTGTCAAAAGACCCGGTACTTCGGTACCAAGTCGGTACTAAAAAAATGAAAACGTCACGGTACCAGGTTTTTTTAAGTACCGGTGGTACTGAGTACCCGTAACATGGCCGCAGCAGGCGTAGTGATATTACGCAGCGCCTGAAAGTAGTCCCCAGCTAGGTAACTAGTTAGCAGCAAAGTTCCTTGATTATTACGCCGGAATGAGAGTATAGTTCCTAGCCAAATAGGACTAGAAAATCGCAACTTTTCATTTCCCGCCGGTCTTAGTACACGATATAACTACAGAAGAGTCAAGTTTTAAATAGGAAAACTATCGAAACTCTTTGATCGTTTTTGAACGCGATGCTACTGGTCTAATAGGATTCAATGATCTATGCTAAGCTATGTTAAAAGTGCTATCGCCAGATCCGGAGATCGGCTGAATGGATTCAAAAACGGTAAAACTCAACTTATTAACTCTGGGGGAGTTGGAGAATGAGCCTATTTCCAAAAAAAGTGGAGTGTTCCTTTAAGCATATTAAAAACCCCAGACAAACATTTAAACAAGATTAAAAACTTGATTTTCAACACAGTGTGTCTTTAAATAAGATTCAGAGAATGTGACCTTGCTTTGCAGCACTTAAGGATCAGCGCAGTGTTGAAAAAGAAAATGATTTTATGCAGTAAAATGCAAAGAGATAATAAACATGAGCAAATATTTCAGTAACACTTTACTAAAAGCCTTTATGTATAATGCATTATAAAGGTATTCATTATGTGTGTTGTAATGCATTATATCCTTTCAGAAATAATTAGTTATTTTACCAGAAGTTAGCATAATTCATGCATTAAAACCTATAAAACGTATATAATGCTTTTTTTGGTAAGGCTTTAGGTAAAGTATTACCAATAATTCTTTTTTATGTTAGAGAGAGAGCATATCATATTTATAAATGCCAAAAACTAGGAGGTAAAGAATGAACACATCTGCTATACACATCATCTATATACTGTATATATATATATATATATATATATATATATATACACACACACACACACACACTCACACGGATGTATTTTACAAATATTTTTGTTTTGTTTGTTTCTATTCAATATATATTATATAAGTATGTCATACCAATAAAGCAATATGAATTGAATTGAACTGAACTGAATTGAGAGAAACAGTTCAAGTTCTTCAGATAATGACGAGTTGTTAGAAAATGTACCTCTGACCTTATGTCAATGACCTGCTATGTTGAAGTGGTAAAAAAAAGCAAAGCTATAGGACTCATTTGTAGTGCTATACAACTATTTAGAGGCCATGAAACCCTTCCATGAATATGCCATCCTATTTAATCAAGATCCTCTTATATTTTATTTGGGTTGTTCTACACTGTAAGTGGGAACCTGATTTCTACATGATTTAAACATAATGATTTAACCCATTTTGTTTGTATAAATCTATGCATTTAGGTTGATTTAGTGATGTTAAATAATATTTTACACTTGAGGTAAACCACTTAATTTAGATTATTTTGTTTGTTTTTTATCAGTTTGCATGCTACAGAAATAAGCATAGTTTGTTTTTTTTAACAGACCTGTTTTTCCTGCACAGCTTCTGGCGTTCGCACAATATTAATCTAACACACTTGATCAACACAGTGGTCACGTTTACATGTTGTTAATGTATACTTTTAAGCCTGGTCTTGAATTTCCACGGTTCATCTGTTTGTCCTGTTTGTTGTAGCATGACGTATTTCCCTTGAATGACTTATCTTCAGATATTATGTCTGCAAATAGGTGTGGTCTTTTCACCTACGCTGCTCTAATCCCTTTGTTAAACATTAGTGCAGGTATACCTTTACAAGGCATGATGCAGATCAGAAAGAAAAAAATGAGGAAATATTATTTGGAGCAGAGGGATTCACAGATGAGTCATGAGCTTTAGGTTCACACTAATGTTATCTAGTAGTCATTAAAAGAGCTTTATTGGGAAGTGCCTTATCTTTGATATAAAATACTTTAAATACCCTACGCTCTATGATTTTACAGCAAATGTGTAGATTGAAACTCGTGAGTAATCTAGGGATTAATATGTTGCCGTTGACTATAGAAACCTCTGCCCACTTGTACAATATACTGGCTAAACTACAAATTTTGAAGCTGGTTATTGAACATTACGACAGGTCTTGGAGAGTGAGTGTAGGTCGTTATTAAAAATCTTTACTAGAATGATATGGTATTACACTTCAGTTTTCCTCAAGTGCAGTTCCTATGAAAAAACATCTAGTTTTTTTTGCTAAATTGATATTTGGTTATAAAATAAAAAAGCTTTAACAAAGTACAAATTATCTATTTAGTTATATGTGTTTTTTCCTATATAGTTTAAAGCAATTGTTTACAAAAGAAGATATTTTAAATTCTGTTTTTGTACATGGAAGTCCAAAGTTGTCTGGACCCCAGTGTTCTTTTAATAACTTTTCTAATAATACCATTTATACACACAGCTTAAGACTGTTTTTCTTAAAAGGTTTTAGTGTAAAAGAAAAAGATTATAGTATGCTAAAGTTCAAGACAAATCAACAATTTTTTTTTTTTTTTTTGAGAAAGAAGTGAGCAGTGACACAATAGTCAGTAGTTTTGGAAGACATGATCCAGCATGCTTCCATGCCTTATGGTGCCTTTCAGTTTTGCTTAAATCTAACATACCATGTGCTTGTAGGCAACTGTACTAGACAGAACTACAGTCTATCATCAGTGAATCATAACAGTGTGATCTCATTTGTGTCGAAGGGGTATTTCTATGTAAAGTGCATTTGAATTTTTTAAAATATTTATTGCGTTGTTTTTATTGCATTTATCATACATGAAATTAAATGTTTGACGGCATCACATTTATTTTACACAGTTAACATATTTACCTAACTTGACGTTATAACTGGGTTTATGTTTCTTAACAGAAGGTTTTCCATTTTAGATCCTGAAAATGAACATTTTATGATTCACTGTCTATCCAAACACAGAAATATATGTGTACGCCTTACATACAAATAAAAATAATTAAGTTCTATCACAAAGCAGCATTATCATATTAATTATGTTCTACTTTCTTACAATGTAGCATAAAGCTAAATTATGTGATAAAATGACAAACTATGTAAACTAAACTTGTTATGTTAGTGATGGTTGGGTTGCCAGGCTGTTGTTTTGTCAAGAGTGTTGTGTTATAGTGTCTTCTGTCCCCTTATGTTGGTGAGAGATAAGGCAGGCATACTGTTTTTTCTCTCTTGTCTAAACAAAAGTCTGAACATTAATAACAAACATCAGCCTGTGCTCTTTTCACCAAATAAAAAAAGCCCCTATTAAGCCTGAAATACAACATGGTATAAAAGGTTGGGATTTTCTTCACTTGTTTTATCCAGCCATCAGATACCATTTATGAATGAGCTTCTATAAATGTCATTCATTTTGCATTGAAGAATTCAGAGTTTCAGTTCAGTTTATTCAGAATAATAAGGAACTTGTTAGAAACTCAATGTTTAATTGTTTTTTAATATAAAGATTGTGTATTGTGTTTTGTCCTAAATACACGCATGGATAGTTTTCTAGCCTGTATGATAGGTAAAGCTAGCAACAGAAATAGTCTGTCTTTAAAGGCGTTTAACCATGGGTAAGATTAGTGTGTTGTTATGTGTGTGTCATAATAGAATTGTCTGATTAATAGCTCTATGTGGTATTTCAGAATTAAAGGGATATTTCACCCAAAAATAGAAATGTAAAAAAAAATTCACCCTCATGAGGGATGAAACATGAAACACAACATATTTTTCAGGAAGAAGCACCATTAAAGTTGTCTTTACAACTTATTGTATTCCTTCTGAAGTTAGACAGGTGAAATTATTTGTTCACAACTTGAGCTAAACCGAATCTGATTTATGATGATAAAGTGCTTAACCAAAACCTTTTTTTTTTTTTTTTTGATTCTAGACTGATATGGTCACTTTTATGTTGTATGGACAACAGCTATTGTTTAGCAATCAATAACATTGCATGGTTGGTTGAAAAATCCTTTTCAGTGAACAATGCCTGAAGAATTCCAATTCCAAAGAATTGAAAATGAATTGAAAACTTTTCCAGTGCAGTGGTAACGTCGTGTTTTTTAAAATGTATTTATTTATTTTTTACTGTTGCAGTGCTTGCACATTATGGCGCTGTGGGCGCAAATGACCCCGCAGTTACAGTACCTGCCAACTCAGACGCTGAATGAACTCTACCCGGACACATTCCCTCTGGACATCAGGCACTATCTGGCCAGCTGGATAGAGGAACAGGGATGGTATGATATCACTGTTACAAATAAAATGCATGCTTTTTATGTTGTATTAAGATTAATACAGTATTGTTTACCTTAAGGTTGCACTGAACTGACACCTACAGTAGTAGCGTGAATATAACATCACAGATGGCAGTGTAGACATGCTTTGTTCACAGCTAGCCATGATTAATTTATTCCATAAAGAAAGTTTGATCAGGGTTGGAGCTAAACTCTGCAGGAAAGTGGATCTCACGAGCCAGTTTTGAGGATCACTGGTCTAAGGCATACAATTTAGGGTAGTTTAACTGCTTAGGAATTTTCAGTAACAGGGAATTTAGTCATTCTTATAATGAAAATTGGGATTACTGTTGGAGAACAGCACAGGACAAGCTAGACTTGAAAAGTTTTGTTCTATGTCAGTTTGCGATATTTACTAAGGATGATTCTATGCAGCAGTGCTTTAAAAATGCCATGCCTATGTAATGTTTTATTTAGGGAGAACTTTGATGTGGACAACATGGAGCAGGAGCCTCAGGCCCGAAGGCTGTTGGATCAGATGGTGCATTTGCTGCAGGAGGTGGCCCAACACAACCCTAACGTGGTGGAGAGGGTCAAACTACAACATATCAGCCGGAACTTGGTGTGCATAACAAATATTCCTAACCTGGGGTCCATCATTTATTAAGGATTACTGCATCAGCAACTAATAAACATTCGATATGATTCAAAGATTAAGTTCAAAGATTCATATGTTAATTACCACATTGGGACGAAGCCATGCCTTTAAACTTCCAGTTGTCTGCTTTAATTAATCATTAGCTAATGATTTGCTAAAGTATCATTATGGTTTACCTTTACTTTTTGAGGCACATAATGATACTTTAGCAAATCATTAATTAAAGCAGACAACTAAAGCAGACAACTGGAAGTTTAAAGGCATGGCTTCGTCCCAATGTGGTAATTAACATATGAATTTACTTCATTAGTTAATAAATAAATTATTAGGTAGTTAATATATTATGACACATTTAACTGATAACAATTTATTGATAACTTAATCTTTGAATCATATCGAATATTCATTAGTTGCTGATGCAGTAATCCTTAATAAATGGTTTAGTTCATCATGAGTTATACACTAACTCATGATTATCTGTGCATTAGTTAAGCATTATTTAATGCTTATTTGTGCACCCGTATTGTAAAGTGTTACCATATTTTCTCTATTTAATCGTTTGTTTTGGTTTCAATACAGTAACAATATAAAAGCTCATTATTTAATTTACAAGCAACAGGGAGTCTGTAATGTCTACATGATCTACATGTGGGATATTTAGGACTGTTGTGTTACTTGGGGAAGTTGTGGCCTAATGGTTAGAGAGTCGGACTCGTAATCCAAAGTTTGCGGGTTCGAGTCTCAGGTTCAGCAGGGATTGTAGGTGGGGGGAGTGAATGTCCAGTGCTCTCTCCATCCTCAATACCACAATGAGATCCTTGAGCAAGGCACCAAACCCCCAACTGCTCCCCGGGTACTGCAGCATTAAATGGCTGCCCACTGCTACAGGTGTGTGTTCACTGCTGTGTGTGTGTGTGCACTTTGGATGGGTTAATGCAGAGCACAAATTCTGAGTATGGGTGACCATACTTGGTCGTATGTCACTTTCACTTATACAAAAACTTACATACAAGATTGGTTTTTGGTCAGGTAACACTTTAGTATAGGGTTCAATTCTCAGTATTAACTAGTTGATTATTAGCATGCATATTATTAACATATTGGCTGTTTATTAGCACTTATAAAGCACATATTCTGCATGACCATATTCTACATCCCTAATCCTAACAACTACCTTACTAGCTATTAATAAGCAGCAAATTAGGAGTTTTTTGAGGCAAAAGTCGTAGTTAAAAAAGTTATAGATAAAGTGTGACCAAGAGTCATTGTGTATTATATATTATATAACTTGAGTTACATTTCTTTGGCATTGTGAACACATGTATCTCTTTCTTACTTTTATATTTATTTATTTCTCACCTTTTGGCAGCCTGCCATGTTGACTCATGTTGTGACAAAGCACACTGTTTGTATTTCTGACTATTTACTATTTAACCTTGTGCAACTGCTTTTCAGAGTGTGTTCCAGTCACAACCCATGCAACTTGTGAGGACAGTTCGAGATATTCTAAGAAAAGAAAGACACTTATTAGCACAGGCGGTAAGCAATATTTTAAATTTGTCAGGAAAATACAACAGCAATCTTAACTTATGGGTTAAGTTATGCATAATGTAAATGTCCAGTATGTCATTGATCTTGGTGTTTGTGTGCTTATCTGTAGGGTATGCACCCTAACATCCCACCTTTCCAGCAAATTCCTCAGGGTCCTCCAGCTACCAATGGCACCCCACAACCAGCAAGGGAGGATGGGAAGACTGATGTGGACAATCTGGTGCTCAAAGTTTTGGAAATTCAGAACTGCCGCCAAACACTTCATCAGTTTCAAGAGGATTTGAACTGGGAAAAGCAGGAAATGGAGTCAATTCAAGGTAAAAGATCTAAATTGTTTTTAATATCAGTCAGACTAGTGTTTCACATTGGATTGAATGAACTTGTGTTCATTATGAAGATGAAAATAGTCTAAAACATTTGGAAATAATCAATCCGTCTGGAGTTCCGCAAGGCCAAGTTTGCCTTGTTCAAAGCACAAAGGGTGTCAAATACTTTTTCAAACCCACATTGTTAAAAAAGCTTTTGTTTAAATGGAAACAGAGGAGGTAGTGCTGCTCGGCGGTCATTAATTCCACATGTATAAAACTCTTTTCAGTTTTTAACATGTTTTCCTCTTTCTTTGGTTCCTTCTCCCAAAGCACATTCAATTATTATGATTAAGATATTTGTGAACTGCTAATCATCATATAATACTTTTGCAGTATTCATTGTTTTTGACAGTACATATTATTCCAAAGCACCTTTAAAAAGAAAAGCACTGTAATGCTCTCATTTAGCAAGTTTTGTATCGGTAACACTAGAGAAGGATTCTGGGGGAGAATGTAAACTAAGTGCAAAGTTTTGGGGGCAGAATGTAAACAATGTGCAAAGTTTCCAACTAAAGGTCAGTTTATTCTGAATCTTGTGAAGCTTGTTTTCTCTGGCAATCTTAATGAAGCGGTGACTATACAGTCCTAAACAACACTCCTACATACAGGCCCATCATATGGGGTGCTGTGCTTGTTAAATTTATCAACCGATCCTCACAGTGACTTTTGGAATTCTTCCTTCTTTTTCATTTTTTTCTTTTTTAAATAGTTTTTTCTCATGAGTCATGTTTACAAAACTGGTTACGCTCTTGTGGAGAAATGGAGCGAGCACACAGATATCGTTATTTATCATAGGAATGATATGTCAAATAAACTGCAGTACTGCAGGCCAGGCTTTAGGCAGTGTGTGGTTGCACTCTTGGCACGGTCCATGCAAGGGTTCTGTCTAAATTGCTGCTTTGTCACGGTTAACACAAAGCTATGTGGCATGCCAGAGGGAGAAGGGCAATAAGGCAAGCCCTAGAGCAGCGGATGTGTAAATAGTTATTTCCTTCATGAGGGCTCCAACATGTCTAGCCTTGATTTGAATTTTGGATGAGTATCTGATGTCACAGCACAGAAATGTGTATACAAAATACATAATAAAGCATAGGCTCAAAAGTTAGAGTTCATTTATATGAATGATCAGTTTTACTGTTTTGTCTTTGTGTAGTAGTCTTTGTATGAAATGCATTGAAAACAGATTAAATGTGCATATATGTGAAAGTCTCTGCACTGGAAAAACTGCAATTTCAGTTTTTTTTAATTCAGTATTTGCAAATATTTACAATTCATTATACAGCTCTTGTAACTCTTAAAATGTCATAATTTGGTATTCTAGAAGAATTTTTAGATTAACCTGAATCAATGATTTAATTAATGAATTAATTTAAAATGTATTAATAATAATTCATAATTAGTCATTGTTTGTCTATGCTTACTAAATGTTATGCTATAATGCTATTATATTTAATATTTAAATAAATTCTAAATTTTGACATGTAACAAAAACATAACACTAATCACAGTACTCAGTTATTGATTTCATTTAGATTCTGTTTATTACATTTAAAACTTGTACTTGCCCACTATTTAACATATCGGTGAGCAATCATTAAAAGGTACTGTAAGCAGATTTTTACCAAATCGTATGCAGAAAATTATCATAATGCTTAAGAGATATCACTGAAAAATCTGTCCTGATATATCACAACCCTAGTTTCTATGAACAATAAAGTAGCTTTTTGATTGGCCAGTCAGATGGCTTTTTTGCACTTACTTCCCGTCAATCATCCAAAAAGGAAAAGGAAGACAGACCAAAAATTATGTGAGCATCTTTAAAGGATTCATCACTGGAGTGAGCTGAGAGTTTCAGAGGGCTTGATGTCTTCAAGCACAGATGCCGATCTTATTACAGATATAGTAAGCAAACACCATTTTAAACTGTATTCTGTAGTTGGTGATAACCAGAGATTATTCATTTACATAAATTTGTGAACATAAAATGAACATCATGAAGAACCACAACACCAGTGAACTGTTCGTAACCACTGGACTGAGTTATAATCAGGTTGTTATGTTTAGACTCTAACTTTGTAAAGGATACAGTTTCACATAATGATTTAATAAATGTGCACACAGGAAACATGCACATCAGTATATCTAATGAATTTTTTCTCGTCTGCCTACAGGTCAAAATGAGTTGGAGCCACAGCATTCGGATCAAGTCACTAGACAGACTCGCATACAGCAGATTGAATACAACTATTCAGTCTGTGCTAAGGTAAATGCTCAAATGCTTCATAAAGAGGTCATGACATTATAAAGAGGTGAAGAAAAAGCAGTTGCAGTGGAGTTGTTTTTCATGGTTTGTATGTGTCTGTGTGTGTTTATAGAAGCGTGTGCAGCTCCTTCACGAGGCCGTGTGCACTCTGGAGCAGTGCCAGTCCTGTCTTATCCTCAGAATTAAGTCCTGGAGGTGGGAACAGCACCGAGCAACCATTGGCGTGCACTTCGATGACAACCTTGGCCCTCTTCAGACATGGTGATGTTTTTGTTTCAGTTGTGTTACTGCATGAATGTCATCAGCTAAATCCTTAACTTGATTTCCTTTCAGTTTCTTATTTACTTTTGCCTCTTCTGCCTTTTTGAACATTTGGCTCTGTGCCACACATAGTTTCTTCATGGTCACATTATTTCTATCACTGCTTTTTTTCGATTTCTCTTCTTGAATGTTATCTACCTATCTTCCACTTATTTTATGTATTATTAAACAGTTTTTGAATAATTCAGTCAAGCCTTTTTGAAATGTGGAGCATGAAGAGAATCGTATCTAATAGAAAGTTGTTTCTCAACTAGTTTAGGATTCAAATTGGATAGTGGTGAACTCTATATTCTCAAATTCTTAAAATATAATAAATACAGGAGACCTTAAAGAGGATATAAAGTTTAGTTGAAATTGAAACTTGTCTTCGAAAATTCTTTGTTTATTTGAATTTAACAGACAAAAAATCTATTAAAGGTTGTAGTTTTTTTGGATCTTAATTACTAGACTGTTAGACAAGGGTTTGAGAAAAAGACACAAGAAAAATGTAGAGGAAGTACAAATAATAATGTTAGATAATATGGTAACACTTTACGATAACACTACATGAATTATCATGTACTAATACCTTAATTAATAATTACTTGACTATGAACTAATGAAGAGTTAAGACATGTATTAATCAAGAACTAATGAAGAACTAACTTGACTACGACATGAGTCATATGAATTACCGCATGAATAACACCACCTTAATTACATGTTAGTTCCTGCATGTTAGTTAATGTATTAATTAACACTTTGGGGTAAACTAAAGCAAACATGCTCTAGAAGAAAGATTCATGAAAATGGCACACTGCATATTTTTTATAAATTTTCCACCTGCAGCTATGTCACAAACATCAGTGAATGTCAGTGGATTTCTTGCAATATTTACGTTTAACCTAACTCATCCAACGCACAATGATGCATTCATAATTAAAAACAACTTCATCTCATCCTGTTTTGAGTGATTCCACTGCTGCCCTCCTACAATAATGTATTCATTAAGCAGATGCAATTTTCCAAATTAAAATCAGTGTTAGAAGAGAGATGATGGTTATGTTATGGATTGGTTTACTGTCTTTATATCATAATAATGCCCTGAAATCAGACGTTTGTCTTGTGTTCTTGCTCTTCTTTTGGGCCACTATTGCCCCTTCAAAATGTTAAACTTCCTCCTACCGTTCAGTTCCTTCTCCATCCAAATGCAGCCACATGACCTCTGCTCTTCCACTTTTTTACAAACCACCAAAAAACACCAAATATCTGATTTAGATGAGCTGAATATATATAAAACATGTGTAATTGATAACTTTTTAAAGATGTGCCCCTCCAAGACAAGTCATGACATGATACATTGACAACTCATGAATTCATGTTAAGATATAAGTAATTAATGATGATTTAATAATATTGTGCCCCCCCCCCCAAGTAAAGTCATGACATTATGATACATTAACAAGTCATGAATTAATGTTAAGTTAATGATAAGTTAATAATATTGAACGTACAATACTAACGTATTTTCAGCATCTAAATGTACAAATACTTACGTATTGACAAAAATGAATCCTTATGAATATTGAAATCGCGGAATTAATTTTATTATTAGTTGTCATATCAATTACCTTGTTTTCAATTGCATCATTAAATTGTTTACTCATTTACTTAATATGAAATAATAACATTTCGGTTTGTTGTGTGATTTCTGCTGCCGGTGTTCTGACGATCTGTCCTACCCGCTCAGGATGTGCTACCAGTAGTTCAAGCTGTTGTGCAAATCTAACGACATGAGCTTCTTTATCAGAATGAACTACCATCTTAATAAATGATAATAAATGGAGAAACAGAGGTAGCACAACTTGTCAGCTATAAACGTCTATCAGAATGAACTACCATCTTAATAAATGATAATAAATGATGCAGAAACAGAGGTAGCACAACTTGTCAGCTATTCATGTCTATCAGAATGAACAAAATATCACATTTAATGTAAAAGATTCGACGTACAGTGAAAAAGTATTTTATTTAGTAAGATAAAGACAAATTTTATTTAGTAAATCAAGGACTTGTCAAAACCGCATGCTTTTTTGAAAAAAAAACACCCTCGTGATAACGTTAGAAAACTCGTTTTTGTTGTTATAAATTATTAGACAATGAAGAAATTATTACATATTTACTGGGAGAGATTCAATTTAACCCAAAAACACAACTTTAATTAAACTTACGCGCTCCTTCACAACTCAGGGTAGCTCAAATTTATGGGCGGGTCTTCAGATAGAGGATTTCCAACTGTAGTAGGGTACTGCGCATGCGCATTGGGTATGGGTAGCTCATTCTGAGAGGTAGCACAGATTGTCGGAACACCTGGCTCGTTTCCAATAATAGGTCTACAGGTTAAACAAGACTTAACTTTAAACCTTAAAATAAATAATATTTGAAATCGTTTAACCTTTACTTGTCATGAAATGTTTACTTTGTTTGCCATGGGCCACAAAAGGCGTATTCTCCGACATGCTGTGACTGACAATACAACTATAAAAAATAAAAATAAAAACCCACAAAAACCGCAACATAATTACGAAATGAAACAATTTTATTCGTGCGCTGTAATCCAGATCTTCAGAATCCATACGACTGCAAGGAAAGACCCAAATCCAAGCCTTTATTCCGCGATCTTCATCTCCATCCCGAGCAGCGAGTCAGAGACCTTAAGCAGCAAAGCCCGCGCTGACTGACGCGCTCGTTACAAATTCAAATGTTGCCGCTTCAAATGACAGGTTTTACGGCAGGATAATCGAACGCTCATAATCGGACGTATGAATGAGACCTCCGGAGGACGCAGCCTTCTAAATGAGACACAGCGATTGGCTCTCGCCTGCCTTCGTCACAGATTGCGACATGCAGTGTTTCTGGTGAGGTGTGTATTTGAATGATGCTAACACGCGCGCGCATTCACGAGTTCACTGAGAGGGAGAGGATCAGGAAAATAATCTGGATAATATTTTCAGCGATTAACAACATAAATTCTGCTCAAATGAAGATATCAATCTTTCATTTGAAAGCCATGTTTCTAGCATCTGTAAAACTGCGTTTTTCCATCTCAAAAACATATCTAAATTGCGACCTATGCTCTCAATGTCAAATGCAGAAATGCTAATTCATGCGTTTATGACCTCAAGGTTAGACTATTGTAAATAAATGATTGTAATTGCATTTATCTGTCTGTCATGTTTTTCTTCTACTGTACAGAAATAGCTATGTTTAGGTGTAGATGTAGGAGTGGGATTAGCGATTGTAAAAACTTTTTTAATGCTATATTGTTTCTTAAAATGGTTACTTTCTTGCATGTTTATAAAATGGGTAGGTTTAGGTTTGGAGGTAGGTTAGGAGGTCTAAAAGTCTAAATTACATTGATAAAATTATAAAAATGCATTGATAAGAATATCTTAATATAAAAGATACGTAAATATTTTAAGTTTTGTCATGACTTTACTTGGGGGGGGGGGCACAATATTACTAACTTAACATTAATTCATGACTTGTTAATGTATCATAATGTCATGACTTTACTTGGGGGGGGGGGGCACAATATTATTAACTCATCATTAATTACTTATATCTTAACATGAATTCATGAGTTGTCAATGTATCATGTCATGACTTGTCTTGGAGGGGCACATCTTTAAAAAGTTATCAATTACACATGTTTTATATATATTCAGCTCATCTAAATCAGATATTTGGTGTTTTTTGGTGGTTTGTAAAAAAGTGGAAGAGCAGAGGTCATGTGGCTGCATTTGGATGGAGAAGGAACTGAACGGTAGGAGGAAGGTTAACATTTTGAAGGGGCAATAGTGGCCCAAAAGAAGAGCAAGAACACAAGACAAACGTCTGATTTCAGGGCATTATTATGCTATAAAGACAGTAAACCAATCCATAACATAACCATCATCTCTCTTCTAACACTGATTTTAATTTGGAAAATTGCATCTGCTTAATGAATACATTATTGTAGGAGGGCAGCAGAGGAATCACTCCAAACAGGATGAGATGAAGTTGTTTTTAATTATGAATGCATCATTGTGCGTTGGATGAGTTAGGTTAAACGTAAATATTGCAAGAAATCCACTGTCATTCACTGATGTTTGTGACATAGCTGCAGGTGGAAAATTTATAAACAATTTTGCAGTGTGCCATTTTCATGAATCTTTCTTCTAGAGCATGTTTGCTTTAGTTTACCCCAAAGTGTTAATTAATACATTAACTAACATGCAGGAACTAACATGTAATTAAGGTGGTGTTATTCATGCGGTAATTGATATGACTCATGTCGTAGTTAAGTTAGTTCTTCATTAGTTCTTGATTAATACATGTCTTAACTCTTCATTAGTTCATAGTCAAGTAATTATTAATTAAGGTATTAGTACATGATAATTCATGTAGTGTTATTGTAAAGTGTTACCGATAATATAATATATTCTTTTTTTATTTGTGGGTCAAATATGTCCATCAAATTGACTACAATAGAAATAACACAATAAAAATAGATAGGAATTATTACATTTCTTACATATTTTATATTTCAATAGAGGATTTTACTAAAGATTCTGTTCTACCATGAATCTCTAGTGTTTTATATGTCAATTTTTGACAAATTGCATGGAAACCAATATGGGAAATTTGACCCCTTTGCACAAAAGTTGTTTTTAAGCACAAGAGGAGGGTTAAAATATGTTGTGTTCAGATCCTGTTGATCTCTTTTAAAAACTCAACAGGCTTGTCTTAATGGTTTGAGTGTTGGGTTTGTGGCTTTTGAATTTCAGCAGATTGACAGATAATTAAACACACAATACACATTGTGTACATTGTGGCGCTAACTTTGTTGATCCTTCCTGCAACTACACTCGTATATAATGTACCGTGGATCATATTTTCTTTTGCTTTGACTGGTTTTATTCACACTTTTGATGTCACGCATGTCACGCAACCTTTTGGATTTTGCCTTATTTGACCTAAATGTCTTCCACATTCTCTTTTCTTACTTTTTCGGTGGCAGGTGTGAGCAGTTGCTTGGAGTAAATAGTAACCTGAGGCAGGAGCTCATGTTGGTGAAGAGAGACCACGGAGGGGCTGAGCAGTTTCACACGTTGCAGGAAAGCCTGGCACATCTGCTCCAGACTCTCATACAGAAGTATGCAGGCCTCTTTCAGATTTGAGAAAGATAAGATTGCAACCTAGTTAGTCATCATGCAATCACAACAGATGATTATGCAATCATTTGAAAAATGTCAGTGCTTCTTCTTCTGGCTTTTGATATTATACTTTTCTGTCTTGGCAACTCAGTTCATTGGTAGTAGATAAGCAGCCTCCCCAGGTCATCAAAACCCAGTCCAAGTTTTCCACCACTGTACGCTATCTGCTGGGAGAGAAGATGGCCCCTGGGAAACCCGTCCTGTTGAAGGCTCAGATTATTACTGAGGCTCAAGCGAGAAACCTGGGTCAGCAAGGTGTCGTACCCAAGTAAGCATGCTGTCTTTTTGAAATACGCACAAACAAGTCTCTATTAAGCAGCATGTTTGCAAAAAAAAGCCATTTTATTTATATTGTTAAAAAAAAATTATTTAGTTTAAAATGAATAAGTTATTGTTTTAGTACTGCATTTTATTGTTATTTTATAATTAATCATTAAATAATTTTGTCATTATTTTTTTATTAAAAACACTTTGCAATAAAGTTCAAAAAGGTGTTTTGCAAAATGCATTAGGTATCTTGAATTTATAAGCAATACTTTCACAGTGTTTATTAATATAAATAAATTATAATACATGTTCATTTTTACATACACTACTGCATTCAGCAAGGATGCATTAAATCAATCCAAAGTGAAAGTAAAGACATTTATAATGTTACAAAAGATCTATTTCAAATTAATGCTGTTCTTTTGAACTTTCTATTCATTTAATAATCCTGAAAAAAATATCACAATTTCCACTAAAATATTTAGCAGCACAATTGTTTTCAACTTTGATCATAATGATAATAATAAGAAATACTTCCCAAACACCAAATCAGCATATTAAAGAGATTTTTAAAGGAAGACAGGCGTAATGGCTGCTGAAAACCCAGCGTTGCCATCACAAGAATAAATCACATTTTGAAAAAAATAAATAAATCAGAATAAAAAAAGAAAAAGTTTAGTTTAAAATTGCTATAATATTTCACAATATTTCTTTATTTTTAATCAAACTATTGAAAGGTAGTGTTTACTAATACATTTTTAACATTTCAATAAATGAATAAATATAAATTAATGCATTAACTTATGAACAAACACAAATTTGCAATGAACAATAGTGTATTTGTAAATTAATAAATGCTGTGTTGTTCATTGTTAGATCATAGACAGTTTTATAGGCTGTCATTCACAAATGCTAAACAACTGCAAAGTCTTTTTCACTTATGCACTTTCGGTGGTGATGTAATATTGAATTTATTATCTTGTAACTGAGATTAAAAGTCATTTTACAGTTACATGCCAAAGAAACCGAAGTCAAACAGAAAATATGATGCTGAAGAATTTGTGCAATATCATCTTTGATCTACAACTTAAGTGTCGTTATGTTGTAATCCCAATGTGCCTTTGCCTTATGTTGAAATCTGCCTGTACATGTCATACATTTGACAGCCTTTGTTGCTGTTCTCAGACATAAAGAGGAAGTGGAGGCAACAAGATAAGCAAACAGAATCAGGGTTTCAGTTGGGCTGTTAACCATACAGTGGCAATACAACATTTTAGAGGTCTAACATACACTTATAAAACATGCATTCTAATCGTTCTCTCTGTTTTTCTCCACTTAGTGAAAATGTAGGAGAACTTATCAACAGCACGGCCATATTAGAGCACAACACCTCAAGCAAGAGCACATGTGCTACCTTTAGAAACATGGTGGGTCTTGTCACAAACAGCTCTTTGAGAGTGTGGATTTTTGATTCATCTCGATATTGTCATATTAATATGAATGGTTTCAAGAATACTATCGCTTTAATAAGATATGTTTCTTCCTCTTCAGTCCATAAGGAAGATCAAACGAGCTGACAGGAAGGGCTCTGAGTCAGTGACGGAGGAAAAGTTCGCTTTGTTGTTCACCACAGAAATAACCATCACGGGCTGTGAGAGCCCTTATAGCATTCAGGTGCTTGCCCCTCTTCTTTTATTAATTCATTTTAATGCAATGGATTGTTTCAGTTTTCATCATTTAGCCATCAGGACATGCACTGTAATCAGATGTAATTATATTGAAAATATTACATTCATACGTCAGTCCCACCAGGATCTTAGAGGACTTTTTAATGAATTACTGAAACTGTGGTGACACCAGCATAGAAATACTTATAATTCTTTGTGCTACACAGTAGCTTGTGAAATCAAGCATTGTGAGGACTAATATAGGCCTACATTATATTCATTATTGTAAATACTTTTTAAATAGTAGCTCAGTATTAAACCTCTAGAGAGGGATCTTCATTTTGTACCACACACCTGAAACATAAACATAAACAAGGAAGTGAACAGGTTGGAAAGACAATAAGCAAGTGTAGGGATGTGCGGGTCTAGTCGACTAAACGGTACAGCTCCTGCTAGTCGACACTGAAATCAATAGTCGATTACACGAGAGAGAAAAAATTACCATAATTTTAACGTTACATTTAAAACATTTTAACAAAAAGATAAAATTAAACTTTTGAAAAATAATAAATATTTAAATATATAAATATTTTTAAAAGCGTATCTGGGCAGAAACTACATTTTTACCTCAGACCTCTTATGCTTTTTCTTCATGTCAGCGAGCTCGAAATGACCAGAGAAGAATCAGCAAGGTGTGGGATTATTTTGAATTAGAAGGAAACGGAAAAGTTTTGTGTAAACTGTGTAATGTCAAATTATCTTACAATGTCTCTACTGGAGCGATGCGTAATCAGGCACGTACGCGTTAGCTTGGAGGCAGCCAAAGCCAGCAAATGTGAATCATGTCATACACTACAACCTGCTGCTGCGGTCAGAGATCCCATCCGCGCCGTCTATTCCTCGAAGACCCACTTCGGTGGTGGTGCGGGATTCCCAGGCTCTTTTCGAAACTGTCTGCTTGCTTGTAGTTATCTCTCTGCGTGCCTGTGACTTCAGTTCCTGCCGAGCGCGTTTTTTTCAAGAGCAGAATCGCCTCTAGTCCTGTCTTTCGCCAGACCACGTCAACATGTTAAATTCACTGAACAAATGCGCATGGCCTAAGTAAAACTAGCATTGTTTTGTTTTTAGACAATATAGCCAACATGAAGTACATTTTTAAAAGCCGTTTTAATGCTATTCCTTGATAAACTTTCCTATTGTTTTTTACTTGTGTTTTAATATGTTGGCTAACGTTATATGAAAATGAAGAATTCTGTCAGTCTATTTTCCATTTCTGCATTGCTCTAGCTGATCTGAATGAATAAGCTATGCACTGGTTTATGTTGAGTGTATGCTCTTCCTTATTTTCCGCCTAAAATTAAATGATGATAACGTGAGGCAAGCATAAGGCATAATCGTGACCTATTTTTAGCAGATTTCATTGAGGGATTTGACAGTGTGATGCAAAGATTAAGTATTTTCAAGTGTTGGCTGTTATACACGCACAGTTTTTTTTTTCTTTTGCCATTTTTTGGGTGTTTCTAGCTTTTAGACTAGTCAACTAGTCGGATACAAAACTTCCGTTTAAACGACAGTCAAATTAGTCGCAGAGCACATCCCTGTAAGCCACTAATCAATTTGGGGGGGGGGGGGGGTCAATTTGTGAAGGCATTCACTGCAATACAGCAACAGGAAAGTTGAGCAGGTTTTGATTTATTTGTTTGGGCTCTGAGTCTGAAGGTAACTTTTTTTTCTTTTTTTTAACTGGAAAATTGCCATAAATAATGCACTAAATTCAGCAATTGCAAAAAAAAAAGTGTATGTTGATGTGTAGTAACTTATTGCCTTCTTCATCCTACAGGCAATCTCTCTTCCTGTGGTTGTAATTGTACATGGTAGTCAGGAAATCAATGCTATGGCGACCATCATATGGGACTGTGCCTTTTCTGAATCTGTGAGTAACATCAAATGTCTTTTTCCTGTTGGTGACCATTTTCAGTGCTAAACAAATCGCTAATGTGTGCTCTGTGCTGTGATGATTTCAGAACAGGATACCATTCATTGTTCCGGAGCGTGTGCCCTGGAAGCAGATGTGTGAAGCTCTTAGCAGTAAGTTCATGTCTGAAGTGCAGACGCAGCGGTGCTTGGACAGATACAACCTTCACTTTCTCGCCCAGAAGATCTTTGACCAACCAGACATCTCTGAAGATTTCAGCAATATGCCAGTGTCCTGGGCTCAGTTCAACAAGGTACCACTAACATGCATTTGTTGTGCATTAATGTGCAATATTATGAGCAGCTGACTAGTAGCATTCTAACACATTTACATACTGTTGTGTCTTTGCCATTGCAAATGGATTTAATGTATCGAATTTCTCCATGTCTCTAGACCCCTAAAAATCTGTTTCTACAGACCCTAGCGTAATTTCCTTAACATTCACAGAAAGTTTGACTGGCGAAATGGTGTTGATGATTATTTCTGTGTCTGTTTTAACACAGGAAGTTCTGCCGAGTCGAAACTTCACCTTCTGGCAGTGGTTTGAAGGGGTGATGGATCTTACAAAGAAATGCCTGAGAGACTATTGGAGTGAAGGGTACAGTTACAGTTCCTCAGTTTGTTTTTCACTTTATAGAGAACTACAAAAGACTAGACAAGTAAAGAAATGAAGAGAACTAGATATCTGCCTCTCATTGCCCCCGCAGACTGATCTTTGGCTTCATTGGAAAACAGCATCTCCATGTCATCCTGCAAAACAAACCCAACGGCACCTTTCTTTTGCGCTTTAGTGACTCAGAGATTGGTGGCATCACCATCGCCTATGTGGGTCCCAGCGATAGTAAGTCTCAAATATTTATACTACTGTACATGATGCACTATTGTTCAAAAGTTTGGAATTGGGAAGTTGTATGTTTTTGCAAGTCTCATATGCTCACCAAGGCTGCATTTATTAGTAGTAATAGTGTGAAATATTACACTCGGACCAGTTGCTATTTCCATTTCATTGCAACTTTAAAATAACTGTTTCTATTTCAATATATTTTAAAATGTCATTTATTCTTGTGATGGCAAAGCTGAATTTTCAGCAGCCATTACTCCAGTCTTCAGTGTCACACAATTCTTCAGAAAGCTTTCTAAGCTGATTTACTGCTCAAGAAACATTTCTGAAAATACAGGTGCATCTCAATAAATTAGAATGTTGTGGAAAAGTTCATTTATTTCAGTAATTCAACTAAAATTGGGAAACTCGTGTATTAAATAAATTCAATGCACACAGACTGAAGTAGTTTAAGTCTTTGGTTCTTTTAATTGTGATGATTTTGGCTCACATTTAACAAAAACCCACCAATTCAACAAATTAGAATACTTCATAAGACCAAAAAAAAAAAAAACATTTTTAGTGAATTGTTGGCCTTCTGGAAAGTATGTTAATTTACTGTATATGTACTCAATACTTGGTAGGGGCTCCTTTTGCTTTAATTACTGCCTCAATTCAGCGTGGCATGGAGGTGATCAGTTTGTGGCACTGCTGAGGTGGTGTGGAAGCCCAGGTTTGACAGTGGCCTTCAGCTCATCTGCATTTTTTGGTCTCTTGTTTCTCATTTTCCTCTTGACAATACCCCATAGATCCTCTCTGGGGTTCAGGTCTGGTGAGTTTGCTGGCCAGTCAAGCACACCAACACCATGGCCATTTAACCAACTTTTGGTGCTTTTGGCAGTGTGGGCAGGTGCCAAATCCTGCTGGAAAATGAAATCAGCATCTTTAAAAAGCTGGTCAGCAGAAGGAAGCATGAAGTGCTCCAAAATTTCTTGGTAAACCGGTGCAGTGACATTGGTTTTCAAAAAAACACAATGAACCAACACCATCAGATGACATTGCACCCAAAATCATCACAGACTGTGGAAACTTAACACTGGCTTCAAGCAGCTTGGGCTATGAGCTTCTCCAGCCTTCCTCCAGACTCTAGGACCCTGGTTTCCAAATGTAATACAAAACTTGCTCTCATCTGGAAAGAGGACTGGGCAACAGTCCAGTTCTTCTTCTCCTTCGCCCAGGTAAGACGCCTCTGACGTTGTCTGTGGTTCAGGAGTGTCTTAACAAGAGGAATACGACAACTGTAGCCAAATTCCTTGACACGTCTGTGTGTGGTGTCTCTTGATGCCTTGACCCCAGCCTCAATCCATTCCTTGTGAAGTTCACCCAAATTGAATCGATTTTACTTGACAATCCTCATAAGGCTGCGGTTCTCTCGGTTGGTTGTGCATCTTTTTCTTCCACACTTTTTCATTTCACTCAACTTTCTGTTAACATGCTTGGATACAGCACTCTGTGAACAGCCAGCTTCTTTGGCAATGAATGTTTGTGGCTTACCCTTCTTGTGAAGGGTGTCAATGATTGTCTTCTGAACAACTGTCAGATCAGCAGTCTTCCCCATGATTGTGTAGCCTAGTGAACCAAACTGAGAGACCATTTTGAAGGCTCAGGAAACCTTTGCAGGTGTTTTGAGTTGATTAGCTGATTGGCATGTGACCATATTCTAATTTGTTGAGAGAGTGAATTGGTGGGTTTTTGTTAAATGTGAGCCAAAATCATCACAATTAAAGGAACCAAAAACTTAAACTACTTCAGTCTGTGTGCATTGAATTTATTTAATACACGAGTTTCACAATTTGAGTTGAATTACTGAAATAAATGAACTTTTCCACAACATTCTAATTCATTGAGATGCACCTGTAGTTGTGCTGTGTAATATTTTTGTGGAAACCATAATATATATTTTTTCAGGATTCTTTGATGAAAGTTCTAAAACAGAACATTTATTTAAAATGGAGTTTTTTAACAGTGTAAAGATACTGTCACTTTTGATGAATTTAATGTGTCCTTGCTCAATAAAAGTATTAATTTCATTTAAAAAAAATCTTACTGATTCCCAAAATTTAGAAAGAAAGTTCATTTTAATGGGGTCATGACATGGATTTTTTAATTATTTTAATATGTTCTTTAAAGTTTACCTATAATTTTAGTAAAGTTTCTTTGCACAAAAAATAAAACCAATATGTGGGAAAATGATTATTTTCAACTCTCATTCTGACCCTCCGTCTAAAACAAAATGTTTTAAGGGGCGGATCCTTTAAAGCTTGTTAGTAATCGGCCACTGTTATGATTGGCTAATGTCATTGCATAGGAAACAGTATTAACACCCCCTTGCTACTGCATGTTTTGAGTGTTTTGACAACATAATCAAAATGAAACGGTCATTTCCAGTCAAAGCATTATGAAATCATTTACTTACTCTCCATGACAGTGTGCCTCGTTTACGAAACAAAATGCTCAGATCAATCCTCGGGCATGATCTAGGATGCCATTAAAAATAATCTATCCACTCGTTCCTTAGGCTTGGATCATTCTTGATATCTGTACGAGCGATTTAAACCAAATGCGTCAAAGCGAACGTTCTTTTGCTCCATTTGTCTTGATGACTGACTCGAGCACGTGGACTGTGTCTGAAAGCGAACGCACATCTGTTTACTGTATCCAGCAGACAAGATAGCAGCAGTGATTGTAATTTCTATTTTTGAAGCTTGACTAAATAAATGCTTTGTTTATAATGACAAGGACGTTTTAAGCTATGAAACTTGCAGGATGTTTTAATGGTACAAAGATCTCTTATATGCCAAAAGATCAAGGCAAATTTGATTTCATTTAAAGAGCTTTTGGAGTAAGGAAAAGGTTTCTCTTACCTTAAGTTTATTTATTATTATTATTATAATACCCAGATGTATATATGTACATGTAATATAGATCACCAAGACTAATTAAAATGTATTGATCCATTGAGGATTTGCAGTAAAATGTTTGCTGTGTCACTCTTTTCTTCTGCTCAGATGGAGGCAGGAAAATCCAGAATATCCAGCCCTTCACCAAGAAGGATCTGGACTCAGCTGGCCTTGGCGACCGCATACGGGACATTAACTGCATCACTCACGTGTATCCAGACTTACCAAAGAATGAAGTATTTAAGAAATTCTTTACAGGTATGTAACCAGATCTTTTAAAGACACTGTCTGTATACTGAGGTTTCAAAAAAATATTAATATTAAAAAATAAGATGTATTTTGTTCTAAACATAAGAGAAACATTAAAAAAAAAAATGAATGCATCTGTTTTCTTGTGTCCTGAAACAGTGCCTTCTCCCCCTAATCCTGATGGATACCTGCCATTCAAACTAACAACAGTAGTCAATCCGTAAGTGCAATTATTTAGCTGTAAATTTATATCACTTTTCAAGATGTCATCAAATTTACCCTGAGGTACTGATAAAGAAACCTTGAAGATATTATAAACTAAAGCATAATTTTATAAAGAGAGCCGTTATGTTAAAATGGTATGGAATATTAATTCAAGTCTTTTAACTGTTGCTGTAATAGGCATTGACAATGTCTGTCACATAATTGTGTTTTTTCTTTTGATGTTCAGAGGAGACCAGTGTTCCTCCACCGCCAGCATACCACCTGACACTCCTATGGATATGTACGGGCAATCTATGAGCAATGTCTTTGGGTCAAACATGTGCGTATTAATCATTGTTTAAGCTACAGATATGCACACTGTCACAGTATTTTACAAATCTTTATTATGTGGTATATAAAATACATCTTTTCCCCTCCACAGGAATCAGGGCATTTTCTCCCCGTAAGTATAATCATATTTTGGCTTTGGTAAAGTTCATTCACATTCGCATCTATCTGCTAATATGGAAAAAGTAGGACAGAGAGCCATCGATGGCTTTTGAGGCAACATCCTAACATCCAAAATAGAGTTTCTTGAAACACATTAAGTACAATAGACAATCTTCTACAGTCGACTCTAGTCGTTGATTCCAGTAAAGTCAGACATTAGCACGTGTCGCTAAGCTAACATTGCAATATTCCAAGCCCCAAAAAAGGTTGAGTGAAATAGTCCAAGAATTTATTAAATGCTTTTGAAAAGTTAAATCAGTAATATTGTGAAATGTTATTACAATTTATAATAGCCGTTTATTCATTACAATTTTAGGTACAATTATTTTGATATGTGTTAAAATATAATTTATTTCTGTGATGCAATGCTGAATTTTTAGCATCATTATTCCAGTCTTTACTGTGGCGTGATCCTTCAGAAATCATTCTAATATGCTGATTTGCTGCTCAAATAATATTTTTGAAAACTGCTTAATAGTTTTGTTTAGTTTTTTTTTCAGGATTCTTTGATGAATAGAAAGTTTAAAAATGATTATCATAAAATTCTGTCTTTACTGTTGATCAATTTAATGTGTCCTTGCTGAATAAAAGTATTCATTTCTTACTGAGCCAAAACTTTTTAATGTCTTTTTATAATATTTCTTGGCTTTGTCTGCCATCTTGAATGATAGTTTTCATTGAGCTTGTGCAGTGCATCCTGGAAGTGGCTTAACCACTGAGGGCACATGTGATAACATAGTTTGAGTTAGCTATCTAGGTAGGCAGCTCTCTATAATTTAGTAGAGCAATAGAACCCAAGTAAACAACTGTTTAACCACTGACTGTTGTGATTCTGTTGCCCTCTCCTAGACTTCCTCAGTCTACACCGCCATATATGCCAGAGCAAATATCTGTTCAAGCACCACTCTACCAATCACCCATGTGAGTCACAGCCACAGTAAGGTTTCCTGTGAATTCCTAGTGTATATTTGATGCATCAACGTCACTTTCTGCTGACACACTCGCATATCTGTTCTTTATTACCATTCTCAACAGGCAACAAGCTCCCTCAAGTGAAGAGATAGACATGGAGGCACTGGAGGGAATTTTGTCTTCAATTTGTCAAAATACTAACAAAGATCTTAATTAGAGGTACAGACCCTCTGTTCTTGGTTGGACAAAGGCTATTGGATGGCTTGGTGCTCTAAGCACAACTCACACATCCCAAAGGACACATTACCCATTTGTTCCCAAAACAAGTGTATTAATAGTAATACACTTTTCTTAAATTCATTTCCATGAATCATTGGGCGGTGGGTGTTTTTATCACATGGATTGTATGCAATTTATCGCTTTCTCCTGTATAAACACACTAAATGTGCAGTTTAAAAGAACAGTGTGTTTCACTTAATAATCATAGCGAATGTTTGCTAGCAACTTTTAAATGAAATTTCTATGAGAAGCAGGGGAACCTCTGGCAAAAAGAGTCTTGTTAGCACACAGTACATAACCTCACAAGTCGTTCCCTGTTTCGGTCTTATGACTGCTCTTGAAAGTAGCATTATAACTGACAAGTGAAACAGGAAATTATTTGCTATCAGGTGGTTTTATCAAGAGAGACCAAATAGATTTAACATAATACACAACTTTTGTCTGCCAGAATTTGATGCAGAAAAACATATTTCTGGGACCAGAGCAGATTAGCGGTATTTTACTCTCAGTGTCCTCAATGAAATGTATTGTCTGCAGAGAGATGATAGGTTTTATTAAACTCTATGCAAATATGTTTTGTGCCATATTCCATAGGCCTATATACAGTTTTTTATTTGGTTGTTTGATTTGCATGACTTGTGTGTGATCGCATATTCAATATTCAGTATTCGACTACAGTCTACTGTCTGGTTTGGCCAGTAAAGCTAAGAGTAAAGTTTTTGAAATTACATATCACTAGCGAGTTTTGCTTTACTCTGTCATGTATCATTTGTTCCTCCAGTTGCACAAAATGAGCTTAATTTTATCGCTCCAGGCCTGCAAACCTCTCTTTACATCATTGATGGGCATAAATCATGTAAAATACATATCATGTGTACAAAATAACAATAAGGTTTTATGTCATATGTAGACATAATACTGTCTCTGCGTACTCTACAGTGTTGTGTGTGCACCTTTTCTATATTAAGTGCTACAAGTCGTCAACGTCCTTAAAATAGAAATGTAATATACAGTTTCTCTTCCATAAACTGTGATTTTTGCTGTCCAGCAATACTGTTCTATATCTTGTAAAATAGTGCTTTGAATATGCAAATATATCAAGTGGGATGTTTTTCAAAGGTGCCATCAGTAACTGTCTGTATGTATTTAGTCTAGAGGAGGAGTTCCACACAGTTTTGTTTCTGTTGCCTATTCAGATGTTCTTTCTGTAGCACTAACTGATGAATGTGCTAGATATGCACCTGCCTGATTGATACCCGGAAATTTCATCATATTGCTGTTACCGGCCACAGAGGAGTATATAGCACTTATGCATTCGTCTATGAAAAATGTAAAAGTTGCCATTTTTCTTTTTTAATACATGTGACCAAATTTGTAAAGCAGGTATATAAGATTTTTTTTAAAGAAATGTTCATATTTCAATGTTTTAAATCTGATAAATAAAGCCAAATTCTCATGCCTGAGTATTAAGGATTTGTCCAGAATAGATTCAGATTCTCTCACATCTCACTGGATTAAAAATAGTAATATGACAATTAACAAATATAAGTGTTGATGTTAATGATATTTAAGCACTGTGGCGTTATTTCACACTCCAAAGTCTTCATCGAACTACCAAATAAGAGACATTCACTTACTTGAAATGATTATGCTCAGCTAGCTTTAACAGTCATTTGAAATTAAAAAAGCAAATCTTAACATTTTACACAAGACTTTAAGCACAAAAATGATGTCTAATTTTCACGTAAACATTGACTTTTATATGTAGAAAGTCCATTTAATTAAATGGCTTCAAAAAGAGTTTGCTTACAGAGCCCAATGGTGAGGTTTGAAGATCTTTCAAGTGACTCTGGTCTCCCTTCAGTCAGATCTTGGATAAGAAGACACTAGTGGAAAGAGTGCAGAGAGGCAAAGGGTGGGTGTAGCGATCGCCTTTTCATTCCAGAAGATCCAAATGCTACAAGAACATAAATGTGCATTTAAATCCAGACATCCCAGTCACTCAGCAATCATCTAAGCCAAGGGAAAGAGTTGACTGAATTACTTTCACAAATCCCTCTTCAACCGTGAAAAACAGGAATAGTCATTGTATCATATGCATCCATGATGTTTGGAACCAGTTCTGCTCATATTAGTGAGGTTTAAAATTACACATATATTCTCTTGCCTGAGACAAAATATCATTGCTTTTGTCTAGTTTAGCTATTTACACACAAAATAATGCCAAACCGCCTAATCTAAACAGGACATCTATGCATGCAGATTTATGGCAGAAAAAGTTCAATGAAAATGCCTGAAACTGTATGAAAAAGTAAAGTTTTGAAAATGACACAATGGGAAGAAAATGAAGTGCTTCTATCAGGTAAAAGCTAAAAGTTAGGGTATAACAATAGACTAGTGTTTTGCGTGTTTATTACTTTATATGAATGATGGTGTGACTGTGCTTCTTTTAAAGAAACACATGCTGGGCCATTAGGCCACAGTTAAACAATACAACAGTTTGAAGCAGACTCAAAGAGGGATCCAAATTCCCAAAGGATTTATAAAGCTTTTAGTCGTGAATGAACATCCACCTAAACCAAGATTAAAAGGAATGTTTCCTTCATTTTGGGAGATAGAAAAAAGAACATTGCATGAATACAAACACATGGCGAATGGTGGAAATGGAAGAGCCAAATTGGAAACTCTCGGAAAACACACACACACACACACACACCACGCACAACTGAATAATGTCGACTGTAAGTAGAATGTAAAGAAATCGGTTGCAAAATGCTAATAATATAGTACATGTGTCACATCTCTGAAAAATCAAAGAAAAAATAAACTGAAATGAATGTGTGAGATTTAAACCCTGTGAAACTGGAAAGCATGCAGAAGTCCACTTCTAGTGTATTTCACTCTTAGTAGACTAGAAACGACAGAGGTGCCCCTGAGCGGCGTTAGCCACCTGATCTCGCTCCCTATACCTGGCGGTACAGAGCGCAGTCCTCAACAGGAAGTCCTCTTCTTACCCTCATTCATAGTCCTTGGGAAGGGGTTATAGTGTCTCGATTGCCTTTGGAAGTGTGTGTGATTCTCCCTACAGCAAACTCGGTTGGTATGTATGAGGTGTGTGAGGATGAGGTGTGAGAAATGATCGTACGTATGTATGTGTCGCGTCAGGGATCCAAAGTTTCCTGGCAGTGTTTATAAGGCTTGTGTTTTGAGCTCAATCGGCTCCCCTCGGGTCTCCTGCTGGGCTTCGGCCTCGGGAGGTCGGTTGCCCTTGAGGACAGCCAGTCTCTCAGACAGGCCACGCATCCGGGGAAAGAGCATGAAGTCGTAGAGCAGAGCGCCTATAGCACTGCCGATCATAGGGCCCACCCAGTACACCTACCGGAAAGTGAGAGAGAACAGATAGAAAATTGTTACATTTATGAATTAGTTAGAAAAATGCTCCTTCATCTGAATACAATGGAAATGTGCCTCACCCAATGGTTAATAAAGTTCCTAAAAAGCACAGCAGGGGCAAAAGACCTGGCAGGGTTCATTCCAGCTCCAGTGTAATACATCTGCAAAGAGATGCATGTCAAGTCAAGTCTAGTCAAGTCAAATGTATTTGTACAGCACTTTTCACAATACGCATTGTTAACTAGTAGTGTCAGTATTCTTCAACTGGTGGGTTTTGATCCACAAATCGTACTGATAAAATTAAATAGGCTTATTAACTTTTAAAAGGGAGAAAATGTTCAAAGATGTCATTAATCAAACTCTACAGTTACTTAAGAGATAGTTCACACACACAAAAAAATTATTCTGTCATCCTTTATTCACCATGTCGTCCCAAACCTGAATGAATTTCTTTCTTCTGTAGAACTCAAAAGGAGATATTTTGAAGAATGTTCAACCACTTTTGTCCATACAATAGAAGTAACAAAACAACACTGGACCCCATTGACTTTAACTGTATGCACAAAAAAAGATCATATTTAATATCTCCTTTGTGTTGCACAGAATAAAGAACATCAGGTTTTTAATAACATGATGGTGAATAAATGAGAACATTTCCATTTTTAGGTGAACTATTTATTCAAAACAGCTAGTTACTAAAACATTATTTGGCCTAGTGTTTGTTCCATGTGTTAGGTGAGTACATTTGTCCACTCAAGTCTATTTCATATGAAGAATTTCTGCAGCAGTGTTTATTTGCAGGAGTTTTTGTTGACATTTTAGTGCTGTCTTGCATTGTAAAATCTGGGGCGTCATGCAAAACCATTGATTTTAAGAGTGAATCTCAGTCCTTGTGAATGGTGTCTTACCCCCAGCAGGTGGCCCACAAGCACTGAGAAGCCAATGGACAAGGCAGCAGACCCCAGTCGTCCATTTCGCCTCTCATCCGTCACAGCGAAGACCACAACCACGAGTTGCAGAGTCAGGAATATCTCTATAGTGGTGGCCATTCCCAGACTGATGCCTGGCTGAAGCTGAAAGCATATATATATATACACATATACTTTACAAACAACAGTAAAAATAGTTCTCCAAATACATTCACTAGTAAACAAGCCATTGTTTCAACTAATGAGTTCACTAAAACAAATACACCCTCTTACCGTGTTCAGGCCAAGATTGCCTCTCATATTGCTTGGCGTGACCCCATACAGCACAGCGGCTCCAGCTAGAGCTCCCAAGCACTGAGCACAGATGTAGAAGAACGCACGAAACAGGGACATCTGGGAGCCAATCAGGAAGGCGAACGTGACAGCCGGGTTGATGTGGCCACCGCTGATGTGACCGATGGACTGGATGAGTGTGGCAGCTGCCAGACCGAAGCAGAAGGCAACTTGGAGCACGTTGTGTGGTCCGGTGGTCCAACGCAGGGCTGATCCCAGCCCGAAAAACACAAAGAACATGGTGCCATAGAACTCGGCAAACACAGCCCGCCAAAAAGACATGGACCGGAACTCCCACATGGCTGCGATAACTCAGAGGCGATGCCAAAAAATGGAGGGATATGAGTGTGAGAGGGAGAAGAACCTCCAAAAGAACCAAAAAGAGCTTCTTGGTTTTTCCCTTTGATTTTTTGTGGATGGACACAAAAACGAAGGCGTAGAAACTATGGAAAACCAAGCATAAATGCTTCTAAAACCTACAGAGTTTGCGCCAAGAGCAGCCCTTCTTCTTCACAAGTCTGAAATCATCTGTCCCGCTGATTTCTAACCTGTGGTTTTTGTCATAAAACCTTAAGTGTGACTCTGGCAGGTGATGTCTGCATCTATGTGAAAGTTCTAGAGGATGTTTGATAGAAGAACACAGATAGACAAATGATGAGCATGTCCTGCAGACATTCGACCTCTCTGATGGGAAAGCGAGAGGCCAGAGGGGTATTTATAACGACTCTGACCCTCAGTGACACTATAATCCTTTGGCAGAATTGTGGGAGGGGGCTGCAGACAATACAACAAATCAAATTAAAAAAAATCTTAACCCTTTTCAGTCCTGCTTTTTCTTTTAGCTTATGGTTGTCAAACTAAAGCTTAAAATACTGCCTGCAAATTTGCAACTGAGTGGTGTTAAAGTTTTAAACATATCTTGGTGGGAAATGTAACTTTTAGGGGTTTTATAATCATAAAACTGTCTTTAACTAAAAACAAAAATAGCTGGTCTGAAATTACAGGAGAAAGGTCATAAAAGAGACAAAAGGGGAAATAGCTTATTAATCAGACGTGGGAACATGATGACATTTCAAAGAAAAGCCCCAGAGGACCACTGTCCCATCCCAGCTCACGATAGGCAACAGTGTTTAGGAACTGCCTCTTCTCTAGCCCCGGCTACAACACCAGGGCCCCTAAAAGGGTCTAGTGCCCTTCACAGTGTGGATTAAGTGCTGACACAAAGAAACAATACCTCTCATACAACAGAAGGAGGCCTCACACGGATGTAACGTATCATAACTGACACCCCACATGCACAGGACAAAAAATATATGGGTCTTTTAGTAAAAACATAAAAAACATTAAAAAAAAAAAAAAACTATAATAAAATGAATTAAAATAAATATGATATATGTGTGTGCATGCAAATACATTAATGTAAATAATATAATACAATATAATATAATAGTAGGCAGATGCTTTTATCCAAAACAAAATACATTTCATTTAAAACATAGAATGCAAAGTGTTAATTATTATTATTATTATCATCATCACTATATTTTTATAATTATATATTTTTGTATATAAATACTACACTGTAAAAAGTGATAAGTTGACTTAACTTAAAAAAATTGAGGAAACCTGTTGCCTTAAAAATGAAAAAGTTTACAAAAGTAAAAATGTAAGTTAAGTGAATTGTCAAGTTCACTTAACTTTTTAAAAAAATTATTATTTACTTAATCATTTTAAGGCGACGGGTTTCCTCAAATTTTTAAAGTTAAGTCAACTTATCACTTTTTACAGTGTACATATTTATAATTATTACTAAATATATAGATTATATTTAATCTATTATATACAGTAGTCAACATTTGAAGTGGATTGTCCCAAGTTGTCCTAAGACATGAACACATTTTACATTTACATTTAGCAGATGCTTTTATCCAAAAATACTTACAAATGAGGACAATGGAAGCAATCAAAATCAATAAAAGAGCAATGCAATACAGAACACGTAGCAAATTTATTTTAAAATTATATAATAAATAAAAAGAAAAGATTTGAAAAGCTAATGTTAGTTTTTTTTTTTTTTAAGAAAACAAGCAGTTAGTAAATGAATTGAGTGTAAGTCTAAAAAAGTTTTGGTTTGAGGTCTTAGGACAACTTTGATGAAAGGTTATGATCCACTTCAAATGTTGATTAGTGTATATAAACACATATGCACAATGTGTTGGTGTTATAATTGGTGTTATATAATATTCACAATGCTGTCATTCAGTTGTTTGGACTTTGATATGTTAGATAGTTCAGTTACAATATTGTGTACACTTTGTGCAGCTATATCACTTTGCTTGTGGTCTGTAATATTTGTGTTATCATCAACAAATATCATCAGCATCCCACAAAAATCACATAATATGAAATCCATTTTCACTGTAATTACATGAAAGAGTGACTTTTCCACAGCACACAATGAGGGCTTTGCCGTAGCACCCCTTCCATGGTCAGGACAGAGCCAGTTGGTTCTGTGCAGAACTGATTAGGCAGTTTTACATTGTGTGTGCTGGCAGGACTGCTGGCCTGAGGCCCAATAAAGCTCTGGAAAATCCATGTTTGGAGGCAGGAGGTGATAGTGGGGTGGGGGTAACACTGAGCCTCTTCTCTGGGCAATCACGGTGAGCTATAGACGAGTGAAAGGATACTGCTTCGCTTGTGTTTTTTGCTCTTTCATTTGGGATGAGCCAAAATGCTGGCAGCGACAGTTTCTGTTGCCTTCTTTGATAAAAATTTTTATGGTGCGGTTTGGCCATTGTCTCAAATGATAGGAGCTTTTATATGCAATTAGTACTACGGCATAAGAGGTCCTTTGCAAAATAGCAGCGTGATAACTATGAAAGGAAAAGACATGGAAAACACACTCTAACTTTGTTTAGTCAAGAATTTCAGGTGTGAATTTCAAGCAAGTGTTAACTCTTTCTATACTAATTTTAGGCATAAAAACAATTTCAGATAATAACAATGTTGAACTGCAAGTCTTTCTATCATTCTTAACCCTAAATGAGGTCATTTAAGGTGAAGTACCTCCTAAATAAACTAGTTATCAAATATCTGTCGTTGCTTCTCTCCAGTTTCACTTTTGGCAAGATAACCGACCAAGCCAGATGCATTTGATTTGGAAGCAGGTGTTTCTAGTTGAGTTACGAGTCATGGTAACTCTGTAAGGCCGACTCAGAGTAATCAAATCTGTGTACGTCCATTGTGGGCAGGATTACTCCACACCACTGCCTGCTCATGTGTCCATAAGCCGCCTTTTGTCAGTGGAGAGATAGTTTAAAACCGCTTGCGTGAGGATTTTTCTATTACCTCTAGCACAGACTGCTGACACCAACACAACCCTCACCGACCTCCCATACCGCCACTGTCTTAAACAAAATGCTAGCTCAGGGAACTCAACCCCCTAAAATATACCAGGCCTCAAATGTCAACTGTTGATCAAAACATACAGTCTTTCCAAATACTATTCATTCATCCTTATGACTCCACCTGCTGTATTAAGTAGCTGTATCATCAAAGCACCTGGTTTATTGGTGCTTTTTGGAGCTCCCAAGATAATCATATCTTCAAATCATATCTTCAATCATATCTTAAAAAAACGGCAGTTCTCTGAGGAACTTTTTGAGGGGCCCCCTTGTTCTGGACTCTAGTCTGCTCAGTGGAACCCTTACCTTTCTGCACTAGAATTGTCCAATCAGAACTAGTGCTGTTTTTGGCGGCCTGTTTTAATTTTAGTTTGTCTAGTCTTTGTGTGAAGCTGTCATTTCAGTTTTTATTAGTTTTAGTCACGTTCATACTCTTTTTAGTCTAGTCAAGTTTCAGTCAACTAAAAGTCTGAGCATTTTAGTCTTATTTTAGTCAGAATTAGCCTATTCATGACTATTTTCATCTAGTTTTAGTCAATGAAAATTGTATTTTAGTCTGTTTTTAGTAATGCAATTCTATTTAACCCAGTCAATATAGTATAAGCCAGAGGGGGGAACGTGATTTCTTGAATTATGTACTAATAAACTAGTGTTTTCTGTGTCAGTGTCGCAAAGATGAAGATGATGATCCTGACTCCTCATTAGACGCGCCTTTAGAGGGAAGTGAATCTTCACGGAATATAATGAAAGAGTTTTTGTTTTCGATTTGATTTATTTCATTAAGTAGTAATTTAAAGCTTTCTATAGATCATGTCTGTGAGGCATGTAGCCTATTCGCTGACTTTCGGTTCATTTTTGTGAAGCGCTCCTGTTCAAGACGAGACGGCACATCATTGTTTTCTTTATTTTATAAAATTATTTTCTATATTTTATAAAACGTTTTGTTGATATTGTGAGTGCACACAAATAAAACTAGACCATTTAAAGTTACGAATGATGTATAACTCTTACTTTTATGAGCAATAATTAATTACAGTGTCGATTGTTTCCATTGAAAAAAAATGCAATTGATTGCGCGGGCGCCTCCATAGCATCCGCTCTCAGCACAAACTACTGATGCAGCTCACCTTTATCTAGGTTTAACGTTTAAACATTGTTATATGCTTGAACTGTTTTAGTATATCTATAGATTTTATTTTAGGCAATTCATGATGATTTGAGAAATTGATGAAACATGGCTCAGTCTGCTGGTCTGCCGCTGACCGCTTGGTCGTTACTTTAAGAAAGAAAACTTATTTAACGAACAAAAAAATGCTCCAAACGTTTTTCTAAATTAACTTAAAAAACGAAACGAAATATAATCACTTTGCCTTTACATACAAAACTGAACTATTTCAATAGCTGAAACAGTATAATCTGATTTGGTAGAAGGAGGGAAAAAGATGGGCTCAAGACTCTGACTGGTAATTCTGTCAAGCTCTCAGACACGGGAAGTGAGACACAGGAAACAGAAATACTGCAAAATAATAATAATAATGCGACTAAATGAGACGAAATAACCTTTCGTTTTGTCTCGTTTTGGTCAATGAAAATGAAGAGACATTTTTAGCATAGCCTAGTTTTTATTTTGTAAACCACATTTAGTCTCGTTTTTATTCGTCAACAATATTGCATTATACATTTAATTATAATCATCGTCACATGACCAGCATTTACTTTGAGTCTAGTCTCGTTTTCGTCACGTGATAAAGGTTCGTTGACGACAATATTTAGTCATAATTTTCGTTGACCAAAGCAACACTAATCAGAACCCAGACCTCAAACCATCAGGATGATCTGGAGATCGGTGCACCGAGAGTGGCTGAGCAAAATGAGTACATTTAGTGATGAAAAAGTACTTTTTTCATTCTGGGGTGAAAATTGAATATGTGGTGAATGTTTAGTTAATGTTTTCAATATGAGCAAAACCTTAAAGAACTCTATGGGGTGAAATGTGACTTAGGGGTTTTGTACAGTGTAGTTAAACCATGCTAACCACAGTTTAGCCATGGTTTTGCTACACTAACCATAGTGTAACTATGGTATTTGTTGTAAAATTGTGGTTATACAAATGGTAGTCAAAAAACGATGGTTACTACTCTTTTACACTATAAAAACATGACTGATTTTCGTAAGGAATTGTTCTAGCAGTTTGAAAAGTGATATTTTAAATTAGCATATAAGTTATTGTGCTGAAGCTAGTACTCTTTCCAAAGAGGCATTTAACTGACTTTCAGCTTTTAAAAAGGTGTTGTCACCGTCGAATATGGGATCATTTCTCGAAAACTCAAAAGTGAAAATTCATTCTTGCCAGGCTTGTTCAGCAGAAATGGATCTACAGCGTCATCTTGCGGCGGCAGGACTGTTGTTCACTTTAAAAGAGAAAGGACAAAATGTTCCGGTGTTGTGCCCATTTTCGACTCCCTGCCTAATCCTCACCCCTCCCCCACGCCTAACCCGGGGGGTGGTAATCTGGCAGGGGTCAGAATTCAGCACAACACCGGAATTTCCGCAGCCTATTTTTTTTAAGGTACGCACCGACAGATGCCGTCCTGTCATCGATTTCATAAATCATTTCATAATGCAGTATCAGTTTTAACAGTTTAAACACGATAAATCTCATACCTAGAATTGGGTTAATTGTACATGCTTTATGTGAAATAATAGGTAAGTAAACATTTTTTTATAATGTAAAATAGAAAAACTGGGTAAGACTTTTTAATTTGAATTAAATTTTAACCAAGAGTAGAAAGGGTTAACAAAAAAAACAAAACAAAAAACTGCAAATCCGCTTCCAATAATTTCATAAACAATTCTTGTCTGAAATAACACTCACTACTGCAAATGATCCTTGATGTACAAATAAAGGGCAAAGAATTCAAAGTGTTGTTTAGAGACAGTTTATTAGAAATATGTAGACAAAAACCTCACTGCGTTTAACAAACTTAAATTTATAAACCTGAATTGACAGGTCACAACATTGTTTTCTTTTAGTCACACCTGCATTGATATTAAGAGTGCAAACACAAATTGGTCATCTATTGATAAGTTACCCTTTGTTCTGTACAGCGGTGAGGCATATGCTTTTTTTTTTTTTAATCACTTCTCTTTACATATATGGAAGAAACCAGTGTACAATTGCCTGCTACACATCTAAGTGTGATACAAAACAACAAATACTAACTGCCAACCTGAAATCATTTCATAAAGCAGCGTGTACAGACATGACTATGTACTTTGAACATGTTGGATTAACACATAAACCTATCTGAGGGGCAAAACTGCAGCTAAAACACATAAAACAGGGGTTTATCAATGAATCAGTGCAAGGGCTTTGAATATGCCATTCTGATTTCAAATGCAGCACTAGTGAAAATCAAATGTCTTGGCTGGCATTTGCAATGAAGCAGCATGTGCCAATGCTTCCTTCGCTCACACACAAGGAAATCGGGACCTCAACACAAACAAAAGAATAGAATTAAATAAAATTTACAGTCTGAATGAGAGGGAGAAGGCAGAATATGTCGATAAAGTCATTCATGTCCTTTTTCCATTACTACAAATTACAATGTATACGTTACATGATGCAATAACCCCACTGACATTGAGGAAAAAGCCCAAGACTGTAAAAGCCATTGAGTAAACGGACCATAAATGGTGTCCACAATACATCATTGAGAGCTCGTAATTGTCCATGCAGAACAGAAAATTAAAGAGTGTATTGTTGAGGGGCTGACGTTGCCATCAACACAACAGTAAAAATTCATCCCTTGTGACTTTCTGCAGAAAGACCTTGAAAAACAGTTTCAAAAACGACGCCGTTTTTAAATGGCTACCAACTCAAACTTAGTCTCTCTCTTCATTTAAGTGTTAAGTGAAAATTCTTGCTTTCTTCTGCATGACGGTTTGCTCTTCCTTTACTCAAGGTCTGGCATTTCTGGGGGGAAAAAGTTAATAAATGAATTACAATAAAAAAAAAAGAACACTGTTCATTAATACTACAAAGTTATAACAGCTAACTTATATTGTTCATATGTATTGATTTTCAAAATAACACAATGAACAAACAAACGTCACACAGAGGAGGAGAGATATTTAAGAAAACGTACTTTCATCATCACTATCTGCAGACTCCTCCTGGAATGAGATAAAAAAAAAAAAAAAAAAAAATATCAGCATAGCATTTAGTAGTTTAATATAAATAACTAATGAACTAATAAAACATTTATTTAAATAATAGGATGCCTAATGAACTGGTAAGTATAATTCATCTGGCCAATTTAACAACATTAAATAACTTATAATAGCTTGAATAACTCACATCATCTGCACCATCCACATCTGGCAGGTCATCTTCCCCACCCATGTTGTTCATCATCTTCAAGAAAAAATAAAATAAAAACAAAAATGAGTATGATTTATTTTCCCTTTACAGAATATTTAGATTATTAGTAGTAATATATACATGCATACATACATATATATATATACACACACACACAGTCATGGCCAAAAATATCGGCACCCTTGGTAAATTTGATCAAAGGCGGCTATGAAAATGAATCTGCATTATTAATCCTTTTGATCTTTTATTTAAAAAAAAAATTAACAAAAATCTAAAAAAAAAAAACCTTTCATAAGATAATAAGAATTTAAAATGGGGGGAAATATCATTATGAAATAAATGTTTTTCTCAAATACACATTGGCCACAATTGCCTTGGAGAGTCTTTAGCCACTCAAACTCTCCTTCTCACCGTGCATTAGGACGATATAGACACACGTCCTCTTCCAGGCAGTTTCGTAACATTTTATGTTGATTGGAAATTCTTAATTATTGCCCTGATGGTGGAAATGGTAATTTTCACTTCTCTAGCTCTTTTCTTAAAGCCACTTCACTAATTTGTGAAGCTCAATTATCTTTTGCTGCATATCAGAAATATATTCTTTGTTTTTTCTCATTGTGATGGATGATTAAGGGAATTTGGGTTTCGTTTTCCCTCCTATTTATATTTCTGTGAAGCAGGAAGCCATGGCTGGATAATTTCACGTTCATAATCACCTTGGAGTGCACAAAATTGTGAATATGAATGGGAATATACTTCAGAGATCTTTTACTCATAAGAATTTCTAGGGGTGCAACGTGTCCAACGTGTATTTGAGAAAAACATTTTTCATAATGACATTTCCCCCCATTTTAAATTCTTATTATCCAATGAAAGGTTAGATTTTTGTGAATCTTTTAAATAAAAGATCAAAAGGATTAACAATGCAGATTAATTTTCACAGCCTTCTTTGATCATATTTACCAAGGGTGCCAACATTTTTGGCCATGACTGATAAATAAATACATAAAAACACAAACCTCTGAAAAACGGTCAAAACTGGACAATTCTTCATCCGAGTCATCCTCCCAGTCTTTCCAGTTATTGAAGTCAACACTCAGCCAATTTAGCTGCAAAAAGAACATTGAGAAACATTAATTAACATGTGATCTTATTACTAAATGAAGTTACATATTAATAGTTTAAACAGACCAAATACAGACCTTTGTTTTTTCTTTTGTTAACCTTGGCCAAGACTTGCCAGGTTCTGCTTTTCTTAGACAGCAAAACACAGACCTGTCTGTGCGTTTGTGTTTAGACTCCTGCAAAAGAATAACAGAGTTCTGTGTAACACACAATAATACATGAGCCAAGCAGATTGAGCTCTTACAACCTGAATTAGAACATAACCCATCAGGTGGTATACTTACATTTGGGTCAATGGACTCAAATAGTTCTACTTCATTATGGTGTTTCATGTTATCTGTGCCTCCAACACAACTAAAGCAAAAAATACAGCATATTACAATTGCAGTAACATTTGCAATGCAGATGAAAACATTTTGACTGAGTATCACAATGGCATAAAATTCTTCAATAATAAACATATTAAACATTGGTTCAAGGCAGTACACTGAATATTTGTAATGACAATTTAAAAAATTTGCAGCAGAGTATAAACACACTTTTAACAATGATTAGAATAAAATGTACCTGAAATCAAGCTTTGTTTTGTCAAATTTAACTTGGACATCTTTGCTGTCCTCTATACAGAATTCAATGAAGACAGCTTCCCGTCTGTCATACCACTTGGCAGTTGCTGGCTGCCTGCAGAACGAATGGAATTAAAATATTAGAAACATCTGGAATTAAAATATATTTGACAAAACATGCAGAACTTCAATAAAACGTCAAACTAGACTTCAATATGACATTTAAAAAAATACATTTAGTTCTAATGGGGTACATGGTGAACTAAGCAACCAGCTAAGTGCATTTGTTAAAAGGCAAACTCAACACTAAAAGTGCAGCTCTAAATTAAGATGTGCAAGCTGGAGGCCTTGGTGGGGGTAGAGCAACAATTACATTACCATGGCAACCAGTTTGTATGGATTGGCAGGTTCATGCATGGCCTCCTAGCAATTTACTTAGGGCTTCACCTCTATAATAATCACAATGGCAGAACCAAGCCCTAGCAATAAGGACGTAATTGAGTAATAAATATTATTCAATCTTGTACTGCACTTTAAATGCATGACCACTGGCTAGGGATTTTAGGGATAGACTAACAGTAGCCACAAGCCCCAACATACTTGTTTACTAATACTTGTCATACCTCGGACATACACATCAAAAGTTTAGTAAGATATTAATGTTTTTGAAAGGAGTCTCTTATGGCTACATTTATTTGATCAAAAGTACAGTAAAACAGTAATATTGTGAAATATTATTAGTATTTAAAATAACTTTTCTATTTTTTTAATTTTCAGCTTCACTACTACTACTACAGTCTTCAGTGGCACACGATCATACAGAAATCATTCTAATATGCTGATTTGCTTCTTAAGAAACATTTCTTATTATTTGTGTTGGGGAAAAAGCAGTGCTACTTGGGGAACCCGTTATGCATTTTAAGCAGAATACAAAATTAAAATGATTTGAAATATCTGTTGGAACATTATGTCTTTACAGTCACTTTCTATCAATTCAATGCATCCTTGCATAATAAAAGGATTAATTTAAAAAAATTATATTTTTGATCCCAAACTTTTGAACGGTAGTGTATATTTCACGCAAATAAGTGTAATTTAACATAAGGAGAGATAAATGGTGGTTAATTTAATCATACCAATTAACATGTCAAGCTGTTGCAATGCATATGTTGTTGTGTTTAGATTTGCTGTAACGTTATTATTGGCCATGCTGAAATTCGAATCCTCATGATTAATTCCTGCTGCAATCTTAAACCAAGTTACATCAGCAAATTTAAGTTGGATTAAGATGGTCTCCCTGCATAGCCAAGCTGAAGCTCAGGTGGTTTATCCTGAAGGCTGGGTGGTCACCCAGTATGATGAACAGTAAACCAAACTCCTTTAAAACCATCCAACATCCCAGGCTGATCAGGCCTGGACAGCAAATGAAGAATCTTCAGGCCACCCAACTGAGCACCAGCTTGGAAGACTAGCATAACCATGTTTTAAGACCATTTTAAACCAGCAAACCAATTTAGGCTGGATTAAGCATGTTTTATTTATTTATTTATTTTTTCCAGCAGGGAACACCCTGCATGTCCTGATCTGTATAAGGCTTAATCAAGGTCGTAAATTTTGCTAGTACATATTACGGCAATGCAGATGAAAGCTTAAATAAAAAAGAATCATGTAATAGTAAACTGAGCATCAGCTCTTATGTTAACGTTAGCTGTGCACTGTGCAGTACTACAGGCCTAAACTATCTAAGTTAGCTGCTAATCAGCTAGCTAAGCTCTGCTGAGGGAACAATGTGCGCTATTTTCACCACCGATTACGATTTTTTCTATACAATTTAAAACGGTCTTCCTGGGAAAGACTAGTATTCTCCTTAATGTTCATGTAATAGCCGTATGTGAGAAGATCCCTGTTTCCCTGATAGAGGTTATGAACACACTTGCTAACTAGCTAATAAGTTAGTACATTCTTATTACTGCCGGCCGAACTCACATGTCGATATCTTCTTTCAGTTTTCACCAAAATCTGCGTTGCCACTCGCGTCCTCTCGCCTGTGGTAGTGTTTGGAAATTGTGCTGTCAGATCAAAACGAATGCATAAAGACGGAAGCTAGCTGTTTATTCGCTGCTCTGTCAACCTGCACCAGATCCGCGCGTGTCTATTCACTGGCGCCGCGCGCAGTGACGCATCATCTCAACGTTTCTAGCGACTTCTGCTGCGCGCTCCGCGCCATGCGCGCACCCTGAGCAAATGCGTCTCCATAGTAACGCAAACCTCGCTCCGCCTTGACTTCACAGGATGTCAGCTGATGCACAAATCATAAGTATTTATTATAATGTGACATGTAATCACATTTTTTCGTGTAGTACCTTTTCTTTTCGTTACTTTTCTCTTATTTAGAGTCAAAATTAAACTTTATTGTTTTTCAATCTATCTATCTACTTTATTGGCATGATTTGCATACAATATTGCCAAAGCATCAATACACAAAAAATGTCAACAAAATAAATAAATAAATATCTACAAACCAAATTCCAGAAACGTTGTTGGGACGTTTTTTTTTTTTTTATTTGAATAAAATAAAAATTAAAAGAATTTCAAATAACATGAGCCAATATTTAATTCACAATAGAACACAGATAACATAACAAAAGTTTAAACTGAGAAATTTTACAATTTCATGCAGAAAATGAGCTCATTTCAAATTTGATGCCTGCTACAGGTCTCAAAATAGTTGAGACAGGGGCATGTTTACACCGGTGTAGCATCTCCTCTTCTTTTCAAAACAGTTTGAAGATGTCTGGGCATCGAGGTTATGAGTTTCTGGAGTTTTGGTGTTGGAATTTGGTCCCATTCTTGCCTGATGTAGGTTTCTAGCTGCTGAAGAGTTTGTGGTCATTTTTGATGTATTTTTTGTTTAATGATGCGCCAAATGTTCTCTATAGGTGAAAGATCTGGACTGCAGGCAGGCCAATTCAGCACCCAGACTCTTCTACTATGAAGCCATGCTGTTGTAATAGCTGCAGTATGTGGTTTTGCATTGTACTACTGAAATACACGTCATCTGGAGGGGAGCATATGTTGCTCTAAAACCTTTATATAACTTTCAGCATTCATAGTGCCTTTCAAAACATGCAAGCTGCCCATACCGTATGCATTTATGCACCCCCATAACATCAGAGATGCTGGCTTTTGAACTGAATGCTGATAACATGCTGAAAGGTCCCCCTCCTCTTTAGCCCGGAGGACAAGGTGTCCGTGATTTCCAACAAGAATGTCAAATTTGGACTCGTCTGACCATAGAACACTTTTTCACTTTGAAACAGTCCATTTTAAATGAGCCTTGACCCATAGGACACGACGGCACTTCTGGACCATGTCCACATATGGCTTCCTTTTTGCATGATAGAGCTTTAGTTGGCATGTGCAGATAGCATGACGGATTGTGATTACCGACAGTGGTTTCTGGAAGTATTCCTGGGCCCATTTAGTAACGTCAATGACAAAATCATGCCGATGAGTGATGCAGTGTCGTCTGAGGGCCCGAAGACCACGGGCATCCAACAAAGGTCTTCAGCCTTGTCCCTTATGCACAGAGATTTCTCTAGTTTCTATGAATCTTTTGATGATGTTATGCAGTGTAGATGATGAGATTTGCAAAGCCTTTTCAATTTGACGTTGAGGAACGTTGTTTTTAAAGTATTCCACAATCTTTCTATGCACTCTTTCACAGATTGGAGAGCCTCTGCCCATCTTTACTTCTGACTCTGCCTCTCTAAGACATCCCTTTTATAGCTAATCATGTTACAGACCTGATGTCAATTAACTTTATTAGTTGCTAGATGTTCTCCCAGCTGAATCTTTTCAAAATGTCTTGCTTTTTCAGCCCTTCGTTGCCCTCGTGCCAACTTTTTTGAGACCTGTAGCAGGCATCAAATTTGAAATGAGCTCATTTAGTGGATAAAAGTGTAAAACTTCTCTGTTTAAACATTTGCTATGTTCTATTGTGAATAAAATATTGGCTCATGTGATTTTAAAGTCTTTCAGTTTTCATTTTATTCAAATTTAAAAAAATGTCCCAACATTTGGTTCTATTTGGAATCTATCTATCTATCTATCTATCTATCTATCTATCTATCTATCTATCTATCTATCTATCTATCTATCTATCTATCTATCTATCTATCTATCTATCTATCTATCTATCTATCTATCTATCACTTTATTGGCATGATGATTTGCATACAATATTGCCATAGCAGCATCAATACAAAAAAGTGCCATCAAAATAAATAAATTCAAATAATTTAATAATAATAATAATAATAATAATAATAATAATAATAATAGACAATAAAGTTAATAAAGAGATAATTGCATATTCTTATCAATTAAAAATATACAGACGGGATTAATAAGAAAAAACGCAAAAGTCAGACAATAAAATTACAAGACGATTGATGATGTGGTCTTAAAAGAGCGCCACACAGTGGTCACATCCTGTAATCTCTAATCCGGCTCAACTAACAGACTAGAATGACGAACTTCCTGCCTACATTATCTCGTATTCAGGGGATTTTTCACTGTAATTACTAAAAGCGAACTACGTGATAACGAAATATGACATAGAGACGCCGAGTTAGTGTCGCGAAGGAGCTCAAGGCGAAACAGTTTCGTCGTGACAGTCAACGATGTTCTTTGTATGCTTGTTGTCTTCCTGTGGCCAAGGACGGGGAATTGAAAAACCACAAAGAGACTGAGCTGGTGTGTTGATCGAGCGAAGTGTCATCCGAACTTGAATAGGATATCCCAAGCATTAATTCGCCAGGATTGTCGTAGTTTTAAGGCACGTTCAATGCAGCGGTCGTCTGTTGACTTCTTCGTCGAGTGGAAGCAGGCATTCTCCAGTTGCAGTAGGTTCCCTTTACATTCATCTCTTCCGGCAAAGTCACTACAGAAGGTGAATTCATTTATTACACCAACACAATAGGCTTGATCCCAATGTGTTTTTACATTATTGTTATTCTTATTTATGCTTAGGTTAAGGCAACTGCCATTCTTTTCTTCATCTGTCAGTTTGCTGGACAATCCGCAAAATAAACAATGTCTTGATCTAACTTGTATATTTATTTTCTCTAAAACAGGGAAATAGGCCCGTTACTGCAATTAACGAGAATTTATGGGATCACAAGGTAATTTAGTTTCACTAATATAATCAATGCAAGCATCAAGTGACATTCATGAGCAGGTAGAGCAACACAGAACGATCCTTTGTTTATACAGTGAACACATTTCAGAGCAGCTGATGTGATTCTGCACAGCTGCCTGTTGGTGTTGAACGAGCAATACTCAGCACAGCCTATTCATGCAAGAAACTTCATTGTCTAGAATATTCCACCCTTCTGCTGCACAGCCACAAATCGATTGGATTGTGGAAGGGTAGATGATATTATGATGATTAAACCTAATAATATAATCCTTTTCATAAGAGATTAAACGCAAGGAGCTCATAAGATCTGGCTGAGAAGAATTTGCATGCCACCCTGCAGCTCTTGTCAGGTGTGAAGTATTGTGAATTTATGCAGGGTTGACTCGTTACACATGTATTATCATGTTTCTCCTGACAAGAAAAGGGTGAACTGATAACAAGCGCAAGCTAATATTTAACCTCAAAAATTGTAATAAGGCAAAAGGTTGACCATTACTGTAATTGGTTAGTTAATGTGACACCAATCAGTCACAGCAGTGTCCTGTAGTGATATGCTATTTTTCATCTAAAACAAGTTTAATCAGCTTTTTAATATTTTTGTATAATTACTACCCTGTTCTAAGGACCTCATATTAATTGAGAAACTGCATAAAAATTAATAAATAGAAACAATATAAATGTAGATAGATAAATATGACAAATATTTGATTTTAAAAAAAAAAAAAAAAGTCATTTTTAACTATATTTATAATTATACACTACCAGTCAAAAGTTTAAACTAAGTAAAATAACTGTTTTCTTTTTGAGTATATTTTAAAATGTAATTTACTCCTGTGATTTCAAAGCTGAATTTTCAGTCACATGAACCTTCAGAAATCTTTCTAATATTATGATTTGCTGCTTTATAAAAACAGCAATAAATACATTTATTATTACAGTAATAAAAACATTTAATATTATTTTGTTGAAAACCACTGAGTAGAATTTTTGCAGGTTTCTTTGATGAATAGAAAGTTCAGAAGAACAGCATTTATCTGAAATACTTTATCATCACTTTTGATCAATTTAAAGCATAATAAAAAGTATTGATTTCTATAATTTATATTTATTATGGTATAGTAGTGTATAATGTTACAAAAGCTTTTTATTTCAGGTAAATGCTGATTTTTGGATCATTCTATTCATAAAAGAATCCTGAAAAATGTACTCAACTGTTTTAAATATTGATAATAAGAATAATAAAAAGCTTTCTAGAACAGCAAATCAGCATATTAGAATAAGTGATCATGTGAAACTGAAGACTGGAGTAATGATGCTGAAAATTTAGCTTTGATCACAGGAATAAATTACATTTGAAAGTACACTCAAATAGAAGGCAGTTATTTTAAATAGTAAAAATACTTCACAATATTACTGCTTTTGCTGTATTTTGGATCAAATAAATGCGAGCTTGATGAGCAGAAGAGAATTCTTTAAAAAGCAAAAACCTTACTGTTCAAAAACTTCTGACTGGTAGTGTATATTATTATTATTATATATTTAGCTATATATAATACATATATAATTCTTACAGTTTTCTTTGTATAATTATTAAGCTGTTCTTAAGACCACATGAAACTTTTTTTAAAGATTAAAAAAAAAAAAAGCTAAATAGTTATTTAAAATGGTAAAAATCTGAGGAAATAGTCAGTCACCTAATATATACAATTTTCTTAAAAAAAAAGAGATAGATAGATGGATTTAGATGATATATAATTAATATTTTAATAAGAAATATTTTATTTACTTTTTACACTCTTTACTTTTTGTGTGTTTTTTACTAAAAATACTGAAAAAAAATTCAAGTAACTAATACATTTTTTTAGGTTTGGTATAGTGTCAAATGTTGCATATTTACCATAAGAAAATAAGCAAAATACAAAATAATTGTACCATTTTTAATGTTCATGGTGGCCTCATGTTGACTCTTGTAAACGGATCCCTTTTTCCTCACAGTTTCATCTGATGAGATGAGCGTGCGAGCGGGGCAGGGTAGTGACGAGGTGCTGGTGTCACAGGCGGTGTGGGATTACCTTGCAGCTGCAGGACGACCCTGGTTGGTCGACTTCGAGGACAAGCAGGGACTGAGTGCGGACATCATCCGGCGTGGGGAGCGTGGTGGTTGCTGTGCCGTGCGGCTCTCCCCGGTGGAGGGCAGCAGCAGGGCCAGAACTGGAATGATGGAGGGGCCGGTTTCTCCTGTTACACGGAAAGCTTTCATAGACTTATGCCGCTGTGCCCGGAAAGAAATGACCAAACAAGAAGCAGCTCCTAAAAGGAAACGTTCCCTGTTACCATGCATGACGGCAATGGAACCCGACGGGGAAGGGAGTTTGTTGCCTCCTCCTCCCCCTCAACCACGGCGCTCGCAGAGGCAACAGCAGAAATACAGGAAAAATGCAGACATAGACACCTGTGTGGTTTTACCCATGCAACATGAGGCCGCAGCAAGGACTGGCACCGAATTAGCCATTGCTCATGAAGAAGAGAGCACCGTTTGCTCTATCTGCATGGGCGAAATGGTGGAAAAGACAACTCTGGACAAGTGCGGCCACTCTTTCTGTCGGTCCTGCTTAGAACAGGCATTTCAAGTCAAAAAAGCGTGTCCTGTGTGCAGGCTGGTGTATGGGCAGCTTATTGGTAACCAACCAGCCAATGGGACCATGATGGTTGAAAGAGACCCAGACTTGGAGTTGCCTGGCCATGAAGGTTATGGCTGCATATGCATTATTTACAGTTTCCCTCCCGGTTTGCAAGCGGTAAGTACTGCTTACAGACAGATAACAGCAGCGTGTTTTGCATTCAAATAACCACAGACCAGTTTTCATTATATAGCACATAAAAATTCCACATGGAAACCATAATCACACACTGTTATGTTTTAAAATTCTTTCAGCAAGAGCATCCAAACCCTGGGGTGAGGTATCCAGGCACAGACCGGGTGGCATACCTGCCAGACAGCCCTGAGGGAAACCGTGTCCTCCGCATGTTGCGGCGGGCCTTTGAGCAGCGCCTCATCTTCACCATAGGCACCTCCATGACCACCGGCATGCATAATGTTATTACCTGGAATGATATCCACCACAAGACCTCCATATGGGGCGGACCACGATGGTATGCAGTTTAATAGTTGCTTGCTAAATTATATCTGGGGAATCAGTGATACCACAGACATCTCTTCTCTGGTATTGCTTTTTGACTTGAACATAAAACTTTAAAATTTAAAGCCATTGGTTTGGGTGAGAGTCAAAATTTGGAGTTATCCATTACATTTTTCAAATAACATTTATGCATTTAATTGATCAAAAAGGCTAAGTTCTTTCATGAAACTCTAGACTGAGCTGGTTGATGGGTTCTTATTCACAGCGTTAAATGACTTGACACATATTGATTGGCTCATGTTGCATACGCAGCCAAAGAGCTTGAATTTAAATTGCATTACATTTAAATGGCTGGTTAGCATCCACTTGAGCATTTTGCAGCGTGCCTTCAGAGTTCCTCTGAAACCCTCCACCTTCCCCAGCTCCACTTGTATAGATCTGCTACGGGTTATTTTATTTGCTATTTGTGCAGCAGCAATGTGTCTTAAATACTCACAGTACTGTATCACCGTATGTCTTGGCAGTAGCAAGTTGCAGAAGCAATTCAGCAGCTGCAGCGTAGCAGATCTATTCCGCCAGGACCAAATACATTATGGGCCAGATTTACTAAACTGGGCAAAGTATCGTTGGAGCACAATTCCTTAAAAGCGCCGATGGGAGGGAAAGTTCTGCGGGTGATTTACTAACAATGCACACATTAAAGAACACAGACGCAGCGAGATCATTTCCATAATGACCAGCGTAATCTACCAAGAGCACCGCGAATTACCGCCTGCTTTAAGACATGCTTTTTTTGGCCGTTAAATAATGGCACAAACGTTAGTAAATGGCGTTGCTTGATTCGTTTTAATACTCTCCTCCCATAAATTTTGTGTCTGAAAGGGAAACTCATACAAATGTATATTCAGTAAGGTCAGGCACAAAAACAACTGTGTGCACACCTTTTCAGCACTAATTCTTCTCTTTAGCAAAACCTGACAGTACTATTTTAACACCAAAAGACGGTTTGCGCTGGCACAAGCTGTTAGTAAATCTGGCCCGAACATTGTCATTTCCATTAACATGCTAAAATCTTCTGAGGGTTGTCATGATATAAATGCAGTAAAAACAGTAATATTGTGAAATATAATTACAATTTGAGATATGTTTTGTATTTTAAAATTTCATTTATTGCTATGATGGCAAAGGTGAATTTTCAGCAGCCAGTCTTCAGTGTCACATGATGCTTCAGAAATCATTCTAATATGCTGATTTACTGCTCAAGAAACATTGCTTATTATCAGTGTTGAAAACGGTTGTGCTACTTAATATTTTTGTGGAAAAACAGGAATAGAAAGTTCAAAAGAACAGCATTTATTTGAAATAGAAATCTTTAGTACAGCCACTTTTGATTAATTTTAATGCAACCTTGCTGAACAAAAAAAAAACATTTACCGACGCTAAACTTTTCATAGTGTATACATTACACTATACATTTATTAAATACATTTTAATATGAAAAGGCCAAAGAACTTTAACTTAATATTGCTTTTTTTCAGCTTTGGTTATCCAGATCCTACATACCTTGTGCGGGTGACAGAGGAACTGCGAGAGAAAGGAATAACAGCTGATTGATTTGTGTCGAGCACCTGAGAAGTTTAAAAAGAATGGCAAAAGTGTTCACTTGACCACAGTTTCTTCACAAACACACTGTGTCGAGTCAAGCCACAGTCATCTGCTGCAGCATTGATTTGGTCAGGACGCTGTTTCACAGTATTTCATTTCAGTCTTTATGTTTAGCTTTGTTCTTTAGTTTACTTGAGTGAAGGCAGCGTGTTTCACATACACTATTTTCTTTGGTACAAACCTGGGGTGCACTTTACTGAGACAGATTGTTCAATATACTCAGCTGAGTTTAAGATACCCTCTGGACAGCTAAAATGTGAATGTCATGAAGGTGTACACGATTCCTCATCTACAGTACAAACCTCCTCTAGAATCACTGGGCTGCTGGCCTCCCTCTCCTAACTCAGTTTCTTCCAAACAAACTATCCTTCAGAACAGCTGATGGTAACATCTGGATGGAGACAAATGAGGGACAAATGGCATAGCACAGTTAAATGGGTACAGCTGGGACAATCCCATACAACCTTTTTTTTTCTAGTAATCAGCACTAAGAGGCACTTTGCAATGGAGGTAATCTTTTTATTATGAGAATTTAAAGTGGATTCTGCCTGATCTTCCAGAGTGCAGGATCTAGAGAGGTTATTTGTGGGCCTTTCTAATTATAAGGTCCTAGTAAAAGAGATGCAAGTCGATTTCAGTTTGTCCTAGCTTTTATCACTTACCTGTCATTTCAATATAATGTGCATAAAAAGTAATATTTTTTGCTTTGTTTGTTGGGGTCCGTTTTCCCTAGTTTGTATTTTTAGGCTGTTTACGGATTTTTTGTGTTAAAACTTCTGTCACATATATCTATATAAAATGATGTCAAAACGAAAGGGCGTTTAAACCACTTAAACCAAACTAAAACGTCATAGCTCTAAACTTTGCTGTTACCATTGTGTTTATGCCTCAGACTTTGAGCAAAGCCTAGCACAGTTTATTTTGAAGAATCAGCGGATTTGTCCATACAAAATTTGCTGAAGTAGAAAATAATTCAGTAACGCAGCAAGTGACTCTCACGAAAATACGCCCAGGTCACATTTAACCCCAAAATCAAAAGAAACAAATGAGAAATTATATTTTGCATTTAGCTTATTTTAGCACTATTAAGATTTTTTTTTTATTTATTTTTTTACTTTTTTTCAATGTAACATTATTTTCTGATAATATTTTCATGATTCAATTGGGATAAATTTTCCTCCATATTTCAGTAACTATTTTTTGTTATATCTGTTATTCTCAATTATAATTTTCATTACTATAACACATATTACTGTAAAACAGTAATGCACTTATTGTTAGCATAAATTAAAGACTTCATTTAAATAATTGCATTTCATTTTAAATAGCTAAAAATAACATTTTGAAATATATTTATAATAAATGACACCATGCAAAACCCACAAAATGACTTTCTTTGAGCCAAATGTATTTACTTTTTTTTCCCTTTTGATTTCGGTGTGTGAGATATGACCTAGGTTTTGTGAGATTCATCCAGATATTTTAAATATATGCTAGGCTGCTGTCGTCCATGAAGCAGATTTATCAAATTTGTTTTGTATTTCTCTCATTGAAATGTTATTGTGCCTTCTGCTAAAGGTCACAGCCTGTTATAACTAACGGTACTCATTACTTGTTGGTATTGGTTCGACTGTCAATATGAAGCATTAACCTTATAGCAGTCTTTCAGCTTTACGCAAAATGCATCATAATTTAGAAAGCGTTGATCAGGTCTCAAATTGTTTTGTGCGAACCAAAACATTTACTTTGTGTTATGTTTTTTTGTGTGTTTTGTTAGAGGTTGTTTATGTTTTACACTATCATTTAACAGAAAACGGTATCAGATTTGAGTTTTATTTTGCTACCATATTCTCTTTCTCTCACCTTTATGTTATGAAGGACCAATTCAATCAGGATATGTAGGACTTAAGTGTTACTGTCATGCAAAATTCTATGCACTTCAAAATCAGATTTATAAAAATAGACCTCTTCAGATGACTGATTGTTCAAATTAAATAATTTGCCTTTATAGTTGTGTTGATTTGTATTACATATTGAATTGTATGCTACAATTAAAATGTGCTTTACATTTTCATACTTGAATAAAGGGATTCTGTTCTGTTACACTGTGTTGGTTATTATCAAGTTCAACTTCTCAAGGTAGTCTGCTTATCTCTGTAAATGGCAATATGACAGTGTTCTGTAAATATGAAATAGCTACGACCTGCCAGGAATTGCAGCAGTCATGCTACGATTTGAGCATGTTTTACAACAAACTCCCTAAGAAAACCTTGATGTTAGTAATAAATGCTAACTAAAGGGATCTCTAATGTGTCATTATCAGAAGAATACACATTTTAATTGTATTACATTGAAATTTATTCAGTACAATTGATTTTGCAAGGGTTTGATATCTTTGAATATTCTCTTTTATATTTTTACTTCTTCATTAAATTTGTCTGTAAATCCCTAATGATAGGTTCCTATTGTGACAACATGCCCCTCTATTGTTGTTGTGTATTATTACAAAGTATGCAATTTACTGTATATTTTTTTCTGGGTAATAATGGTGGAGTTGTTTCAATTTATTAAGTATGTTTATGGACAGATTTTTTAATGTAAATTTATGAACAGAAATCTGGACCTAAAAACAGTTCGGTGCGCTGCTCTGAGATGCTCAACAGAGGGCGCTACTTCACCACTTTTATAAACTCGACTAAAGAGTAAACGCGTCGTGTATCTCATTCTGAAAATTAATATCTTAACATTATTTTGTTAACATAATAATCTAAACCCTGGAAATGGTATTCAAATATTCAACACAAACAAAGGAATTCTTCCTTCCTACTAGCCAGATTTCAAACAAAGGCCCATTTCCATCGTAGGCATCAGAAACCGCATGGCATCTCTGCTTCTGTCATCTGGAATGATACTCAGAACAGTAAATAGTATATAGTAAACGTACTATACCACACTATAATCATTTATATTAATCTCTGCAGCCGTTAATTCATTGCACAGAAAACCTGGAGGGTCAAAACTTTGGTAAATATGTATTTAGTGCATATTATCTTTCACCTTGTATTGTTTTGCTCATGCTTTCTGAGAAAGAGGAGATTCTACGCAACCACCTGTCCATGTCGGAATTTCTGTAATCTGGCCAGTTTTTACAAAACGACAGATGACTTTGTGCAAGCAAAAAGAAGAGATTAATTGGACACAGTTTTTGATGTCAAAAGACAACAAAAAAAGAACTTTCCATTCCATAATAAGCCATTTTATTTATCATATCAGTCTTAAGGCTAACACATTAAATCATCTTCCCAATATTTTTAATACTTGAGGGGGATTTTGGCAGAAATGCAGTGACGGGTGGTGCGTGATGAATTGGAAAACCCGTGTTGTAATGTGACTCGGGGCATTTCCTCTGATTATGCCAGTGAGCCCTTGAGCAATGCACTGAATCCCCATCTGCTCTACAGTCTACAGTAGTGCTGCCCTGACCCCTCTCTGCATCTGCGTGTTAGATAAAAGTATAACACTTGGCACAGGTAACCAAGTACTCTTGTCTCTGCGAAGGTTTAGGAGATCTACTGCATATTTTTAAAAGTTTAACTGTTGAAATGTCAGCATAATATTATACTGGGGTATATTAAGATGATTTAGATTATATATTTGGTTATTAATTTGTCCCAGCATAATTTGTTTAAAAATGTCAAAAAAAAATTATATACTTATATAAATGCATTAATTAATTTGAATTTGTATTTATTCATTTATTTATTTAAATTCATTTATTTACTTAAATAAAAATAATAAAAAGACAGTTTCTCTGGTGCACAGAGAATGAAATATACACTGGTTCACATTTATACAGTTTTATCATTTTCCATGTGACACAAGTAAATTGATTCAGATTATTTGATTCAGGTAATTGATTCAGATAATTCCCTCCTGCCTTATAATGTTAACCATCTTTTGCTTTTATTTTAATGTCAGCAATGGCTTTAAAGAAATGGTGTCATACTTTTCCAGACCTTTAATAATCTTGGGATAATTCATAAGCTCCAACATTAATACTCAGACTGAACAAGACCTTTGCATTCCCATGAATGTCATTAGTGGGAGAGATCTGGAGTGGCTCAGGTGTTTGATGCCCATGTGCAGGCTGGACCATGAGGCTTTGCAGTGGTATGAGCGCCATGCCGAAGCTTTTTTGGACATCTGCTGCTCTTCCATATCACGGGCCGGCCCATCTGGCTCAGCCAGGCTTTCCTCTCCACAAAAAAATTGTGGCTCCTCGTGCCAGGAGCACTCTTTTTCTGCCTTACTCTCTATATTCTCCCCTCCTTATATGTGCACTGAATGTTTGTGGTACTGCTTGTTTGCCTGAATAACACGCGTATGGATAATGATTATATGTTCAGTATGTTTAAAGATTTCTCATCGACGTCAAGATACCAAGATAAGTAAAACAGGTTGCATACACATCTAGCTCATATTTTCTTTTTGGGTGAGCTGATATTCTGAGTTTTTTTTTTTTTTTTTTTAAATATTTTTATTTTTTTAAATATTTGTTTGGAAAACTATAAAATGCATGCATGCATGCATGCATGCATGCATTTTATAGTTTTCCAAACAAATATTTAAAAAAAAAATAAAGAAATAAACAGAAAATGTAGCCTACTGCTAATTTTCTGCCACATTATCCATTAATTTTATAAACATGTTAACTCTAAAGGATAATGCAGTGCAGTACAAAATTCAAAATACAGATTAAACACTGATAAAAAAATCAATATGGAATATTACTTCATATTAATACAGTACATTGTGTTCTATTTTTTTTAGAGTGTGTAATATTAAAAAAATTAGATTTATACTTGATATTTTGAAATTGTGTGTGAAATGGTGCATAAAACAAGCCGGATTGTGTGTTCTGTGGTTTGGTTTGTCGCGTTTATTTCCCTGGGCAGTCTCACTCATGTCATTATCCATCTGCCTGCATGAAAGGTTGGGGGTTGCAAAGGGCAGGGAAACATTGAAATAAAGCCAAAATGCAAATATGATGAAATATGCAGGTATGAGTATCCCTATTGTATTTTGAAAATATAATAATAATAATAATCAGTGTTTGAAACTTTCAGAGTCTTAACAATCTGGTAGATAACTTCTGTGCTTTTATGAGTCTCAGGCATTGACATTTGTATACGCATTTTACTGGAGTTGTCCTGTCCACAGAGCTACCTTGTGCCCCTCCCTACTGTGCTCTTTAATTAGACAGGATCTGGGCTCTGACAGCCCTGGCATGCTGCTTCTCTCTCTCTCTGATTGTCTCTTTCTTTGTCTCTGTCTATCTGTCGCTCTCTATTTTCTAATCCCAGAACACCTCTCTATAGCACAGGCATCAATATGATACACTGTCTTTTATCTAACAATGGGCCCAGGGCTGGAAACCAAGAACCGGTTCACTTTTAAATAAAAAAAAAAAAACGGCTTGACCAGCGTAAAATTAGTAAATTTTTAGTAAATCAATAATTTACTGCATAGCCGGTGCAGTCCAACCAATAGCCTACCCAAACGAATAACTCTTATGAATCAAAACCATTCATCGCTATTAGCGTGATCCTACCGATTCCCGAGTTATTCTTATGAGCCGATTCTTTTGAGTGAATCCAAAACATTTTTAGAACAGGGTTTATGAAGTTAATTTAAGACTTTTTAAAAACCTTTTATAGTAATAAACACAATGTTGTATTAACTTTAAAATAATAATAATAATAAACTTTTATAATTTCCAACCAATCTCCATTAATTTTTAAATAGATTTACAAAATAAAATAAAATAATGAGGACTTTAACACTTTAATCTCTGCTCCCAACCAATGGAATATGTAAATTATTTTGCTATACTTCCGATCACTGCAAAAGTGTTCTTCTTCAGTATTTTTGTCTTGTTTTCTGCCAAAATCAACTTAATTTAAAAAAAACACGTTTTCATACACTATTGAAAGATATTTGTTCTTGTTTTAAACATAAGCTTATTTAATTTTGTTGAATTGATCAGAAAATAAGACTTAATATCTCCCTTTTGCCTCTCAAATAAATTTATCTTGATTTAATGAATGAAGAAGACATTCATTTTTAGCAATTAATTTAAGAGTCTTTGCTCTGATTTAATACTTTTTAAGTGCATGTCTTCTAGCATAGATGGTGGCATTTGTATAGGTTGATTCAATTGTATCATGACACAACTGTTTAAGTGCCAAAGAATGTAATGCATAAGTAAATGCACCTTCTGATTTTGAGCCGTGTATGGATTCTGCAGAGAAGGCCCTTAGATTCCTGAGAGATTCACAGACGGACTTCTCCATTAGGGCACGAGAGCAGCTCTGGCAATGACTGTACTTTGGCTGGATTTCCAGAAGACAGATTGGAAGCCTCTTGTTTAAAATGTTAATAATTAGCAAAAGCAAGTGTTACCACTTGTGAGAGTTAAAAAGGGATCTTCATTCCTCTGTGAGTATGAGAAATTAAAATGATGATCTGTAATTACCCTCAAACCTATTCTTAGAGCTATAGAAGACTATACAATGTCCACAGAGTGGATATCACTAGAGGGAAAATTGGACACAGAGGAAGCATTTGCTTGCAGGATGATGGAGCTGTGATGTTACTGCAAAGAAATACTGAATTACAGCATTTATGGATTTTAATACTATAAATTGTTTATTACGTTCAGTAAAGCCGATTAGATTCAGTTTTATGGGGATATAGAAAAGGGATGATATTTTGGTGGGCTCCAATGTGTTTCACTTCATCAGTTTGCCCCTAGCATATCATTTTCAGTGCAGGCATCAGGACAACAAGCATTGTTGTCCATAATTTATTTACTGCAGAGGGATGGCTGCACATCACTGCAAATGTCATATGTGTAAATCAATGCAAATATCATAAGAAGCATCTATAATATTCCACCCACTCAAACATATGTTTCCGTCAATATCTTTTGTGTCAGAGCCACCGAGATAGTCTTGATAGTCTACATCTTCAAGCATGGTATGATTGTTGGTGGCAGATTTGATGGCTCCTGCATCTTTGAAGCAACTGAGCATTGGACGTGTAACAGTTTTTGGTTACACTTTATTTTAAGGTGTCCTTGTTACACGTTACATATACTTGCAATTATAAGAACAATTATGCATAATTACATGCAAGTAAACCTATAAACCAAACCCTACTCCTAATCCTAACCATATAGTAAGTAGTTAATTAATATTACTCAGTACTTAAATTACACTAGGACACCTTAAAATAAAGTCATTTTTTTCTAAAATTAATTAGGGTTGAGATGATTATAACAAAAATATTTGAAATATGAAATAATGTCAGCTGCACATCCAAAACAAGTTGTTGTTTATGTGTCGGTACATCAACATTGCAAAAAATGCTTTTCTTACTTAATTTTTTTGTTTTGTTTCCAGCCAAAATATCTAAAAATTCTTGAATCAAGAAGTAAAAATGATTGTCTTGTTTTCAGAAAAAAAAAACTAAACAAATCAAAATTAAGTGAGTTCTTGCTTAACAAGCAAAATAATCTGCCAATGGGGTAAGCAAAGTCAAAACAGAAAACAAGATTATTGATTACCCCATTGGCAGATTATTTTGCTTGTTTCAACTCACTTAATTTTGATTTGTCAAGAAAATCCTTCTTGATTTAAGAATTTTTAGATATTTTGGCTGGAAAAGCATTTTTTGCAGTGAAGACAGTGACTAAACTGCTTGATTTACAGACACATAAGCAACAAAGATTTCCCCACAGTTTTACATTGTCCAACAGGTTCAGTGGATCCTCTGCAGTGAATGGGTGCCATCAGAATGAGAGTCAAAAAACCTAATAAACAAATTCATCATGTAACGATTTTAACTTCAAACTTTTGCATCTGGCAAAAATATGAGTCATCTATATATTATATTGCTTTCTCCAGTGATAAAGTCAAATATGCACAGATAAAATACCATTTACAAGCAAATGTCTGTGGATTTTGATGTGAGAGGACAACAGGGGATGGACTTTTTCACTGGAGGAAGCATTGTTATGGATTACGGACTGGTATTTGGTTCAGAAGCAATGATTTGAAGTTAAAGTGCCTTGATGATGGATTTGTTTCTTATGCAGCTTTTCACTTCACAAGTCGTGATAGCCTGGATTTATGTGGATTACATGTGGAATTGTGATGTTTTTATCAGCTGCTTGGACTCTCATTCTGACGGCACCCATTCACTACAGAGGATCCATTTGTGAGCAAGTGATGAGATGCTAAATTTCTCCAAATCTGTTCTGATGAAGAAACAAAGTAAAGTCATCTATGTCTTGGATAGCCTGGATGGATGAATTAGTTTACTAACATCCTGCAGATTTTCATTTTTGGGTGAACTATTCCTGTGAAGTAGATTTTTTTTTCTTTCTATTAATTGCTCAGCCATTAATTGAGAATGGTGCAGTAGTTCATATTTTGGATTCATATGAGCAAAATATGAGAATTTCTCCTCACTTCATGCTGCCTGTTTTTGGCATTGGCCTCTTTTATCTCCAACAGGCATTCTTTTTTTGGTTGTCTGGTGATTGTCTGAATGGGGCTGCTTTATTTATGACTCCAAGTACATGGCCAACATTAGCAGGGCCTTTAGCCTAATGAGTCGTGCAGACGATTGGAGAGATGGCCCATGGAGCTGCATTGATGGAACTGTAAACAAGTTCGCTATATCACTAGAAGCAGTTACTGTTGGTTTTAGGCATCACCAGTCACCTGAAAAGGCACATTATCTCACATTTTCTCACATAGGAAATATGTTTTGTTTCGAATCTATAGTGGTTTTCAGACTATAGTTTAAACAGAAATAGGTCATGCTGAAAGACTTACAGCCACAGACAATGCAAATGCCATGACCTATGCAGCCAGGACATATAAATGTCATCTAGCTTTGTTTAGGTAAACTAGATGTTCTGGGTTGAACATATTGTTTAGCCTCATGATCAGATTAAATCCAGTGTGTTTATGGCATTTCTCCTCTGATTTTCTTCGTATGATCTCTTTGTTATTGTTAGCCATTCAGCGTATGAAAAATGTATGAGAGGAGCTCTTCACATCAGTGTTAATATTCACACCATGCATGGATGCACAATCCGAGTGACTATCTGTATCTTGTTGGATAAAGACATTGGAACAAGGGGAAACGTTCTCCCTGTGTACGTCTTCATGTTCCCATGACAACAGGCTTACCGCTGTGAAAACGCATGAAGACAAGGATTATATCTGTTCGTAGGGAAAAACAAATCTACAAAGTAAGACAGCTCTTGGTTATTTGGTCTGTATCAATGCGTCGTTGAGAAAGATGGAGTGTTCATAAAAATACAGAGGATGTTCGCACAGACACGAAGCCAAAACAGACCTTGCTGCAGGTTGAGATGATGAATATTTTATGTACTTACATGGAAACCACACTTACTGTGGTGTACTTTGATATATATGGAGTCCACAAGTCTGGGTGAAATGCTTATATTTTATGCCACAATTTTCATTACAAATTATATTATCAGCATAAATATTTAAGGTAAAACCTGAATTTTAAATGATAATTTCGGAATATTGTTTTACTTTAGTTTCTTTAGAAATAGTGCAGAATATTAGATACAATACATATTTGTTTTTCATTTAACATTTTACTTGTGTTATGTAAAAGTATTAAAATTGTCTAAAAACACATAGTATTTTTTTAGACAATACTCCAAACCAAAGTGAAACTGTGAAGTGAAAAGCAGCAGTGAAGCCTCATGAAAGCTACATCAACTCCCAAATACCAAGAACATGACTTGTTTTGGATCCCGTCAGCAGCACGGAGCATAAAGTCACTCTGTGTTTCTTACATAACCTCCTTCAAGCTCACTTTGTGCTTCACTTCCTATGTAGTCCTTGTGAGTACATGGAGAAACATCCTCCAAATGCTTGTTCAGGGAGTGTGATTCCTAATCGCAGCCCTGTCATTGGGCTTTAACATCAATTCTCACTCAGTCCAGTTCCTCGATCCTCAGCTTTTCCATAAGAGCTGTGCCTTTGAGAGCCATCCTCAGTCCGACAATAACAGGAGCTATTTTTGTGCTTTGAACCGGATGGGTCAGGCAACCAGCTGACAAGGTGGAAGTGAAGGTCTGACACAACATAATACTTTCCCACAGTGTGTAATGCTTTCCAAGTTGAACTCCTTTTTACTTAATGGCACAGAGGTAATTTAGGGACCTTGAGGTGATAAAATCACATGGTTCTTCACACCACACATCCTGTTCTGAGCTGTAGCCACATTGGATTTTTAAAAACAATTATTACGCAGCTCTGTGGAATATCAATCACGATATTCGGTGGTCAGTTTCCTAATTTTCACTGTTGTCACTTATCTGGAAACTAGATCTGGAGCTACTTTCACACCACAGACTTGCTCTGACATTTCATGCAAATGCAATTTGCACCACTTTGAACCTCAGAGGACTTTGGTATTAATATTACTATCGTTGCAGTTTTCGTCTTGTTGCTAGAATGATTGTTTTGGACATTTTAAGGGGCCATTCACACAGAACACATTGTCATGTTTAAAAAAACAGTCTGAAAAAAAGTTGCATTTTTTCAAAGTTGAACTTATTGTAACTTGATCGACACATTTTTAGAACACTATGTAATGTGTGAGACGCTGCAAAGTAGCAAAACGATGGCTGAAAACAACAGCGAAATGCAAAAATGTGTTCTGTGACACCTAATTTTATCTTATTGGAAGACTTCAAATCTAAACAACCTAAATAAAAACAAAAAACAATATTTCATGTAAGCATAGTTATTTGGTGAGTATTCATGTTAGGGGCTGTTCACACAAAATTGTTTTTGTACTCCACTGCACTGCTTTTTTCATTGTTTTTCTATGCAAATGTACTAGATTGATGTGTTTAGGCCGGTTTACACACAACTCATTTCAGCTTTTAAAAATGTAAGACGCAGGGCAATGGAACAGACCAAAAAAATGCAAGGTCTTGAGGTTTCTTAGTAGAAGACCTAAAACCTAAATATAATTTCAGCTCAATCAAATATTTCAATATTTCAAGGGCGAGTTGTCCTTGTTAGGAGCCGTTCATACAAAATTTTGTATTCCACTGCACTGCTTTTCCATTGTTTTTTTATGAAAACATAAACTAGATGAATGTGTTTGGGGAGCTCATGCAGAACGCATTTCTGCGTTTAAAAAAGTGGAATGGGAAAAAACAACAACAACAAAAAAGATGTGTGAATGCAACGATCAAAGACAACCGTCTAGTGCATTTACATGGAAAAACAATAGAAAAGGACCACAGTGGAATGTGTTCTTTGTGAACAGCCCCTTTGACCATTGCACTTGCATCATTTGCAGTGTGTCGCGCATGACATGGTGTTTTAAAGACACAGCGCATAAGTTAAAATAAGTTTAACTTTTAAAAAACGCTTTACAATGATCTTTCTGGTGCAAACCTTCTTTGCATCGCTAGGCATTTTTTAATTCCACTGCCATGCATCTCACATTTTTAAACACAAAAACGCATTTTGTGTGAACGGCCCCTTATGTGGGATAATGTACAGTCAGCCAGTCATCACTGCAAAATAAACCCAGACAGGGTGACCCCCAACGCAGAGCATACATAACTTACATTTAATCCCATCATGGCACTTGAACTGAAAAAGCGTATATGTGCATTTGGGTGAGTTGTCTGGGTTTGACAGGGATGAATCATCCTGGCCGTGTTCAGTACACAGTAGTTTACCCCCCTCCTTGTTGTTTGGCAGATTTACTTTCAGGACACGGTTGGTCATCGCTTGAGTGCTCGCCTATATTTCGTTCTTTCTCTTTCACTTGGAGGTAATGAGAACAATGTCAGTAAACCTGACTTGTGACTTGAATACACGGCTTTGCTCCGGCTGCCCCACTCAGTGCATTCAACACCGTCACATTCTGCACATCAGACCTCGCTGCCAATGCCGCAGCCTTTGTGTGCACCGTTGCCTAGTGATGGCACGAGGAAAAGCACAATGCGAGTGTGTGCGTATCTTTACTTGTTTGTGTGTCTTTTCTTCAGGTTGCTCAATATACTGTTTCGGGTTATGCAGAGCAGGCATGCGGATATTGTTATAATCGGAAACAATATTTAATTAGACAATTAAATGAGCGGCGGTATGAACCACCCAAATAAATACACACAGATGAAAAGAATCACAGCTAAATTTGCGATTACTCATCCAGACAGGAAACACGGAAACACTTGACTTGCTTGACTGAATCATGGGACAGGACATACCGGTTAATGTGTCTGGATGTGTCCTAGAAACACAAGGAAGATTTTAGTGCTTCTGTTGCAAAACAACGGAAGAAAGCGAGCCTGGCAGAGCTTCAGGAACGTTGAACAATTGATCATGTCTGCATTTGCCCTATAGAGAGCGAGTGGGTGGACAGGGTGCTCATGGGAGACTACGGGATCAGACTACTGTCAGCTGGTTGCAGGATGATTAAAGGAGCACACACGTGGAAAAGACATTTTGCTTGGGTAAACAAAATTGTTTGTAATGTTTGTTAACATTCCATGAATAAATTCGAGCCATTAAGAGAGGTTTAGGGTAATTCTGAAAAGAAAATTTGGATAGAAAATGAACAAACAGAGCATTAAACCTGGAATATTTATGCAACACTAATCTGTTAAGATTCTACAACTAATACCAAGAATAATATTGGTGATTTGTTAAATTTGAATTATAGTGGGGTCCAAATATCTGGAATTCAAAATATATTTTAAACTTGGAAATGAACAAAGTTTTAGGATTTTAAAAACAGAATGTGTTTAAAAAAAAAAAAAAACAAGTACATAAATAAATTTAAAAATTTTGACGTACACTGAAAATTAATCTTCAGCAGATTTTTGAGTTTGCTTAACTTATTTTTGTGGGAGATTCCCAATTTTTTTGTTGTATAAACTTAAAACGACAAGTTGAGAAAACTCAAAAATCTGCTGAAGCTGGTTGCCTTAATTTTAAGTTGGCTCAACTTTTTGTTTTTACAGTGTAAAACAAAGATATTCTGCACTATTTCTAAATCACTAATCATGGTTTTACAACCTGAGACATTTTTACATAACATGTTCTTTTGTAATGAAAAATGTTGCATTAAATTAGAAAAATTTAAATTAATAATATTAAAAATGTCAATATCCCAAATAAAAATACAACCATTAAAATCATGATGGTTGAAAATCGGTTGAATTGATATTTAATTCAGAGTATTAAAACTATTTTTAATTACTAATTAATTTGAATGACCAAGAAATCATTCTACCCATCAATGACCAAGAAATCAACCGCATGATTTTCCCCATTACAAAAATATTCCTCAAATTTGTGTCATTCATATTTCAAACATTTTAAGAGAAGACGACAATTAATTAATTAAATAAATAAATGTATCACTAAATATTACTATCCTTATTTTAAGTATTTTATTTTCAGTATTCTAAAAGTCTATTTCATTTCGACATTTGTATGATTCTTCAGTATTACAGGGTAATAGTTGCTCTGTGGGGTTTTGAATCGTTTTTGTTACTGGGGTAAATGCAGGGCACATGTTATCCTTGCAGCTCTGCACGTCTGCTTCATTAGTCCGCCCAGAGCACACAGACGCTTATGGACCTTCACAAATGGAGTGCCAGATCAAATATGTCACATTATCATTGCACGAAAAAATATATATTTACATACGCCGCTGAAATGTTTTGGCCCAATATAAAAACATCAATGCTGAGAGAGCACAAAAGAGTGACACGCCGTAGTAAGACAGAGACAGTAGTGATGGCTGCTGATGATCTTGCTGGGCCCTGCACTGCGGCAGAGACTGTGTGTGAGACAGAGAGAGGGTGGAAGTGTCTGTGGGTCTGCTGCAGAGGCAGACGGCTCATCAGTAATCAGAGAGCGATGCTCGCTTTCCCTCCTCAGGAGGTGTGTGTTCACACACATTCAGACAAGGATAAGATACCCTAACCGAAACAGTGATCTGCTTTTTAGGACTGCAGCTCACCGTTCTTTCAGAGACACTTTGAGAAAAGACCCACCTGTCAGAACAAGATCAACAGTGTCAACAGGCTAAGATCAACTAAAAATGTTGATTTTGGCCATCCTTCCCTAGAGATGTAGACCTTGTTGACTGTATCCAACAATTAAAATCATACGTCAAAATCATATTTGTCACATTATCTGTTGAATTGATATGCAATTGAGTGTATTTAAAACACTTTTTTCTTGCTTTTTTTATTAATACTTAGTAAAATATTTTTATAAAATAAAACATGAAATATATTTTTCATCTATAACTATTTTAAAACTTTTAATTCATTTTAATGGCCAATATATATATATATATATTACCTGATTTTACCCATTACAAAAGTGATCATTCCTTAAATTGTTATCATCCGTGATCTGAACCATTTCTACAACAAAACAGGAAGATTAATAGTGAATAACTGAATGTTCTCAGTTTTACCCAAGTTATTGACAAAATACTATTAAACAAAAAAAATTTTTTTATTTTGTTTTATTTATAGATTATATAGTATACATCCATTACTAACATTATTATTATTATTATTATTATTATTATTACTGAATCATTATTATTAAATTTTACTTTAAATATAACTTAAAAGTCTATTTAGTTCGAATGATTTATTGCTAGAAAATGTTTGCTAGAACATTTTTTTTTTGGAAAAATTCTTCTTGACACAAATAGTCTCATTTTTAAAATTATCTTTGTGACTCACTTTCATATCTTTTAGACTCAAATGTCTGTATAATGATTAACTATTAATAATAATAATAATATAATCACTACGTAACTAAATGTAACTTATGAGGGCAATGTCATTGCAACAAGCAAATGATTTAAAATAAGCTAAAAAAAGAAACATTTTGGTTTCCTACCAAGCTATTTTGTCTGGTTCTCAGACTGTGCCATGATGCCTGTGGCCCTAAACCATATCCGTTCATAGCCGAGTGAGCAATTCCTTTCCCTGTGTCTGTCCAGATGTTGGCCTAATTTGCTATGACTATCAGCGTATGCAGTTACAGCTCCCTCTCCATGTGTATATGTGTAAGTATATGCTCCTGTTTTGTGCTAGCGGACACTAGAGCGGGCTGAGGTGAGACTGGACCCTTAGGTCCTTGTACTTTCACTGCATGTGTCTAGCATGGCATTTAACAATAACCTAGATCCTTCTAGCATGCTTTCATAAGTGCTGTTGAGTGGATCAAAAGCACTGCAGGTGTTCAAGAGGTCAGAGACCCCGTAAACTCACTGATTTGAAGCAGGAGGGTAGTGCTTTTGATAAACTTCCACACTGACATCACAGAAGATTGTAAATAAAAATTATTGGAGTACATTTTACAAGACTATTTTAGTCTTTATATTTCAACATTTTATTGTTTAATTCAGTAACCCTTTCATACAGTCTTTGCTGGTACATAGAGATCATATGTGAACAAGATTATTCTGATGTAAGAAATCTGTTTTGGGTCAGTCGTAAAGCTCTGTCAGAGATGTTGACAGTAAGCTCCACTGCTTTTAAATTTTTTTCTATGTAAACATGAGCTAGACAGACATCGTCTTGCGCATAAGACCCTGTCAAACTTCCCTTAAAGGCCAGTCATTTCACTCGTTGGTCATCTTTGAAACGCCTTGCAGGCAGCTATTTCAGTCATGCAAGTATAGCATCTATCTCTTTGAATGAGGAAACATATTCTTCAGATCTGTTTACCGAGGTTACAGTTAGCCTACATTTCATATTTGAAATCACCAATGAAATCTGATAACACCTGTCTCTAAAATTTTGTTTCTTCTACTCAAATAGTAGCCTATTGAATTTTTTTTTTTTTTTTTTTTTTTTGTGGTAGCTGTATAGCATCTCTGTTAAAGAGTTATCTGGTGAAGTGGTTGCCGATTGCAGAGTTAATGAAAGTTATCGTGCATTTTTATGTTCAAAGCGGGTGTCATAAATGTCAGTACACTGGAAAGATTTTAAAACAAGCAGAAATGCGGAATCTTTCATAAATTTGTATGACTTTACCTTTACGCTGTGGAAATACAAACGGAAGATCGAAGACAAGGAGCACAATGCTGAAAAGGGGCGGAGCTACATATGTATAAAAAAAAAAACAGGAGGCAAAAAGTACCAGGATGACCTATTACTTCTGGCGAGTTCCTGAGGTCAGATTTTCTTATTATTGGGAGATTAGGTCTGTATTACTTACAATTGTAGAAAGCATAACGGTCTATTTGGATCATGTGTGACGTAATAACCAATCACATTACAGCCTTGACGTCACTGAACTTCAGTTTAGAGTTGCGCTTATGGACACCATTGACCATAGGAATGAGTGAGATGTGCCGTAAACTGAATCTCACCTGTCGCAAAAAGTCAGTGACTTCTCTTATAAAACTGCATTTTTTTTTTCGGTGTAAACTCTAAAAACAGTTAAATCCAAAAGTATTGTTTAGTGTAAAACATGTTGAAGATTAGCTGTCGATTCATTAAATGATAAGCTGTTTCTTCTAAAAAGCTGTTTATTCAGCGCAGTGAAGCCTCTCCTTCACTGACTATGTTTACATGGACATCTAATTATTTACCTTATTCTAAATAAGACAGTATTACGATTAAGGTGTTTACATGAGTTGCTTTTAGAATATTCTTAATCAGAGTATTGTCTTAATCATGTTAAAATCGGAACATTGTTGTCCATGTAAACGTGTTCATTGACGTCCATTAAAAAAAAAACGGCCTCTGCTCTCCTTTTCCACGTAAGTTACTGCAAAAGCGGAAGTGTTAGCATTAGACATTAAGCTTTTTTGGCTAAAGCTTGCAGTGGCTTTGTTCATACTACCCATATTCATATAAAACACACTTTTTAATGGTCGCAAAGTTCGTTCAAATTCAAACGTAGTATCTACTCAGACAGTAGGCCTATGCGATTTTGGGCGTACAGTGACTATTTCTATAGCAAACAGAGCTTCTAACGGCAGTTACATGATGAATTTAGCTCTTTTATTTAGAGGGCAGGAGTGTTCCGCCATATTGCGAGTTGCACTTTCTTCCATTCATGAAAAATATAGTGTCTCGCAATTGCGAGAAAAAACTCACAATTCTGACATTTTTTCTCAGAACTGCGAGATATAAACTCGCAATTCTGACTTTTTTTCTCGCAAATGTGAGTTTATATTTCGCAATTCTAACTTTTTTTCTTTCAGTTCTGACTTTTTACTTAGAATTGTGAGATATAAACTCGTAATTGCGAGTTACAAAGTCAGAAATGCGTGATATAAACTTGCAATTGCGAGTTTTTTTGGGGGGGGGGGGGGGTCTCACAATTCTGACTTTATAACTCGCAATTGCAAGTTTATATCTCACAATTATGACTTTTTAACTCGTAATTGTATCTCAATTATGAGAAAAAAAGTCAGAATTGTGAGATAAAAAGTCGCAATAACCTTTTTTATTTTTTATTCAGTGGCGGAAACGGGCTTCCATACGTTTCCGCCACTGAATAAAAAGAAAGAAAGAAAAAAAAAAGGTTATTTCGACTTTTTATCTCACAATTCTGACTTCTTTTCACAGACTTGTGACATATAAACTTGCAATTGCGAGTTATAAAGTCAGAATTGCTAGATATAAAGTCAGAATTGCGTGATATAAAGAAGCAATTTTGAAATTTTTTCTCACAATTGCGAGTTTATATTTTGCAATTCTCATTTTTTTTTCTCAGAATTGTGAGATATAAACTCACAATTGCGTGTTATAAAGTCAGAATTGCGAGATATAAACTAGCAATTGTGAGTTAAAGTCCAGTTTTGAGAGGGAAAAAAAGACTGATATGTTCTCAGAATTGCGAGTTTATATTTCACAATTCTGAGAAAAAAAAGTCAGAATTGCGAGTTTATATCTCAGAATTATGACTTTTTATCTCGCAATTGCGAGTTTATATCATGCAATTCTAACTTTTTTCAGAATTGCGAGTTTGTATCACTCAATTATGAGAAAAAAAGTCAGAATTGTGAGATAAAAAGTCACAATAACCTTTTTTATTTTTTATTCAGTGGCGGGCTTCCATACCTTACACCTGTGCAATAGCATCTTACTGGTAAAAAGACAAAACACTGTTGCTTGTGTAAACAGCACATTTGTGTATTTTCCAGAAAGGTCAATCGGGCAATTTTACAACAATTTCTCAGGTTTAATTTGTAAAAGGGGTTAATAGTGTTACTTGTGTTTTTTTTTTTGTCTTTTTTTGTGAAACCTTCTAGCATCTTCTGAGTGAAAATGATTTCTGCACAATTTTGTAGTGTGTTTGAGTTTAAAATTTAAAGTCATGCTAGTCCTCTGTAGCACACTAGATTAAAACATTGTAATGCACAAAAAGTAATTTCACAGATGGTCAAGGGACTTAACGTCTGCAAATAGCTCCGCTATAAACAAACATCACGCTCCTACTAGCACTTCTTTAATCTAATGTTCTGCTTTGTTGGATAAGCCTTGAGAGATGTTGCTTTCATAATGGAAAGCTCATTTTACATGCGCTCAATGAGTAACTTCATTATGGTTGTCTTTGTAGAGCTGTTTCCCGGTGAGATTGGAAGCTGGGCTGTGTGGAAGTCTCTTGGCTGATGAGTCGGGGTCTCCACCTCAGCCACATGGCCTCCTGGCAGCATTCCTCTTTTGGGCACTGGCAGCAGCTTGTGACCCATGCCCCTCCCAGATGTTGTGTCTTGAGACAGATGTGCACCCCAGCTCGATATCCAAGGAATCTAGGTAAGTATGTGGTTAAGGCGGGAGATGTCTTATACTGGCTGATGAAAGGGAGGAACGTGCCAACACGACAGCCCACCTGGCATCCAAACAGTCGATAAGGGATGCTAACAGAAGGAGAGCTTGTATTTTATTGATGGATTTGTGTCAACTGTAAAAATGCCACAATATTTGCTGAATGTAAGACAATTAATTAAATGTCATTAATTGATAAATTTACCTACTTGCTTAACACCAAACATTAGAACGGTTTCTGAAGGATCATGTGAGAAGACTAGAGTAATGGCTGCTGAAAACTCATTTTTCAGAGGAATAAATAACATTTTTAATATCAAATTTAAAAAAAAAAAATTATAATTTGTAATAATTTCACAAAAATTACTGTATCTTTGATTATATAAATGAAGCCTTGGTGAGCGTAAGAGACTTTCAAAAATAAACAAAAAAATCTGATTACCTATATAATATAAATTAAGCAACCTTAAGTTTGCGTACAATATAAAATTATTTATGTAGAATAATAAAATGTATCTATATAAAAAGAAAAAGACAAATGAAGCAAAGAAACACCATTTTTCGGCAACTTTTCAGTTTTCCTTGGGTAGAAATTAAATTAAATATTTTTAAATTCATATTTAAAGAGTATGAATACTTGAGTACACCCAATGAAAAAAATTGTAACATGTAACTCAGCCACTGGGGGTTTTTATACTTTTATAATTTTTCTAATTTGCCTTCAAAGCATAGGGTTTAATATAAAATAGCCTACTAACATAAAAATACTCAAATAAAATACTCATACACTAAAGTCATGTGTGCCACACAAAGGCAAGCTTTATTACTGGAAAGACAAAGGGAGAAGTCATTTTAAAAATAACATTTTGAAATAAAACTGTGTGAAACACAAAACAAAATAGTTACCTCAAATAATGAATCCAAATAAATAGTACTAAGCAATTTTACATCAAGCACATCTTTGTCAATCCACAACAAGAACAAATATTTAATCTTGTGACATTCTTTTAAATGTCTTACAAAGATTACAAAACAGGATATGTACAACTGAAGAACTAGAGGACATGCTTGAAATGTATTTGTTCCCAACATTGTGCAATGACAGCATAATGACTGAATGTCCATCTCCATCTGGGACGCCCACATTACCCAGAACTTAAACAAGTAAATCGGCAGCTACGATGTCTGACCAGCCATGTGACATGTATACACGCTGTTTATACTCCCTAGCACCCAAAATTCATCTTCCGTTTCTTTATTTACGTGGCCACTAGACAAAGCAAAAAAGAATTTGGTGTGTGATCACAGCGGCAGAACTTGTAAACAGCCACAGCGGCTGCTCGCATCTTCTCTTCCGCCACTGATGATTGAACAAAATGAGAAAAATATTGACTTCAAGTATACACAAATAAAGCAAAAACAATTATTTGAACACCAGTTCAAAAATGGAAAAATAGCTTTCATTAAACAGGACCAGCCTGTTCAGTTTTATTCCAAAAGTCAGCTTCCGTTTCCAGTTTGACCTCGCAGTTTCACAAACATCAAAGCCCTTATCAGGTCAGCTGATCCATATTTTTAAAAGGTCCAGTCTGAATTTCCTTCCAGTCCATCTGCTCCTCATGCATTAACCTCCCTTTATGCTCATGAACAGAACACTAATATTCCTATTTGGTTGAAAAGGAGAAGGAAAAAACCCAAAAACGTGTTGCACTCCAATGGTCATATTCTCATCTAATTACTTTAACAAAATCTGAACAGAGTCACAATATATTGGCTTGTTTTTACAGCAGTGCTGATGTAAATCCACATAAATATACGTATGTCCACAAAGCAGTAGCATGAATTTATAATAGCCTTTTTTTGTTTTAATTATTGCCACTGTACACACTTTGCATTATAAGCACTTGAACCATAATTATTGCTTTGTGGTGGAAAGCAGACTTCAAGATTAGCACTTTGCACAAGAAAACATGTTTTTTTTCCATTGATAATCAAGTTTAGAAACACATTGGACGATATTATCCACAAATATTTCAGCTGCTAGTGCTGCAAATGAGCATGGAGGCAATGAAACGGGAGAATCTGCTGCTCGATGACAGAATGCTACATAAGATATATGACAAACTAAACCCAAGCTGGTCTGATCTTAAACATCTCAAACCAGGTGACTTAAAAACCTTCTTGCATACATTTTGGTTGCAGAAATCCTCAACATAGTGCTACGGCATCTCTGGAGGTCACTTTCAGGAATGAAAGCTTATTCATCATGCCAAATTCGATCCGACTGAGCCCTCGCAGAACTAGCGCAGGGATCCCTTTGCAAATTCATGGTTGCCTACACTAGAAAGCAGCAGGAGACGTTAAGATACAGATAATCACTGTAATATGTACCCCAGTCACACCCATCCCATCTCTCAGATAGCTATTGCCTCTAAAAATAGAAGCGTGTATATATCAGACAGTGTTCTAGTAGAGGAAAGAAGGGAAAATTGACTTTGGTAGCATCATAAATTGTCTTTTAACAAATATTTTTGGCCCGGTTTCCTCTATTCCTCCATCTTGGCGTTCAGATATGGGCGGCTCCCACTTAAAAAAAAAAAAAAAAAGTCACATTTTGCTTCCTACACTGCAGCCAATTCAACAATGCCAAATGGGCCGCCTTCTCCTCTACATGACCCGGGGCTTGCGCACAGCTCCACAGCGGCCCCAGTTTCACAATTTTAGTGCATACTGTAGGTATTTATTTTGAGACTTACACCAGAGATCCTGTATTTATATATTGAATAGCTTACATTGAACATTGGAACCTTTTTTAATACATCTGATTCCTATTTACTAAGTTGAATCATTCCGAGCTTCAACTGGCACAACGACAGCAAATCTCTTGGTAACAAGGAGTGAATAGATGACGGCTGATGATCGAATCTCGTTTGAAAAGCAAGATACAGTACTGAAAATACATACGCACTGTTGAAGAGCTCAGGACAAGGAGGACAGCGGGGTGTCCACTTGTTCTGAAAGGTGTTTCTTTGGGGGGTGAGGAAGGATTCCACACGACAATGATGTGGCAATCGGAACCCACCCCCCTTCCCCAGACCAAAGCGCAGGGAATGGTGTAGCTTTTGTTATGGGGGGGTGAAGTTCTTCACTCACATTACCGAACAACTCTTGGCCTTCTCCTTTTTGAAGGTGGAGGAGAGGAGCTCGGACTTGCTGGGCAGGTGCAGCAGGCGTTTGGACAGCCGGCGGGTCGGGCTGGGTTTGGCGAGCGGCTGTAGCTTGTTGATGCAAGCCAGCGCAGCTGTGCGGAACACGCTGTGGATGCTCTTCTCAGAGGTGAAGGCTGAACACTCCAGATAAGCCTCAGCGCCCAACTGTTTGGCCATGGCAGAGCCCTGTGATGAGAGATGGATGCACAAACTCAGTTCGCTATAGTTTCTCAGTCAGTGTTTTTAAAAGATGCAGTTCATAAATTCAAAAGTTTGTTCATGTCGTCAGTTATCTACATAGGTAGTTAAAATATCAAGGACATGTAACCAGTTAAAAAACATATATTTTATTAATATGCATAAATATTGAGCATAACAACAGCATTGTATTAAATTGTCACTGTACTGAAGCCATAGCAAATTATTTAAATATTATCTAGAAACAAATGTGTATCTTTTTTAATAATAAACTATTTGTATTATAAGATTTCAAAATATAAACACAGTTCAAATATTATATTTTTGAATGAAATGCTCTTATGCACTCCAAAACTGGATTTATTTGATCAAACATGCAGTAAAAACAGTAATATTGTAAAATATTACTACAATTTAAAATAACTGTTTCTATTTTAATATATTTTAAAATGTAATTTATTCCTGTGATGGCAAAGTTTAATTTTTAGCATTCATAACTCCAGACTTAAGTGTCACATGATCCTTCAGAAATTATTCTAATAAGCTGATTTGGTGCTGAAGAAACATTTCCTATTATCAATCCTGAAAACAGCTGTGCTGTTTAATATTTTTGTGGAAACTGTGATCATTTTTTTTCAGAATTCTCAGGTGAACAAAGGAAATGCAACCTTGCTGAATAAAAGTATTCATTTTTTATACTTGCCACAAATGTTTGTTTTACAGAGAATATTGCCTTAAAGTAAGCAAGATCAATGCGACAGGGCTAAGAAACAACTTGCGGCTGTACCTGCTCATGAGTGATGGGTGTTTGTTTCTGATTGGACAGCTCCATCAGCGTGCAGACATCCGTCCGAAGGTCCGTCTTGCAACCAACAAGAAGAATACGAGTACTGGGGCAAAAGTCGAGGATCTCAGCCCTCCACTGCAAAGACAGAAATATGCAATTCTAAGATGAATCAATTCTTGCAAAACACAGAAAACATATTTTTCTATATTTTAACTAGGGTTTTGCATAACAGCGATTATCATAATCTTGGTTTTTGAGTGCCAAGCACTTCTGGCAAGTATAGTGTGATAAATATTGCAACCCAAAAATGAAGTATAGTAAGAAAACAAAAACAAATTAATCATTCATAAAGTCTAAATTAAACAGACTTACTATACTTGAGATACTTTGTTTGAATTCACATTACCACAAAACATAGGTTACCTGGCAAAACATATTACAGTGAAGAGAGCACAACATAATAACGAGCTCCTGAGAATCAGGGTCAGTGCGGGGATTGAATATTAATAGGAATATCTAGTTACCTTCTTAAGTCCACTGTCAAAGATATCTGGGCGACTGATGTCAAAACAAAGGAGCACTGCATCAGAGTCACTGTAGCAGAGGGGTCTCACATTATCATAGTATGGAGATCCTGAAACAAGAGAGAGATGCTACTGAATAATACAATTCTGTGATGAGAGAAGAACGCTTTCTTACTTTGAAACATGCAAGAGTTACAATTCTTTTAAAAAACATGATAAAATGTTCTTTCCGTTGAGCCTCAAGTGCAGTTTGAGTGTCCTTGACATTGTTAAAATAATAAAATGCCCAAGACAGATGAGAGAACAACAACCTGGTTTCACAACACATTTAACTTTCATATGACGCATTTCAGAATGAAGCTGTTGATTGGGTGTCTGTGTCTGTGCCTTGTTTAAGTCAGCAGAAAACAAAATGTCATTTCAGACGTGGAAAATGTTTTTAAATGTTACATTCTGATACAAAAATTAGGAAAGCAAGCATTTTTACAATAACATTCATTGATAAAATCTAACAGTAAACCAGGAATACTGACAAAAAATAGTCCATTTTAGTTTCACATCTTCAAGAGTTTTCAAGAGTTTGGATAAATCAAAGCAACATTTAAAACCATTTCAAATGCTTTTAAAAATATGCATCATGACCCTGCATTCTGAGTCACAAAATAAATAAATAAAACTAGTTAAATGACTAATGAAACTACATTTTACACCATTTAAACTCTAGTTACAACTGTACACTTTACATTCTATCCATCCAGCCATCAATCTATTATTGTAACAAGAGTTTGAATAGTGTAAAATATTTAGAAGTTACCTAAATTTTATTTATAAAAACGTTAGTCTAAATTTATATATTCGTATTTTAAAGATCAGTTATTGCTTTTACTACTTGTGTATGAGTCTTTAAGCTAGAATTGAAGAGAAGCAGATCTGATGAGTGTGAACGTGCAGTATAAATCTGCAGCAGAATCAGACAAAGGCCGGAGGCACAGCTCCCCTGGTCATCACTTCATTTCCAGTCGGCTCAGCATACATCCTGTTAAAGCCCTCTCCCTCTCACTGCTTGCCATATTGGCATTTTAAAGGAGAAGAAAATGACAACTGAGCTCTAAATCCTCATTGATCTATGTGTCTCGCTCTCTCCCTCGATTTCTTTTTTCCAGTAGATTATGCAACTGGAGCGATAGGGCTGGGGTAGGCACTTCCTCTCGCTCTTGCTCAGAATCCTTAAGTAAGCCACCCACCCCTCCTATGCCCCCCCAACACATGCAATACCTCCAGTCCCCCTGTTTCCACAGCAACAGCCTTGGAGTCAACCATCTGCAGAGCTCCGTCTTCCTAAAGGCGTCCCTTAACTGCCTATCAATCATTTGATACAGAGCAGTGCCCACTGACTTGGCGCTGAGGAGATGCTGGGGTGGTGTAAACAGCCTTATATACACCTCACAATTGCAGAGTCTTCTTTTCTGGATTAATTTAGCCTCAGTTTCCTCCTGAACCTCACATGTAATGGTCTTTAGGTCTTTGCATGAGTCGGTGATACAACTGTTAGCACATGCACTGTAGAAGCCTCAAAGTTAGTAATATTGATTAAACTGCCATTGAAAATGGAGATTACTACTCAATAAAATAAACTTTTCAGTGTAGCCCAAGTAATTCCCAAATGAATCATGCTTATGAATTGAATCAGGTTTTCTTCTTTTTGGTAAATCTATAAATCAAGCATGTCCAATGCAAGACCAGTTGATTCCTAAACAACTGACTTGATTCTTATTAGACCATCAAACTGTATAGTCAAACCGATTCCTGAACAAATGACTCTGATGAGCTGGTTCTTTGTAGTGAATGAAGTATATTATACACCTGTGTGTAGTTTAACTGATTCCCAAACAAACTGATTCTTATGAGCAGGTTATTTTTTGTGAAGCTAACACATTCAATGCAACCAGCAAAATCTGAACAATTCCCAAACAAATGACTCATAAGCTGGATCTTTTTAGTGAATCAAACACAGTTTATCAGTTATGTACTATTTTTGAAACCATTTGAAAAAGAGTCTAAACACCCATTTTGCAAGAAGTCTTTTAAATGCATGCATTAATTAAATTCTCATCATTTGGCAATGCCATTATATTTCTTTTTCCAAATATTACTTTCTCACAAGCAGTAAATCGTTAATGGAACCAGAATGAAGTTATTTACAATCCCTAAACATTAAGTAAAATCATGAGGCAATAGGTAAATTTTTAAGTTTTATATTATGTTGATTTAATTTAAGTTAATTAAATCTGTCAACATGATGCTTGAACAATTCTTTCAGTTAATCACTCACAAAGACTCATGAGTTGTCATTTTGAATCAGTCTGATGAATCCTTCATGGACTTATTTCATTTTAATTGACTGCAATTAAATCTCATTCAGTGAAGGATTCATCAGACACACAAACTGAAATTTTCAACAGATTCGTTGAAAGAATTACTCATAAGAGTCATGTTTTAAGTTTTAATTAACCTAACATCAACACAAATTTAAATGTATAAAGCCAATTTGCCTTCATTTCAATATGGAGATCTCTTGTTGAAAGGACCACTGCAGACGATCTTCACTCTGAAGCACAGATCACTGCCTACTTTCTCTCTCCTACCAAGATGTCACGGACACACAAACCTGAGCGTGAGGCTGCATTCAATTGTTGCTGATCCTAATGCAGCGATCGATGTAGATGTACACCTAGGGACTAAAGAGCAATTTCAATTAAACTTGACAAAATGACACATCCCAGCAGTCAGAGACAAAGACCACCACACGGTGAGCTAACCAAAACTCACTCAAACCACTGTTTGAAATCTGAAAAAGGACATATTGAGGCTTACACTTTTGGCAGTGAGCATTATCTAACTTAAATCCCATACCACCCGCAGTCTTGGATCACAGAACTGCTCTATTGAACATCCTGCACACAGTGAACAAACCACTGCTCAGCTCTCAACCCTGGGCCACATGTTCCCCCGGATGAACAAGAGAAGAATGTTATGCTGTCTGCGTATTAACAGACGGAGGGGTTGTGAAGCATGCAAAAAAGGGTGAAAAAAAAAAAGAGCATGAGCATAGTTGCCACAATCAGAATAAATGCTTTTTGCTGTGACGCCATGCCTGGAGCAAAACTAGCTTAGCTGAAAAGTGGGCCAACGTGTGCATGTGATTGATACGAGACGGCCTTTTCCTTGGGCGCAGGAAGAGTTTTGTGAAGAGAACAGATGGAGGTGGAGTGGGCTGCTTTTGTGCTCCGCACCGCATTCCATCTGCTGAACCCTTACACTCTTTTAAAAACTAATTTAGCTGTTTTACCAATGACTTCGAACTATGAGTGTAACTGGCAAGTTGCATCAGACATATTCTGAAACATAATAAAATTGTAATAAATACATTTTGGTGCGCACATGAGTGTGCTTGATGTCATGTTTGTTTTCTGGAAACGTCACTTAAAAGGTGGTCTTTTTAATTTGGGAATGATTCATTTCAGTACTTAAAGGAGTTATGGTCACAGTTCTCATCTCTCATGACTAAGCCATCTCTGACAGTCTCAATGATACAGCGATAACAGATCCTGTCAATTATTTTTGCTTAATGCCACATCTGCCATTTACTAGGGAAAGAAAATATCATTCAAGTGTGAAGAAGATGGTATCATATAATGAAAATAATTTGCCACTGTTTCCTGCTCCTCTACTCTCAATCTACAGTGACAGATCAAAATAAATCATTTTACTCAAGTGAGTGAGCCTGCGGTCTCTATTAAATATGATGAGATAAAAACTGTGTGCAAAATAGTGTCCGACAATACATTTTTACGGTATTGTAGTTTGCTAAACTTAAAAAAAGTAAAGATCTAGTGTAGTAGTAGTATAATTAAATAAACAACAAATGATTATTTTAATGAATCACTCAAAAAGACTAACAAGTTATGAGTTTGAATCATTTTGATGAATTCACTTAATGAACTATTCTGCAAATCATCACCATTCAAGTTTGACTCAAAATAAAGCATAAATGATATCATTTGTACTTAAAATAGTTACTGATTATGTGTAGTTAAACAGATGTGCAACAAAATTACTTTAAAATGTTTTTTTTTTATTATTATTTAACTTTATTTAATTGATTAACTTTAATTTTAATGTATAGTTTAATGTTCTAAAATATATGTTGTAAAACATTAAAACATTTTTTGTGTGTTAGGTGGGTAGATTTACAGAAATCTACATGAACTACTGTAAGAGCAAGATTGTAATTAGCAGTGTTATTAACTAAAATAAAACTATTACAATTATATTTGTTAACTGAAAATGCTTCAAATAAAAGAAAAGCAAATATTAAACGAAAGACTTAAGTTTTAAATGTTAACTTGGCAACTAGCCAATTATCAAAATATTAATAAATATTATAACAGTACATAAATATTGCATAGTAGTTGACATTACAAATGAAAAAGCTGACTAAGAGTAAAATTCAACGCAGTGGAATCTGTGGGAATTAATCAGCACTCTCAGACTCATGTAAATGCGAGCAGGGGGCTGAGAGAGGTCAACATTCACAAAGGAGCTAGAAGCAAATGAAAGCCCCTGTCCGTCTTCCCAGTAGAGATGATGAGAACAAAACCTCGAGCGTTCTCCATATCCCCCTCCCCCCTTTCCTTAAGAGATTCCATCACAGAACATGATGGGGGCCCAACAAAGAGTCCCTCCTCTCTCTCATTGCGAGGGGCTGGCCATGACCCCTCAGGGAATACCATCTCAAAGCTACGGTGGTGTTTCCTCATTGGTGCCTGTCATCAACTGCCAATGGCCACTGGAGAGCCCATTAATCTACTGGCTGTTTTAATGTGCTAATGGAGCACTATTTTTACGCACATGATCTTGTGTAGTCATCCCATACCTAAGCAGCAGAATTCATATTCGCAAGAAATGTACATCCATCAGTGTAACGGCAAATGCCACCTAATCCATTGCAAATACCTCAATGCAAATGAAATATAGCCTCCATATTAGAAATACAGACGGCCATCTTCTAAGAGCCTGCAGTAGGTCGTGATTAAGTGTGAGGATTGATTTTCACCTGTAAATCCTTTCTGGGCCTCAAAGCATGCAGTTTGAAACCCAATGATGAGGTCAGCTCAGTCAATGAGGAAAAGACTAATAAGAAGCCTCATTCACATTGAGCAGCATCACAGAGCTGATATAAATAGCACACAGGGAAATTCTGGAATATAACCAACCAGCAGGTACAGAGAGCTATCTTACAGCCCATATCAAAACTGCCTCGCTGTAATTATTCCATCATTATGTCATAACATCTCTGTTTCCATTCATTTGAATGTCATTTCTACTTGAGTTCAAACTAAATTTACTTGAGTAGTAATTTAATTCAAAGTGATTGAAAAAGTGCAATGAGCTAATTACTGTAGGTTATGACTTTAGCACTGTTTTGATTTTATGCACAAAACTAAAGCAGCAATTTATGCACAAAACTAAAGCAGCTTTTTACTGTATATTGAACGTAATGGAACATCATTTAGCACTTCTGTATGAATATACGCACATTGAAAAGTTTGGGGCCAGGAATGTTTTTTAACAGAATTACTTTTCTGGAAGGTTGCATCAAATTGATCAAAATCAACAGCAAATACAGATACGATGTTATAGAAGATTTCTATTTCAAATAAATGCTGTTCTTTTGAACTTTATATTCAAAGAATATTAAAAAAAGTCCACAAAATCAGCGCAGTACTGTTTTTTACACTGAAAATAAAGAGTTTCTTGAGCAGAAAATCAGCATATTAGAATGATTTCTGAAGGATCATGCGACACTGAAGACTGCAGTAATGATGCTGAAAATTCAGCTTTGCCATCACAGGAATAAATGACATTTTAAACCATTAAAACAGAATACAATTGTTTTAAATTGTCATGAATAATTCACAATATTACAGTTTTTACTTTTATTTTTGATCAAATAAATGCAGCCTTGGTGAGCATAAGAGACTTAAAAAAAAGTTTATATCTCACCGACCCCAAACATTTGATTAGTAAAAACTAATATTATTTGAAATGTATTAAAACACAAAACTCTTGATTTTTTCAAATCAGAAGCAGCATAGAAATAATTGTGCATTCACTTAATGTTACAGTATATTTCTCACTTTGTGAAGGAATACTTAAATATCACTTTAATGTTTCTTTGCCAAATTATCAATTTGTCACCATCACTGAACCCATTTATCACCCCATGGATACAGCAAAATCATTTTATGTACTTTGACTTGGAATATCTGTTTGACTTGATGGAAATACAGTTCAAAATCTACAGCCTCAGCCATGACTAACGGCTAAAAAATGGATAAAACTCTGGTTTGCCCTCTCATCCTCATACAAGCCGGGACTCATCCCCTTAAACCGTACTCTGCGTTTCAGCTGGCTTGTCACCAAGCAGACTAAATCAGATAAAAAAGCACGAGCAAAAGACTGAGGCGTATTAACAGCACATATTTCATTCAACAATCTGTACATGAAATCACAATCCTTGCTTTCTTACTCACCGTCTGCCAATCTCTACTGCACGTGTGCAAACAGACAAACACATCACAGAAACCTAGTCCTATCACCCACACTTCACAGTCAACGGACAGCCAGACGTTTCTGGGTGCTAATTATGCTGCTTCTGTTGGCGTGCGTTTAGCACACATCCAATGAGACATGAGATTATCATGTCTGTCATTTACTAGGGATTCAGAAATGAGCAGTGCGAAGTAGACAAACAGCACGTTGTAATCAGGTCAATAGGCTACAATAGGAAGCCGTGGGCAGATGTGAACTGCCTCAGTTGACCACACACTCCCTCGTTAGTCTGCTGGCTATGTATGGCAGCTGATAGACAGACAGACGTCTAGTCTCATGCCTGATGCATATTGCACAGAAAACACTTTGTTGATTTGGCAAGCTTTAATCTGATTGGCTGACTTTACGCAACTTCTGGTATTAAGGGCATAGAGAGTTTATCATCAGTTTATGAATGAATGAATGAATGATGTATTTATATAGCATTTATCATAATTTGCTTCCATCTGAAAATCATGTTAACAAGGTACTCAACAAGCACTTTTGAGAATGAAAATGACAGGATTTTCCAAAGTTTTAAAATATTCAAGTTAGATATAATAATAATAATATAATGATAAAATCATCAGTATTACTTTTGAAACAGACAGAAGTTCTGATCACACTGAATTTGGTCCAGTGGTCACTGTTTTGAATTGGTGACACTGATTTTAAAAATCAAATCCATATAAAGTATGTAGACATTTGTTTTTATGTGTTCTTCCATTGCAAACATCTGTTGCAATTATTCAGCATTTACATCTTCCTGCACTGCTTCAGCATTTGCATAAATAATTATATTTGCATTCAAATTCAATATTCTAATCAGGTAGTTTAGTAATCAGCATGACTGGATTGTCCCAACACAGTTCAAAACAAGCCAGACTGTTGTCATGAACAGAATATAAAACAGCTACAATTTGTAACAACCATAAGAGCCGTAACAATAAATTGTCAAGACAATGCATACAAGTCAAACACTGTGATTTCCAATTTCTAGTGCATTCTCCAGACAATTTCAAATGCACTCAAAAACAAAAATGCATGAATAATAATATATATATTCATAATATATTTTATGTAATATTTTATATATATAATACCAGAACTGATATATGTCTTCTCCATTTCACATGACATTTCATTATGTTGATACTGCTTCATTACATTGCATGTACCATCCAAGTTGCATAATGTGCACAAATAAAAATGTTACTGTCAATTTTGATCCATTTTAGTATTTAGCAACCGAATCATCCGTTTAGTCTTACCTGATGTGTCCCATAAACTCAATTCAACACGCTGGTCATCGAGCTCCAGACAGGCTGTGTAGTTCTCAAACACTGTGGGCACATACGTCTGTGGAGGAGATGCAACATATTACCACCGATCAACGCATGCGATGCTGCATGTATGAGATGCTTGGGGAAAAAACACTTTCAATGCTTACGTATCGTTCTTTATCACTACGAAAAACGATTTCATGTATAAATGCTATGGACTAACTCACTTGGTAACCAAAGCATGTTACAATGAAACTAACATGTATGAGAGAAACAAGTTTGTTATTCGGCAAAACCATTGGGTCTAATGCAATAATTTTAGAATTCATTTAATAAATGGGCGTCTTTCAGAAATGCTGTAGGCTACTGACCTCTGGATAACAATCCTTTGCCAAAACCTGTAACATCGCAGTTTTCCCGCATTGAACATCCCCAACCAGCACCAGTTTACATCTGACCACCAGTGGCTGTGCGTTTCTTCTCTCTTTCATGATTTTGCGATATCCTATAACCGAACAAAATAAACCCAAAACAAACAAACAAACAAAACACCTAAAGCAGACCAACACGAGGATGCGCGAGTGCACAACTGTTTCTGTACATACAACACCTTGAATTGCCCGCAGCCGAAGTGATTGAACGATGCACTGGGGGTTTATATATGCCGCACGACAGCCAATCAGCTTGCGCGATGCTCATGACGTCTCACATTCTTCTTGCCTCCGCTCCGTCCGGAAACGTAATATTTCCCCGACGACTCAGCCGTTTGGGAAACTTTTGTCTCATCCTTACCTAATAAAAAATTCCACTAAAATGCTCATTTTATGCATGAGTTGTCCAAAATGTCCACACTTGGTTTGTTCTGTGATTACAAAAGACTATGCATAGTATATAAATAGATTTATAGGCTATTATAAATCACATGGCCTGTGAGAATAACAGTGGATATAGTAGTACACTGAATGTCTATCACATACAAACTAAATCACGCCACTTGCCAGCTTTTCCTGCATGTTCCTGCATGTTCTAGCACCTTCATTGTCTCCAGAGTAATTAATTAGATTGTTTCACTCCAATAGCCACAGACATTAGGTCAATAGGACTGTTCACACATCCTTGTCCCTCCGCCTACTGACTTTACTTTCACCTTTAATGATCTGTGAATTACCTGCTTTCTTTAGGAGAAGACTTGTGTTTTCCTTTCATTTCCCAAAGTCTTTTTAATTCATACATGATAAATTCCCCCCATATGATAGCCTACATCCCCCAAAATTTCAATGGCCAATTCTTAAACTATTACATTTTTTCTGCCCTAATCCTTATAGTCGTGATTAAATGTATCCATTTTGACATGCATGTTTGTTTGTTTTTCAGTTTTAAAGTCATTTTACAGTAAAGTCTTGCATGACTCCTCAAAAAAATCCCCTTGACTAAAACCATGAAAAGGTTTGTTTACAGTACTGACTGACTGGATTATTGGACAAATTACTCTTTGATCCCTGTCTCTGTTTGTTTTGGACACGGTAGTTTGATTAATGGTGGGTGGGAGGCCAAAAGTTTACTGGCCTGATGGGGCAGTTCAAAATCTCAGCCCTCAGGGAGTCTCAGAAGGCTAAAGTGATCTGATAGACAACAGGCACACAGAGACACTTTCAAGGTTATATTTGTATGTTAAACACCTCAGAGACTGAGGCTGAGTGGAATAGACCTTTATGTAAACACTTCTCTCTTCTCCCCTACTTGCAAATTCATTTATTCTCCAAACTGGAATTAGATGGTAGGCCATCTAGATGGTTTTGTCCCTACGCTTGTCCCACGTCACACTTCAAATACCATTTAGGATAAAATTGTGTGCTGGACTTACAATATTTTGTCATTAATTTGACTCAAAACCCTCGTCATCTTGTCATATGTGCCATTCAGCTTACTGAAGCAGTGGTATCATGGATGAGACTCGTAGTATCCTCAGCAGGGGTGGAGATTGTATGAAGTATGTATGAGAGGAGAATTCCCCTGCTGTAACAGCAGGGAACAAAGCACAGGAAAGCAGGTGGTACTGAATAATCAACAGCCCCGTGTGTCACAACACAATCTGCTTTTGGAGACAGAGGAAGGAGGTGTCAGAAGGTGGCAGTTGGGTTCCTATCGCTGTTTAACCTCCGTGGTTCATGGTCACTTGGCATCTTTTGCAGATAATTATGTAAGACAAGATAGTGTTGAATGTCAAAGTACTCCAATAATTGATTCTTTTGATAAAGAAACTTCTACTATGCATATATATATATATATATATATATATATGTGTGTGTGTGTGTGTGTGTGAAATTTTTGACATTGTGGGGACAGGCCTGCAGTCCCCGCAAGGGGAAAAAAAGATTAAAAATAGTAAATGATGTTCATCTGAAAGTATAACAGTGCAAATAGGTTTTCTGTAAGGGGTGGGTCTAGGGTTAGGGGATAGATAATATCGTTTGGTCAGTATAAAAGTAATACAAGTCTATGGAAAGTCCCACAATTCACATAAACAAACGTGTGTGTGTGTGTGTGTGTGTGTACCTGTTTTTCTGTTCAGGTGGGGACTTAAACCTGAATACACAGACTCATGGGGACTCGTGTCACAGTGGGGACCTTTCCTCATATGGAAATATGCAGTTGGACTTTGACCCAGTCTCCTTGGTATTGGGTATACCTAATGAATGCATTTCTTCATCTGCTAACAAGAAATTGTATAATATTCTCTCCTTTGCTGCCAGAATTTTTTTTATTTTTATTTTATTTTTGAGCTGATTCCCCTGGAGCGTCTTACCTATGTATTACAAGTCTGGACTCCATATCTGGACTATATGGAACCTCATCTTCACCCTTTTATTGTTACGGATACGTGGTTGTAGTCTAAATAAATGAAGGTCAGGAGAACGAAGTTGCATCAACACACTTTTCCATTTATTATACATGTAGCTGAAACAAAGAAATGGGGGGAAACTGAGGACTTATAACATGACGGGAACAAAAGAGCAAACAAGATAATACAAATCAGTTGGGGACGATGAACGATGATTAACTAATGACAACGACCAGACAAAACCAAATAAGGGCAAACAGGAAACTAGAAGGACAGACACGTGACATTTATACTACAAGGAATATTGTAATTGTGCAACTCTCTGGACATTTAACTTTCCTGCTCTATTCATTTTTATTCATTGTTTTTTTTTGTTTTTTTTTTGAGCGATGTCTTGTTATTTTTGTATTACAGTGAAAATTCAATAAACAATTATAAAAATAAAAAAGAGGGATCATACAAAATGCATGTTATTGTTTATTTAGTACTGACCTGAATAAGATATTTCACATAAAAGATGTTTACATATAGTGCACAAGAGAAAATAATAGTTGAATTGATAAAAATGATCCAGTTCAAAAGTTTACATACATTATTTACTTGCTGTGTTGTTAGCTGAATGATCCACAGCTGTGTTTTTTTGTTTAGTGATAGTTGTTCATGAGTCCCTTGTTTGTCCTGAACAGTTAAACTGTCTGCTGTTCTTCAGAAAAATCCTTCAGGTCCCACAAATTCTTTGGTTTTCCAGCATTTTTGTGTATTTGAACCCTTTCCAACAATGACTGTATGATTTTGAGATCCATCTTTTCACACTGAGGACAACTGAGGGACTCATATGCAACTATTACAGAGGGTTCAAACGCTCACTGATGCTCCAGAAGGAAAAACCATGCATTAAGAGCCGGGGTGTGAAAACTTTTTGAATTTGAAGATCAGGTATTAACTTTTGAACAGAATGAAGATGTGTACATTTTTCTTATTTTGCCTAAATATCGTATTTTTTTTCATTTAGTACTGCCCTTCAGAAGCTACAGAAGACATAATAAGTTAAATTTCCCCTGATCTTCAAATTCAAAAATTTTCACACAGTGTTAAGAATCAAGTGTATGCAAACTTTTGAACAGGGTCATTTTTATAAATTCATCTATTATTTTCTCTTGTGGACTATATATATAAACATCTTTTATGTGAAATATCTTATTCAGGTCAGTACTAAATAAACCATAACATGCATTTTGTATGATCCCTCTTATTTCTGTAAAATAATTAACATTTTGCATGACTCTGCAAGGTGCATGTAAACTTTTTACTTATGTACTATAGTACTATATGTACTACTGATAGCCCTCTCTTTTGGAAAGCTTTTATCTCTAATTTTTAAACTAATGAAAGACATAAAATGTATTAGAAGTTTTCACTGATGATTAAACAAGAGGCTTTATATAATAGATTAATGCAACAGAAAATTAAATAACCGGCTCAGAATAGCGTGTACTTTATTATGCTCAGGGTCCCATTACTTCTCATTTATATGTGTAGTCATGCATTCTTAGGTCTATCACATGCAAACTAAATTAGGCCCTTTACCAGTTTTTCCAGATTTCCTGCATGTGTTTTTGTGTGTGTGTGTGTGTGTGTGTGTCCAAAGTAATCAATTAAACACCAATAGCCACAGACATGAGGACAATAGGACTGTTCACACATTCTTGTCACTCCTCCTAACGACTCTAACCTTTAATGATCTGTGAATCCCCTAATTTCCTTCTGAGAGGACCTCAAATATTTTGATTGCCTTCATTTTGGTACATTGGGTCTATAACTACATAAACAACTGTCCTTTATTGTCTTATCCAGTCTGAGTCTTGCAGTGAAAAATCTGTACTGCATATCTATCTGTTAAAGCAACAAAGAAAGACGTTTGTTTCAGCTGGGCCATAAAAACAGTGCTGGGATGTTATACATCAGTTGAAACGCATGTAATGTATATTTGTGCCATTTCATGCATGTAACTTCTGTAGATGGACGTTTAGCATTGTTGACAGCGCCAGAGATAAAGATAAACCCTCATGTGTGACAGATGGCTGTGTCATTTGCAGATAAAAATGAAAGCATTTTTAGTGTCAGCCTCTCAGGAGGGAAATGGAGCATAGTGAAATGAAGAGAAACAGCATATGGAAGTGTTCTAGGTTATGTGTGGATCTGATGAATAGTGCGACGAGGTCAAGAGGATCAGTGGAATTGCTCTCCGTCAAACTTTACGTTCTGGTCAGCCGAACCGGACTACCTCTGTCTGTTTTTCTCCAGCTCTCTCATTAGCCAAAGCTCTCTCTGAGCTTTGCTACCGGCCCCATTATGCTCTGATGACAGGGAATGTGATACTGAGAGCATATCAGGCCACACCAGTAATCAGCTCTTGCTACCAGAACACCAACTGAGAGAGAAAGAGAAAGACTCCAACAACACCCTCTGACCCACAACCGCCCACTTGCAGCAGACAGAGGCCCAGCAGGCAACTAATTAGCATGTGTTAATGAGTTCCTGTGCCAGGGTGACCCACTCAGTAGTGTTGGAAAAGTGTGGAGGTATGGTGTGTCTGCTTCACGGTGCTTGTAAACACAATTACAAACAAGCCTGACATATTTTGGAACTGCAAATCTAGCACGTTCATACAGTATGTAAGGGTTTCGTAATAGAATTCACTGCAGCTGCTTTGCTGCACCCTTACAAAACAAAATTAAATGGAAATATACTGGACAAATATAATTTGATATATTAATTCATAATTTACAGAGGCAAAAATGCATGCACTGTAAAAAGTTTTTAGCAGGTAATCTAAAATGATTAAAGTCAAAAATATAATTTGATATCACTGAATCAACCTGACTAAATTGAATTACACTAAAAAGGTTCATAAATAGTTCCTTAAAGTAAGAGTTACTCAACTGGCATTTTATAAATATGAAATAACTTGGGAAATAGCAAAATTATCATTTTCTGAAGTTTTAGAAAAAGTATTTACACTAATAGATCATAAGAAGTGTTTGAATCATTTTGCTTTTTGCACAATAACTGCTCCTGCACTGACATCTAGTGGAAATTTTGGAATTTATTTCTGTTATTCTTCAATCATTCTACCTGTGGGTGGTTAGTTGATACAAGTATTTTGGAAAATTGACATGTCGTCATTATTTTGATTCTTTTATAATTATTGTGCATGCAGCTTTTATGACTTCATATTAACTTACAGACTATATTTGAAAATGTATTTGTTACACCACAGGACTATATAAATACTAAATAAAATAAATAAATTCAACTATATCGAAATATATATATATATATATATATATATATATATATATATATATATATATATATATATTGTTTTAAAAACATATTATACATCAATAACAGATGCAAAAGTGACAGAAACCATGCACAGGCCATTCTTTTTCTTTTTTATTTTCTTTCACATTTTTTTCTTCTTCCCCGGAGCACACAATAGTTCTGCTCAACATCCGATAGTACACTTTTTCAAATTTCTATCTTTCTTTTTAAGACTTAGTGCTGGGTCATTGTTGTCACATTAGTACAATATGATAAGTTAACTACTGGAAGAGGGTTCACACACTTACATAGTGCATTTATTGCATTGTAAACCAAAAGAAAACCTCAAACACAAAACCAAAATAGTGCAATCATATTGATTTCCCTTTATTCAGTGATAGACCTTTACCAGTCCAAGCCATTGTCTTCCTCCTTCCTCCAGTGTTGCATACAGTACAGTATATTGTGATAAAGAACAACATAAATATCTAATAAAATAAACAATTAGCCTTGAAAATATACTTTGGAGACCCAAAGACATAGTTCTGGACTATGTACAAATCACCTGGAAAGATATCAAGCATATTTTCAATTGGGAAGAGCTCATTGTGCTTTGAAGCCTGTCTCTTGCTTGTTGCTTTTCATTTGCAGTGATTTAAAAATCAACAGTAGATTTAACATGGTCCCAAATAACATTTTTGTTCAATAATATTATTTATGTACACCTTAAAACAAACAGAAAGTCATTTGTTTGTGCATTTATATATAGATGAGGGCAATGAATTTTAATGTGCAAACTGTATATACTCAAGCAGATGTTTGTGTGGCTAATATGTTTCTATGTCCATTGCATCTCCCTATTCAGTTTACAGTGCTGTTTATTTCTACAAATGCCTGATTGTGTCATGCATAGTCATGATTAGCTTGAATGTACAATGGGACTGCATGTGCATGTATGCAAAGAGTAAATTAGTGATCATTCAGTTAAGAGATTGTCTTGCAAATAAGACATAAGTCATTCTGTTAAATGTGATAATCTTTGTATATGATTTTGTTATTGCATGGAAGAACAGCAGCAAGCAAAACTCAACAATTACAGCAGCAGATATGTCAGCAAGATCATCACTTATCATGCAAATAAGTGTTGATGGTAAAGATTAAAAAAAATATCAGGAATTTTTATCAGTGTTTTGAGATTCTCAAAATGCAGAAAAGGATGTTCAGTGGTTCTGAAACAATACATCATCATACCGTTACACATGTTATGGTTGTTGTTGAATTAATGGTATGATTATGTACAGTTATACTTGTGTGAAAACAAAGATGCTTGCAAGGGTCTCACTTTTGTGGTTTCAAACAAAACCACTAGATGTCACTGTAATTCAAACATTAGTATAGAGGTTTTCAACTGGTTTTACTTTGACCCAACACAGCACCAAAACAGTTTATTGCACAAAGGAAATAAAAAATGATCTTAAAATCAAATATCAAAATGTATTTATATTAAAAATTAAATCTTAATAATATGAATTCAAATATAGTTATAAATAAATAATAAACGAAAATCATTAAAATGAATAGTTCATAAAACACTGGGGCACAAACCACTAAACTTCACTACAAATGAAGTTTAATACATTTTGGATAATATTTTTTCAGTTTGTTCGTGATGAGAGCATGTCATCCAATGTATCCATGTTGGTATCTACCTAATTTATTTGGTTATAGGTGGATTTGCATCAAAATGCCATATAATGTTCTCCTTTTAAAACTTAACAAGTCTTATCATCCTAACTACGCATGATTATATTATTTGCATTTAGCATAGTTTTATCACATGTCCAATCAGAACAGACCTGCGAGGTCTCCGTTGAGAACCACTGTTGGACAAAATAAATAATATGTTAGGCCGTTTAGTGCAATACTGAGATCTAGGCAAATGATGTACAAACATTCATGTGGTCTGCTTTTCATTGATCTGAAAGGGTGATATTAGTGCAGTGTGGTTGGAAATACTGTTGAGTTACTAGTTGATTTGCCCCGGTTGACATAAACCTAAAGTTTCCAGTGGATAAAAAGACACAAGAAAAATCAAACAGGATATAACAGAAAATTCCCAAGTGTGGTTTCAGTATATGAATTAGTTATTTGAGGGTTGTGCTACATAAAGCCATTTGGGTTATTAATTATGAGTGAACTGTATTTGACGATTGATTGAAATGAAGTGTATTGTGCAAAAGGTATGGCTGTGAAAACAAACCAAAAGCGATGCAGGAGGTGGAGACTGAGTGAGCGGGATGTTAGTGGCATGGGGTGCCCTTCTTTGTGAGGGCATGGTATGGATGCTCTGATGCCAGTGCCAGAGTCAGGCTGGCAGAACCTGGCGGACAGACGGCACCACCAAGAGGTTGGGGAAACCCCTGTTGATCTCAGCGTGGGGCTCAGCAGGGACATTCAGACCAGTTGAATGTGTATATAACTCTGTGTGTGTGTGTGTGTGTGTGTGTGTGTGTGAGAGAAAGTGTGTGTGTGTGTGTGTGTGGGTGTGTGTGTTGGCTGAAGGCCTGCAGCAGAGTGGTCCTGAGATGTAAAGGACGACACATGTGTTAGTGCAGGGGAGGGTGTGTGTTGTCACTGTCAGTGAGGCTGGGATTGGTCCACTTCTCCGCTGGCCCTCATCTCTGTCTCCATCCCTCCGTTCCTCCTCTTTTTCATCAGGGGACAGCTGCTCCGAGCCCCCTCTCATTCTGGGGCAGTGAGTGGCTGGCCTTTGAGGAATATTCTGGGGGTTTTCTGGAATGTTCTGTGTCACTCTATAACAACCAGAGAGCAGTGGAGGAAGTGATCATTATGGTTAAACACCCTGGCCAAAAGTTTTCTGTCAGTCAGTATTTTAGGTTCACTCAATATACTGTATATATATAATTTTTTTTTTTTTTGTGCAATATTGCTGATATTATATTGACATCTGGTGGATTGGATGTAGTGTCACGCAAAAGCACAATTTTTTAGTTACAGTGTTGTCATTAAATAAAACAAAAGGTATTTTTTGTTAATTAAAATAAAGCTGAAATAATAAAAAAAAGAAACATTAGATGAAAAACTTAAAAAATGAAAATCTGACATGTTGTCTTGTCTTGAAATGAGTACAAAAGTACAAAATGACTAAAACTAAAATAAAAATACAAATGTATTGAATTCATACTGATATAAAATAAATTAAAGCTAAATAGAAATTTAAAAAAAAAACGGACAAAAGCATATAACAAAATGACTAAAACCAACTAATTAAATTAAATTAAATTTTAAAACCTTTATAACAAAAACAGCCTTCATTATATTTACATTGTAAATGTAATAAAAGTCTGATGTTAGACACTATTTTAAACTTTTTTCAAAGTACGCTATTTAAAATAAGCAAGTGTGCATTTGAAATTGATTGTTATTATTATTAATATTTTACGGTGGCCGAGAGAGCTCAACGCGCTGCAAATAAAATTATTTTTTCGGTTGTGTTGTGAGCATTTGCAGCACCTGCTGTCAAATTGATGAAGATGTTTTCTTGATTTGCTGGTGCTTTTTCTGTTTGCATGTGTTTTCTAAAGTTGCAGCACGTTGTAATATTTATTATTAATATGCCCTGACAGGAAAATACACATTCATAATAATAATTTTAGCTGACAGATGAAAATCAATCCAACACTCACCCTAATTTGTGGTAGTGCTCATTCAATTAGCTCCTGCGTCTCTGAGAACTAGAGGAAGAGGATAAGAGAGTGTTCAGAAGATGTGAAGGCCATGCAGGTAACATTTAAACACTCACCTGTTGGCTAGAGTTGGCTGAGGGTGGTGTAACTACATTTTGCTCCACTAGAGGGTTCAGGGGGGCGGAGCCTGGCAGGTGAGTGGCACGCCAGTATATATCTAAGTATTCAGCCAGGTGTTCGCAAGCATCCTCTAACTGATTCTCATCCAGTATAACATCAAACATTTCCTAATGCAAGATAAACGCAGTGAATACAAACAGTATTAGCGTAAGATATCGCATCTGTTCACTTGTTGCTTCAGTTTAATGTATGTTAACAGGAGCTGAGCGTGTGCAGTAATGGGACTCACTGGTGGGCACTGTGCTAGTTTATCTCCAGCCATCATTTGCACGTTGAGATGTTTGCTTTGAGATTTCCCTCTGGACTTTACGAGTCTTTGAAGAACCTGGGGTAGAATGAGTAACACTGAGAAAATGAGGGACACGTTTCTTCAGGGAAATCTGAACCTACCTGTATAACTTAATCATTAAAATAAGCAAAACAACACTTTTAGCTCTGTGGACTTATAAATAGCACTGAAGATAGTTCAGCAAGGACTGAAACATTTGCTTTTTTGTGTGTGTACACAGTCACTTTTTTGTTAGTCCACTTTAGTTTTTGTTCAGGAATAAATGTTTGTTCAAAGGACCTTGAACTTTGCATTTCATTTGGTGTGCAGATTTTTTGGCTTTGGCTTCTCAACTTATAAATAACACACTTTTCATAACCATATTTAAAGGGATAGCCATTAATTACTCACCGTAATGTCGTTTCAAACTCGTAAAACCTTCGCTCATCTTCAGAACACAAATTAAGATATTTTTGATGAAATCTGAGAGCATAGACAGCAACGCAACTACCACGTTCAAGGCCCAGAAAGGTAGTAAGGACATCATTAAAATAGTCCATGTGACATCAGTGGTTCAACTGTGAAGCTACGAGAATACTTTTTGTGCGCAAAGAAAACAAAAATAATGACTTTATTCATCAATTTCTTCTCTTCCGTGTCAGTCCTCAGCACACGTTCACAAAAGTACCACGACCATGCTTTGTGGTGCTGTCGTGAATGTGCGTCGAAGAACCGGAAGAGAAGAAATTGTTGAATAAATTTGTTATTTTTGTTTTCTTTGCACACAAAAAGTATAATTGTGGCTTCATAAATGTCATAAATGTCCTTACTACCTTTCAGGGCCTCTGACTCATGGAGGGTCAGAAAGCTTTTGGATTTCACCAAAATGTCATCGTTTGTGATGAAGGTCTTACAGGTTTGGAACGACACGAGGGTGAGTAATTAATAACAGAAATCCCTTTAATTATCCCTTTAATTAGTCTATCATCAATGTTCAAGAATAGATACACATGCATCACAGAAAAACTCATTTTTCTGAACCAGCAAATGTCATTTCCACCACAACTGTAATTATGTATTTTGTTTGATAAACACTCACTGGTCATGCTAAAACATTTGACATTTGAATATTTTTAGACTAATATTTGAAGAATATTTCAATAATAATTGTGGCAAGACTTATGGTTGTGGTGGAAATGATAGAGGGATAAAATAGGTCTAAAATGATATAAATAGTTTTCAAATAATAATTTGTATTATTGTACTATTTTTTGGTGATCGTAGTTTGATAATAATTGAGTTATTAAATGTCATAATTTGTATTTTTATTATGGATTTCTATATTAGATGAAAAGTCGTAGTCTGGGACAAGCGTAAAAGAATAAAATACATTAAACTACATTAAAAAAATACATTTTAAAGGGTTTCCCAGGCTGTTTTACAGTAATGTGACCTTCATATAACAACAGAAAAGTTAGTTTTAGTTTTAATATAAATATGTAATTGGAGAAACACCCATTTATAGCTTTTTAAGAATAAGTGATTTATTGACTGGTTAAATATTGTTGTACCTTTGGAGAGGACACTTTGACGTAGACAATGATGGGGGCGAGGGAGGTCTTGAGAAGCTGTGAGGGGTGGTTGATAGTATCTGCATCCAAGACCACCAACTGCAGGCTTTTAGCCAGTTCAAATATTCTCTCAATCTCACTCTGCACCTCGGCTGAGAGAGAGACAGGCATGATAACACGAGCCACATTAATAATGAAACAACGAACGATGCCATATTAGGTCCTTCATTCAAAAATACTTGATCACACTTTATATTAATGCGCTATTTAGCTTTACTCTTGTATGTTTTCACTCACCCAGACTGGAACGTGTGTTTGACCTCTCCATGATAGCTTTCTTGTTCAGCACAGACCTCTTGGCCAGAGACAGATCTGCAGTCACCCGTGTGATAGAAATCCTGCCATGAAACCACATACCAAATAAAGAAAAACATAGCACACAAGAAGTATGGACCACTTTAATGATCCTTTACAGAAGAAAAAGGTAGATAAATGATTTATTTTTGGGTGAACTGTTCCTTTAAGAGTAACGCTTTCAATTTTAAGCTCTAAACCAGTGAAACAAACTGTTTCTGCACTCACCTCCCATCAAACCTGTGCTTCAGGAAGTCAAACAAGGCTTTCTGCATCATATCAGTCACCTGCATCGGAAGATTGTGAGAAAACGTTCGTTCTACATTCAACCAGAAACATTTCATATGTAATAAACCTGTCAATCTGAGGTAGTTTAGGTCCTGAGCTATTAATAGTGTTAACATCCACCCAGTGATTTTGTTGTCTAAGGACCGTGGAGGGAAAATAAGGAGTTCCAAGCAGGGGATTCGGAAGAAGAGTCGTGTATAAGGCTAATATGCTTTGGATGAGGTGATGTGGTTTTATTTAGACACGGGTGAAAAATGAATGACTCCAGAAATAGAGGGCAGAGAATCAGCAGGTCCCTGGTGTCTCTGTTAAAGAGCTGACTGACAAATGTGTCCAGAGCACCATGCCACAGCTGGACTTAAATATTTCATGTTCGTGAATCCTCTCGCACACCAAAACTGCCTGAGCAGTCATATACAACAGAATCCAAAATGAGCTTTTTGCCATGCCTGCCAACAGTGAGAGAGTTATGAGAATTTACAGACTGGAATTACTTTTCATAGCCCATGAAACGGAATTTTGCATTATTTTATTAAACATAATTATGCTAAATATAATTATATAAATATTGTTTAGTAAATACGAATACAAATACTGATCACAAATATTTTTCATAGATCATGAAACTGTATTTTGTATTTTTATTAAATTATAATTAAAACATTTTTTTATAGAAATATTATTTCTTACATCTAAATATAAATAAAACTGCATATATTTGTACAGATCATTGTGTAACTTGTATATCACATCATATATAAGCCAATCTCTACATAAATTTGTTGCAAAATGTGATTTTGTTCCTGTGTTGTTATTAATAGGTTTAAAACTAAACCTATTAAATCATTTTCAGTAATTGAAAGAAACTTTAAATAAAATAAAATACAAATATTACACGAATAAATAAACGTAATGTAATTGAAAATTGCTAATAAATGCTATAATATAATATAAATAATAATAAAACTACATGCTTTTTAGTTTCATTATGGTAGCTTTATATATATGTCATCACATTGAGTTCTAAAGGAAAAAAGCCTTCAGGCATATTTCCGTTGGTAAATTTTCCACAGAGGTCCAAGTTAAAAGACACAAAAGTCACGTGAGTGAGTGATGTTTTCTTTAGTAAATGGTTGGCATGTCCTTGATTTGATTCAGTGAACAATTCCTAATGCAGTTTTATTTACTCCACAAACTCAACTTTTACTTGCTTGGTGGTTGTTAATTTTGGACCCTGCATACATAGAACAACTGGCCTGTCTTTTAACTGCCATTATGATCAAATTTAATATAATTTACCTCATAGCCTTTCAGCGAGGGGCCGACCAGAACAACAGGCCTCATGGATGGAACTACATCATAGGGTGGAACGTGTTCTGTCTACAACACACACACACACACACACACACACACACACACACACACACACACACACACACACACACACACACACACACACACACACACACACACACACACACACACACACTCTGTTATGTCTCACAAGCTCTGAACCTTAACTAACATTTCTCAACATCTAATGAGTAGCCTCAAGGGATGCAGTTTCAATAACGCAGCATTAAAATCTCTCACAGAGAATCGTCTGAGAGGCCAGACACAAACTGTGAATATTTAATAGCACTTTTTGAGGGACTGTGTTGCATTATGGAAGCAAGGAAGCAACTTTAACCACCTACCTGCTTCTGCTTCTGTTTAGCTTGTTTAAAACAAGAGAAATGCGTTTAAGAACATCTAAACAGATTGTTTGTGTTCATAATGGTAAAACAATTTTATACTGAAATATTATGTAAATCTTGACATATAAAATCAGCATTAATCCTGAAGGGAAATGCAGAGGAATGGTAGTGGCTCAATAGTACTAGCATTACAGTGAGACAGTAATGTGTGAGAGTATTTAAATACCTCTCACCTGCAGAAGGAGGAGTAGACCTCCAGCCACCAGATGAAGCATTTCCACCCATTTTCCTGTTACCAACACAAACACTTTAGAAATTGCAGGATGAGACATGCCAATAGCTGATATCATACTTTAAACTAAAACCCCATGCTGAATTTATGTGCTGGAATTTCTTATAAATAGCAAGTGCACTGGCAAATCACAGCAACTGAAGGTAAGAGTGTTTATTTCTCACTTAAAGGAACACTCCACTTTTTTTGGAAATAGGCTCATTCTCCAACTCCCCCAGAATTAATAAGCTGAGTTTTACCGTTTTTGAATCCATTCAGCTGATCTCCGGGTCTGGCGATTGCACTTTTAGCATAGCTTAGCATAGATCATTGAATCCTATTAGACCAGTAGCATCGTGTTCAAAAACGATCAAAGAGTTTAGATCGTTTTCCTATTTAAAACTTGACTCTTCTGTAGTTATATCGTGTACTAAGATCGGCGGAAAATGAAAAGTTGCGATTTTCTAGGCTGATATGATTAGGAACTACTACTGTCAGGCGTTGCGTAATATCACTACGCCTGCTGCGGCCATGTTACGGCAGCAAAGTTCCTTGATTATTACGCCGGAATGAGAGTAGTTCCTAATCATATCAGCCTAGAAAATCGCAACTTTTCATTTTCCGCCGATCTTAGTACACGATATAACTACAGAAGAGTCAAGTTTTAAATAGGAAAACGATCTAAACTCTTTGATCGTTTTTGAACACGATGCTACTGGTCTAATAGGATTCAATGATCTATGCTAAGCTATGCTAAAAGTGCAATCGCCAGACCCGGAGATCAGCTGAATGGATTCAAAAACGGTAAAACTCAGCTTATTAACTCTGTGGGAGTTGGAGAATGAGCCTATTTCCAAAAAAAGTGGAGTGTTCCTTTAAGGTATAGTTCACCAAAAAATGATAACTAATCATTCCAAACCAATTGTATTGCTGTATATTAGTAGTGGGGATTTTTTATTGATTCTTTCTGTAGGCAGTTAGCTAAGCCAGTCGGTGGTGACAAGTGACTCTTTAAAAGCCATTCAAATGATTTGTTCAAACACAATAATTCAATTACTTCCCTACTATATAGTAGGCAAAAAACAGTATGTGAAAAAAAATACCTCTATCTAGAAATAGAGATACCTTACACCTAAGTCACCTCTCTAAAATTATTCGTTCTCCAGTGAAAAAGTCACCTTGTCTGAATCAGACGAGAAATATGCACAGATCAAGCGAAAACAGTCTAAAATAGTTGTAAACAAAAAAGTTGGTGTATTCTGATGTGAGAGGGCAACAGTTGACAGACTTTTTCATTGGAGCATTATTATAGATTATGGACTGGTATTTTAAATGAAGTCTCATTCTGACGGCACCCATTCACTGCAGAGGATTTGCAAGTAATGCTAAATTTCTCCAAATCTCTTCTGATTAAGAAACAAACTCATCTACATCTTGAATGGCCGGAGAGTGAGTACATTTTCTGCAAACGTTCATTTTTGGGTGAACTGTTCCTTTAAATGCTCATTTATACAGTACTGAATAACAACTATATAGATGTGATGAGATGCAACTGTGGACCTCTGAGCTGCTTTCTGTTCCTGCTTGATCCTCATGGCCTCCAGTTTAACAGGGCTGGGGATGAAGGCAATATCTGCCCCCTCCTTCACCAGCCTCCCGATCCACCAGTCATTATTATATTTCTGTAGGATGGGAGACAATGTGCTCAAAAAATATCACAGTGAAACATAATCTAACTGTTCACTTCAGTTCACTGGTTGCTTCTCACCTCTTTTATGTGTAGAAAATCTTTGGTTTCAAAGTTGATGGCAGCACCCTGAACCGGACAGTCTTCATCGAGAGCCCCGCAGTAGCTGACATTGGTTCTCACTGCAAACGCCACAGGTTTGGTCTACAAGAAAACAAAGAAAACAGTTAACATTATGTTAAGAGGAGAGGTAATTGACAGTGTATCCGTTTGAGAAGGTGAACCTTGGCTCTCTCGAGCTGGAGCAGGGCCTGGCGCTCGGCCTCACGCCGAGACGCCTCCTTGTCCTCCTCCAGGGACAGGTCGGAATCCGATGGTCTACTCGTGTAGGAATCAGCAGAACTCTGCAAAAAGGACAAGAGTCCAATGTGAAAGTTGCTCTTTTACATTTTACTTTTACAATTGTTAGCTTTAATGCCCTGTCTACGTCTTTGTCAATTACAGTGAGCCTAATTCACTAAGCAACAAATTTCTGCTTGAAATCTGCATACAATCATGTTCATGAACAAATCATGATTTACCTAATCGTAAGCAGATATATGTACAGCTGGCTAATGAGAGGTCTGTTAACTTGGTCGGTATTGAAGGTATGTTTCAACTGGTTTTGAGGATGGCACACCTGACATTGCTCGAGGTTGCTTAGAACATCTTAATGATGAATTTGTTTATTAGAAACATTTTACTTCACAGTGTGTTAATTGGTGGACTGTAGTTGTGTGGATTACTTGTAGATTATTGTGATGTTTTTATCATCTGTTTGGACTTCAATGGGTGCCGTCATAATTCTGACGGCACCCATTGACTGCAGAGGATCCATTGCTGAGCAAGTGATGTAGTGCTTAATTTCTCCAAATCCATTCCGTTGAAGACACAAACTCATCTACATCTTGGATCACTTACGGGCGAGTCAATTTTTTAGCAAATTTTCATTTTTGGGTGAACTATTTAAGGTTAATATCACATTCATGAAGGTTGTGAATTAGCCAGAACTTTTTTGTGAGAAGTTCTCCTGTGCATATAAACACGAATTCACATAATTATTAGTGAATGAGATGTAATGTTTTTCATTTCATTTTGCAGAGTTTTAACTGCACACAGCAATTGCTGCAAATGCTTTGGCAATATGAATATAGAAATATTTTTTACGCCAATAAAGCATCAAAACTGAAAACTAAATCAGCAAATGCACCGATAGCAAAAGACCTAGTGACCGTAAACAAGCATTGCAAAAACCTTTCTTCTAACGTCTCCTGCATCCCTCTGATCTCCCCTCCAGACCAGCCTTTCTCTCTGTCTTTTTTCCCCTCCAAAATCCAGAACACAGTGAGGATATGATTTAAATATCAAAGGAAGCCGCAGGGTGCAGGTGTCTGTGACACCTACCGTCGAAAGAGATAAAGCATAATTATGCAGACGACGGCTAAGATAAGATTCTTATGTGCGATTAAAATATATCTCTCGTCTAAATGAACGTGTTAATTAAAAGCCAGCCCTGCTATGGGAGACATCTCCATCACAGAGCTGTCTCTTGAACCAACTCTTGGATGATCTACACCGTGTTCATCTCTTTCATGTGTTCGGCTTAGAAATAAATGAAAAGAAAGATAGAGTAGGGCTTTGAAGTACAACAACACACTATATCAAACATTTTTTTTTTTTTTTGGCCATTTTTATCAATAGGAGGTAGTAGTGATGCAGGGGTCGCCCACATAAACATCACTACTTGCTAGGCTGTGACACACATTTTGTGTTTCGTACATGCAGTGTGCATTAACTTGGAGTCGTTTTCAGATGACCCGACAGACTAAGCAATTTTTCGCTCAGTACCTGGATCGATAGAGTAATGTAATCCTTTAAAAGACACAATGCATCGCAACCTCATCTGCTAAGAGTGTTTCCACAACACCTCACCCCATATTCCACTTACAACACACATTTTAACCATCAGACATTCCCAGAAAAGGCTGCATATAATGTTTACAGTATGTTGCTTGAATAAAGCTTTAATAGCTTTTTTAAAATAGAATTTTAGTCTTAGTATTCTGTTTATCTACCTTTTGCTTTAATGAGTGGCATTAGAGCTGCATGAACTCCACAAGTTTGTGCAAAACCTGATGTTCTCCAGAATGATTTAAGAATGGATGCAAGAATTGAACCATCTGAATATGAATTTTCTCAAAATGAGAAAAATGTCAGAGATATAAATTCAGAATTACAAGATATCGTTGAGAGACTCAATTCTGAATTACTTTCTTGCATTTTCAAGTTTACATCTCACAATTCTTTTTTCTCTAAATTCTGAGTTTACTTCTTACAATTCTGTCTTCTGAGTTCATAAAGCTCATAAAAAAGTATGAATTCTGGAATTTTTTTTTTAATCCTGTGGCGGAAACAAGCTTCCATGTTCACATGATCAGTGTCAAAAATTTTCTTATTTTATTAGTGACTTGCAAATTGGAACTTCTAAATTAACTGATTTTATTCAAGTCAAAAACATTATGTAGACATCACTGAACCAAGCTATATACATTAATTTATACAAACAAAACTATTTATATCAGTTAAATCGGGTAGTTACCACATTTTACAGTGTAGATTACAAATTTTCAAATCCTTAAAACTGTGTTTATTTACAGGTTTAACATACATTTTGAATTTGTAAATGTATTTTTACATTTTGAATTTGTCATTTTTCTTTCAATGGTTTGCATCTGAGCAGCAGATATAAATGCAGGGCAGTCAACATTCATTTTCACAATTTGTTGTGCAATAGCAGCACACAGCCAACAGGGGGCGAAAAAAATGAACCTCCCTATATCCACAAGGCTTGTTAGATAACAGTCATTCATTCTCCTATATTTCATACAGTTTTGTGCCCTATTTTCATTCATATTGTCAGAATCTGATTCCCAGTGTCCTATATGGAGCAGCATGGATTTGATGCTCACCACAGCAGAAGTTGTCTTGACAAGGACAGGGATCAGAGAAGTCCATAGGAATCAACATGCAACATACATAGAAATTTTGCATTATATTATATCAGTAATCAGTATCAGAAAGAAGGTTTAACTATAATGGCTGCAGTTAACTTTTTTGTTTATTTATTTTCATTATTATTATTCTTTTAAATCTAAGATATTTCCCCTGGAATGATTTTCAAAAGGATTTTTACCTTTATAAGGGTAGTTTTTAATATAATAATATAATATAATATAATATAATATAATATAATATAATATAATATAATATAATATAATACAATACAATATTTTTACCCTTATAAGAGTTTTATTTTTATTTTTTTAAATAAAAAATAAAATTTATGCCATCTATTTATGTCAAATGAATAGTGTCCAAAACCTAAAACCTATTAAGACCTGGAATATAATATCCTGAAATACAATTATGAATTGATAAAATAAAAAACAGATGAATTTGCATTTACATAAATATATACATAATATATAAATATATTTAGTTCATTACACTCTTGAATATAAACATGTATAAGTTGTGTGTGTGTGTGTGTGTGTGTGTGTGTGTGTGTGTGTGACTTTTCACCACATTTTTACCTAAAACCGGTTAAATTGCTGGTTATAAAAAATTGGAAAAAATGGACATTTCTGACTTTCCTGACTATTGCAACACAACAAATCCATATGCCTTTTTTTCCCCCTAACACAACATATCAACAACTTGCAATACTATTTGAAACCATACCCACATACAGAAAGATATGAGAAAGTGAAAGCGATATTAACAATCTTAGTCAGATAATACACAATGTCAGTTAAAAAATCAGTGCAGCTGAACGCATTTGATGAGTCTGCTGGTCGAAAAGCTAAGACGTGCATCTCGACTGAGAATAATTTATTCATAAAAAAAAAGGCTTACACGAGGATATTAATAGACTATGACCCAGGCAGAAAGCATGCAAAATTCATTCACTCCACCAAAGCAGCGCTGATTGATTACAGAATCACATGGAGTGAAAATGTAATAGAGAGGGAGCGCGCGGGAGAAAATCAGTGAGCGAGCGAGCAAGAGAGAGAGAGAGAGAGAGAGAGAGATAAAGCGCATGTGAGGGAGAGAGAAGGCAAACCATCCCTACCTTGCAGCTGAGTAGCGCTGCGCTAGAATCGGACGCGGACATGCCTATAGAGACGGCTCGTATCGCCCCCCATCACTCTCTCTGTGGTCGAGCGAGACGCGAGTTTCTCTCCATGGTCAGCGGTAAAGAGAGGGGAACGCTCTGGCACTGCACTCAACGCCTATACAAAATTGATGCCCTGACTGCAGCAGCTGAGTTGTGCTGTTCACTGAGAGCAAACGCCCTCCCTCTGCCGCTGCTGCCTTTCTTCCGCCTGCTCTCACGTTCAATCAGGCTCCATTTTGTCCCGCTCCACACACTGGAGATGCGCTTCAGCCCTTGCAGCGGGGGAGGAGATGTTTACCTCTCACACGAGACACTGACACTCTCGCATCTCATTCTCCTGCAGCAGGAAAAACACCTGCTTTGCAAGTGGGATGTGTGGAGTCAAACTCCCGGATCCCTGACGTTATTGTGGAAAGCAAGACTGGATATGTAAAACTAAATGAAAAACATTATATTTGAAATTAAATAGCATTTATTTTATATGCTCTGACATTCCAATGGTTTCCATTAACATAGGCTACCATTATAAACCATTAGCTTTTGCCAGTAAAACCATTACAAAATTCCTTTATGTAGTGTGTTTTGGGCATTTTTCCAATAGGATTTAACATGTCACCAATAGAATCCATCACATACCAGTAGACACCATTATAGTTTCCATTAGAACCAATACAATTCCCATTATAACCATTAAATCCATTACATTTTCTATTGTGTTTTGGGCAGGGTTCTATTGTTTTTTTTTTCAGCAGGGATGGTCTGTCTCTTTATTTAAAAATGTTCACTAGATAATGTTCATTATGTAGCCTACCATAACAAAGCCTTGCAGCTTTCTGCCACATATTTGGTAAACTATTAAGTAACAGGCAGTTTTTGTTAGCATTGTTGGCTATTGTCTTGTATGATAAAATATCCCTCATTTGTAAGTTGGTTTGGATAAAAACATCTGTTTAATGACTAAATGTGACCCTGGACCACAAAACCAGTCTTAAGGGTCAATTTTTTGAAATAGAGGTTTACACATCAACTGAATGCGGAATAAATAAGCTTTCCATTGATGTTTGTTAGGATAGGACAATATTTGACCAAGATACAACTAGGCTATTTGAAAATCTGGAATCTGAGGGTGCAAAAAAAAAAAAAAAAAAAAAAAAAACAATTGAAAAAAACTGGCTTTAAAGTTGTCCAAATTAAAGGGGTGGTTGATTGCAATTTCACTTTTTTAACGTTAGTTAGTGTGTAATGTTGCTGTTTGAGCATAAACAATATCTGCAAAGTTGCAGTGCTGAAAGTTCAATGCAAACAGAGATATCATCTTTTAAAATTCTGGACGTTTAATGCCTACAAAAATGGTTGGTAAGGGACTACAACAAACTGCTTCCCGGGTCTGATACGTCATGGACCCAGATAAACCCCGCCCTCGGGAACATGTAAGGAAGGGGACGAGGCCATGCTGTGCTGCTTTAGAGAAGAGGAAGAGAAAACTAGGGGTTACACCTAAAAATCTATTCATATATGAATCGCGATTCTGTCTTCTAACAATTCTAATGGATTCACAAGTTTCAAAATCAATGTTCTAAAACAGCCGTTCTTAATACTGTTGCTCATGTCGCCCTGCTCTGCATCTCTCTATCTCTCTCTCTCTCTCTCATTCAGATCATCAGCTCAGCTCCAACAAACTGTTCCAATTATACATTTTCACATAGCAATGAGAAACGCATGTACATGGACGCATATACATGGACGCATGTGCGGTTGCCTTACCGTATTAAAGCTTTAATCAGAATAAAACCGAATATTAAAAGCTAATATAAGCAGTAGCATAATAACAGCATATCTAAAAGTATGAGACAACAAACAAACAAACATACCATTAAAGGAACACTCCACTTTTTTTTGGAAATAGGCTCATTCTCCAACTCCCCCAGAGTTAATAAGTTGAGTTTTACCGTTTTTGAATCCATTCAGCCGATCTCCGGGTCTGGCGATAGCACTTTTAGCATAGCTTAGCATAGATCATTGAATCCAATTAGACCAGTAGCATCGCGTTCAAAAACGATCAAAGAGTTTCGATATTTGTCCTATTTAAAACTTGACTCTTCTGTAGTTATATCGTGTACTAAGATCGGCGGAAAATGAAAAGTTGTGATTTTCTAGGCTGATATGATTAGAAACTACTCTCATTCCGGCGTGATAATCAAGGAACTTTGCTGCCGTAACATGGCCGCAGCAGGCGTAGTGATATTACGCAGTGCCTGAAAGTAGTCCCCAGCTACTTTCAGCCTAGAAAATCGCAACTTTTCATTTTCCGCCGATCTTAGTACACGATATAACTACAGAAGAGTCAAGTTTTAAATAGGACAAATATCGAAACTCTTTGATCGTTTTTGAACGCGATGCTACTGGTCTAATAGGATTCAATGATCTATGCTAAGCTATGCTAAAAGTGCTATCGCCAGACCCGGAGATCGGCTGAATGGATTCAAAAACGGTAAAACTCAACTTATTAACTCTGGGGGAGTTGGAGAATGAGCCTATTTCCGAAAAAAGTGGAGTGTTCCTTTAAGAGCTGTGCTTGCACAGGTTCTGCGCGATCCTCTTCACTAATATGCTCTGCGTCTCAATCGGGCTCAAATAGATAAGCAATATAGACAACGCCATTGTTTACAATACAACCGGAGCACATGCCGCTGAGCCGAGGGGCGGGACATTTAGACGCACGCTCGGCGGTTTAGCCAATCACAACACACTGAGCCAGCTAACCAATCAGAGCCCATCACGTATTTCTGAGAGAGGAGCTTCATAAAAACAGGAAATTATCGAGGCATTTGTCAGAGAAGGAACAGAGCGGTGTGGAATAAAGGTAAATTATATGAAAAATAATGCGTTTTTTAAAAAAACGAAGCATGAACACATGTTAGACTGCACCCCATAAACACAATCAAGCCTAGAAAAAAAACAGTAAACCACCCCTTTAAGTTCTTATCTATGCATATTCCTAATAATAAAAAAAAAAGTTTTGATATATTCACAGTGAGAAATTTACAAAATATCTTCATAGAACATGATCTTTTCTTAATATCCTTTCCTGATTTTTGGCATAAAAGAAAAATCGATCATTTTGACACATACAATGTATTGTTGGCTATTGCTACAAATATACCTGCGACTTGTGAGTGTTGTGGTCCAGAGTCACAAATGTGAATTGTTAAAGACAGTTTTGTTGATTTATTATTATTTTTTTTATATCTGCCCATATATTTGGTATCCTATCCATGATATTTGGATACAATAATCAATATAAAAAGCTATATTATAGCTATACTATACGCATACTGTATGCCAATGATACTTAAATAATTTAATTTAATTTAATTTAATTTAATTTAATTTAATTTAAAATATCCAGCTATCAACAATTACATCATGGATCTTTGTTTTGCACCACACATTTATAGATATCAACTCAATTATGCTGGTCAGTTTTAAAAGCCCCTTCTCATTTTTTCCAGAAAAATGTAGTCCAAGTGAATGCTAATTTTATTTACATACAAATGCATTCATGTATAAATGCTTTCAGTAGGCTATGTAACCTTCTTAACATGCAAATATTATATATGATGTACATTCAAGAAAAAAAACACTATAATTAATCTGTAAGTCTGCTCTGTCATACTAACTGGATTCCACAGTACTTTTTTTTAATGTTTGCTAAATAAGCAGTTTGAATATACCTAACAGTTTGTCACTGTGCACCAATCAGTGATCATAGTTTTTAAATACACTGACACTTTGCTTCACCATTGTTAAATGACTTAATAAATAACAAAACCTTTTGTGAATTAATCTGATTATTGCACTAATGTACCGTATGGTAGTATTTCCCTGGATGCTCTAATCATTTCATTTCCTGCTTGTTTCAATGAGCAGAAGACTCCGACACCAGCAAAAGACTCCAAAAGCTAATGCAAATGTTAAATCAGGACCAGACACTGAAAGCTCACTTGTGCATGAATTAACAATGCAAACAAACACATCTGCCTGATGAGAAACAGCTGGGAAACCAATTGCACTAATGCATTTGGTGCCCTATAATGGGGAACAGTGAATTAAAAGTAAATTAAGTGTTTTCTAAATCCTGTGTAAACGGATGAAAATACACTTAAAAAGAACAATCAGTGTTGTGACCCCACCATCAATAAATTATTGTAAAAACAGCAGAGACCACTCAAATACAATGGCTCTGTTTTTGTTTTTTCAATTCCCTTACAAAAATGAACCATGGTACAAAATGTAGTTAAACCATGATAACCTAAAATTTCCCATGGTTCTGCAACACTAACCATAGATTTTATAGAGCTAGTAAGCGGCGACAAGTGAGTGAATCTTTGAATCATTCAGTCAACCGATTCGTTCAAACAAATTGATTCATTTAGCAACGACACAAGTGACTTTCTTTACGAATGAATCATTGAATCACTGAAACTGGATATTCGCAACAGGCGATTCTGCTTTGACATTGTTTGGAACTATTTTGTGTGTTAAAAATACACAAAGTATAAATCAAAATGCAAGTTACTCAGTGTTCACTTCTTGGTTATTGTACTGTTCATGTCTCATGGCTTCATAAAACTGTTTCGGTCGGTTCCACTGATCTATATAAATGACTCTATTCTCTCTATTACCAAATTCACGCAGTATTGCTTTTGTTATGGCTCTAAAAGGATTTACTGGTCTGTTACAATTACATTGTTTTGTATCCTTCACAGCACTGTAAGATTTTCACACAAACTCCCTGGGTGTCTTGATCTTGATAACCTCTCTCTGTCTGCTAATCTCTCTAGGCCTGATCCCACTGAGAGTAAATCTGTTCCGCCCAGTGAGGTCGGGGATGGATGCCTTCACAGCAGCGTTACTGTCCTGACAATAGCATGATGCAGAACACCCCACAAACACAAGGTGAGTCAGCTTGCACACACAGTCATAATGGGGCGGTACAACCAAAAATGAATCATGAATATGGACCCTTTTCCTCTTCAGGTTGTATTAAATCAGCAGGCTAACAGAGGCCTGAGGCTGCCCCTGGTTGTTTGGACCTCTTTCTGGACTCCATTATAGCTACTGGAAGCTTGTGCTATTTCTTAATTCAACTTTGTCCGCTGTGGCTTTTAGAGCTGCGTAACTTGAGGCTATGTTACTGCTGTGCTTTCTTTTATACATTTTATACACATGCTCACAAGTGGGTGAGCTTGAAAACACACACAAGGCCACTCACATACCGATGTAACGTGTGGCCACGAATGGTGTCCCATACTCAGAATTTGTGTTCTGCATTTCACCCATCCAAGTGCACACACAGTGAGTAGTGAACAAACACACACACGCCTGGAACAGTGGGCAGATATTATAATGGGAATAGAATTACAGTATTTGATAGAAGTACATTGGAATCCTAAAGTTTGAGACCGTATTGAAAATATAGGGTTTTAAAATAATTACTATATAGAGC